>CM053783.1:480254265-481454265 GCA_028749045.1 Cupressus sempervirens | reverse complement strand
AATCTTTATTCTCTAATCTTAGATTCATGATTTCTTCATTTGTATTGGTGAGTGGATCAATGAAGCTTTCTGTAAGGAAACTTGGCAATAAAGAATATAACCATTTCCACATAACTCATAACAAATCTAAAATAAACACGAAATTAAAATCCACATGCAAGAGAATAGACAACATACCCACAAAATTGTGACACAAGATATACCCTGGGAAATCCTCATTAAGGAAAAAACCTAGCCTCCAAAAGTATCCATCACCATGTATTATTCAGCAAAAAATCCTTTGCCATACAACCATGGAAGCCTTCATGGCCATAGCCACAACTGAGAAAACTATGTGAATAAGCATGAATCCACAAATCCCATGCCATGCTTTCAACCTTCACAAATGCTCCCTTGGCTAACCTGTCAAGCCTTGTCCCACTTGACTCTTGCCTTTCTCACTCTTCCTCTTTTCCTTTCTACAACAACTACCCTTGTGGCTGCTTATATAGTAGCAAGTCCCACAAAACCACTAAGTGGTATTACATAAACCATGTGCTAAAACCATGTGCTACCTAACCCATTTACCCCACATTTAATATTGGGCATTTAATTCTTTTCCCTAATATTAAATAATTACATAAAATATTATCACAATGTTACAATACAACTCATCAAGAATATTCTATGGGAATCTTTACATGTTGCACGTCCATCTAGGCACAACATTACATAATAAAATATAACAATATTATGCAATGTGTGCAACACCCATTATCTCAACAATCTCCCACTTGTTGTATACATTGCATAGGGTCAATCTGTAGCCACATAAATGAACAAGGGAACAATCTCTCTTAGTACATCCACCATCATGGATCAAAATACACCAAGTGCTCCATCCTGATACTTGCAACAAAATCAAAGTATCCAGCATCTCAAACATGAATGATCTCACCTCCTATTATGCCACTGCCATAGGACATACATAGAAGCCATCCAAAGAGAAAGCCACCCAACCTGTCGCATTAGAAGATCATAAAATCCTATACCAAGTGAAATGCCAAGCACAACTAACCTGATCCAAAGGTAATCACAAGTATCCGTAGTTGTCAAAATATCTATAGCTGAAATTGCACCCATAGCAAGTGCCAAACCCATCCAACTATCCATACCTCAAAGGTATAACAAGTGAATCTCATATCACCAACATATCCAATCTATAACCTACAATCACAAGCCTTAAGAGCAATACCTACCACATATATACCAAGAAGCTCCCACTACAAAAGATAATGTCAAATCTATAACCAATCCACTCAACACATCTCAAAGAAGTGAATCTATGTAGTATCAAGGACATCCGCAATACATAAACTGATATCTTACAAGAACAAATCTTATAACAAGTCTTCAATAGTCTCCCAAATTCTCAACAAACAACAGAGGAAAGAGATAAAGTAATAACCATGTCACCTCTCACATGACATACATGAACACAAACCAGTGATCAAAATCTCTAACCAATCTCAAATCCAATGTAGGTAAAACTAAACATCCAAGAAGATAACCAAGACCAGAGCAACCATGCAAACCATAACCTATATCATGTTCTTCTACATACACCTCTAGATGTAAACTATGTAAGTATGATCTCCTCCATAAAACCCCAACAAGAAGCCTTGACAACACCCAAACCATACCATATAGCTAATCATGGATGTAAGCCTCTCACAAGAAGATCAAACTCATAAACTATTCCTAAATCAATGAATAACCATTCCTAAACCAAGGAATATGCCCAAATATAAAACCATCTCTCAAATTCAACTAGCATAAAAAAATATGCACATGGAGAAAACCAATGCTAAACCATCTCTCAATTGAACCCTCCAGAGCTAACTCGTGTACCATAGCTCAAGATCCATATCCATGAAAGAAAAGCATAAATATAATGCAACTGAGAGAAAAAATGGGCTATACCTCTCAAGTAGCAAACTACCAAGTAGAACAAGAGTGGGGAATAAGAATGATCATCAAGATACCGAAGTCTCCAAGAAAGACTCATCTAAGAACAATCTCCTCTCAAGTCCATATTAGGTGACTGCCCCTCAGACTTCCTACTGAAACCATCAATCGTCCCAACAAATACTTCTCTAATCCAAGAGAAATCAACATCACCACCATCTTTAAGTATCCATGAGCACCTGTAACCAATCCATCCATGCCAACTCCAAATTCAACATAGAAATATCATGGAGTATCCAACTTATGATCAGTGTACTCAATACCAAGAAACTAAACAAAGATCAATGTCAAAGTTCCAACCATGGCCTCAGGAACATAAACATGACAACATGATCTTACCATCTTAACCAAAGAGATAACATGCTCCACATGAACATACTATAACATGTCACAACTCTAAATGCGTATCAAGAGTATACCATGACATAATAATGAAACCATCCTCATACCAAGGATAACATGCCAAATAAAAGCATAAACCATACCTTTACCAAGAAGCCCATAAGTCCTCAAGATGCAACCATCTCCATACACCATGAAGAAAACCATCTCCACATACTAGAAAGAACCATTTCCATACACCATGAAGATAACCAAGAACCCAATGAATCCTTAAGATCTAACCATCTTCACACACCATGAAGATAACAAGTGCACCATGCAAATGTCAAAGATGCTTCTGCAGTAATAAGATCTAAGACAAACCTCCAACATCTACAAACACTCAATAAATATATCAATGCCAAAAAACTCCCACTCAACTATGGTACCAAGTCACCTATGGCATCATAAAGTCCATGTCCTACATGAAGATCCAAACCAAAATCAGGAACTAATTCTACACTATCACCCCATCACTGTCAAAAGCTCTCACTAAACCATGTATCCAAGCTATCCATGACATAATGATGAACAATCATCCTCTAACCATCAGAATCAACCAAGGCATCAAACTATCAAAGAAATCAAAGTGCATATCATGAGCTCCTAAAAAGAAACCAAATAATCATGATCATCAACCAAAAGATATACCACCATAACCAAATCAAAAATTCAAGCTAATGAACATCAAGGATGTACCTATTTATCCAATCATGTCATGTCAAAATTCATGGCATCATGATCACATCCATGAACTGAGCATCTAGCTCTCAATATGTCTACCATGTCAGCATAAAATAGTCAACCACAATTCTCCACCATGACTGTACTTGGTAACAACATCTCATCCCTTCTACATGAAGATAAAATCATAAAATCATGTGACTTAGGGCATAGACAACCCAAATCCAAGCTACCAATCTTAATATGCATCAATAATGAAAGATTAATGGGTAAAGACAACCCATAACTAAGCCATAAAGACAACCTGTAAGTATAGACCACTTACAACACTGCACAACTTGTAAATCAAATAAGTAATCATACATATCCAAATCAAACACTAATAATCATATCATCATGAGACCAATTTGAAATATGAACTAAGTATACAATAACATCAGATCTTAAATCTCCAATGCCATAAACTCACAATGTTACCATAGTCAAAATATATACCATAAAATATTCAGATCAATATAACACCAAATAAATCATGCCAAACTTGCACCAAATCTAAACCAATGTGTAGAGCTCTCCAAGAGCTTTCCGTTGACTACTTGAAGTCCAAAATTTGACTCTGTATGCCGAAGTTATGCCCTAATTTGTGCTCAAAATAAATAACATCTGCCTTTGGGGCTCTTAAAACTTGAAAAAATTTCAAAATCATAGAACTAAACCTATACCATATTTTAGTTCTCTAAATTAGCTTTCCAACGCTTGTAAGAACTCTAAAATCTAATATTCTGAGAGAAAGTTATGACCATTTTACTAAGACAATCTTTTGACCATATTCACTGCGATTTTTCATTTTTAAATTTTTTCTGTGACAAAAATTCCGACGAGATTAAATTTGATGGCTATCATGGGCTGAAATCAAAAAAATCTTTCATTTCCTCTAAACATGGCCAAACTAGGGCATATTATATATCAAAATTAATGGAAATGTCAACTTGGATCCAATGGTGAGGTCTATTTTTACCAAGGATGTCATTTCTCATGCAAGCTACCCCACCCCCCCCCCCCCCCCCCCCCCTCCAAAACCCTCATTTAAATGAAACATCCGAAAAAAATCTTTTGTCCAACAGTTTCAAATGCCCAAAATATTTCAACATCCCATCATAATAGCAAATCCAAAACTCTCAGATCTGCAATAAAACTCATATATCTTTTCCTTTCTTTTATCCTCTCATGCATTTCCATGGATTCAATCTAGGGTTACAATAATAAAACCATATCTCTGATACCACTTGTAAGGAAACTTGGCAATAAAGAATATAACCATTTCCACATAACCCATAATAGATCTAAAATAAACATAGAATTAAAATCCACATGCAAGAGAATAGACAACATACCCACAAAATTGTGACATAAGATATAACCTGGGAAACCCTCATTGAGGGAAGAACCCAGCCTCCAAAAGCATCCATCACCATGTATTATTCAGCAAAAAATCTTTTGCCATACAACCATGGAAGCCTTCATGGCCATAGCCACAACTGAGAAAACTATGTGAATAAGCATGAATCCACACATCCCATGCCATGCTTTCAACCTTCACAAATGCTCCCTTGGCTAACCTATCAAGCCTTGTCCCGCTTGACTCTTGCCTTTCTCACTCTTCTTCTTTTTCTTTCTACAACAACTACCCTTGTGGCTGCTTATATAGTAGCAAGTCCCATAAAACCACTAAGTGGTATTACATAAACCATATGCTACCTAACCCACTGACCCTACATTTAATATTGGGCATTTAATTCTTTTTCCCAATATTAAATAATTACATGAAATATTATCACAATGTTACAATACAACTCATCAAGAATATTCCATGAGAATCTTTACATGTTGCACGTCTATCTAGGCACAACATTACATAATAAAATAAAATAATAAAATATAACAATATTATGCAATGTGTGCAACACCCATTATCTCAACACTTTCCTGCTAAAGGGACACATGTTGAATTTTGTTATTCTTTCCTTATAACTCTTCTTTTGTCTTGTTTTTTTCTTCCATGACTTCACACAATCTTACTAATTGGATTTATTTCTCTCCTCTAAGCTTTCTTATTTCCTCTTGAAGTGTACCATTCTTCTCTAATAGTTCTCTGATAACATCATTGGCTTCATCTGAACTACTTGCTAAATGGATGTCTTCAATTATTTCTTCAATGTAGAGTTGATTATTCATCTATATTCAAAGATCTTTCTTCTTTTCAATGATTGAGAGAGTTGTTCCTTTTCTTTCTTGAGTTTCCCAATGGCCAATTCCAAATCTATCTTTTCATTCTCAATAGCCTTATCAAGTCTGAATACCTCCATAGCTTCTGATCTTTTCTCAAGTTGTTAAAATTCTTTCCTGAGAACTACAAAGCTCTGATACCAATTTTTGGAAATATATATGATATGCTAAGTTACTAAGAGGGGAGGGGTGAACTAGTAACCAATAAAGCTTAATCCTTAGTTACCAATTAATTCTTCATGTGTAGTTTGATCTAGTTGTATGCATGGAAATAAAACTAAAAGCATTAAAACATTCATAACACTTTGATAAAAAATATGGTGACCCAAAAAAATTTCAAATAGAAAGTAAAATTGGGGTGGGGATGATACCCATAAGCTTTACTACTACAGTATAAAGTTAGCCTATTAAGGCTTATAATGATTAATTCTAATGATCTGCTCTATTAGGAACAATAAGTACTACTAGGCCCACCTTGTAAAAGGGTAAACATTCAATGAAGTATGCACTCAATAAAGAGATTTACAAAAGATTGTTAAGTCTACCTTGTGAAAAGAATTAACTAATCCACCTATTAGGATGAAATAGTGGTTGATCTCTGATCTACAATTTGATTTACTAAATGAGATTCCTTTGAGTGTAATGTTCACCTTTCTATGATAGATAACTCTTTTCTACTCCTTATACTATTGTAGCCTTTTACTTCACACTTCAACTCTTCAAATTTGCATCATATTTATGTCATAAAATCTTGTTTGGATGTGATACAATACATTACATATATACCAATTTAATTTACAAATTAATAAAGTTGGCTACAATAAAAGTTTAAACAAAATACACAAAGTTAGCCCAATTGCAGGAACTTAGGCTCTAAAGACTAACTTGGTGAGGTTATGATACTTGGCATCATCATGCATTTAGTAGAAGTAGAAGCTTGGTTCATGTTGATCACTTCCAAGTAGTCGAAACTTGGTCTGCACTGGTGACTTAGTGAATACTACAAAACTTGACATATAAACTGAATCACTTGATTCGCACTACATAACTTAGTCAATGCTATTACTACGAGCTTGGTATAAACTAAATCACTTGGTTGACACTGATTGGTTTAGTCAACATTGGATTTACATTACTATAACTGTGAACTTGGTAAGCATTGTACAATTTAGTTTGCACTGAGAAACTAGGTTTACACTGATAATCACCATCCTAGTGGAAACTTCTCAGCAAAAATTAAATATAGTTCCTTGAACTTGGTAGCAATTGTAAAACTTGGTAGAGTCTAAATTACTTGGTTAACACTATTAATGGTACAATAAGCTTGGTAGATATTTACTATCTAAATAAGTGTGTGTCACTAATAACAAACTTGACTGTAATGTCAACAAGCCATACATCATCAAATTTTACAACTAAACAAGTAGTATCATCTATATCAAGGTAGAATATATTACTTCTAGTATGATCACCCTTTCCAATCAATTTTCCATTAGTATCATATATCTTATCAATCTTGTTTTCAAAATCAACCTTACATCCTAAATCATTCAGTTGTGATATACTCAATAGATTATAGTTAAGTCCTTCCACATAGTAAGCATTGTTAAAATCTATTCTATGAATTTGATAGAACCTTTTCCTTTTATCAAATGTGGTGCATCATTACCAAATCTTACACTATTTCTATCATAAAAATTCAAGGTAATAAACTTACTTTTATCTCCAGTCATATGATGCGAACACCCACTGTCAATGATCCATCTATCATTCTTGTTCACAAAAGACACAAGTGTAGTTTCCTCATCTTCATCAAATTTTTCCTTCATTGTAACATACACCATTTCATCATCATGTTCATCAGATTCATCTCTTGTTTTCTCTTCAGCAATGTAGCAAGACTTCTTGCCTTTGTTTTTGTAATATGTGTTGTCTTCATCTCTTCTATTTTTGTACTTGTCACCACCTCTGTAGTTCTCATTGTTCATCAGATTCATCTCTTGTTTTCTCTTCAACAATGTAGCAAGACTTCTTGCCTTTGTTTTTGTAATGTGTTGTCTTCATCTCTTCTATTTTTGTACTTGTCACCACCTATGTAGTTCTTATTCTTTGGACATCTAGCAACAATATGACCAACCTCATTGTAATTGAAACAAATGATAGGTAGTTTACCTTTAAATGTTCCTTTACCTCTGTGAAATCTCCTTTCCAGTAGTGCATCAAGTTGATATGCATCCTCCTCATCTATCTCACTATCACTGGACACATATTTTATCCTTTTCTTCTTTAGTTCTTTCAATGAAAACTTATCTTTGAAAGGAGATTCAATATTTTTTAGGTTTGTAATTATCAAATTTAGATAGCTCAAAAGTAGTGAGTCTACCTACTAGACCTTCAAGAGTTAGAACATTCCCTGATACACATCTTAGTTCTTGTATAGCAAAAACTCTAATAGCATATATAGGTAGTAGTGTTCTCAAAACTTTTCTTAGTATTGTATCATCATCTATTGTACGAGTAGCTCCTCTTATTGTATTAACAACATCTTTTATCCTTGAGCAATATTGAGAAATATTTTCACCTTCTTGCATTCTCATATCATCAAATTTACCTTTGAGACTTTTAGCTTTGGCTCTTAGAACATTATTTTCTCCTCCATAGATGGTGTGTAAAGCGTCCTACATTTTCTTTACACTATCAAGAATTTTGATATCATCAAACTTAGCATAGCTTAGGGTAGATGCAATCTCCAACATTGCCTGGTTGTGTTCTTTCTTCTTTTTTAGATCCTCAACAATTAGGGTTCTAGGGGGATCAACATGCTCAATAGCAATAGTAGATTGTACATGATCTCCAAGTCCTCCAAGGTGTAGTTTCATTAGACTTTTCCATACAGGAAAATTATCTCTAATAAATTCCAACAATTATTAGAGAGTAATATTAAGGCTTGATATGATAACAACTTACAAATCCATTTACATATTACATATCTCTATTTTAGCCCTCCATATGCTTGGCTTTCACACACTTCAACTCTAATAGCTTGTTCACCCTTTAAGTATCCATACCATTAAGCCTTCTTTCTTAAATTGCCAATGCAAACTCTTCACTTAGGTCACTGAATGAAGAAATACCCTAGACTCCTTGTCTTCCTTAGGTTCTTGCACATAACAACCTTTGCTTCTGACTATCCATCCCTACAAATAGAGAATTAAGATATTTTGTCATTCATTCTCCATCATCCAATTTAGGGTTAGGAAAAATTAGGTAGGATTCAATGAATTGACCCCTTATTTCATTTCATCCCTTTCTAGAAACTTCTCCTTTAATCCTCTTTGAATTCACCTCAAAATAGTTTACCATGGATTCTATGCCACTAGCTTATCAATCTTATATTTCATATGTTTCACATAATTCAAGAAAATAAACTTGTTAGCTCAAATCCATCAAATTCACAATCTTTCAAATAATTCTAATACTCAACATTAACTTGCTTCTGATGCTTGGCATATACTACATTACTTAACATCCTTTCTAAAATCACTCAACGCAAACTAAAGTTCATTGATTCTTGGCATCAACTAAACTTTACTCAACATCAACTATTTCACTTGGCTTACACTAAAATAGACTTTTTCTTAGCTCTAATTGATTTTTTGCTTAGCTTTCACTAACTTTTCTCGACACCTACTGTCCACTTGGTCAAGCTTGGTAGACAAACTTTGTTTAACTTGTTCTTCTAAATTTGTGTAGTGTAACCAACCTTTGAAACCTCAAATAGATTATCAATGCACTATGATATCATTGTCTTAGCTATTTTTTGTACTCCTTTTCATATCATAACTCAATTTTTCCTCTAGGTGCTATTGTTACATCATTTGATAAAATCCTATGCATAAATCAAATAAGTGATAGTACTTAAATCATATAAGTAGTTGTCTTACACAAAAATAGTAGGTTTGACATCAAAGACAAAACAATGATTGAAACACATTTATCATACTTGTATCAATTTGTTTTCAACAAGAACTTGAAGATATCCCTTCTTTAATTTTTCACAATCAAGGAATTTATTAGAAAATATGAAAAACATAAGGACTAATTGATTGTACATGCATTAAAATATTAAAAACTATTGGCCTCATAATTATTCAATGATAATAAAATTTATAAAGGAAACACACATTTTAACAAGAAAAACTACACAATGAGTAGGTGCACTAATAGAATGCTTTATTGGATCAAAATACTAGGCTTGAATACTTTCTTTTTTTTCATTTATAGGAAATCCCATCCTCAATGCCATTTTTGGGTCTAATTTTGAGAAATTATATTCAAATAGACTCCTACCTAGGTGCTACGTAGGCATGCACTCTTTATTTTATTAATTGTATGGTGCATGGACATTTACATGACTTTAAAACTCATAAAGAAGAGGAATATAAGAAGAGAGAAGACCGTGGATGATCTAGGAATCTCTCACACTTCTTTAGATGAAAAATCATGGTTCACTATGTGTCTCTATTAGTTAAACTACCACCAAATTGCATTTTTAGTGCATGAAACACTTAAGAAAAGAAAATGGTAGCTAATTTTCAGAAGCATTGCAATAGATCCAAAATTGTCACCACACCTGTGCACCTCTACACCTTCCCACCTATGGACTTGCATACCTTAAGGTGTCACAAGGTCAAAAATGGAAATAATTTTCTAACTCCAAAAAATTCAATTTCTAGCATCTAGGTCTTCTTGACCTTCTAACAAAATGATATCTAAATGTGCCACCTTGAAATTCTCAATGGTGGAGGAAACCTCTTATGATTCCAGTAATTCAAGAGCTTGATACTTGCTTCTCACTTCTCTATGAAAATCTCGGACCTCTTACCTAACTTCAAAAAAATCTTCCATCTTTGGATCCAATTCTTTTAGTACCTTATTGGCTTTGAATATCCTTTGTACATCATCTTCATAGGATGCTTCCCCAAAGGGTGACCAAAACTATTGCACTACTATTTCCATTGAACATAGATATATCTTGGAGTCATCTTGGAAAATCTCTAGACTAGTCACCCATAATACTTATTGGCTTCCAAGATTTGAACCTGAGCTCTAGCTTATGTCTATTGGATGTCCTCATTTAAGGCCAACATGACCTTGTTTCTTGATTTTATATTATCAATTCAATCATTGATCTTATCTATCCCTTCCCTTGAATAGACATGCAGTAGCATCCAAAGTTTTTTACCCTTTATGGTCTTCAAGGCTTCCAAGTCATTCATCCAAGTGAATATTTTTTCTATCATCCCAAAATCTTGGTTGATTTTTGTTGATAGGATATTCACATTCTTCTAAACACTATGCACTATATGCATGTTATCTTCTATAGTATATAATCTTTGATCCTCAAAACTATAGCGTCATCTCTTACACATTCAAAAATGTGTTAATGGGTTTTGGGGCTAGAGCTCATTTTTTGAGGGAAGCCACTAATGCAACTTTTGGATCAATGGGAGCTGCCACCTCTCTCACAAAACCCTTCAAAACTTCATTTTTATTCCTAATAATTTAGAGTTCTTCCTCTCCACTATCTAATTTTTGGAACACATTCTTTAGACCTAGAATTGTTAATGCCTTAGCATTGTCCTTGGTAGGCTTCCCCAACATGAACTCTTATATCTCAAAATATTGGGGTGTAATGTCTTTAGGTTAGGTATGGAACAAAGGAATGAATATGTGTGTGGCCATGTCATCCTTCCTATTATTTGAGATGAAGATCATTTGATGTGGTTCCCCCATAGGGAATGTTGTCATTCGCATAGCCTATGTCAATATTGATATTCACTCTGCCTCTATTTTTACATACCTTTTCTACTAAGTCTCCACTTATCATGTTAACTAGATTAGATTTGTACCCAAGAAATACATATTTTGGCTTGCCAATGAGACTATCATGACTGCCAATCCCTTTCCCTTATCCACACTACTTGAGGTATCTTCTACTCCCATCCATTCCACATTAGATGTAAAAATTATTGTCCTAGGGATAAAGGAGGATGATTGCACCATAGAGGGAGATCATTCCTCTATTGTAACCACTGAACCCTCATATGGAACTACCTCTATGTGGGCTATTTTTGACTCTTTCTCTATACTATTATGGCTCAGCTCTTCAAGCACTAGAGACTCACCTACACTATTTCTTGTTCTAATAGTGGTAGAGGATGTTTTTCTAGTCTTCTATGAGGTAGAGGAGCTATATCAACTAGAAATTTTGGGAGAGGAGTATTTAATTCCATTCATTGCCTAATTACTCCTAGCATGGTGTTTCCCTTATCTCTTCTTCCTCGAAGTGTGCTTCTATAGGGATAAAATCAAAACTAGAAAAATCAAACAAATTTGATCCACTCTCTAATGTTGACTCAATCCATCCCTCATTTCTTGCTCTTTTACATCATCAATCTAGATGGGTTGGTCTTGCATGGATAGGGGTGTTTGGATGGCACTTCTCATTATCTCATTTTGAACCTCCCATGTTGAATGTGTTATCTTGTTGAGAGATTTATTGTTAATCCTATACTCTTCTTTCACTTCTTATTTAGCCTCTATGCAAGTCTAAATTATCCATGGTGAAGTAGTAGTCTTCTTCTTTAATTTCCTCATATTAGTCCCTATAACCACCATCTCTATTTTCTCTAACTTGGGTGTTGATAGGGAGGCTTCAACTTAGACCTAAGTTCTTTGGTAGGTTGTTATTCAATTTCAATGGACTTCATCTTCTTACCCTTAACCTTAGTTTTTTTTTAGATGTACGTCATATCCCCATCATGTATTTATATGGTCTTGGGTTAGATTGGGGACTTCTCTTCATAGGTAGGGACAATGACATTGGTCAATTTACCTTTTTTGGGCCTTGTGGGAACTTGTACAGTTGGAACGTTTAACACTACATCCAAATGAAAAAGGCCTCTTCACCCATTCTTTTGTAATCTTAATGGTATGCCTAGCCTGATGTTTCATGTCAACATTTTATTCTCTGGCCACCTTTACGTTCATGATAGGATGATCAAACATCTTGCCTTTTCTAGACAATGGATTGAGGAAATTTGGGCTATCCTTGTTCCATACCATGAGAGATATGTGCAAATTTTGTGTCTTTTCTTCTAAGGATAGACTCATCCTATAATATTTCTTTATTTTAAATTCATAATCATCTACACAATTTATTTAATGATCTTCAATGACAACATCTAAGATGAACTCCTTCCTTATAGTTCGCTAGATCATCCTTATATTTTTGAAGTAGGGGTAATGTACCAGGTAATCATCTAAAGGATACTTGTCCCACTCTATCTCATAAGTGGCAATGTCTTTCTTTTGCTTCACCTCGTAATGCTCTATAGTGATTGGCTATACCCATGTTTTCTTGTGAAACTTCCAAACCTGTTCATATGTTGAGGCTAATTTCCTAGTGTTCTCTAAAATCACCACCTCATCAGAAGGATAACAAGGTAATTTTTTAGGGCAGAAGAAATTTCCAAATACCCATATGTAGGTGAAGGTGTTGAATTGGATGAAATATCATACCATATGTGTTACCCTAGCTGCAAATTCTACTGATAGTCTCTTTGCAATAAGGTACTTCTCTTGCACTAGGTCCTTTGCTTCTTGATCATGCTCCCTATACCATCTATCCACCATGTCATATGCCATCTTTTTATATTGATCAATAATAGGTAGGTAGAAGACCTTCTCAATATTCTTTGGCCTTATGTCTAGTACAATATCTCTTGTCATGCTCTTGATCACTTTCTCTTTAGGCATGTATTTGTTGAGCCAATGCCATGATCAACCTGGAAGATTGCACCAACATCTCATGGGATGTCACATTTACCAAAATTCTTAGAATGAGGGAGTATATCATATTTGATCTCTCATGTAGCTTATTGTAGAACATGACGAATGCATTCCAGTCAATATGGTCAAGCTCTATATCTTAGATTTTGAAATGTGCATCTATAAATCTAGATTTCTTAAGTACCCCTTGAAACATGAACTACACCAGTATTGGGATGACCTTTGTTTCTACAGAAGATTAGGGTGTCATTATTATCTACCCAATAGAAAAATATTAGTATACTACTATCAGGAAGGAAAAATGATATCTGATGACTAGACAAGACTAATGAAAAACTAACAAGAAAGTTGAAAACTTATCAAAAAATAAAAACTCTACACCATTGCACCTAACAAACCTACACAAGTGTGCGAAGTGCACAGAATGTGTAATAGGAGATTTTTTTTGGTCTGCACATTAGGCAATTGTATACATTGTGCATGTGTGCAATGTATGCAACTACATAGAGTAGTTTGTCTCACAGAAAAGTGTATTGGGTCTATGGGGGTGCATGTTGCACACTTATAGAACATGCACATGTGTGCTACATGTGCTACCATGCCAAAAATTACCTTTGTAGAATGTTAGAGTTTGTCAAGGTTGCATGGATATAGGGGTACAAAAGTGTGCCAACTATAAGCTCAAAGGTGATAATAACCATAGGTATGGGAGGATCCCCGTATTTAGAGGTGTGGACCCCTAGGCCAACACACCCTATTAACCTTGCTGAGGTGTACAACTATGCCTCCTTGTAAGGTATAGGGAAGGATGACAAGATTAGGGTAGTACACCTACATAGGTGTGCATGTCTACTAGGTGTACAAGTACACTTCCTTTTTTCTTAGAGAAAAAAAGTGATTGTCTGACTACCAAACTTTGAACAATGTCAACCAACCAAAACCCTAGAATTGACCTATAGCAATCATGTTCCTAGAGGCATGTCAAGAGATGCCCCATCTTGGAAGTGGGTGCCTCTATCCTATTAAGCAAAGTGGGGGGTCCCTATTTTCAACTCAAATATGGGGTGTACATTGTGAAACTACAACACTTTCAAGTACTTAAAACACTCATAACTACAACATTATTACTATAAGTTGTAGTTGTCTCTATTTGATGCATTTTCATTTCATCTTCAAAGAAAACATACAAACATACTTACAGGTTAACAAACAAAACTACCTAAATAATTTTTTAAGAAAAAATTAATCAATCATATCAACAAGGAGATTTAAGAGAGAGCATAGTCATCGCATCAAGGTGTGTGTGTGTGTGTGTAAAGGAATTACAATCTAATCTTATTTCCTTCACATGGCATCTGAGCATTTTAATATCAAGATTATATAAAATTAAATGGAAAATATAAAATTCTAGCAAAAGAAATTTGTGAAATTGGTGAGTGGAATTAGATACAAAGATAGACTTAAAGGTGCTATAGATTTTTTCTCTTGAAAACTTAGGATAATAATGGAACTTAGAGAACAATAATTACACTCATTTGTGGAAAAGTGTGTACCTATACTAGATGAAGAGAATGCGAAATTTCAAAGAAAAAATAACAACAAAAAAGCTATGAAAATTCTAGTAGATGCAATAAAAGATCATATAGTTCTAGCTATATCAAATTTGGACACCACATATTCCATGTTTACCTTCTTAGAAAACATGTATTGGATAAAGAATACCAGTAGAACCCTCACACCAAAAAAACTGCTACATCATATAATTATTAACAAGGGTGAATCTATTAGATTATATTTTGTAAGAATAATTGATTTAAGGGATCAACTATCTACTATTGTTTCATGCCCTATATTTTCTAACCATAAAATAAATACCTTTTTCCTTCTTTTCTTTTCTAGTGTATATTTAAAATTAGAAAAAATTATTAACCATAGCAACTAGTCAGATAAAATTATATATTCCCCACTAGTACATTCAATGCCATGTTTTTATGGTTGACCATTGGTATTTTAATGCCTAGTTTTCATAAAGGTGACAATAAAAGTCATCAAAGTTGTTCCATCAAAAATTGTGATAGATAAGGTTGCCATCAAAATTGTGATAGTTCTTCCCATCACAAACTATGGGTAGGTCAGAAAACATGCACGATGCATGTACCATTGAAAATTATGGTAGGCCATTAGAATATTGACAAAAAAAATTTTCATAAATCCTAGTAGCTTCCATGGCATCTATTGTCACTCAACTATAGGTTGTGGCAACATTTTCAATGGGAATGCTATATTATTGATGACACTCCCATCAAATAGTGTTTTTAGTTAGTCATTGCAAATTCTATTAATCCTATATAGACCCCATTAGAATTTCCATCAACAAAAATTTCCTAGAATCAAAGTATCAATGGGTGTTGATATTTTTTTGAAGTATGGAAGGTAGATGAGCATTGGACCTCCTCCTAATGCTTCTCAATAGACCTAGGGTCTCTAGGCTCTGTGTCTATACAAACTAAATTTTGAGTGTCTATACTGAGTACTCCAAAATTATCCACTTCATAACTTCATCTATACAGAATGTCTTTCTAGTTTCTTTCTACTCACATGCCCATTTCCATTTTATATGATCATCTAAAGATTGAGTCAATCTAAATTTTATTCTAACTTATGACCGCACCTAGTTTTTCAATTCATTCATTTATTCAAGATTCGGGAGTGAATATATATTGTGTCTCTTGCTAAAATAGATGGAAAGGTTTTGATTAAGATGTTTTGAGCCATTGATGCATCTAGCCAAGTGTTGAAACTAGTATCTTTTTAACCTTCCTCTCATTTTGAAGTTCCATGACAAAAAGTGGATTTCTTGATCTTATTCAGTAACTCATAAATATACACCTATCTAAATACAAAAAGAGAACATGTCAATGTCTTAATGATTTTCTAAGATGACAACAAGGTTAAGATACTATATATTATTGTTGACAATTTAAAAGCATGCTACGATATGATTCTAAATAAATAATAATCAAGTAAGTACATTTCATTATTTCTACATATTTCACATAAAGTGCATCTAGTCAAATGGTACTAGAATTTTTGAAGTACAAAATTAATTGAACTCCGAGATAGTTTTTTGCACTCTCTTATGTGTTGGCGGAAGTATTTCTCTTATATATTTGGAATGCATCAATATTTCATGTAAGACATTAATAGTTAAATAAAAACTCATGTTTTGTATTTGGTGATGAAAATGCAATGTCAATAAGTCACACTACATGAATATGTACTCTAGATGTTGTGAAAAAAATAAAAAGGTATTCAAGACATGCAAATTCATTGCACCAAATATGGAAACACAAGTACAAGACTTAAAAAAATTGTTCTAGTAGGTAAAGTCATCATGATATTGCCAATCCCTAAGTCATGTTTTCTATTAGTGTCAAATACTTAGTCATATATTTGGTAAAGTTGGTCAGTCATCACTCTAACTAATCCATCCTATATATTCTGAGCATTGTAAGGAGACTTGTATATATTTCATGTATGAACTGATAAGTAGTGACTATCAAGAAAAGTATATGGTCACTAATTACTCTAATACATGTTGAGTCATTGAAAATATAGTCCATTTGGAGTGTATAGATGTCGAGTCACATAGTATAAGTCAATCCAGTAAATGTTGAGTGACAACATGTAGAATAGTTATGACTGAGTACTAGAATGTTCAAGTACAGATTAAAGCAATTTTTACATAGTTGTTTGGAATGGCACAAACATTGAGGTAAATCATTTTTTCTAATCTAGAGATTCATTTTTTTGTTCAAAGAGTTAACTACGGAGGTGATCACACATTTTTTTATCAAATGTCATTTTGGCCTATGCAAGGTGATCAACCAATCAAGAAAATAGAATGACTAGGCAACAAAAGTGAAGGATATGGATCATTGATTTTGATATGGAAACTTCTATAGATGGTTATAAGAACAGGATCCAAACCCTAATTTCAAAAAGGCATGTAAGAGAGGTTGCAAATTTGGATGTTAGATGTGAAGTGTGAAGGTAAATTAGATATAGAGACCAAGCAAAGAAGTAAAGGGTAGAATACATATATATTAGATTGGAGATTAAACCAGTGATTGTAAAGAGAAGATCCATGATAATCATTTGAATTAAAAACTAAAGAATCCAATAGTGATACATTCTATCAAGCATCTTAGGGTTAATTTGTTAACATAGTAGTTCTATTAGACCTTTTTAAATCTCATAACAAAGTTCTTACTTAGTTGTAAACTTTAAATACTTTAATCAAGGTAGATTATATAAATCTTGTAAGCTCTTAATAAGGCACACCCCTCATAGGGTAGATCATTAGAAGTGATCAAAATTGTAGCTCTAATAGGTTAACTTTATTTCTACAATAGTGAAGATTGTTAGTTTCATCCCCACCCCAATTTTACCTTCACCTTGGAGGGTTTCTGGGTAACCAAAATATTTGTGTTATCTATTGATTGTTTTTTTACATATTTCAATGATGTGTTTAGTTTTTAGATCTAATATATCATTATAGTAAGTGTTTGTGATTTATAATATTTTTGAGATAAGGGTTTAAGGTAAAAAATATTAGATTGGAAATTTATTTCAAAGTATAATAGTTTTAAAGATTCTTATTCACACCTCACCCCCTCTCAGTATCTCATTTTCCCATTAGAATTCCAATAGTTGGTATAAGAGCACAAGTTCTCTTAGAAGAAGTTTAACCATTTGAGAGTTAAGATCTTGGAGATGGAGGCCTACAAGTTGGGAAAAATTATTGAGAATTAGAAGCTTAACATACAACTTGCACTACAACAACTTGAAGAAGCAAGAGAGGAACTAAAGAAATTCTTAAAGAGAAGAAAGGAGATGGAAATCCTATAGAATTATACGTAACATCAAGAAGAAGACATTAAAGGTCTATTTGATGATGGAAATTCAAGTAAAAGTCATGTAGTAATAGAAAATCTATTGGAGAGGAGCACCATATTAAATGAAGAGGTAAGAGTCTTAAGAAGAGGACATTAGAGACTACTAAGACTAGTCAAATTTAGGAGAAGAAGAGACCCAGAAGAAAATTGGTTGTTAAGCTAGATGATGAGGTTGAGTGGACCAAGTCAAATGACTTGATTCAGTATCAAATAGTACCATGGAGAGTACTACAAATAATCGAAAGGCCATGTGAAAATATAAGAAATCTAGCTGGCTTAACTAGTTTCAAATATATAAAATATGAAACTTTAGATAAAGTTGGTAAATAAAACATTGAGCAAGAATTAGTTGATATGATGGTGAACTTTAAGTATACACCAATAGAGTTAGGAAAAGAATTTCTTGAAGAGTTGTAAAATAAAATTGATGCAAAGTGGAAATGGACTCTAACCACTGAGAGGAAAATAAGGGAAACTACATTGGTCCACACTATACCTAATTTAAGAAAATTGCATGTGACTATAGCTTTGAGGTATTACACAAAGAAAATTGTTCTAAAGACAAGGGCATATAAAATTTTGAGGAGCAAAGTTGAGGATTTTCTACAAGAGAGAAAGTTAATTTGGAAGAAATTTTTTGGATTGGTGGCTACAACTGAAGAAGAAGAAGAAGAAGATAAGGAAGCTAATAGAGTTGAACAAGATAACACAAAATATATCTACTCTGGTGTTGAGAAAAATGTAGAAACTATGTAGCAAATGGCATAAGAATTTGTGAAGCCAACTAAATTTATCATAATTAAAGATGAGTTGCCTAAATATACAAAGTCAAATGTGACTACTTTTGAAGAAGAGTCAAATTTTTTTAGGAAAACCAAGCAATAGAAATAACATGCTACAAAGTCAATCAAGGATATATTGACTAAGGCCAGTCCTGTAATTGTGCAAATAAAAGAATATCTTACAAGTGGATACAAAGGTCAGAATCAATAGGTAATAGTTACTATCACATACAAACCTACAATTACTAAATATTACAATGCACTATTACTGCAAAAGATAATTGTAATAGATTTCAAGAAATAGAGTGTGTCAGTTGTTGAAGAGAGAAGAGAAAAATATCTTGCTAAAGGTAGATCAAATTGAATACATTACTAATGAAGAAGATAAATAGAAAGAATAGATTCTAGTGAGGGAATAAAGAAGAGAATTCAACCAAGTGCTACAACAACTGATCAATAGAGACTAGATTTAAAGGAGGAATAGATCACTCTTATGACAATTCAGAGACCAAATATGGATGTCTCATCACACACTATATAGATAGCATTGTTGAGTTCTAATACTCTTGATTCCAAAAAAAAAGAAGTTGAAGAAAAAGGTTAAATACTCACCCCAAGGAATCAAAGGCAAACTGGTTACCTTAGATGAGGACATTTTTATACCTAACTAGGAGAAGTCTACTATAATAGAAGACAAAATGATAATTTTGAGTGAATTATTTACAATTTAAACTCAAAGGGGATCATCAAACAAATAAGTTTTTTTTGAGATAAAAATATTTTCTTTTGGATACCATTTTTATGAATGATTTATATTATAATGCTCCCATTCTTAACCAATTGGTAAATATTATAGATAAAATAAATGATCTAAATATTGATGTTCAACATAAGCTAATTGAGAGAGTCTCAAATAAGATATTTGTAAAAATGGTTGTGCTATCTAACAAAGTTACTAATGTCAAGAAGACAACATCTAACATTAATTCTTTATTTGGAAAGCTTTTTTATGTACTAGCATTTACCAAGGATATAAGAGAACGAATAGATAAGATCGGTGTAGACATACAGTAGAGTGTAACTACCTTGACCTCTGATGCTAGGACTAGTTCGTTTCATTTTTCCAAGCTAAGATTTTTGCAAACCAAGCAGTCTAAATTATTACATGAAGAGGTCAATATGTGGACTGAGCTTACTAAAAATCTAGGCTTTGTTGACTCCACATTTGGTAGTCTTGTAAAAGCACATTAAGATCGCTAAAGATTTAATTCGAAGCAATCAATAATAATCTATTGGAGACAATATAGTTCATCTTGTAGCCACATTGGAAATTCAAAGACACAATCTTGATGAATTGAATAAAAATTAGTAGAATACAATGGATATGATTCTTAACTCCCATAGATCATTTTTGGAGAAAAATGGAGTAATTCCTGGACCCCGATTACATGTCAAAACATCTATGGCCAAAACAAGGAGAATTAGTGTGATGCATGATCAAAGGTATGATAGTGTAAACATCCATATATGACATCTAATCATATTTGTAAATTTTGAGATTATATTGATGTATATATTATTTTTGGAATCATAAGAAGTCAAAATTATGAGAAGATTTCTAGATTATAGTCTAAGAGGGAGTACTTTTGTATTGATATTTTGAGATCATGACAAGGTGTTTTTGTCACTAATTTCAAAGGGGGAGATTTGTGATCCCTAAATCATGTTGTCTATTAGTTTCAAACACTTAGTCGTATATTTGGTAGAGTTGGTTGGTCATCACTACGATTGAGTCATCCTATATAGGTCAGGCATTGTAACTAGACTTGTATATCTTTCATGTATGATATGAGTAGTAGTGACTACTGAGCAAGTCTATGGTTATTGAGTACTCTAATACATCTTGAGTCATCTAGAATATAGTTCATGTCAAGTGTATAAATATTGAGTCATGTAGTATAAGCCTAGATAGTAAATGTCGAGTGATAGTATCCATAATAATTATGACCAAGCATCAAAATGATCAAATGTTCAATAAACCAATTTTGACATAGTTTTTGGAATGGCACAAAAATTAAGCTAAACTATTTTTTTCTAAATGAGAGTTGTATTTTTTTAAAAGAGTCAACTACATAGGTGATCACACATTTTGTTATGATCATCAATCCCTATGCCAAGTAATCAAACAATAAAAAAAAGTAGAAGGACTATGCAGAAAAAGTGAAGAACCTAGATCATTGATTTTTATTTGGAAACCTCTACATATGGTTATAAGAAGAGGATCCAAACCCTAATTTTAGAAAGATGTATAGGAGAGGTTGTGAGTTTGGATGTTAGAGGCAAAGTGTGAAGATAAACCAGACATAGAGACTAAGAAGAGTAGCGAAGGGTAGAATGCATATATATCCAATTAGAGATCAAATTAGAGATTATAAAGAGAAAATCCATTATTAGTATTTGAAGTGCAAATTGAAGGATCATGTACTAGTACATTCTAGAAAGTGTTTTAGGGTAAATATCTTAATAGAGTTGTCCTAACAGACCTTTCTAAATCTCCTAATAGAGTGATTCATAAATCCTTTAATCAAGGTATACTATATAAGTCTTGTAAGATCTTAACATGGTAGGCCTCTCATAGGGTAGATCATTAGAAGTGATCAAAATTGTATCCCTAACAACAAAACTTTATTATTGAAGTAGTGAAGATTTGTGGGTATCATTCCCACTGTAGTTTTACTTTCACCTTATAGGATTTATGGGTAACCAAAATATTTTTGTTATGTGTTGTTTATTTTCTTACATATGTCATTGATGTGATTAGTTGTTAGATCTAATACATCATTATAGTAAATATTTATGTGATTTATGATATTTTTGGGATAAGGGTTTAAGGTGAAAGACATAAGATTGGAAATTTGTCTCAAAGCATAATTTTTTTAAAGATCCCGATTCACCCCCCCCACCCCCCTTCTCAGTATCTCAATTTCCCATTAGACTTTCGATAGATACATAGAGAAAAGGTAGAGTTTTATTCATGATAGGGATTAAACACTAGTATGCATTCTCATTTTCTAGAGAGAAAAATATTACAATAAAATTATAAAATTAATTTACTTTCCATCTCAAAATGAAACCATTGGAATCCAAGATATGGGAATGAGGTCTTCTCATTATGATTACCCTTTCAAGTGATAGAGTAGCTAGGAGACTTAGACTCTAGGCTCAATTTCATCTATAAAATTAACATAAATCAAAGGATTCATTTCAATTGAAAATGAATTATTCCTTAGCATATCCTTTCATCTCATGAATACACAAACATTTATGGTGGGTCTTGACTCTTATAAGAATTCAATGAAATTAATGATTCTACTCCATGATTGTATAAATATTCAAATCATAACACACATCGATAAGGTTGGTGTCATATACCTAATGTGAATAGAAGAACACTTGAACTACTAATATAAAACCCAACCACAAAACATATATTATTCTCTCCATCTACTCATTAATATGCAAATTGAAACTACCTGTCTCATAAATAGGATTTTTCCAAATATTCAATCTCTTCTAAAATGACAAGAAAATAATTAATAATAGAAATCAAATAAATTTCAATAGTCCAAGCCCAAGATAATTCTCCTTCCATATTATAGGATCCAATAACACTGGATTAAAAACACCAAGATACAATAGTAGAAAGATCAACTATAAACAATTTTTTTGTATAGATAAAATGCTTGTTCTACAAATGTAATTTAAAAATAATTAATAGCCTTTTTTTCCATGCATCATGCCTAAATTAGAACATGATATGATAATAACTTATTTTAAACAATTATTACTCATTCTTATCTAAAGTCTTACATTTCCTGCTTTGAGAACATTAATTGTTCAAGACTTGCATGCCTAGAAGAAGTGGATTTTTTAATTGTTGGGGTATGACAAGCTTGTGATGCTACCATTAATGGATTGTGATCTTGTTGCTAGTTTCAAGTACATTTCTTTTACCTCAAACCAAATAATGTTCCTAGCCACCATTAAGCTACTTGTGCCTCCTCTCATGTGCCTAATGGGGGGAATACTTAAACATATATTTGTTAAGTCACACTCATCTCAAGTTATAGATGATGAACATTGTAAACTTTGAGAAGATTTTTTTGTAGATTCAAGTGTTTTTAGCCTTCTCTTTGGAAATTGGATAAATGGGATTTTTATTTGTGGTGGCCTTTGATTGGGGACAAGATTGAACCATATCCTTGTGCTAGGATTTTTTTCCTTACATCCTAGTTCTAATAAAGAAATGATAGGATATAAGTGTTAGAGCATGGTATTTGGTTGTGAGGATAATAATCACTCAAATCATGCATTTTTTTAGCTTCAACCCTTTAAATCCTCAAGTATCATGCCTATTTAGGTAAGAGTAACCAATATACTTTGGGAAGTTTCTATTATCAATTATATTTTCAATTCTTTTGGTTCTTTTTAAATAAGAGGATGATTTCATGTTAGACTTTGGCCATGCTACTTTTCTTTGTGTTATTGTGGATATCAACATCTCCAAGTATCTACTTGAGGATGTGTTATTTGTTGGGTATATATTATGGACTAAGATTCTTTGTTATGCAAGTCTTCCCTTCACTTGAAACTGGTGAAGGAATTGTTTGAAGCTAGTTGGGTCAGCAAATGAACAAAGAGGAACATCATTTAAGGTAGACATGATTATATGGGGAACCAAGTGTGCTTGGAGATGGTATGAATATGGTGAGAAATTAGGAATTGGAATCATGTCCATGTGATCAATAATTTTTTCTTAGTATACTTGAGGGAGTTTATAAAATTTTGGAATTATGAGTAGTCTTAAAAGTGATAGTGGACAATGTAGATTTATGATCCTTGAGGGAGTGAAAGATCTTTGAGTAGAGTTTTTTGCTAACTATGAATGTAAGTTTATTTGAATGTGTTTACTCATGATAAGAGGACTCATTGGTTGAAAATAAAGACATTCATTGATACTAATAGTTTGGTGTGCCTTAAGTGAGAAAATAGATTTGATGAGATTGATTTATCAGATCTATGACATTGCAACAAACCTTCAAATGAAATTGAAAAAGAAAAAAATCATGATCTATTTGTAAAAGGAACATATCTAAGATATACCTTAATGAAGAAGTTTTTGTAGTTCTGAATCTCTCTGAAAGAGAGCTTGCATTCTAGACTTTCAACTACAAAACAAAGAATTGATTTTCTCAGAGAAATTTAGTACATGATGTAAAATAAAGATGAAAAAATATAATTCAAGAATCATAAAAATGAGTTGATTCAATGTTATTATCCACCAAAAATATTTTTCTAAGCTTCACCATGAAACATAAATTGAAAAATTCAATTGCATCATAAATTTATGTTCTTGGAAAACTAATTATATAAATTGAGTTAGTTGTTCATCTAAAACATAACTAATTACATTTTAATCAAATGAGATCAAATTTTTTCCTCATGATTTTACTTATGGTGAATGCCCTTCCCAATCCAAGATCTTCAACTTTGACCAAATCCTTCTCTTTATCCACAAGAAAATTGTGAGGCTTCATGTCCCTTAAAACCCAAAGGAACAAATGTCAATGATATGCCACAAGTCAAGGAATATGAATAGTCTATAATAACACCTTAGAATTCCTTCTTTGAAATTTTCCATTAGTGTTTGGCATTTAGCTTGTGCTTTAGAATGATACCTAGCTAGCAAAAAAAATTATTTTAGTTAAAGGTTGAATGCAAGCATTTCAACAATTATAAGAAGAAACTATAATTGATAATAGATACTAAATAATTTAAATATGTTGTTTAATTTTCCTCTAGTGTTGTTAATTTTTTGGTTCAATTTCTTGATGTGTCTTGAGTTTTTTAATTCTAGAACATTATAGCTTTCTTATTGGTGCTCGTAGGGTTCAGGATTTTCTATCTTATGTAGTGCATTCTTGGAAACCAAATCCATGTATTAAGAAGGAAAACCATTGAGTGTCATAAAAATTCAACTTTCTTGTAAATCCTTGAAGGTCAGGAGTTGGATACATGTAAGGGAGTCCAACTTGTGATGAAAATATTGAAATCCAAGAGGAATGTGGAGGGGATTATACTCAAGATTTTAAGATTGCTCATTTATATTTCATAATACAAGTGTTGCATACCCTTGTGTCTTTATTGATGGAAACTTTAACAAAGAAGGAAGAAGACTAGGACCTAGAAGAAGGTCCATGGAAGGAATTCTACATATTATGAGGCCTTGAATGAAATTATGAGGTGTTCTACCCTAGAAAATGATAACATTATAATGAAATTGATTCCTATTATAATGAAATTGCTAACACGTAAGGTACATTTCAGACCCTAGATAAGGAAAAACCTTATTGAGCTTCACATTCTTTCAAGAATAGTTTAATATTCTCTAGTAAACAAGTGCAACAATGTGAAGGTGGAAGCTCATCCACCACCCCCACCCCCCACCCCCCAACATCACTCTAAATTCTCTAGCATCTATTAATTCTTTCATCCATTAATAAAATGTAACATTCATTAATTATCATATGATAACATTCATTGACATTCATTAGCATTCAAAATTCATCAATATTAATTAACATATTATATAATTCATAATTCATGAACACTTAGTAGTGCATAATTAAATTCATTGGCACATTAAAATATGTCATTATCAATTAAGTTACATAAATGACAATCAATTTTTTTCCTTTTCTTAAATTTTAGAAATCTTTAAATGGAACATCCACATCATCATGATCATTTCCCCCCTTATTAGTTCTTCTTCCCTCTTCTTGTGACATTAATGGTGCATGTCTAGTCCTTTTCTCATGATGCAAAGGGGGATCCTCTACAATAACAAATAAAAGGGTTTAATTTAAAATATTTTATTGTAATTGCTACAAGCATTTCAATACTTTAAAGAACATAACCATGATGCTCTTTACTTGATCCATGTACACCATCTTCAAGAATATTTTATCTGGTGGTCTCAACCTCAATGTGCTCAGCATGAACATTGGCATATTTTTCCTCTACAGTTGTAATACACAATGTTACGTTAATCCAAACACCTTTTTAAATTAAATTTGTATTACTATACCAATCTAAGATGTTTACTTGTATTAATAATTACATATAAATTTTGAATAGAAAATATATACCTCAACAATTGTGATGCACATCTAAACCAACAACTTCATCATGCATGAGTGGTGTATGGAGATTGTCAGGCTACATTCCAATGTCATGTGCATTATTATCATTATTTCCTTATGTAAAACAAATATTCTCACTTTATGTTGAAACTTAACATCAAATACACTTATCATTAAAGTATTCAATTTAAAATAAAAATTATTTGGCTTATTTACTATGATGGATCCATCAATAGAGCCTTGCACACTCATTTCTTGTAAAGATTCTATCATGACTCGATGTCCTTGTTTGAAGGCTAATTTCTTGTCCTCTTCTCAGAGATTTCTTTTGAACTCCAAGGCCTACATTTTTTCTTGGTATAAAAATTTTATATTGCATTGTTTCATCAAAATTTAATTGATTGTAATTTATAAATATTTACACATATTTTTTATTTACTAATACTTACAACTAAATGATTTAAGCAATACATAGAAAAAATCCACAAAGCCCTTGAATACCTACATGTAAAAAACTTGACACAGAGAAGAAAAACACAAGAAGAGGCAAGGGTTTGCTCTGAAAATATACAAATTGTATTCTCATAAAATGAAAAGATGCAAGATACTTACAAATTATCTATCCTTATAGAAGGAGATTGAAACCCAAAAAAGGTAACCTAAAAAGTAAATGCTATTTAATAATTACTAATTAATTATTAAATATGAATGGAAATATGCATAAAGAAAAATCTGAAGAAGGGAGAAAGGGTAGTTTAATAAATGAAATTAAATAAACCTTTTTCTCTAACACCTCCCCTTAAGATGGGAAACAATGCAGAAAGAGCAAGGAAAATACAAAGAATGCAGAAAGAAAACTTGGGTCCCAGCAACAAGGCTTGATGAGGTACCCAATCATAATCAAATCTCTATGAAATACAGAGATAGAGAAAACCCAGTGGGAAAAAATCTACTCCAAAAAGAGATAGAAAAGAATGCACAAATGAAAGATCTCAAGACCATAAGTATAATGAAAGCCTCCATGATAGAAGCTTGAGACTCCATAACCCCCCCTAGAATGGCAAAACTCTTGTGTTGATAAACATACCAATGTGGCTCCAATCTAAAGGAAACAAAGGTAGTGGACAAGGATGACAAAGTCCATCTATGTAAGGTGTAGCTAGAAGTCCTAGCTGATGCTCAAAGGAGAAAGCATGAGAATCTTGAAATGGAATCTCCAATGAATGTGAAATAATAGGTGTGCTAAATCTATCATCTGAGAGATGTGTGTCCTCTGATATATCCTCAACAACTACAATAGGTGGCTTGATGACTAGAGATGCATTAATAGGAAATGTTGAAGAATATTACCTTGTATAAGAGATGGAATTTAAATAGGAGTTGGAGGTGTAGAAGTCATAATATTGTTCTCAGGAACAACACACAAGTTCAAACAACCTAACTCCACCTTAGTAGACTCTCTTAAAAAAAAAGAGTGTCTTTGATAGTGGAGATGGTGGACCAAAATATGAGAAGGAATATAGGTAGGAAGCATGATCAATAATCCCTGTAGCAATAATATTGCCTGTCTCACTATCTTTGATGTGCACTAAATCTTGTGCGAAATCAATTGTCTTCCCTATCCCATTGTGTGTAATCTAATAAATAGAGAGTAGTTTAGAGGACAAAGATGGAACACAAAGTACATCATGAAATGTGCCATCATCAATGTCAATAGAACCTTTCCCACATACAATCATAATAATGTTATTCCCCATCAACATGTGTGGAGTAGGAGAAGCCTCAAAAGAAGAGAACAAATCCTAAGAAGATGCCATATGGTGTGAAGCACCTAAATCCAATAACTAACCAGAAGAATGAGGGATAATAGTTTCACATAATGCGTGACCCTTTCCCATATCTTTACCATCTTACTAAAATGATGATGATGAAGAAGGTCCATGAGAAGTAGAAGGAATATCAATTTTGTTCTTTTAAAGGAGAGTTCTCAAATCTAAAACCTGTTTGGCATAGCCATCTAACTCTCATAACAATGTGACTAATCATGATTAGGATTATTAAATTAAACACATTTTGTTCTTTCTAGCTTTGATATACCCCTTTAGGATGAGGTGGCCTAGATGAACTATGAGTGTTGGAATCAATCTAAGACTCTATAGAATTAGATTCATGAGTCTTCTCCTTTTTCCCTAAAGATGTCTAAGGTACCAATGCATGACTCTATGAGCTCGTGAGAGAATCCAATTGAGAGAGCTTAGATTTCTCTCGAGTCAATTGATCACAAAATAGCTCAAAGGATGGTATGGTAAATCTATTACCCAAAGCATCTTTGGTGGAATAGAAGGTAGAAGAAAAAATATGAAATTTTCCATGAAGATTAGGAAGAATTAGATAGATACACTCAGTGTTAGTCTTTATTTTTCCACAACCCTATAATAAAGATCTCAATTGCTTGAATTTCATCAAGAAGTCCTTAATGGAGGGAAAAGAATCTCAAATAAGTGAGGTAAGCTCTACCTCAATCTAAAGTTCCCTAAACTCATTTACTATACCAAATAAGGTTTCAACCTTGGTCCACATAGCTAGAGGGGTATTCTCTAGCTATTGCACCCATCAAGATGAAACTATAGACTATTAGAGACTTGTCAAAAAATCAATCATATTGCCTCATCCATCTTGTTCCTATGTTGCATGACCTCAAAAGGCCTCTATAAAACTAGTTGCACTGCATCTAAACAAGACCACAACCCTTTTCACTAGAGAAGTCGTGTCATCAAGGTCTTAGATGTGTGATAATTATGAGGGGTTAGAAGTTATAGACAAGAAGAGGTCTCATCCATTGTTTTAGAAGGTTTTAAATTGTTTTTTAATGTATTTCTAGTTTACATAAGTAAATAATAGAAATAATATGACAAAACACCCCCCACAATGCAAAACATGAAACCACAGCTACTAGAAGGAAGAAGTAAATGAGAGAAGAGTGAAAAAGATTCAAATATGAATCACAAACACCTTTTCTTTTTGTAAGCCAAAAAATGACCAAAAATTGAAAGTACTATGTTCACTCAATATTATTGTAAACTAATACCATTTTTAGAAATTAGACAATAAAACATGCACTTTTTAGAAAAATAGCACTTGAATATGTGTCCATATGAGCTCGAAAAAAGCATTTAAAGTTGCAAATATTGGAATTTGTGATTTTCAAAAAAATTTAGAAATAGAGATCAAAAAACCCTGCACCAATGTGTAGATCATGAAATTCTACCCCAAAAAAAAAAATTGCTCAAAAAAGGAAGTCTATATGAGTGAGATATCATTGTTTGAAAATCACCTCTGTAATTAGTTTTTTTTAAATCATCATCATCACACCTCCAAAAATCAAGGAAAATGCCCAAAAAATGTTAGATCTATTCTATCAAACCCTCTTTCTCCTTTTTTTCCAAATACTAAACAAGCTATAGTAGATCTGACTTTGATACCATGAAGAAGTTGAGCAATACACAATGAAAATCCACAAAGCCCTCAAAAAATTGCATGTAATAAACCTATCATAGAGAAGAAGAAGACAAGAAGAGGTGAGGATTTTCTCTGATAATATGCAAATTACATTCTTAAAAAATGAAAAGATGCAAGATATGTTGGAAACCTAATTGAAAAGCTCACTATTGAAGATCAAAGAGGGAGATTGTTGTTAAAAGAATGTTTTCAATCATTGTTTTGTCATTGATGTCAAACTTGTTATTTGTAGGAATGATATTTGCTTATAAGATCCAAACACTATCACTTACTTGATTGATGAAGAGGATTTGATCAACAAGATGTAACAAAAGAACCTAAGGGAAAGGTTGAGTTATGATGTTGTAATGAAGTGTAAGGATTGGTTAAGATAATGGTTAAATGATGTATTGATAACATACTCAAAGATACAAAGGTTGGTCACACTTAGAAACATTGGAGGAATAAGTTGTAACAAGGTTGACAGCAAAGCTTGAACTAAGTCCATCGGTGGGTGTCAAGCAAGCTAGTTGAAGCTATACAAATTTTTAGTTGGAGACAAGCAACAAGAAAATCTAGTGTGTGCTGAGTGATCTTTAGGTGCCAAGTGAAGTTCAAGTGTCAAGAAAAGTATCAAGTGCTAAGCATTAGAAAATCTTAGATGGTGTCAAGTGAACTTCAAGTGCCAAGCATTAGTAAAAATGTAGTTGATGCTGATTGACATTGTATGTGTCGAGCTACTGCATTATTGAAAAATCAAAGATTTTTCAAATCTGAGTTGACATAGTTGTTACCTAGAATTTGGTGAAATAGTTGGAGGATAAGGATGATGAGCTAATGACACAAAATTCTATGTAAATTTCTTTGGAGTGAATTCAAGAGGATTCTTCATGATGTTTCTACAAGAAACATAATATGGGTTGGATATAATGAATCCTACCTAATCCATATGAATTGAAATTAATGAAGGGAAGAATTGAGTGAGAAAGGAAGTCTAAGACTTTTATTTAAAAAGTCACAACCCAAGAAGTAAGAGTGGCTAGAGTGCCAAATTGTGAAGTGGTTAGAAGGGTATCAAGGAGAAGATATCTAGGAGAAGGAAGAATAGAGCATAGAGACTCTACTTATACAAGTGGTCAAGAAGAGATGATTGCACTGGTATATTGAGCATGGAGACTCAAGGAGACTAAGCTTGAAAGGAGGGCAAGCTATGAAGAGTTTTAGAGACTAAATGCTAGGTAGATGAAGAAGAGCTGAGAAGTGATATGAGATCTACAAGTTGAGTTGTATTCTGTAATCAAGTCAAAATCCCTAATTGTTACTCTATAGAAATTGTATTAGTTAGGATAGAAGGAAAATTTTATGGACTTAGGTTGGCCTAACAACCATTTGTAAATCCTTTAATAGGATGGCATTCCAAGTGAATGTTCTAAAGTCCTCTAATAGGGTGGTTAAATCCTTTAATTGGGTCACATTTAACAGTGTGTTGTAGCCTTTAATAGGGTAGGCCTTTCATAGTGCATCACTTTAGAAGAGTGATAATTGAGTAGCATGTTACTGGTGGTTTTTCCCAAATTGGGTTTCCATGTAAATCACTATGTTATGTGTTAATTTTCTTATGTTTTATGCTTGCATGTTGATTTACAGTAACTTGTTGAATAGGAATATTAACGCTTGGATGAATGTATGGTTGACTAGGCTCCCTACACTTTGTGAGAAAGTTTGAATTGGACATGTTGGACCTTGAATAATTGATTCAACCCCCTCCCCCTCTTAGTTATTCTAAATAATTTCTAAAAATTGGTATTAGAGCCATCTATTGATTTAGTTTCAAGGTACTAGAAGTAGGAAGATCAAGATGTCCAAGAGAGAAGTTCCCAAGCTCAACAAAGACAATTTTTTTGCATGGTAGAGTCTGATAAAATTACACCTTGGATCAATAGGTGATTATTCAAAAACCTCAATTGGAACATAACATGTAGACCCAGTTGGACCTCTTATTGTAGATGATTTGAGCAAAAGGAAGGAGCACAATCAAGCAATGTTGGATATTTCCTCTGCACTCAGCTATGCAGAATATGATGACATCAAAGATTGTGACACTACATTCAAGATGTGGAAAGCTCTAATAGATATCTATGGAGGAGATCACAATGTCCAAAGAGCAAAGAGAGAAAGCCTCAAAGGAAAATTTTGATGACATGAAATTGGAGGAAGGAGAAAATGCTACCCAATATGCTTCTAGAATGAAAGAAGTGGTAAGTGCAATAAGAAGTCTAGGTGGTCAATTGGAAGAGGAGACTGTCAACAAAAAATATTTGAGAACCCTACTCCCCATCTATGCTATTAGAGTTTGAGCCATCCAAGAACCAAGGAAACATACTAACCTTTGAAGGAATAGTGGGAAGACTTACTACATCTGAATTGTCCAAATTTGATAACTACTGAGAACCTTGAATCTACTTTCAAGGCCAAGATGATAAAAGACACTAAGGAAAAGACATCAAGCAAAAAGAGAAGAAAAGAAAAAAATGCATCCAATGATAGCATCATGGATGAGGAAGATGTGGAACAATTGGAAGCATTATTGGCTAGGAGATTCCATAGAGGTAAAGGCAAATTCAAGGGTAAGCTCCCTATCATATGTTTTAGTTATAATGAAGTAGGTCATATTACTACAAGGTGTACACAGAAGAAGAACTGCAAAGAAGGAAACAAGTACAAGAACATGAGAGAAGATGATAGTAGAGATTACAAGGACAAAGGCAAAAGATGCTACATTGTTGAAGAAGATTTTGATGAGAATGATGATGAAGTAGTCTATGTGGCCATGAAGGATGAATCAGATGAAGATGAAGATGAAGCAACAATATTGGTAACCTATGTGAACAAGAATGACAAGTGGATCATAGATAGTGGATGCTCACATCACATGATAGGAGATAAAAGTAAGTCCATTACCTTTACTTAGTATGATGGAAATAGTGTTAGATTTGGAAATGATGCTCCATGTCAAATCACGGGGAAAGGTTCCATTAAACTTACTGAGAAAATTTCATGTGATAATGCATACTATGTTGAAGTACTAAACTAAAACTTGTTGAGTGTATCCCAGTTAGGCAATGTAGGTTGCAAAGTAGGGTTTGGAAACAAAACTGCCAAAATTTATGACACTTATGAAAATCTAATAGGAAAAGGTGAACAAACTAGGAGTAACTTATTTTACCTAGATATGGAAGATGCAACTATCTTGTTGTTAGACTTGATGGTGTGTGGTTATGGCATTAAAGATTGTGTCATGTGAACTTTGACAATCTGATTAACATTAGCAAAAAGAAGAAGGTCAAAGGGTTGCCCAAATTGAAGAAACCTAAATACATAATGTGCAAACAATGTCAACTAGGGAAGATGACTAAGTCTAGTTTCAAAAGAAAAATATACACTTCCAAAGAAGTACTAGAGTTAGTCCATACAAACTTATGTGGTCCAATAGAAGTGCAAAGTTATCTAGGAGACAGATACATAATTCTATTTGTAGATGACTATTCCAAGATGATGACTGCTAAGTTCTTGAAGCCAAAATCTAATGTATTTCAAATGTTTAAGTGGTATTTGGCTAGTGTTGAGAAGGAAACATGAAAGAGTCTAAAGTACGTAAGATTAGATAGAGGAGGTGAGTTTACATCAAAAGAATTTGAAGTATTCTGCAATGAAAAGGGTATCAAGAGGCAAACATCAACACAAAGAACTCCACCATAGAATGGTATTGCTGAAAGAAGGAATAGATCAATGATAGACTATGCCAGAACCTTGATGATGGAAGTATTGGAGAGAAGCTATAAGCATTGTAGTCTACACATTGAATGGAGTCCAAGTCAAGAAAGGTACAAATGCAACACCTTTTGAATTGTGGTATGGTCACTCACCTAATGTTAAACATTTCAAATTCTTTGCTTGTAAATGCTATATTCTTAAAGATACTAGAAACAGGAAATTTGATGCAAAGAGTGATAAAAGCATATTCCTTGGCTATTCCACTAGAAGTAAGGCACCTAAATGTTTGAACACTAATACTAACAAGATTGTGTAGAGTGAAAATTTAAATTTTGATTGGCATGCAAAAGTTCAAATTGATGGGACTAAACAATTAGATGATTATAGATCTTTTGTATACTTCTATGAAGGAATGACTATTAAAGAAAATGCTACCAATCAAGTTGGGAATTAGAAACAAATTTTATTATCAGTCAAGTCACAGCCAATGAATGTCAAACTGCATTCAAAAGCCAAGTTGTAGAATGTAGAAAATGCACATTCTAATTTTTAGAATAGTACACATGAAAGAAATGATGAAATACTAGATGGAGAAGAGAAAAATGACTCTAAAGTTGAAGGATCAAACATGGAAAGAAGGAAAAAACCAATATTAGCCAAGTATGTAAGAAGACATCATCCTATAGATCAAATCATTGGTGACAAGGATGCCAGACCATTGACAAGGAATAGACGAAGGAATGAATCATGTTTGATAAGCAAGGTTATGCCCAAAATAGTAAAGGATGCACTACAAGATGATGACTAGTATAAAGCTATGGAAGAGGAGATAGATCAAATTTAAAAGAACAAAACTTGGACCCTAATTCCTAGACTAGCTAATAAGAATGTAATTGGTACCAAATGGGTGTTTAGGAAAAAAATTGATGAGAATGGTGAGATAACTAGAAACAAAGTTAGATTAGTTTGTAAATGCTATGCACAAGAAGAAGGACTGGATTATGGGGAAACATTTGCCCCTATTGCAAGAATGGAAAGAGTAAGAATATTACTTGCATATGTTGCATACAAAGGTCTTTAAGTCTACCAAATGGATGTAAAGTCTACTTTTTTGAATGGTATTCTTGAAGAGGAAGTCTACATAGAACAACTAGAGGGATTTTTTGATGACAAGAACAAAGATATGGTTTACAAACTGCACTAGGCACTTTATAGTTTGAAGCAAGTACCTAGAGCATGGTATGAGAGATTGCACAAATATCTTGTAAAGATAGGATTTGAGAGAACAGATGACAACAATTTTTATATCAAGGTTGAAAAAGGTAAAGACATTTTGATTTAAAATTTTTTGTTGATGATGTAATATTTGGAGGAAAAGATGCTCTATTCAAAGATTTTTTTAATCAAATGAAGCATGAGTTTGAGATGTCAATGTTTGGAGAAATCAAATTCTTTGTTTGATTGCAAGTACATCAATTGAAGCATGGCATATTTGTGACCCAATCACAATACATCAAGGAGATACTCAAAGAACTTGGATTAGAAGACTCAAAACCAATTAGCACACCAATGGCAACAGGACATAAGCTATCCAAGAATGATGAGTTTGCTGAAGTGAATCAGACATTGTATAGATCAATGATTGGAAAGTTGCAGTATGTTGTACATAGTAGGCCAGACATTGCATTAGTTGTTGGAATAGTGGTAATATTTTCTACAAATCCAAGAGAAAATCATATGATGGCAATGAAGAGAATACTGAGGTATCTAAAAGGAACTGATGACTATGGTTTGTACCATAAGAGGAGTGAAAAGTTTGAACTAAAAGCCTACATTGATGTAGATTGGGGAGGTAATATTGATGAAAGAAAAAGCACCAGTGGAGGAGCACTTTTCTTGGGAAAAAAATGATTACATGGACCAGAAAAAAGAAAAGTTGTACCTCATAGTCCACTATAGAAGCTAAATATGATGTAGCTACTATAAATTGCAGCAATATTCTATGGATCAAAAAAAAATTGCAAGGTATGAAAGAAGAAGTAAATGAGCCTACGATACTTTATTGTGATGATACAAGTGTTATCAACATATCAAAAAACCCTATAATGCATGCTAAAACCAAGCACATTGCAATTGAGTATCACTATGTAAGAGAATTGGTGGAAGACAAACAAGTGAAGATGAAATATGTTAGCTCAAAAGAATAGATTGCTAACATCTTCACAAAAGCACTACCTAAAGATGCTTTTGAGTACCTTAGAGGTAAGTTAGGGGTGATACCCCTAGCAAGGGCTACTTAAGAATAAGCAAGACTACCCTACCTCAAATGAGCTAATTGTTGGAGATTTTATACATTGATGCAAAGGATGTTTACTTTAAGATTCATGCCTGGAGTAATCAAAGTGCAGAAGTTACAAATCAGTCACAAGCAAGGTAACATAAGGATAAATTGAATGAACTTGCAAAAGCTACACTTGCATATTAAGATGTTGAAATAGTATGTCTTTGGCATTTTTGTCAAAGAGGGAGAAGTAAAGTGCAAAAATTGATCAACAATATGAGGGAGAAAGTGCAGAAACTAATCAAATCCAGAGCAAGAGGGAGATTGTCAAATCTAGAGGAAGAAAAAGAGAAGGTGAAGAAGCTGATAAAAATAGAGGGAGAGAAGAAAAGAAAGGATACATCAGCTAAGAGGGAGAAGTAGAAATGAAGCAATCAAGATAGTAGATCAAGAGAGGGAGATGTGAAAACTGATGACAATAGTTACACAATTACTTTTTGGCATTTGACTTACTGTTCTAACCTAGTTTGTTTGTTTAAATAGTTTAGTCTAATGGTTGATCATTTTGGTTTGCCATCAATGCCAAAGAGGGAGATTATTGGAAATCTGATTGAAAAGCTCATTGTTGAAGATCAAAGAGGGAGATTGTTGTTAAAAGAATGTTTTCAATCATTGTTTTGTCATTGATGTCAAACCTACTATTTGTAGGAATGACATTTTCTTAGAAGATCCAAGTACTATCACTTAGTTGATTGATGAAGAGGATTTGATCAACAAGATGTAACAAAAGAACCTAAGGGAAAGGTTGAGTTATGATGTTTTAACGAAGTGCAAGGATTAGTTAAGACAATGGTTAAATGATGTATTGATAACATACTCAAAGATATAGAGGTTGGTTACACTTAGAAACATTGGAGGGATAAGTTGTAACAAGGTTGATTGTGAAGCTTGAACTAAGTTCATTAGTGGGTGTCAAAAAAGCTAGTTGAAGCTGAGAAAATTTTCAGTTGGAGTCAAGCAAAAAAAAAATCTAGTGTGTGTTGAGTGATCTTCAGGTGTTGAGTGAAGCTCAAGTGCTAAGAAAAGTATTAGGTGCCAAGTATTAGAAAATCTTAGATGGTGCCGAGTGAACTTTAGGTGTCAAGCATCAGTAAAAACATAGTTGATGCTGAGTAACACAGTGTGTGCTGAGCATCAAGATTTCAATAGTGCCAATTTGTTGCATTATTGAAAAAATGAAGATTCACCAAATCTGAGCTGACATAATTGTTACCTATAATTTTTTGAAATAGTTGAAGGATAAGGATGATGAGCTGATGGCACAAAATTCTATGTAAACTATTTTGGAGCAAATTCAAGAGGATTCCTCATGATGTTTCTAGAAGAAACATAATATGGGTTAGATACAATGAATCCTACCTAATCCATATGAATTGAAATTAATGGAGGGAAGAATCGAGTGGGAAAGGAACTCCAAGACTACTATTTAAGAAGCCATAGACCAAGAAGCAAGAGTAGTTGGAGTGCCAAATTGCAAAGTGGTTAGAAGGGTGTCAAGGAGAAGACATCTAGGAGAAGGAAGAATAGAGCATAGAGACTTTGCTTCTACAAGTGGTCAAGAAGAGATGATTGCACTGGTACATTGAGCATGGAGACTCAAGGAGACTAAGCTTGAAAGGAGGGAAAGTTGTCAAGAGTTGCAGAGACTGAATGCCAGGCAGATGAAGAAGAGCTAAGAAGTGATCTGAGATCTACAAGTTGAATTGTATTTTGTAATTAGGTCAAATTCCCTAATTATTACTCTCTAGCAATTGTATCAGTTAGGATAGAAGGAAAATCCTATGGACTTAGGATGGCCTAATAGTCATTTGTAAATCCTTTAATTGGGTGGTATTCCAAGTGAATTTTCTAAAGTCCTTTAACTAGGCTCACTTCTAATGGGGTGGTTAAATCCTTTAACCAAGTCACATTTAATAGTGTGTTGTAGCCTTCAATAGGGCAAGCCTTTCATAGTGCATCACTTCAGAAGAGTGAGAATTGAGTAGCATGTTACTGGTAGTTTTTCCCAAATTGGGTTTCTAATAAATCACTGTGTTATGTGTTAATTTTCTTATGTGTTATGCTTGCATATTGATTTATAGTAACTTGTTGAATAGGAATATTAAAGCCTGGATGAATGTATGGTTGGCTAGGATTACAACACTTAGTGAGAAAGTTTGAATTGGACATGTTGGACCTTGAATAATTGATTCACACCACCCCCACCCCCCCCCCCCCCCCCCCCCCCCCCCCCCCCCCTCCCCCCTCTCAGTTAGTCTAGAGCATTTCTAACAAGATACTTACAAATGATCTATCCTTAGAGAAGGAGATTGAAACCCAAAAAGGGTAACCTAAAAGGTAAATGCTATTTAATAATTACTAATTAATTATTAAATATGAATGAAAATGTGCACAAAGAAAAATATTAAGAAGGGAGAAAAGATAATTTAATAAATTAAATTGAATTAACCTTTTTCTCTAACAACAACTTAGGCAAAATATTTTGAATAACCACCAGAGTCAACCTCGTGTTTCCCACACTTTTGTAATCTTGTCATTATTTCTTTTGATGTGTCAAGAAATCTACACTAAGTTTGAAATATGTTAGATCATATAAATATAAAGAGTAATTAATACATAATTGCATTCTTAATAGTATTAGATACTATCGTTAGTCATATTTTGGTGTATGTCCTTTATGTATTTGGCTTCTCTCCTCCCATCCAACATAATATTTTTCCACTCTAAATCAGGAATACAAGGGAGCACTTGTACTAAATTTTTTTTCTAATTTAGCCTTGAAGTAGTCCCTAATATACCTCAAGCATATCTCTTCTTTCTCAAGGAACCTAAGTTTCTCAAATGCATGATTTCCAAAATAGTTTCTCATACTCTTAATGAGAGCATCCTTTAACTCTTCTTTTGCAGGTTCCATATTTTTAAGAACAAAAAAAACTTTTAGATTCATAAATGAAGTGAAGCTAGCTTTAATATTGTTAACAAAATTGATAAAAATGAAATCTAAAATAGAAATGATATGAAATCAAAATAGTGGATTGGGGTTTTAGTTTGGATATAATGTTTCACCCTATATGTATGGTGGGCCTGAATATACACAAGGAATCATCACTAAGTTTTTCATTAAAAACAATTTTCCCTACAAAATAAATGTGGGATCATGTCATGCCCAAAATTTCAAGGCAAAAACACAACTCCAATTTTTTTTTATTTTTTATTTTTTTAAATTAATTAATAATTATTATTTTTGTTTTGTTTTAGGTAAGTTTAAGAATTTTCTAACTAATATATAAGTTGTAAATAGGTTGATCACATATAGCCAAGTTGGAGTTAAGGTTTTGGTTAGTAGGGTTATCAAATACATCTACTCATAGACATATTGTTCCTAACATCTTTGGATTTGACTCATGACTACGATTTCATCATCCCGATTAGTAGTTTTATTGAATATCACTTCTAGTTTGATGACACCATCTAATGATTCATTTCATTTGTTACTCCAATATCACAACATAAATAATTTGATGGGAGATCAAATTACATTTATTAGGTCTCAGGTTATACACAAGAGCTAGATAATAATGGATTTCAGAAGAGACGTATACCTACGAGACCTTGTTGTACAATTACCATTATAGAATATCAATTATTTAATTTAGAAATGTATTCTCTCGGGTAAGTATTGCATCTATAAATTATTGTTCAAGAACTATCTAAACCTGGATTCACAATTGAAGTGTGTTCAAATGGATGTATATAGATAAGTAATTATCCATATTTACCATTGGACACTATATAGTTTCATTTGCATGATGTAATGTATTCATAATATTCATCATGTACATCAAGATCACTACACCTAGATGAATAATAATCTACATAAAGTTAAGGGGTCTATACGATGATGTGACAATTACAAATCAAGCTAAGGAATCTATTTACAAAATGATTTGAATTAATAAAACCAACTATTGATTACATCAAATATCTAATTAAATTTATATGTATATAGGAACATCACATCTTCACACATACAAATTTAACTATACTACATAATGGTGACTTGAATGGATTATTTTTCAATGTCGTAGTCCTTATAAGAAGATGATAATTCCCCTACTATGTATTTCAAGTAATCTATGGCCACCTTAGTACCAATCATTTTGAAGTCAATTTTCACTTTTATCTACAATGCAATCTAATCTTAATATTGCATGCACACACACATATATTAACATCCAAGATATTGTTCTATATAATTCACTTCATCGCATTTTACATTCTAATGTTAACATTAAATAATATTTATTATATGCCCATTAACAATTAGAAATATCCACACTAACTTAGATACTATAATTCTACGACACCTTGACCCTTCTACTCTATTATTATATTATATCAAAAAAATTACAATTCACAAATTTCAAATAAATAACATCTAATAAATATGTTATTATATATATATATATATATAATCATAATAGTAAATATATCTATACTAACTAACATAGGTTAGATATATCATTACTTATATATATCCAATAAATATCATCTAAAAATAATTATGCCATAACTAATCTATATCAACTTAAAACATTCCTAACTACCACCCATTGATACTCACCCATCATTTATATATTAACTCCTATCCAAAAACTCACAAACTCACTTAACTTGCTAAACATCCTTTACCACCCATACTAACCACTAACCTCAACATCCCATTTTAATTTAACAATTTCTAACCTATCTATCAACGTGACCCCTTTACTTACTAAGAACCCTTGTATAAATTTAGTGATATAAAATTATCCTATACCAATTGTTTAAATCAATTTGTTATAACTTGTGTTTAAAGTCAATATAATTATGAAGTACCAAATTCTTATACAATCAAATAATATCAATTTTTATAATAATTCTTCTTAAAGTCATTGTCTTTATTATCTAATAACATTATCTACCATCCAATCCTAACTACCATAATTTCGTAGATCACTAACTTACATCTACAAATATTCAATATTTCTAATATCCAATTTATAACTAAAAAATATTCTATCTAAAACTACAAACCTCCTAAGCCCCTTTCTACTCCTTCAACCTAGGCACTTTCTTCCAGGAACCATTCCCAAGCACTTTACATTATCTGTGTGCATCTTCTTATCTAGTCAACTTTATTTTCTAGGTCTAAGGAATTGAGGCCACTGAGTCTAGGGTGAAATGTATGATTATCTCTAACTTTAGTCAGAGTGCATTATGCATAAATGACACTTGGGATGGAGGTGAGTGATGGAAAGTATGGAGGGCATGTAACATGGAGGAGAGTATGGTAGTTTTGGGGCATATGTGAGAATGAGAGGAGCTGGTGCACACATTCCAAAGCCACCTTTTTTTTCTTTTCTTTTTACATTAGTGATCACATCCCCTTATGCACTTAGGGAGTCATGTGGGACTCTGTGCACCCACTAGTAAATTTGAACTCAATTTTCTATGAATTTTGGTCAAAATTTTGACCCAAGTTGGTCAAAATTTTGACCAAGCAGTTTGTGGGAGTTTTTCTCATCAAGATTTTGACCAATACACATTTTGAAAATTTTTAATTTTTGCTAGCTCTGATTTGTCATTGTTGGTCAAAATTTCCACCAATGTTTGGTCAAATTTTTTTAGAATGGGTGGAAATTTCAACCAATTCTTGGTAAAAAACTATCAAGAATTGGTCAAAATTTCCACCACTGTTTGGTCAATTTTTAAAAAAAATTGGTGGAAATTTTGACCAAGTCTTGGTAGAAAACTATCAAGAATTGATCAAAATTTCCACCAATGTTTGGTCAACTTTTTTTAATAATTGGTGGAAATTTGGACCAAGTCTTGGTAGAAAACTATCAAGAATTGGTCAAAATTTCTACCAATGTTTGGTTGAATTTTTATTTTTTATGATGTATCAAGCAATTTTTTCTTATCCAAGCCATTTAATTTGCAACCTTTTAAATCTCTACAAAGATACAGTTGGAGCAAGAACAAATTTCTTCTCAATAATGTCCTCTGATTGTAAAGAATCCATTCCATTATCTATTCAACAAATAAGAAATATCTAGTTCAACAGATAATGGAATGGACATTTTACAATCAAAAGACACCTTTGAGAAGAAAAATTCTCCTTCTCCAACTTTATCTTTGCAAAGATTTACAAGGTTGCAAATTAAATGGCTTGGATAAGAAACAATTGCTTGATACAACATGGAACAAATTGACATTTATGCATAGCACACCATCAATTATGTGAGTGATGCAGCTGCAGCCAAATTTTTTGGGATCAAAGCCACCAATTAATATAAGGTTTCTAATCTCCACGAGGTCAACATTGTGGTTGTAAGGGCTGTGGAGAGGGCACTTCTTCATTATCTACTTCATCACTAATTAACTTGCACCAGAGACTGACGATCTTCATCTTTGTTATGGTTTGAGAAAGAGATATTAAATAGTGTACCATATCACCATTGATTGGTTGAAAACTAAGTTGTTTTTAAAAAAAAGAGTGGGTGAATCCCCCAATGAATGTGGATGAAAGAGCTCATTATAAGTAGCAATTGTCCCATGAGTTATGTAATAATAACTAGCTATCTATCCAAGATTATTAACTTGGAAATATCCACTTTTTAGATCATATTTCACTAAATTATTTTTGTCCAAGATAGTTGCAGCCAAATGTATATGTTAAAATAAATAGTTCAATTACGAAAAGCACTAAAAATTATCATTGAAGTAAAATGAGCAGTCTTATGTATCTAACAATATTATAGAAAAATTTACTCTCAAAAATTGAAAACCACCATTATGCTTACCAAGTCTACCCTTCTTTCTTCTAAGGTATTGTCTTTATCTAAAGAATTAGCAGACAAACTAATAAGCACAAAGTGAAGGGTGTAGTCTCATCCCTCATTCTAGTTACTGCTACTCTCTATTGGTGTTGTTGTATCTACCTTCAAACAAGGCCCAAAGGAACACATTGTGACAAGTATAATCACATTGTTCTTTGTTTGGCTAACAAACATTATCAAATACAAGATTTCCTACCATTAGTTCTAACTAGGAAAAGGAAGAAAATGTTTCAAACAAACTTGAAAGTAAAAGAGGAAGAGGAAAATTGATACATCTACCACCAATTTTTAAAAAAACTCATTGTGGCATTCAACTATTATCATGCATCATGAGTGATTAAAAATATATTGTTTGTGATTAGATACTGGTAACTCCCATCTCAATCTAGTTCAAAGCACTTAATTTTCTATTTAGCATAGACTAACAATGCAGGAAAATTTTAAAATGATTAACTAAATGCTTAACCATAATTTGAATGGGCTACACTATTGCCTTCAAGAGCACCTCAGAGACATTGTTACTTCATGGAAATCTTGAAATTTCTAGCAATGTTGAGAAAAATGATTTACACTATTGGTACCATTTGCACCATTTTTTAAATGTAGCTCAACAATTTCTATAGCACTTGGACCTATATCTTTGGCTTGTTCTGCTTAAGTATTGCTTTACCAACATCTAGATTGTCACAAACAAGTAAGGAATATCATCAAATGTTCAAGATATTTTAAAATCTCAAATATTATCCTTCTATTTGATTGTTGATTGATTTGGTGCTATTGATTATGTCAAACTCTTGTGTACTAGGATTTGGTTTTGTTTGTGATGTTTTAACAATTTTTGGGTGGAGCATAATGCAACAAAAGTAGAATCCAAATGGTTGGCTTGAAATTCCATAAGACTAATTAGTAAGATAATACTCTATAACTCTACCTAATATTTTTATTTTAGTGTCAATTAAAAGTTGTCATGTTTGAAATCAATCTATGAAAATTTACATTTTTCTAATCATGAATGATACTTCATCACTTAAATTTCTACTAAAGAAAATTGCATGAAAACTACTTTTTATGCTTGCATACCACTAATTGGTGGCTACATTGAGATGTAAATAGAAATGTCATCGTGCCATATTGCACAACTTGGAAGAGTAGATAAAGTCTTCCAAGAAAGATCCTCAAATAGATACTTCATAATGTGGACACTTGGAGAAGAAAAAAAAGAATAAATCTTGTGTAGGAAAAAGGGAGAGAATATATCTTGTGAAGAAAACATGGTTTTGCATTCATAAAAATAGGAGCTAAACATTGTGATGTGAATTATACAGTTCCACAAGGTTTCTATTTGTCTAAAATCCATAACCTTGAGATAGCTTATACTCTATTCAAGTTTTAGATGTTTGCAACAGCTTTAGGAGAATATTGTGCCTCACTTTTAGGTGTTGTGCACTTCTCTCATAGCGTTGCATTAAAATTTCTTATGATTGAGAAAAGTTGATAGAAATCAACACATTTCTAATTAAAATCTAGTTGTAATTTCATGTCTAGCATATTTCTTAAAATGCTATAGATAAAATTGCAAATTGTATCTAAGCTTGTTCTTGTTTATAGTTTAAAAACAAGAACTATTATAAAGTAATGACATCGTTGTAGACTAAAACTTTGAAACAATTGAATAATACTACAAACAATAAAATGAAGATCTATATGAAAAGTACATTGCCATCTATGATAATGGGAAGACTAAGTTTCAAGATTACTAAGCTACTATTTACTGAAATTTTGTGATTGCATCAGAATTGTGTATTGAGGGTAATTAGCAGATAGCAAGCTATCAAATAATAAATAACTGTATAAAGCATTATAACTAACCTCCAACACAGACAATGCTTTTAACAGTAACAAAGTAGTTCTATTTGTGGATTGCTTCAAAATCTACAATAATGGACAAATAAAAAGTTTTAGGATTATAAAATACATTTGTTGAGGTAATTCAGACCAAAACCTTCAATTCTTTGTTGTAGCATATTTTTACACACACACACACACACAAATATATATATATATATATATAAATGTATATATATATATATATGTATATATATATATATATGTACATATATATATACATATATATATATACATATATATATATACACATATATATATATACATATATACATACATATATATCTATACATATATATATACATATATGTATATATATACACATATACATATATGTATATATGTATATATACATGTATATATATACATATATGTATATATATATATACATATATGTATATGTATATATATATACATATATGTATATGTATATATATATGTATATATATATGTATATATATACATACATGTATATATATATATATATATATATATCTTGAATGGAAAACTCAAACCAAAAAACTTTTGAGAAAATGTCAAACCAAAATTTAAACTAGAATCTAAATCAAAAACTAACATCTCATAGTAAAACGTAGATCTATATGGAGGGGACTTTACCATCTATGATAACAAAAAGGCAAGATGTTTCAAACAAAGATATATCTATAATTTTGGAGAATTTTAGTAAATGGCTTCTAGTTTTCCTATGCTATTGGTGGGAGTCTATTACATGGACCGCACAACTTGGGTTTGGATCTAAGTCACTGTAGCATCTTTCATTAACCTAGTTGGATATGATTGGAAACAATTGTTGTTGGTAAGAATTAAAAACTTGATTCTGGTTACTGCCACCCTTACTGGTGTTGCTCTCTCTGCCATCATACACATTAACAAAAGCTCCATGTTCTGCAAATATTATCACATTGTTCTATGTTTGGCTAATAAAAAATATCAAATGTAAGATTTCCTACCATTAGTGCCAACCAAGAAAACCAAGAAATTATTTAAGGAAAACTTGGAAGTAATTGAGGAAGAGGAAATTGACACTTCTGCCACTAGTTAACATGAAATTGATTGTGGCATTTAACCATGGCACTTGTGGCATTCATTAGAAAGTGGTTACCCCCATCTAAGTCTAGTTCAACACTTAATTTTCTTTTAGGCATAGACTAACAATGTAGGAAATGTAGGCAACTTTAAAAATGATGAAGTAAAAAATCTATTTGATTGTGCTAAATTGTTACCTTCAAGAAGTACCTCAGACACACATTGTCACCTCCTGGAAAACTTGAAATTTCTATAGATGCTGATAAAATTCCAAAAATGACCATTAAGAAGAACTAATTTAAAATATTGGTTCCATGCACATTGTTGTCTAGACTCTAACTGAAGCTGCACAGTTTCTCTGTACATTATTTTGGGCCTATTTCTTCTTAGGCTTGCCCTGATTAAGTATCCCCTTCCAACATCTAGCTTGCAAAAGCACATATGAAATATCATCAGATGTTTTGAATCAATTTAAAATCTCAACAATTATCATTCAGCTTAATTGTTGATCAATTATATATATAAAAGCTTATTCAACATCTTAAGATGTGCATCCATATGCAAGTTTGGTGTTTACTGATTCCATCAAAAATGTGCATACTAGGATTCAGTTTCATTATGCTCTAATGAGTTTGGAGTAGAATGAAAAACAAGTAGAAATCTAATGGTTAGCTTGAAATTCCTTAGGCCTCATAAGTGAGGCCATACTCTATATAGCTTAAAATTCAAATGATTGCCTCACTTTTATGTGGTGTGCCTTCTCTCATAGCCTTGCATTAAAATTTCCCGTGATTGATAAAGGTTGCTATGGCTCAATATAGTTCTAATAAGAGTCCAGCTATAATTTCACATCTACCATATCTCTCAAAACAATATAGTTTAAAAATAAGAACTATTCTATAGTATTGACATTGATGTAGGCTAAATATGTGCACCAACTAAATAATAATGTTAATAATAAAGAGCAGATCTATATGGAAAGTACTTTCAGGATTATAAAAGAAGACAAGACAAGACATTTTAGGATTATAAAACAATCATGTCAAACACATCTTCTAAGGAAAATCAAACAAAAATAATTAATGATATGCACTAATTCCATATCAAGTGAAAATCAAAGATGAAAAATCTAGTAGTGAGTATCGCATTATATAATATCTACAAAAAATAATCAAATTATATACTGTTTAAAAACATCATAGTTGAATCAACCATTCTGGCTCATGCATAAATAGGCCTACATACTAAAATATGAAATGAAAATTTCTTCTTTGCAAGCTTTAATCAAAAGTTTCATCCCAAAGGACAATCTGATTGCTGTCTACATCCCACCACAAAGACAAAGCACAAGATGAAGGGTGGACTCCTTTTGGATATTGTAATTTGCTAAGGTACACCCATCTTCTAGTTCCTTGCCAGAAAATATTAGCCTCTGCTGGTCTAGTAGAATAACCTCTTTTTCCTATATCTTGGCTTTGACATTATCAATTGTGTTCGAACTCTTGACTTCCAAGGTATAGTAATAGGCTCATCTTGTCAAAACATTTCCTTCGCAACTATCGTTCTCTACAAATTGAAATTACTGAGAGTGTGAAATAATCTTGCATCAATAGGTATAATTTTTGAGCAAGTAGTTTTGTGTAAATTTTTATCATCTTTTTTTTAGGTGCTCTGGTTGTATGTTTAAAAAATTGTCACCCCTTTGAGGAAAGCATTACTTTTTCAGCTTTTCTTATCTATTCTATATTTCCTAAATAAGCACTAGAGAATCCTAAAATGGTCTTGTTCTAGTCTCTTATGCTCCTTTAAATTGTTACTCTCTTCTTATATCTTAGCATCATATTTTATAATTTTACTGAGGCAAAGTTTTTACACTTGTCCAAATTTCCCATTTTCTGTAGTTTATGTTTGACCATTTTCATTGATTTAGTTATGTATAATTTAATTTTTTAAGCAAAATATATGAGCTTTTGACTACAACTTGCTATTAAGAGAAGTTAAAGGGAGTTGTGACCTTATTACTACCTATACTGTAGTAGCTATACTCTATCAGGGTATGATATACTACTAAGCAACATGCTTATTGATCAAAAAAATATGAAGTTAAACAAATTGTCATGCTTTTTGGTATGGTGTGATAACTTATGGATCTGCTATATTCAAAAAAGAAGAAACATTTTCCAATCATGTTTATGGTCCTTATTTTGATTTTGGGGCTCCTAAAGAATCTATATCCATTTAAAACCAATAAAAATTGGATGATGTGAATATTAAAACTCTCAATTAGTAGAAGTAGCACTAATGAATTAGTTCTCTTTTTGTTATTGAATGTGAATCTCAACGACACATTATTTACTATTTTATTTTGACATATTTCCTAATTGACTATTATGTTGAAATATTAAATGTAGATAGATGTTTGCCCCTAGAGCGAAATGCCAACCTACCACCCCAACTACATCAAAAGTTTTAATGCTCGGTAGGTGAGTTTTCAAATTTGGAAAAGAGGGGGAAAAATTTTTTGAAGAAAGACAAAAGGAATGAATTTGATTCATTCAATTAGTTGAAGAATTCATCAGATCAGAGAGTTGTAGAGCAAATAAAAGAAGTAAGAAAAAGAAGTTGATCAAAAGATCAATCTAAGTGTAGAAAATAGAAGGAAGTTCGTCTCATGCCTGTAGTTGCACATGTTTCTTCCCTTGTCATTCTATAAGTTTATTTTTTATTGAATTTGTCTTATGAAGTAGTGATTGCTCCAAGCATTGTTGTATGCAGCCATTAGAGTTGTAAGTTTAAAGTTTAAAATTTGAAGTTTTACTAGTTTGAAGATTTTAGGGTTTTTTGATTGAAGCTAAAAACTCCTATATTTTGTAATAGTTTATAATATTTGAATAGAAAGCAAGTAAGCAAGTAGGCATACAAATCTTTGGTGTTACCTTCTATTCTTCATTGCATAATATTTTGCATTTGAAATTTTCATGTTTGAAAGCTTTATCCTTCGACTCTCTATGTTTTAATGGCAATCTATTATATTACCCACTCAGTCTAGTCTTTGACTAAACTCTCTTCTTACTATTGTTTTTGAGCTCACTCGACATCCTCTATTATCGAGCTCCACCCTATAGTGGTGACTAAGCTCACTTAGCATACACATTACCAAGCTCACTCGACATATACTTGCTAAGTTTCTTTGTGTGCCAAGTTCACTCAGCTTCCTCTTGTGTTGAGCTCACTCGACACCCTCTACCTGTCACTCGGCATCCATTGGTGCCAAGAAAAACTGTCACTGGGCACCTTCATGTGTTGAGTCAATTTTTAGGTTTGTGATTTTAATTTTTCACATGGTATTAGAGCTTTGAGGCCCCACATGCATAGTGAGTTAGGGCATTTCTTCTAGGATATTTGACATGGCAGGAGATACAGGAAAGATATGGCAACAACCAACATCCTTTAATGGACAAAATTATGATACATGGGCAAAGAAGATGAAAACCATAATGGTTGCAAATGATTTATGGGATTTTTTAATTAATGGGTGTAAGGATGTGATAGACCCAACTTAGTATGTTTCTCTCACAAATCCACAAAAGACTCAGTTGAAAGAGTCAAGGAGAAAGGATGCTAAGGCATTAAGTCTAATTAAGGAAGCGATGATTGAGATAGTTTTTCCTGAAATTGCAGCAACAAATTATGCAAAGGAAGCATGGGACATCCTTGAGATGAACTTCAAGGGAACTGATAAGGTCAAAGTAGTGAAGTTATAGATGATCATAAGAGAGTTTGAGAACCTTCATATAAGGGACAATGAACCTATTGTAGATTTCAGCTCACAAATCTTCACTTTGATAAACCAACTCAAATTAAATGGAGAAGACTATGATGAGCAAAAAATAGTAGAAAAGATATTGAGGAGTTTGCCTTAGAAATATGACAATCTTGTCATGACCATAGAAGAAGCAAAGGAGCTAACCACATTGACCATGGATGAGTTGATGGGAACTCTTCAAACCCATGAGCACCAGATCAGCTACTACTTCCCAAAAGCAATATTTGAAGGCTCAAGAGAATTCATGAGATGGGAGAGAGGTAGAAATGGCTCCGATAGAGGCTCAAGAAGTAGATGTCATGGAAGGAATGGTCAAAGGAATGCTGGTGCAGAAAGCTCAAGAAGATCAAGCAACCAAGAGGGAGCAAGAACCTCTCAAAAAAAATCTAGAGGAGGTAAGAAGAATTACAACTCCAATAAGAATAATGTTGAATGCTAGTAATTTCATAAGTATGCAAGTGAATGCTAGAAGAAGCAGGGTGATTAGTTAAAGAAAAATGCTAATATGGCTGATATGAACATGGAAAATGCAAACAATCCCATAGCCTTCATCATGTGTAACATTGGTGAAGAAGGAAGCCTTGAGGTATGGTACCTAGATAGTGGTTGTAGCAACAACATGAGTGGTAATGAGAGTTTATTCGCTTTCATTGATAAGACTTTTAAGTTTGAAACTAAGATGGGAAATCATGGAACTATTCCCATAATGGGCAAATGATCTATTATGGTCTGCACCAAGCAAGGTGAGAAGAAGGAAATACAAAATGTGTATTTTTCCCCTAGTATGAAGCACAGCTCGATTAGTGTTGGACAACTCATCCAAAATGGATATATACAAGGTGTTGATGGAAAATGACAAGTGTGTCATTCATGAGAAGTATGGGAGTAATACATTACTTGCAACAATCCAAATGAAAAAGAACCAGATGTTCCCATTGAGGATAGATACATGTTTCTCTTTTGAAGTTAGTGCTACATCCCCCAAGCATGTATGTAAATTAATACACTAGCAATCAACTCTTAGGAGCATGATTGAAGACCCCTCCAAGCTTTGGCATCTCAAGTATGGACATCTTGGCTTTGTTGGTTTAAATTTTTTGTCCAAAAAAAGAATGGTGGATGATTTGCCAAGCATTGTAGATTCATATGACATGTTTGAGGCTTGCATATTGGATAAGTAACATAGGCTTCCCATTAATTCTATAAATTCTAGAAGGGCTAGAGCACCATTAGAATTGGTACTTTCTTATTTGGTAGGCCCTATGCAAAGTACTTCTACTGGGGGATTACTTGTTTTATGACATTCATAGATGACTTCAATCATAGGACATGGGTGTATTTTTTGAAGAATAAATCTAAAGCTTTTGAAAAAAAATTTAAATTCAAAGCCCTAGTTGAGAAAGAATGTGAACACTATATTAAGGTCTTTAGATCAGATATAGGAGGGGAGTATACCTCCAATATGTTTATAATTTTTTGTAGGAAAAATGGCATAAGAGAAGAGCTTATAGCCAGTTATACTTTGCATCAAAATGGAGTGGCTAAGAAAAAGAATAGGACCATTGTTGAAATGGCAAGAAGCATGATGAAAGAAAAAGGGCTCACAACTGAATATTGGGAAGAAGTTGTAGCAATAATAGTATACTTGATCAATATGTGTCATACAAAATTAGTTCATGACAAGATACCTCTTGAGGCTTGGTCAGGGAATAGATGGGTAGTTGAGCACTTGAGAGTGTTTAGATGTGTAGCATATGCACATGTGCCTAAGGAACAAAGGAAAAAGCTAGATGACAAAGGTGTGAAGTGCATCTTCATAGGGTATAGCTTAGAATCAAAGGCCTATAGGCTATATGATCCAGTTGACAAGAAGATCATCATTTCAAGAGATGTGAAATTTTTTGAAAATTAGTCATGGGATGGCTCGGTAGATGAATCCTCAAGTACTTCAAGAGAAGTGCCTACTATTGAAGAGGAAGAAGATGACATTGGTGATCAGCAAGAAGATGGAGCAACTAACATGGATTGTAGACAAAGGCTAAAAGGCAAGCAGCCCTTAACATGCCAAGGAACAACTCCAAGCACTTCAAGATAGCCTCAAGCTAGTATGCAAAATAGTAGCAGTAGCAATACTCAAAACTCAAATCCCACTCTCACCTCCCTATTTCCAAGAAAGACCAAGAGTCTAAGGGAGATATACCAAGATGAAAGGTATGAAGAAGACTATGATGAGAGTGTAAATTTTGCATTATTTTCTCATAGTGGTCCAATTTATTTTGAGGAAGCTATGAATGAAGAGAAATGGTGTAATGCCTTGGATGAGAAAATAGATGCTATTGAAAGAAATGAGACATGGAAGTTAACTACATTGCCTCTCAAGAAACAAGTAATTGGAGTGAAATGAGTTTATAAGACCAAGTGCAATGCTGAAGGAAAAATCGATAGACATAAGGCATGTTTAGTGGTCAAGGGGTACAAGCAGTAGTATGGCAGAGATTATGATGAGACATATGCCCCAATTGCAAGAATGGAAACTATGTGTGCTATCATAGCAATTTTAGCCCCGCACAAATGGAAGGTATATCAAATGGCTGTGAAGTCCACCTTCCTAAATGGTGTATTAAAGGATGAAGTGTATGTGGAGTAGCCACCTGGTTATGAAGTTGCAAGTACAAAACACAAGGTGTATATATTTAAGAGAGCTCTTTATAGGCTCAAGCAAGCTCCATGGGCATGGTACAACATGATTGACTCATATTTGATGAGCAATGGCTTTAGCAAAAGTGATGGTGAGCCCACAATTTACATCAAGGTGGAAAATGGTAATGTATTGATTGTTGTCTTATATGTAGATGATTTAATTTTCAATAGAAGTGACAATTTCCTAATTAGTGAGTTCAAAGAGGCTATGAAAAATGAATTTGAAATAATAGACTTGGGTCTCTTGAAGTATTTTATAGGCATAGAAATAAAACAAATGCATGATGGAATTTTCATCTCTCAAGAAAAACATGCAAGGCAAATCTTGGAGAGATTCCAAATGCAAAACAGTAGGGCAGCCCCAACACCAATAGTAGTAGATATGAAGTTGAGCAAGGAAGATTGTAGCAAAAGTGTGAATTCAACACTTTATAAGAGTATGGTTGGAATCTTGATGTATTTGATTGCAACTCGGATAGACATAATTCATGCAGTAAGTTTGATTTCCAAATTTATAGAAACACCAAAGGATTCCCATTGGCAAGCAGGAAAGAGGATCCTAAGGTATATGAATGGTACCAAGGGATTTGGAATTTTGTATACCATAGAAAATTATTTCAAGTTGGTTGGTTACATAGATAGTGATTGGGTTGGAAGTTTAGATGATAGGAGGAGCACTTTTGGATACATGTTCCATATGGGATCATGTGCAATTTCATGGGCATCTGAGAAGCAACTTATTGTTGCTCAATCTACAATAGAGGCTAAATATATAGTAGTGAATGCAATAGCATGTCAAACTATTTGGTTAAGGAGGATCTATTGGAAATATTCACGATAAGACAGGTTACTGAGAGGGGAGGGGTAAATTAGTAACTTATAAAACTTTCAAACAATTCAATATTTTAACCATTCACCATTTATTCATCTAATCTACTACATAACTGAAAGAAGAAACATTCATTGCACACATACACAGAGATTTGGTGACCTAGAAACCTTCCAAATAGAAAGTAAAACTAGGGTGGGGATGATGCCCATAAAACTTCAATACTATAGTATAAAGTTGGCCTGTTAAGGCTTACAATGATCACTTCTGGTGATCTACCCTATTAGGAGCAAGTAGGACTGCTAGATCCACCTTGTTAGAGGATTTACAAACATACAGTAAAGTATGCACTCTGTTAGGAGATTTACAAAGGGACTGTTAAGTCTACCTTGTTAAAGGATTTATAAACTGATTCATCTGTTAGGATGAAGCAGTGGATTTGCTTACAACTATTTGCTGATAAGATCCTTTTTGCATTGATCACTTGATGTGATAGATATAACTTTTCTACTCCTATGTTGACCTTGCCAAGTCCCTTTTATTTTGCTACTGATTTGCAATTCCTTCTTTACATGTGAACATTAATCTCTTCCTTTTTATATCTTTTTCACACCCCTCATATGTATCATACTACAAATGATATCATACATTACATATATACCATTTCATTATTTACAACTACAAGGTCAACCAAAACATAAGTGAACAAAACATTACTGAGTTAGGCAGATAGTAGAAAATTCAGGTTCCTCAAGCTGACTCGGTGACCTTCTAATAGTCGGCATCCACTACATTACTTGGCATCATCATGCACTCGGTAGAAGTAGAAGCTCGGTTCATACTAGCCACACAACACTGCTTGAAACTTGGTAACCATTGGTGACTCGGTAGATATAGTGCCACTTGATAGAAACTAACTTCTTCATTTGCCTTGCTTTGCTCAGGGAACACTAAGTTCTTCATTTACTTGGCTTTGCTCGGTGAACACTGAGTTCTTCATTTACCTTGCTTTGCTTGGTGAACATTGAGTTCTTCATTTACCTTGCTTTGCTCGGTGAACATTGAGTTCTTCATTTACCTTTCTTTGCTTGGTGAACATTGAGTTCTTCATTTACCTTCCTTTACTTTGTGAACACTGAGTTCTTCATTTACCTTGCTTTGCTCAGTGAACACTGAGTTCTTCATTTACTCGGTATCCTCTGAAATGCTCGGTGAGAATTATTTACCTGTTGAACTTATAAGGTAACCATTGAATGCTCAGTATACATTATATACTAAGTAATGAGCTACATAAGCATTCAAAATTGAATAAGTGTTTGCACTAATGACAAATATACCATGATTCCAACAATCTCCCCCTTTGACATTAGTGAAAAAAATACTTATGAGCCAAAACTTATGTGCAAAATTTGTCATACTGATTTACATATATCTCCCCCATACAATATGCATAGAATATTTACAAATATTTTTATCTTTATGCAAGGCTTCCTTATTTACATATATCTCCATCTCTTTTCTCTATCTCTTATCTCTTTTCTCTATCTCTTCTTCGGTACTCTATCTCCCCCTTTTTGACAATAATGCCAAAATAAACAATATGTATTTACACAAAAACACCAAAATGAGAGATAAACTCAAAATGTACCTTGAGAATAAGAGCCAAAGTCTTATCCCAATTTTCTTGCAAAATTTTGTAGGTGGAGAGTGCTATATGAACTTCAGTTGAAAGTTCAATCACATGATCTGCAACTAAAAAATTGTTGTCATGGATCAATGTTTTAGAGTATACAATGTGTTTCTGCATTGTGTCCATGACAAGAAGGATCATATTCTGAATGTCAATCAAGGTAGATTTGATCCTTGCTTCCTCTCTCAACAATTCTACCTGCTTTTCTGACAAAAATCTGATTTGGAGATGATGGGATGAACTTGAATTGGGGTCAAGTTGTAGCATTTGGGCACTGACCTTCATATCCTCATCAATTTTACTTAATTTTTGTTTGATCTCCTTGGTATACTCGATAACATCACAAAGTTTGGCAAAAGGTGAAGTTACATTATTAAAAGAATTTTCAAGATTGACCAAAATTGTGGACAATTCTACCTGTTTTATTGCAATGTACTGAGCAATGTGCTCAAGCACCTTATTATCAAATTTTCTTTCAGCCTTTTCAATCAATTTTTCTTGACCAGAGGTGTCCTCATTTAATTTATTTACAGTCTCTTCTAACTGAATCAAAATGTGTTGAATAGAATCTACTTCAATACCTATAGCTTCTGTAATTATATTCCTGGCATTCTCAATTATTTTGTACTCCTTATCCCTTTTAGACCTTAACTGCTTCTATGTAGCCTTCATCTCTATTAGTTGACTAGCATACCTCATCTCTTCAATGGTAGCATTTTCATAGTTATTTTTTGGAATCACTATCTCTGTGTCTAAGTCAATATCTTCAAAAAATTCCTTTCAAGTGATCAAAAGTCTTAATGGTTGCTTTTGTTTGACTTATGTGATGACTGGTTTGACCTTAGGAATAGACATAATAGTAGAGATGGAAGGACTAGCAGTGAAAACTGGGATAAGACTTGAGGATTGAGTGCCAATAGGAGTATTTATTGGATCAAAAATTGGAATACTTCCCAAAAATGATGATACACTTGTTAATGCAGTATCTAAACTAACTGGATTTGAAGTAGATGTAGATAATGCTGAAAAAATTGTAGAACAAGCTGGAATCAAAATTGTACAACTTACTGTTACACTGATTGGTGACAATGGAGCTGAGGAGATTGGCTTGGTAGCTGAAGAATTAATAGTCAGCTTGGTAGATGAAGTGCTTGGCACATCTGTCTTAGATACCTAGAGCTAGGAGGAGGTCGGTGAAGATTGAGCGATTGATGTGGCAATTGTGCTACAATATCACTTGTAGAAGCTATCTCCTTAGTGGATGAAATAGTTTTTGGTGGAGAGTGAGGAAGGGATGCAATCACTGCTACTACAATTTTTATTGGATCATCTTCCTCCTTATCTTCCTCTTCAACTTCTTCCTTCATTTCTTCTTCCTCCTTGTCTTCTTCCATTAATGCATGCAGCTCTCCTAGTGAGACTATGATAGATGGAGTGCTATCAATATCATCATTGTCATTGCTGTCATCATCCTTTATTTTCACTAGGTCTTCACTGGGCTTATGCAGATGATAGATGATTTTCCACATGTTTGTAGCATCATTTACAACATGCTCAATGTCTTTGATCAAAATCAAACATGTGTGAAATCTTATCATCATCTTACCTTCATGGTTTTTCATTGCAGTTTTTACTTCTGCTCCAGTGAGACTTGGTTGAAGATTCTTCAGGGATTGCTCATAGATGTCTTTTACCATTTGGGTGCCTGATTCCCATCTTAGTTGCAATCTCGCCAATAGTTCTTTTGAGATTTGGGAGGCAAGCTGGTCTAAGGAGTATTTTCATTTTCCCATCTTGCTGAGTACCAGTTCCTCTATCTGCATTTTCTCATCATCTGTTCTAGTTTCAAATTTCAATGCTTTGAAATTTGTGATGCCTGCTCCTTCTTCCAATTGTTTAAGCCTTTGCTCGAATGTGGGTGCAGGCCTAACTAGTATAGGTTCCTACTTACCTTTTCTGGTTCTTCTTGTGAATACTGTAGTAGGCTTCTTCTTAGGTTTGGTAATTATTACCTTACCTTTCTTCTTCGGAGGTTCTTCTTCAATTTCTTGATCTTCTTTTTCTTCTTCTCCTCCTTCTTCTTCATCATCTCCTTTGTCCTCACCTTTACCTTCTATTAGCATAAGAGGGCCAGATGTAATTTTCAATTTTGCTATCTTCCTCTTGCCTTTGCTTATGGCTTGTGGTAGCTTGATTTCAAGCTCAATTCTAGCCTTTGCTTCATCATAGGTTCCAAAATTAGGTTGCCTTGGGTCTACTAGCTCATTTACTAGTGCTTCTATGATGTCTCTAGCTTCATCAATATTTACCTCATAGGGAAGAGGTTTTACCCATGAAACTTGGGGTCTGACTGCCTGGATGTACACTTTATCACAGTCAACCATGAAGCATACATCAACTCTGTAATCCTCAAAAAGCTTAAGAGGAATCCTGAACCTATTATTCATCCTCTCCTTGAAGTCTTCAAAATAATTGTCCATAATGCTATCAAACTTTTCACCCATCTCTGCTACAAACTCATTCATCTGATACAAAATTGGAATGTCTTTTCTCCATACGAGAGTTTTTTTCGATGGAAAGAATTTTTGAATGTAGAAAAATAAATAGATCAACAGAGAACAAAATTTACAAGAGTTATTCTTGGAAGTCCTTATACTATCCATATTTTTATTCAATTGTTTCAGCAATACCTCAGACAGATCAAATTCAAGGTTTTTCTTTACAATCTTGAGGGCCAAATCCACAGCTTCACAAGGTACACTATTTAATCTACTGGAACTATATAATTTATATGCAATTACATAAATGCCAAATCTTAGTTTGACATTAGATATAGTGTTTACCTTCAAACCTCTACCATCCCACTTGGCTAGGGTTTGCTTCTGTAGCTCCTCCTGACTTAGGGTTTTGGTGGCTTTTGCTTTATTAAGCATAGGGAGACCCATGACTTTATGAATAATCTTCTTTTTGATTAGCATTGGCTGCTCTAACCATAATTGTCCATTATGCACCCGACTCAAGATATACCTAGTCCATTTGGTTTGGAAGTTTCTAGGCATATGCGAGATATGAGTCAAGCCTTTGGTTTCAAGATGCTTGAACTTAGGTTTCAGAGAGCCATCTACACTCATTTCACCTAGGGCACTGTCCATCTCTAGGTTTATAATTTCTTGAATAGAAAATTTGAAATGAGTACGAATATCATTGATAAGAAGTACCTTAGGAGGTATTTTTTATTGAGTTCTAGTTGGGTCGAGTGATTCTGCAACGGCCAGAATAATCTTGAAGCTGGGCACTTTCCATTTTGTACCCTTTATCAACATTTTTGAACCTCTTTTTGCCTTGGTACTGCTGGTGCTTGCGGATGCCATAGCTTCTCAGTAAGTATAAGAAAATCTTGAACAAATTCTCTGCTTGAAAATTGCTTGGAATTGCCTAGAATTTGCTCTGGATTCACTGGAGATCTTTTAGCTCTGAGTATTCTTAAGTCATAGTGAAAAATGAAATTGAATTCTACCTTTTGATGGAAATATTTTCATTAATGCTCGGTACAAAGGTAGATGAGATGGCATAGTGCTTTCCAGTCTATCATTGATTTACTCGGTAAAACCTTCCAACTCGATGTCCAAACAAAATTTTTGATACTCCCGACCTAGCTCGGTAAGGTCTTTAACTAACCTTGCCTGGTAAATGCAACATGGTGAATGATAAATTTTCTTTGGTCCTTGTATCTAAAATACTGATTTTAACCATTTGCACTCTTTTACACTGAAACTACTTAAGATATGGCTAGAGGATGCAGTTCTTGATTCTTCTTAAATCTAATTGGAAATGGTGGAGTCACCCATTTCTTGGGTGATATGACCATCATTTGAACTGTCTTGCTCGATAGATTTAGGAATCCATTGTTGTCTCATCTACTTTTGAATGTTATCAGATTTAGCTTTCTTTTCATCTTCAATTCTTCCAGTATTCATGCAATTCTTAGCTATATGACTAAGTTCAGTATATGTGTAGCATCTTATAGTTGTATCCTTCTTTCTTAGGTGATGTCTTGCATAGTTTATCCCAATGTGTCCATATTCTCCAAAATAGTGACACCTACACCAAGTATTGTAGTCCCAACTAAATATTGCTTTGATAATTTGTTCTGCTGGATTGAATGTTTTTGATTTACATTCAGATGCCTTGTGACCTTGTTTCTTGCATTTGTGACATTTGACTTCAAATTTTGGTTTCACTTTACATTCATTAGCTTTGTGACCATGCTGATTGTAGTTGAAGCCTTTGCCATTGAATTTTCCTTTTCCATTACTCCAACATTTGTTTGATGTATGATCTATCTTGCCATAGTGATTGCAAGTGGGTCTTTGATTCCTTTGAGCACCTTGTTTGGAAAATTCACCTTCTTCCTTGTATCCAAGACTGGTTTTACCTTTTTGTCTCTGAAGATTCTACTCATTTTGTTGATTCAATTGGTTCATGTCTGTTTGAGATTTCATCATTCTTTCATTGACTTGTCTTTCAGTGATTAGGTCATTTTCCAAACTTTCATTGATTTTTCTTTCAGATGTTAGATCACATTGTAAGCTTGCATTGATTTGTCTTTCAGTGATTAAATCATTTATCAAACTTTCATTCTCAGATCTTAGATTCAAAATTTCTTCATTTGCATTAGATAGTTGACCTACAAGATTTTCATGTTGAAGGAATTGATTATTCCTTACCTCTAAGTCTTTATTTTCCTTGTTTCTCTGTTCCAAAGCTTCACATAGCTTGATTGATTGGATTTCTTTTTCTCTTTTAAGCTTCCTTACTTCTTCCTACAGAGAAGCATTCTTTGCTAGGAGTTCCTTGATTGCTTCTTTAGCTTCATTTGAACTGCTTGATGGTAAAAGGTCTTCAATCTTTTCTTCAACATATTGATGATCATTCATTTCTTGCAAGTCCCTTCCTTCTTTTTAGAGATTGAGAAAGATGCTCCTTTTTTTCTTTGAGTTGAGCCATGGCCATTTCCAAATCTAGCTTTTCATTTTCAATAGATTTTTCAAGTCTGAATATCTCCATTGTCCTTGATCTTTGCTCAAGTTGTCAGACTTTTATCTTGAGAACCACAAAGCTTTGATACCAATTGTTGGAAATATTTAGGATAAGACAAGTTACTAAGAGGGGAGGGGTGAATCAGTAACTTATAAAACTTTCAAGTAATTCAGTATTTTAACCATTCACCATTTATTCATCTAATCTACTGCATAACTAAAAGAACAAACATTCATTGTACATATACACAGAGATTTGGTGACCCAGAAACCTTCCAAATAGAAAGTAAAACTAGGGTGGGGATGATGCCCACAAAACTTCAATACTGCAGTATAAAGTTAGCCTGTGAAGGCTTATAATGATCACTTCTAGTGATCTGCCTTGTTAGGAGCAAGTAGGACTACTAGATCCACCTTGTTAGAGGATTTACAAACATACAGTAAACTATACACTCTATTAGGAGATTTACAGAAAGATTGTTAAGTCTACCCTGTTAAAGGATTTATAAATTAATTCATCTGTTAGGATGAAGTAGTGGATCTTCTTACAACTGTTTGCTGATAAGATCCTTTTTGCATTGATCACCTAATGTGATAGATATAACTTTTCTGCTCCTATGTTGACCTTGTCGAGTCCCTTTTATTTTGCTTCTAATTTGTAATTCCTTCTTTACATGTGAACATCAATCTCTTCCTTTTTATATCTTTTTCAAACCCCTCATATGTATCATACTACAAATGATATCATACATTACATATATACCATTTCATTATTTACAACTACAAGGTTGGCCAAAACATAAGTGAACAAAACATTACTGAGTCAGCCAGATAGTAGAAAACTCAGGTTCCTCAAGCTAACTCGATGACCTTCTCATACTCGACATCCACTACATTACTTAGCATCGTCATGCACTTGGTAGAAGTAGAAGTTCGGTTCATACTAGCCACACAACACTACTTGAAACTCGGTAACCATTGGTGGCTCGGTAGATATAGTGCCACTCAATAGAAACTAACTTCTTCATTTACCTTGCTTTACTCAGTAAACACTAAGTTCTTCATTTACCTAGCTTTTCTCGGTGAACACTGAGTTCTTCATTTACCTTACTTTGATCGGTGAACACTGAGTTCTTCATTTACCTTTCTTTTCTCGGTGAACACTAAGTTCTTCATTTACCTTGCTTTGCTCAGTGAACATTGAGTTCTTCATATACCTTGCTTTTCTCGGTGAACACTGAGTTCTTCATTTACCTTGCTTTGCTTAGTAAACACTGAGTTCTTCATTTACTCGGTATCCTCTAAAATGCTCGGTGAGAATTGTTTACCTGTTGAACTTATAAGGTAACCACTGAATGCTCAGTATACATTGTAGACTAAGTGATGAGCTAGATACGCATTCAAAATTGAATAAGTGTTTGCACTAATGAAAAATATACCATAATTCCAACAGGATCTTGAAAGATTTGAATGAAATGCAAGAGGACGGGAACACAATTTATTTTGACAACATCTCCTCAATTGTATTGTCCAAGAATCTAGTCTTCCATAGTAGAAGCAAGCATACAAATATCAGATATCACTTCATTAGAGAGTTGGTGGAGAATGGGGATATCAAAATGGAATTTTGCAAGTCTGAATAGCAGCTAGCACACATTTTTACTAAGCCTTTAGGCATTGGAACTTTTGTACACCTAAGAGAGTGTCTAGGTATAATTGATTTGGATCAGCAATGATTCTTGTTTTTTTGGCTCGAGACAAAGGGGGAGTGTTGAAATATTAAATGCAGATAGACTTTTTCCCCTAAAGCCAAATGCCCACCTACCACCTGGACCATGTCAAAAGTTTTAATGCTCAGTAGGTGAGTTTTCAAATTTGGAAAAGAGGGGGAAATTATTTTTGAAGAAAGACAAAAGGAATGAATCTGTTTCATTTAGTTAGTTGAAGAATTCAGCATATCAGAGAGTTGCAAAGAAAAGCAGAGAAGGAAGAAAAAAAGTCGATCAACATATCAATCTAAGTATAGAAGACAGAAGGAAGTTTGTCTCATGCCTCTAGTTGCATGTGTTTCTTCTCTTGTCATTTTGTAAGTCTGTTGTTTATTGGATTTGTCTTGTGAAGTAGTGATTGCTCCAGGCATGTTGTATGCAGCCATTAGAGCTATAAGTTTAAAGTTTTACTAGTTTGAAGATTTTAGGATTTTTTGGTTGAAGCCAAATGCTCCTAGATTTTGTAATAGTTTATAGTATTTGAATAGAAAGAAAGAAAGCAAGAAAGTAGGCATACAAATCTTTAGTATTACCTTCTTCTATTCTTTATTGCATAATATTTTGCATTTGAAAATTTCATGTTTGAAAGCTTCATCCTTTGGCTCTCTACGTTTTAATGGAAGTCTATTATACTGCCCACTTGGTCTAGTCTTTGACCGAATTCTCTTCTTACTATTGTTGTTGAGCTCACTCAGCATCCTCTATTACCAACCTCCACCCTGCAGTGGTGATTGAGCTCACTTGGCATCCACACTGCCAAGCTCACTAGGCATACACTTGTTGAGTTGGTTTGTGTGCTGAGTTCACTCAACTTCCTCTTGTGCTGAGCTCACTCAGCACCCTATGCCTATCACTCGGCATCCATTGGTGCCGAGAAAAACTATCACTCAACACCTTCATATGCCGAGTCAATTTTTGGGTTTATGATTTTAATTTTTCACATATTATTGATGATTTCATGGCATGTGTCTATGAATAAATAATCCTATTTACAAAGGTTATTCTTATTTTTGTCAATTATTTTTGTCAGCATCCTTAACATTGATTTTATTTATTGTCTATATTTTGCAGATACACCTAAAGTCTAGTATGAATGGCAAGATTCATATGTTGATAAAGTTAATAAAGATTATGGAGATTGGTGTAATGTGCGTTTTATTTCTTTTTTTCTTGAAATAAGATAGGATTTATGAGTGTTTATGATGGCTTGGTTTTAATTAACCTTTTTGATCTCATTTAGGGGAATGGTTTATTGATGGAAAAGTAGTTCTAAGGCCTCCAGAGAGGGAGAAATTGACTAATGGTGATCCTAGCCCTTCATATTGAAATAAAAGGGATAGGGCATCTTTAGTGGTGGATCTCGTTCTCGATGTGGAGAGAGTTATGGTAAGAGATGCCAATGCCATTTAGATTATTTTGGAGAGCATAAGCAGTAGGTCACAACTATTACCTTTTACTGAAAACTATTGTTGATGTAGGAGGATTAAAACTCAGGTTGGCTAAATTTGAACACTCAATGGTGATGTTGTTCATTGCTTGATGCATTTGAGCTTTAGCGTAGTAGTTATCTAGGTATTTGAAAAATCTAATGTGAGTTTTCTCATTATGTTGATATGCAAAAAATGTGGCACTTGTATATTCAATCTTGAAATGCAACTTATGCAACTTTTTGAAGATATTTATTGCTCATGGACTATATAATATATGAACATTCTATCTCTTGAATATGCAATGCTTGAAGGTGTTGTTTCTACTCAGTTGTATTTTTATGAATATTCTTCTTGTTGGCTTTTAGTGTGAAAATACATAATTAATAGCTAAGCTTTTATATTTCAGTAGTCAAGTTATATACAATTTTTTTAGCTTGTTTGCAATTTTATGTTAGTTACCTTCCTCAATGTTCTCCCAAATAGTACATAGCATGATAGATCTTTCTAGGGGATCTGCTATCTTGATACCTTCATTTCCCCATTTTGAGATGCTCTTTTGTATGATAGCTTTGTGCGAGTGATAAATGAGGTAATAAAATGGAGTTTTAATGCTTTGTATGGATGGTAATCCATTCTAATAAATTATATACCTAGTTGTAATTATCTAGACCATTGCATAGCTATCAATGTGATCCTTTAAGAGTTGATAGTTGTATGATTTTGACTTGGGATATAATGTTGCCAAACATGTAGCTTTAAAGCATGATTAATATTGAAATTCATTTTTCTGTTGAAATAGGACATTAATATGTACAATTTTGAGATTCATCTTAGACATTTTGAATCTTGGAATTCATTCTAAAAAGCATTCAACTCAAGTTTATTAGCTATGTTGTTTCTTCTTTTTTTGGGTAAATTGTTGCTAGTGTAGTAAATGGTAAATTGTTGCTAGTGTAGTAAATACTAAACAACAAAGTCTTTAAATTGTTGAGAGAGCCTTGATTCTCATTGTTGCCTTTTATGGTTTTACGTTGAATATTGATGATTTTCATGGTTGCTGATTATATTTTAGATCAATTAATTGTTTAATAGGGTCCTCATCTTTAAGGTATAAGAATGACATTATCATATTCTAAAATTAGTGCCAAACTTCACCACTACACAAATCTAAGCCACACATTTTAACTAATAAGGCCAACATGGCTTGCAAAATTATTGCATACTAACATTGGTATTGAACTTCTCTTGCTTTCTATAACTAGGCCACACATAATAAACACCTAGGCCAACATAGCTCACAAAAGCTAACTCCTAACCAAGTGGGAAGGGGAGGACTCATGTTTGATTAAGAGCTTTTATCAATTTATTATGACACATATTTTTGTTTGCAATATTTGACTTTAGTTTTAATTGTCCTAAACTTTTTGGTTTATTGCAATGGAAAGCATTTTTCATTGAGGAGAGGCCTTCCAAGCTTGCCAAATCTTCTGAAGGGGGAGGAAGATCTTGGAGCATCAAATCACCCTTGTCCAAAAAAAGTGGTCTAGCATTGAAAGACAAACCCATATCTTCTCTTTATTCATTTGCATGCACTCACCGATCCTCAAAGACTTGCAATCCAACCTCCATACTAATGGATTTGGAAGAAACAAAAGTTTGGTTGATCATTATTATCTATTGTGAAATAGCCATAGCTTGTCTGTGTGAAAATCTTATATGGTTTATTGCTTCTTGTAATCTATTTTCTCAATAGGTCTATCACATCCCCATGTTAGTTCAATTTGCCAAGGATCTTAACCAATTTTTTGAAGAAGAGGGATATTGAAAGAATGACTAAAATTATTAAAAGAGAAAAAATGAAATGAGTTGAGCTATACAGGACAAGGACATTTATTAGGCATAGTAATGGAGTAGGAGTAAATGGTAACACAACTAATTAGGCATGTTGTGCCTATATCCTTTGGTGGCCCTTGAGTATTAATATGAACCATGAAAATTAATGAGGGGCAATTTTGAATAGAGAGGATTGGTACTCGATCAAATGCAGATGAGTGAAGGGGATGCAATGAGTTTGGAGTTAGGAGTTTGGATATATGCCTAGCCTTAAACTAAGATTTACTTTTTCTAACCCACATCTTCTGCAAGTTCTTCCACTAAAGTATATAGAGGACAAGAATGAATGGATGAATGTTGCAGAGATGTTTCATCAATTTATTCTAGTTTAACTTCTTGTTTATGGTTTTTCATTATGAGAATTTGTAGACTCTTCAAGCTCAAAGTTGAAATCATTCTCAACAAAATCTTGAGATTACTCAAAGTGGTCTATGGGAATTACCATTTCTAATTCAACAATTAATAGAATATCCAATTGGTGTATAACCAATTAGCACATCAATATTGAATAACTATTTGAGTATTATATTGATATGAAGATAAACATTGCATTCAACATAACAAGGATCATTCATGGAAGAAAATTTCTTTCAAACTATTCCAAAGGCCTAATAGGCTATCCAATAACCCTACAATAGACTTAGGATGGTAATAAATTCATCTTCCCACAAAACACTTGACAAGATGATAACATTTATAGACACTCTTTTCAGAGTTCTATAACATCAAAAACTTTCATATGCTTGTTTTGGATCAATAAACCTAACCATGACTAGCCCTCTATTTTCATTGCATAAAAATGACCAAATTTTCAAAGGAGGTATCAACCAATGACCTCCTATCAACCCCAACTCTAGGACAATGTCTTCTTATGTCTTCAATTCCTTAATTCAGAAAGGAATTAATCTTCAATACTATTTGACCAATTCTAGAAGATATTTGAAAGGAATGTTGAATCCTTTGCATTTCTAAATGATAAACAAATATGGAATGACATTGCTATGAAGAGAGACACTTGCATGCAATACACACAACAATTTTTTTTGAATGGCTTATCAAAATAAGTGAACATATTTAACAGGTGTAATTTATTAGTTTAAACCCTTAGCAAAAAAATTTATTGTGCACTATGGCATGGGGAAGTAAAGTTCACATGGGAGAAGTGTGAAAGGTGCTAAGGAAGAATGTTGGAAGGGGAAACATTCAAACTAGTGTTTTGATCACAAAAATATTTGCAACACAAGTGAAAAAGAGGACGAATGGGTGATTTTCATCTACCATGGAAATAAGAAAGAAATGAGAACCATCTCGTTAAAGATAAAAAGCCCAATGGCCATACTTGCTGATATGAATTGCATTCTGTGCATTTCAAAAGTAGAATTGCTTGCAAAAATAATTAAACATAGCTATAGTAATAATATTGACACCATTGTGATGAGTGCATGCCAAAGCCATGTGTAGTGGGTTGTACAAAGAAAATGTGGTTTTCTTTCCACAACTTGGGCATACATATTTTTAGCAAAATTTTGCATTCCAAAAAATAAAAGACTACTGAGAAAATAAGTTTAGACCAATGAGACAGCTATGAATTTAAGAATAAAACTAATATTTAATAGAAAATGATAAATGATGTTTATTTGATGGGATTAATTTCCTTTTTAAATGATTCCTAAGGCATGATTAAATGAAAAAGTTAGGTGAAAACATTAGTCCCCACCTATGGGCAATAGGGACTAACAAATTGATAATTCAATTATTAGTAGCATACATTAATCTTCTTAAGAATCAATGATTAGTGATTAATATGTGATGATTACAACTAAAAGTTGAACTTTCTAGTAAGATAATAATGAGTATACCTCATGTCTATCCTCCATTTTCTTCCTAAAGACATCATATGGAAGCTCATCAGGCCCACCATGGTATGCAAAAGAGCTCTCTTCTGCATTGTACACTTTCTTCCCATGCCTTTCTTCTTTTCCTATGTTTCTCCTATGACCAAAATCAGTGTTTCAAAAAGTACTAACATTGAAACAAATAAATAAATAATGAATAGACAAGTAATACCTAAGATAGAGAATAATAGTACATTTATGTGATGTGTAAAATACAGGCAACATACAGACCTATAATATATGTGCCATAATATACTTTACATATAGTACTTGAAAGCCTAGTTATCAAATGATGCATAATCATATAAGAACTGATAGATTTAAAATTATAATGCTAAATACTTGGAACTTATAAAACTTGTGACATGAATATCAATAATAATATAAAGATGATTACAATGAGTAGCATGGTAGAAAGCATGTGCAAAATCATGTACATACATTCATAAATATGCATATGTAGTGTGTGTGTGTGTGTGTGTGTCTGTGTGTGTGTGTGTGTGTGTAGCAATGATATTTATGGTAGCTAGAATTATATCACAAGTGTTGTAGTTGCAACTTTTTCTTGTAGAACCACCAATAGGGAGATGGTAACACAAAGGCATTGGTGGGGGACTTGGGAATGTGAGTCACTGATGAGAGGACATCCTCAACCAATATACGGGGGGGTTTGAGTGGGGTGGGGTGAAGTCACCATGTTAATCTGCTAGATACATAAGAAACCCTCAATTTGTACAATAAATTTTTAATATGAATTAAGAACTATTGATATTCTTAAAATCTATGGGAAGAATAGTTTTGATAGTCCACTCATGACTATCTCGTGCAACAATGTCTAGCCAAGATGAATTCTATGGTATTGCAATTTTTGAAAATAGTTGTCAGCCATTATTTTGATAATTGCACATGACCTTACTAATCTAAGGAATGCCTTAGGTAAAAATTTCATTAATATTAAAAACTATAATAAAAATCAATTTTAGAGCTTGATTAGGAAGATGTATGTCATAGGTGTATAATCCAGTTTAACTGTTAAAATCACCCTCATGTAAGATTGGGAGCTTAAATATTTGAAGCAGAGAATAACACTAAATCCCTAAATATACTCTAGCAAATCTAGTTTATGTAGTTGTTAAATCAATCATTGCTAATGAAAGAGCACAACTAAAATTAGCAGTATAGATTACACTGCTACTCCTATCACAAGAAAATTAATAATTCAAATATTTGAAACATAGTAGACATCCCAATGAGAGAGAAAGACATAAAAAATTTCTACAAGATGAAAACCCCATATAATAGCTTTGACACATTTAGGAATCCTTTTGGTTTGATGATTTCTAAGCTTCATAGCCAGTTGGGCCTCCACATGATCCCATGGACATGACATTGAGAAGCCAGTCAATAAAGTGCCCAAACTTCTAGCTAACACTTGATGTGGCTCAAGTCCTTCCTCCCACAAAATCCTCTCAAGTCCTTCCTTCCCACTAAATCCTCTTTCTTCCATTTCTTACCCCCATAGGCAACATCCTTTCTTATTGTCCTTTGAATCTTGCTAATTAGGGCTAGATTCTACTCCTCCTCGTTTAAGCTCAACAACCATGAAACCACCCTCAAAGCTTTTAGCATCATTTTTATTTTCTTCAATCTCAACACTCAGAACAAGGGCATCCAAGAAAATAACATAGGAAGATAATGTGAAGAACCTAAAACAATAGAATTCTAGCTCATCTCCACACCCAAGACTTCACTAATGCTAACTGATCTGCACAAAGCCAAAATGGGAAAAGACCCAATATAGAGGTGAATTTGTCCTCATGGGAATGAAGTCCCAATTCTTCTACCACCCATGCTCATACCTTCAGTATTAGCCATGAATGAAACTTTTTCTTTTTTACTCGTGAATGAATGAAACATTTTTTTTGTTATAACATTGAGTTGGTCAAAATTCAATTTAAGAAAACATAGGTTGGTCAAAATTTTGACCAAATCGAGCATAGAATTTTTATTTTCGACCAATGAGGGAATGAAAAAAAAATGGAATCATAACTTTGGTCAAAATTTTGGTAGAAAAATAAGTGCAAATGTACTAGTGACCAATAGAGCAATTAGGAGGGGATCAAGGAGGGGTCCTTGATCTGTGGGGACCACATCCTTTTCCCTCTCCATTTACATGCAAGAATTATAATATAGTATTTTTATTTTATTTTTCCCCATTACCATATGCACCAATGAGGTGAGTTTTAGATAGGGAACATCTTATTATTTTTTTTGACTTGAATGGACAACCCCATGGGACCCTCTTTTTTTGAAATCTATAGGATTATTATAATGGGTCTATAATTGAGATCTGAATAGTGGGATTAAATCCCACTCCCCATCCATTAACACTCCCCCAACACTATAATTTTAGGTTGTAATAGTATGTCCCTTATATTTTTTTTTCTCTAGTATCTATGTGAATTATTTCCTCTGTTCAACTATGTTGTGGTGAATCTTGCAATGGTATTAGTTTGATACTTCAATGTAAAAACCAAATGGATATGTTAGAATTTACCTGACTAAGTACTTAATACATGAATTGCCTTTAAAACAAGAATACATATGAAACTAATAGGTTAGTCTATTCTATCTATAATGGAACTTGAAATGATATTTCTTATTGAACTAAGGCAACATGAGATTTCTTTACATGAACAATCTTTTGGAAATGTATTGAATCATGATTTAAAATAAGCAAGATATAAATAATGCATATTCATTAGATGAGTATCAAACAATGAGATACCTTTTTAAATGAGTTTCTTTTACATTCCATTTATGACTCTATGATTGTCAACTTTTCCATTTCAATGCAACTAAATGCATGACATTGAATTTTACAATACAAATACACATGTTAATATCCAAATTTCTTCATTTCTTTCATGGACCCATTCTTCTCAATATGGTACATAACATGAAAATCTCATCTTTACAATACAATAAAAAAAAAATAACTAAAGGGGTTCAACTTTACAATGCAATATCCCACAACATAGAGAAGGATTTCTTCCTTTCAAATTTATTACACAATGACATATCCCTTCCTCCTACTATGAAACCAACAACATGAAAATATGGAGGAAGATTCTCCAATACATGTACAATTCATAAGACAAGTTTTTTCCTTCAAGCAACATCTACAAGATGACCATTCCAAGCTTGTTTCCATTGCTCCCATGACCTCAAAATCTATAAATGCACCACAAAGAAAACAACAAGAACCATGGGTACTCTCCTCCCAACCATAGAACTCCAAAGAGACCACCCCCGAGTTAAGGGGAATCAAGGCTCAAAAATGGGTATCACATACAATCCTAAAAATGCATACACATCACATTTAAACACTTGAAAATTTCCATCCCAAGGATATTTCACAATGGTTCACCAATGGAACCATGAACATAGGGTGAAGGTGTGCTTTTCAAATGGAGACTTTCCATATCAAATAATATCTTTAATATACCAATTTCATGCCCTTTTAGTGCTTTCACAAATCATCAATTCCATGCCCTTTAGAGGCTTTCACAATCATCCTCCAAACACACTACCATTAGTTATATCTTCCTTGGAGCCCATACTTCATAAACTTCCTTTATACACCATACTTCCCTTATCACCCTCAACAAGATATGAATGATCATGGAATATAATGGAGCCCATACTCCAAGGTTCACAATACATTTTCAAGCCCAACTAACCCCTTCACCCTAGACTTCTCTTCCCTTCCCAGAGGATGAGTGAACTCCTTGCACCCATAAACGACATACATAACAAAATGGAGAAACAAGGAGAAAATCAAATGCAACAACACATTTCATCTCAACCCCACAATATCACAATCTCCCCACAACATGGAACACCATTCAAACATTTACATGAATAATACATCACAATACAATACCATGAAATCTACTTACAATATGAACACACACTCCTTCATGCTCATGAATGCAATACCACTGTGCAAGTTTTGAAGAAAAATATTACATGGGCAAGAAGAAACCAACCTTGAATCCTTTTGCAAAATGGTAATGAATGGTTGTAGAGGAGCTCCCTCCCAAGCTTCCAAAACCTAAGAGTCTCTAAAGTTAGAGAGTGGGTAGACAACTCACTAATTTCCCCAAAGCCCTCTAAAAAGGCCTCTAACTTCCCACTAGTTAAAATTGGCCCTAACAAGAAGCCTCCCCTTTCTTGCGTTCTTGCCCCTTTCTAAAATTGTAATCTTGACCAAGTGGGAGAAACATTTGAACTCTTCAATTTCAAAATTCTATGACAGTGACTTGTTAGGAAGGTCTCCAAGGCCACCTAGGTCCATTAAAGGTTAAATTTAGACCCCTAACTCATACTACTATCTTGAGGGTACTTATTTTTCACCAAAATGACCCCCTTGGACCACTTTTTGACCCCTCAAAATTAATGGAAAGTTGGAATTCGAACTTCTCTTGATGGAGACTTCTCTTAACAATCTACCATAAGGGGTTAACTTGGGTATTGCATTGGGTTAGGTTTAGGTTAGATGACTTTTGCCCAAAAATCTAAATGATAAGTCATCAACACATGGACAACGCAAGTGTCAAGTGGCACATAAAAATAACACATTACATTTATAATGACAAGTATCTAATTATATATGAAGTAAACTATTGTACACTCATACAATTCACATTTACAAAATGAAACACATTACAATGAGGTTTGAATCTTTTCCACTGATTCAATGTTGGCTATGTCATGTTGACATGGGCTTGAGCCTCGGTTCCCTGTTAAAGCCCATGGTTAAAATTGTGCACACTAAACTCTAGCATCAATAGTCTAAGAAAACCATATAAGAAATAAATAAGTGCAATAAATCACTTTCACATTCAACATCAAGCATGCATATTTCATCATTTCCAATTAACTTTCCCTTTTCTAATCATTATCGTATAAGACATTAAAATATCAATCCCTACATATCAACATTGACACTTATGTAACATGATCAGATTAACATTTTGAATAACCTCAAAATCTATTTTCTATCATAATAATGAAATATTGAATCCATGACTATTAAGTTACCAAGCATGTGAGTTGGGTTTGTTTGCATATCTCAATTTGTCCTTTAACACTAATTTCCACTTGAACATTACAATTTGACATGTCAAGAATTTCTACAATTTAGATTCTATTAAAACAATTGAAATATTTTAGAACATGGAATGAAATCATTAAATATATCAACTAGGTCCTAATGTGCAGACATAAGTGTGGATCATCAAAATGCAGATATTAAAATGAAATAACCCTACAGTCTCAATAGTGTATCAAAACATAGAATTAGAAGTATCATAATGCAAATATGTTATCTATGCTATGGCAAGTCAAGTGAGGCCTCACAGATCATTGGTTATTCCAAGGGAATGCATAGTTATTGCATTATATTATGAGTATAAGATTGTATGGTAAAATAAAGGACCAATCTTTAAATAACCTAGAAGCTTGGGTAATTTTAAGGGAATCTATCTTCATTGCTCATGATCAAGACACATGATGAAGGGTAATCCCCTTAGTACCATAACAAAAAATAGAAATAGAGAATAAAAAAATTTGAGAGAACAAAATATGGGTTTCTTATTATTGCCACAAATATGGAATTATAAAATTATAATATGCAAACCCACATGGATGCCTTCCTTACAATAGTATGCAAGATAGAGCTTCCCTAGAAAACCTACAAGCCTTCCTTATATATATGAACTTTTAACCACCTGAGAAGGTTCTAGAAACTAATCCCTAATCCTTGAGGCTGACCAACCCCATATTATATCATTTCATTACACTTTATTACATAGGATCAACTCAAGACAATTTACAAAGTACATTTTCGGATGGATCCACTTCTAGAGACCATAATTATAAAACCATTGACCTGATGGACTATATAACCCCATTCTAGAATCCTCAACTAGAAATATTTGGATATTTATTATGTAATCATCCATTAGCCAATTTTTTTCCTTGTTTCAAAGCTATTTAGTCCTTCATCTCTAGACCTAGAGTTTGGATAGCCAAAATTTGTTCCAAAAATTCGTAATAACTCCACTAATACATATGATATGATAATGAAACTCACCTACTAGGATGAAATGTCTAAGATGAACCTCCACATATGAGATTATAAAAATATAAGAAAATAATATCAACTTACTAAAATTAGCAAGCTCCCTCAAATAGCAACTCTATACAGGAATAGCCCTTATTGAAAATACAAAACTATAAAATTGGAAATAGAAATATTTTTGGGTGATGCAAGATTTCCCTTACACTTAGGATGCTCCTACACCAAACATCTAATGTACTTTGATAAGTGACCCTATCACATCTTATGTAGTCAAAGGAAAAGTAAGATAGTCAACCTCCTCCCATGCTAGCCATGATGAGTCTTTTATTGGCTTTTCTTTTCATTTGACCAAATACTCTTTGTATGTTCTATTCCTTGTGCTTCTTACCTCACAACTATCGAATATCTCTTCAATATCCTATGTAGCTAAAGTGGATGGTGAAATACTCACTATGCTTTTGTAACTTTATCTACATCACCTCCCTCGCTATATTTTATCAAATCTAAAATGTTGAATACTAGTGAAATATTTGGTTTAGTTGGCAACTCTACTTCATAGGCATTTCCAAAATCATGCATTTTCACTATCTTGCATGGTCCAAACTTCCTCATTTTCATCTTATTATATGTACCCATTGAAATATCTCTTTCCTCAAATGAACAATGACTTCATCTCCGATTTGAAATTTCTTATACTTCCTTTTCACACATTCCTTATCCTTATACTATGTATTCATCTTTGTAATGTGCTTCCTCACATTCTCATGGATGTTTTTCAAATATTCATCAAAATCTTCTACTTTAGATCTATTTATATCTTCTTTATCCAATTGCCTCAATTCATAATCATTTCTGGGACTACTCCCATATACAATCTAGAATGGTGATTTACCAATACTCCTATTGTTAGAATTATTATATGAAAAATCTACCTATGGTAAAATCATATCCCAACCCTTTGGCTTATCTCCAACCAAACATCTTAGTGAATTCTCAAAACTCATATTCACCACCTCTACTTGTCAATAAATTTATGGATAATGTGATGAACTAAACTTCAAATCTGTGTTTAATTTCTTCCATAATGTATGTCAAAAATACCCAAAAAATTTGGTATCTTCATCAAAAATTGTGCTCTTTGGAAGACCATTTAGTCTCACCACTTCTTTGAAAAAAATTCCACACAAGAACAAAATCACTAGTCTTCTTGTAGGGAATGAAATGTATCATTTTTGAAAATATGTCAACCAGCACAAATATTGGATCATGCCCTCAGTGTGTCCTTGATAAACCAAAAATAAAATCCATACTAACATCCTCCCATAGCTTCTCTAGTACATTTAATGGCTAATAAAACCCTTTATTATTCTTTACTCCTTTCACCATCTAACATACTGAGGAACTCTGTGCAAACTTCTTGATATTATGTTGCAACTATGAAAAATAATAATTCTCAAAAACTAAAGAAATGGTTTTATCTCTACCAAATTGTTCAGCCAATCCTCCACTATGCTTCTTCTTGATTTTATTCTCTTCCATAGAACTTTTGGGAAGGCACAATTGACTTCCCTTTAACAACATCTTGGATTATGAAATTGAACCACTTTTTCCTATCAAGTGTAATAGGTTCTGTATAAGCTTTCCAAGCCTCACCAAAATAAAGATCCTCCAAATACAAATTATTAATTTCCTTGAACCCAACCACCTCAATCTACATTTCTATTAGAAAAATTTGTCTTCCACAAGAGCATCTACAACTATGTTAGACTTCCCACTCTTTTGTTTGAAAATGAATGCACAACTTTGCAAAAACTCAATCCATTTCAAATTGCTTTGGTTCAACTTTCCTTCACTATTCAAATATGGCAAAGCTTGATGATTAGTATACAAATAAAACTCCTTAGGAAGAATTTAGTGTCTCCACTTCTTCAATGCCTGAACTATACCATAAAATTCCTGATCATAAAAAGAATATTTTCCTTTAAGAATACCTTTTCACTAAAATAAGAAATAGGTCTCCCTTATTTGGTCATTCATAGCTCCTATTATAGTACCACTAGCATCATAGTCTACTTGGAAATCCTTATTAAAATTTGGAAGTGCTAAAATAGGTTTCTCTATAACTTCTTTGCTTATTCAACTTTTTACTAAAATAAGCAACAAGTCTACCTTATTTTCTCAAAATAGCTCCAATTATAGTACCAGTAGCATCATAGGCTACTTGAAACTCCTTACTAAAATTTGAAAGTGCTAAAATAGACTACTCTATAACTTTTTATCAGCTCCTATAGTCAACTTAAATTATTTTCTATCTCCTATCACTATTTCAGTCAAAGGTCCACAAATATAGATAATACCTCTAATAAAAAATTTGTCTTGAAATTAGTCAGTCTATGAAAATATCTTACCTCTATTGCACTCCTTGGAGTAGGACATTCAAGGATGGCCTTCACTTTCTCAACATTCATTATTCAAACCTTCTGTTGATACTACAAATCCAAAATACACCAACTTCTTCTTCACAAAACTGCACTTCTTCAAATTTATCAGTAACTTTTCCTCCCTAAACTTATCAAATACCTTATGAATGTGTGTCTAATACTCCTCCAATGTCTTTCTAAATATTAAAAAATATCATCTAGGTAAACAATGACAAATTTACTTAGAAACTCCATCAATACCCCATTCATGAGGCTCATAAAAGTGTTTGGTGCATTAGTTAGCTCAAAAGACATGACTAGACACTCATATAATCCTTCCTTGTCTTGAAGGTAGTCTTCCACTCATCTCATTCTCTAATGTGAATCTAGTGGTACCCATTCTTTAGATTTATCTTTGTAAAGTACATAACTCCACTCAAATAGTCCATAATATCATCCATCTATGGTAATGAAAATTGGTACCTAATTGTGATCTTGTTGATAGCTTGAGAATCTATACACATCCTCCAATGTACATTATTCTTAGGTGCTAATACTATTTTTATAGATCATGGATTCAGACTCTCTTGAATCAACCCCTTCTCTAACAACTCATGAACTTATTTGTTCAACTCTTCACTTTTTTTTGGTGTCATTCTATGCATTTCTTTATTTGAAAATTTAACTTTTGGAATCAAGTACATCTATGATTTATCTTCCTCATTGGGGATAATCCATCAACTAGATTATCTAACATAATATCTAAAAACTCTTCCAACAAATATGCAACTTCTACAAATACCTCCTCTACTTCTTCTTTACCATCTTTTGGGAATACAACAAAACACATATGCTCATGCCTCATACCCTTGAGAAACTCATTTCTATTAAAAAAATATATTCTAGTAGCACCACATACCTTTTCTTCTTTCTCCTTCAATGACTTTAACTTATGTTGAAACTCCATCCTTTTTAGAGTGTAGGCATTTGCATTCCCATCATGTACAACATGCCTTTCAAAGTACCATGGTCTACTAAGAAACATACGATATATGTCCATAGGTATGATATCACAAAGAACCTTATCCTAGTAGCTTCCAATATTCATTTGCATTAGGAACTACTCATTGACCATGACCATGTGGTCATCTTGTACCCAAGAAATATAGTATGGACATAGATATTTCTGCCTCTTGAGATTTAACTTTGTGACCATCATTTTTGACACCAGATTGTTAGTGCTACCATCATCAAATATCACATCACAACACTTATCTTTATATTTGCACCTTGTGTAGAATCAACTTCTCCTTTGATCACGTTCATTCTCACTACTCAACAAGACTCTTCTATTAATTAGGACTTCTCATCTTTTAGCATCTTCAAAAAGTGATGATTCAACATCTAAATCAACATGCTCTACTTTAGTTTGGCCTTTATTTCTTCTATCATTTCTTCCTTGGCATTGGGAACACTCAAATTCTCTATACACTCTTTCTCTAAAGTGAAAAAAAATTCCACATAAACCTTCTCTTCTAGATCCTTTCCCTCTTCCCCTTTTTCTTCAATCTCTTTGTTCTAATCATGGAAATGATTGGAATTGTTTCTCCTTTGGTTCTAACTATTATTTCCCACCTAATCCTTATTCTTCTAATCATCGTTTCAGACTCTATAAGACTGTCCACCAAATATTCCATTGTGACCTCTTCCCTTATTCTTAGTATCAAACTTCTTGTTCATCTTTTCCTCAACTCTTAGGCCACACTAGTATCCCTCTTGAATATTGTCCATTCAAACCAGACTTAGTTCTTCCTAAATACTTGGCCTCAACCCATTAAGATAATCAAAAAATTTATCCTTGTCATCTTCTACATAGCGTATTTTGATGAGAACTTGGTATAACTCTATAGTATACTCTATATTATACTCTTGAATTAGTCTTCCCACTTGCTTCAACCCCTATATTTTCTTTAGCACATCAAGCTCATAATCCATGGGAATAAATTATCACTTCACTTTGGCTATCATTTGGACCCAACTTTCAATTTTTTCTTTGCCTTTTCTATTTCATTCCAATATAATGTCCTACCACAAGATCTTTGCATGACCCTTCAATTTGGCCTTTTCAAATTTGACCCTATCTAGATCTTCAATATCTTCACACTCAAAGTATTCCTCCAATTCATTGATCCAACCGAACAGTTCCTTTGGGTTAAGATTTCCCAAAAATGTGGGAACCTCAAATTTGGGTCTTTTTACAATCTTGGAGATGGCACTAAAAAGCGTCTCTTCTTCTAGGTTCATAATTGTCTCTTTTTCAAATTTGCTTCTTCTTCTCCTTCATCCTCACTTTCATCTCTTATGGAAAGATTTATCCCTTAGTGGATTTGTTCCTCCAATTCTTGCATCTATCTCTATAGGGCTCTAAAACCCTTTAGTTGTAACACCTATGGCTCTTCCACCATGCCCACTTTATGGAGGCATTTTCATACTTCAACTGAAACCCTAGTGTAGACTTCCTCACAATTAGTGATTTGACCACACACTTAGCTCAAATCATAGTCCTGGTGCAAATTGCCTCCTAATCAACGAGTTTTTATACACTTAGAAACTCTCACTCTGATACCACTTGATTAGGGATGCTCTCCTAAATACCACAAAAAATGTTAGAAATAGAGAAAAAAAACTAATTGATATTTTTTTAAAATAAGATTCTTATCATCATGGAATATGTGAAATTATAGAATTACAATATGCAAACCAATATGGGCGCCTTCCTTACAATAGTCTATAACATAGAGTCATAACTATCACCCAGAACTACCCTAGACAACCTATAGACCTTCCTTATAGGTACTTTTAACTACCCAATAATGTTCTAGACATTAAGCCTTAACCCTTGAGATTGACCAACCTCATATTATATCATTTCATTACACTTTATTATATAGGATTGACTCAAGACAACTTACAAAGTACATTTTTGGATGGTTCCTGTTCTAGAGACCATAACTAGAAAACCATTGAACCAATGGTCTATTATAACCCCATTTTGGAACCCTCGACTAGAAATCAAGAAATTTTAATGATGCAAGCATCCATTAACCAAACATTTTCCTCGTTTTGGAGCCATTTAGGCCTATATCGCTAGACATAAAGTTTGGATAGTCATAATTCTTACCCAAATCTGAAATAACTACACTAATACATCTGATAAGAGAATGAAACTCATTTGGATTAATAATATGTCTAAGATAAACCTCTATATATGTGATTAGAATAATCTAATGACATAATATCAACTTACTAAAATTAGAAAGACCCCTAAGACAGCAACTTTGCACAAGAATAACTCTTATTGAAAGCAAAAAATTAGAAAACTAGAAATAGAAATATTTTTGTGTGATGCAAGATGCCCTTACACCAAAGATGCTCCTACATCAACATAATTCTCCACCATTCATGTACAATGAATATAGCTACATCAAGGAAATTATTCATTATGTGTTGCATCTCCTGCTACATAAAATAATCCAATATTAAGAAATGCCCCCAAGAAAGAATACTTCAAGAGATATAAACACCTAAAAAATCAGAGAGAAAATGAGGGATCTAAGTACCACTGAAGTTGCAGTTGAAAATATTATTGGATTTATAATAGGAAAGGTAAAATTTTGAGAGGTGGGTGGGGGGGTGAATCAATAGTTTAAACTTGAACCCATAAAACTTTCACCACACGTCTATCTCATGCATTAAATGAGTAAATTGAAATAACATGTAAAGCATATACATCTAAATCATATAAATATGTAAGCATTCACACACATAACACCATATATTATTACCCAGAAACCCTCCAAGTAAGAAGGTAAAACTAGGGTGGGGATGACATCCACAAATATTCACTACTATAGTAATAAAGTGTATCCAATGAAGGTTGAAATGTTTTGACCATGAAACATGATCTACCCTATGAAAGGTTTTCCCTATTAAAGGATCAAAAAGACTATTAGGTCTCACCTTGTTAGAGGATTTCAACACCCTGTTAGAAGTGTACCTTGTTAGAGGACTTCAACTTACAACTAAGTAAGTAACCTATTAAAGGATTTCATACAATTTGTTAGGACTACTCTGTTAAGAGATTTAACTAAAATAACTTGTTAGAATGTCTCAACATAGATCATACGGTTGGCACTTTCTTTTTTGATAATAGATCACCTCTAAACAATGTGTTCTTGATCCTTCTTGATCAAATGTCTCAATGTTGTATCCTTTTATCTATCCTCTATTCTGCTCTAACTAATTCTACAATTCACTCTCTCTTTACAACTTCTAAGTCACCATGAATACTCTATTTATGCATGCAAAATTCTCTCTTTGCTCCTTCAATTCCTTACACACTCATTCATAAAGAGTTTTGGGTTTTATCATCCTTAAGAAGACTTTGGTGGCTTAGGGTTAGTTATGAATCTATGGTTAAGATTCATCCATTTTTTTGCTTAATCCTTCCCATTTTCTAATTGGTTACATGTAATTGCATAGGGAATTCGAAAAGAGATTTCTCCTTATCTCCAAAATATTGAAATAGAATCCTAAGTTGGATCAAAAATGGTTTACATAGTTGTTTGTTTCATTACAAAAAAATATGTCAAAAACTATCTTACTTGGTATCTAAAGTCTCTGATGCTCGGCATGCACTAATCTTACTATTGTGACTCAACACCTACATTTCTTAGCATCCACTATTTAATCAACTCCTGAATCACTTGGCATGGTCTATCTGCTCGGTACTTGAGTGACTCGGCACATGAGTGGCTTGGTACTCACTATAACTTAGCATGGTTTAGTATTTACATGTTGTGCTTAGCATGTATTACTAGTTCGGCATGAACTAAGTAAATGATTTAAGTGTGTTGACATTCACTTGTCAATATCAATTTGATATCAACAATCTCCCCCTTTGACATGAGAATTAAAAACACTCGAGTATACATTATCATTCTTAATCTTATGAGATAACATATCCATGACTTGGCTTATATACAAAACTTCAAATTTTCAAAAAATTTCAATAACTTAGATACCTCAAAATTTGATAACTCCCCTTGAGTTGATAATTCTATTCTATAACCAAAATTATGTGCTCCTTCTAAGTAAATGTGTCTTTGTTGATACACTTTGTCTTCAACGCTAACTTCATGCTCTATTTTCTTTCATGCTCTCCCTTAGCTGATATCTCCCCCATTTTTCTCTTTCTCCCTCAAAAATACATATCTCCCCCTTTTTCTTAATTCTCCCCAAAAATATTTCTCCCCCTTTTTGACACTTATCTCAAATGGGTTACACACTTATTGTGTGTTTGTCTAAAAAGGATTTATGGACATCCAATATGATCTTGAGGGCTGCATCCCAGTTATCACATGCAACATCCAATGACTTGAGCTGGATGGAAAGCTCAAAAGTAAGATGAACTAGACCATCTAAAGTAGAAATATTGGGATCATTATTTAATAGAGTTTCAACATAGTCTAGCTCCTTGTGCAAAATTTCCATATGTGGGGTGAGGGTTGCTTGTATGCTAGTTAGTTTAGCTCTTATGTTAGCCTCATCTACTATGAATATAGCTAACTGACTCTATTTTTGAAGAAATTTCCTAAAATGCTTCTCACTCTGAGTTGGATTTGTTGGTAGTCTTGCACTTGATATAGAAATTTAGCTCTCTAGACTCAGGATGTGACTTCTAGTCTCTTGGGTGAAGAGTGTTGGATTACATAATTTTGTGTACAATGAGAATATGTTCTCAACTACCTTCTTCACATCCTCAACCTTAGTTGCCAATGCAACTTGTGTAAGTGCTATGTCACCAGATATTTTCTCATTCACTTTGTTTTGGAACTTCTTTTCTGACCATTCTAATAGTTTGGCATCAGTATCAAGGTCTTCATTGCTAACCTTCTCCACTATATCTATCAGTTGTTCCATTAGTGGCTTGGTCTCTTCAAGAGTTGGTAGACTAAATGCATCTAGAAAGATGTCCTTAATTTCATGAAGTTTCTACTTCTGCCTATGTTCTCTCCTAAGCATTTCTTGATGCTTTTTCCTTTCTAAGGCCTATTGTAATATGCCTATTTTTTCTAATGTCATAGTATCATAGTCATATTTAGGTATAATATTTTCTTCATCAAGGCTTATATTTCCATAATGAATTACCTTTTCAACCTTTGATGAATTTGGGCTCAACACTAAGATTTGCAATGGAATAGCATCTATGCTTGGCTTCTAAAGAGTTTGTGTGGAAGGAGTGCCAAATGTAGTAAAGCTACCAAATCTTAGATGGAAACTTTCTCCTCCACCTTTGATGTTAGTTTTGTCTCTTTAGGCTTGCCTTGGTCTGCCACTATGACTTGACTTGTACCTTGTCCTTGTGATGTAGGTGCAAATAAGTCTCTCTAACCTATTTCATGTTATCCTACAGTGGTGTCTTGCTCTTCTACTATCTTCTTCTCAATAGTACCAACCTTGACAATTGTATCAACCTTGGTAGATGTAGCTTCTAGAATTTGGACCAAAGGTTGCACATTAGTAATTGAAGGGATGATAGAAGGTGGTTCTTGTGGATTCACCTTTTTCCTTGTAACATCAGTCACTAACTTTTGTAGTTCATCTACACTTACCAAAATTGGATTGCCACAAAGTTTGGCCTGTAATGTGGACTGATCTAATATTTCCTTCAAATCTTCTCTAGTAAGAGGATTGATGTTCTAAGCTGATAGATCATAAACATCCTTGATAGTTATCATTTCAATTGTCTCAATGGTGTCATGTGGAGGATTGACACTTAGCAATTGTGTGTCATGGACACTTTGTTCTTCTTGCTATTTGGGCTCAATTGTTTCCTTGTCATCTTCTTTCATTTATATTTCTCCTCCAATAGTATTATCTTTGTCATCATCATCTTCAACATCATCCTCAACCTTAGAAGGTTGAGTTTATCCTTTCTTTACTATGGTTAACCCATAAATGAGTTTCCATATCTATTTTGACTTCTTGACAATATCCTAAATATTATTGTGTAGAATGCTAAAGCTCTATATTTAGGTGTGAACCTAATTACATACTTCGTTACAACTTTAACAATTTTTCCCTTAGTAAACTTAGGCATTAATTGGGTCAGTGTGGTTTCCCTAATTTTTCTTTCTAGATTTAGACAATAATGCCATTTTTTCTCAACTATCTCATATAGATTCTTAGGTATAGAGTTGGAAAATTCTAGTGGTGTTGTCTTGAATTTTTCCATCATGGTATATAAGGCCTCTTCCACTTGGTTTTTCTCCTCTTTACCCAATTTGTTAAAATCAACATGAGTAAATCCTGATAGATCTACATTGTTCTTAACATTTTCACATAAATTTTCAAGATCTGAGAGAGGATTGTGACTCACCACCTTAAATTGGTTGTTTTCATCTCACTCTAGTTTCTCTTCATTAGATTCTAGTTGTGTTACATACTTCCTTCTTGGTCTCTTTTGCTCTTGACCTCCTTGTTCTATTTTCTTTATATTTTCCTTGGTCTTTTGTGTTGTAGCATGTGTGCTAGCTCTTTTTGTAGGTGTAGTGGGCTTTGGCTGACTTGGTTTGCCAATTTTCTTAGTCCTTTCCATAGGTTGTACCTTGGGCTTCCTCTTCTTTTTCTTGGTAGAAGTAGGTGCTTCATCAGCTTCTTCTCCCTCAACACCTTCATTGTCTTCCCCTTCTTTATCTTCTCCCATGCCCTATGTTAATGCTAAAGGTTTGTGTTCTTGAGTTCCTTCTTCCTCTTCATCCTCTTCTTCTTCTTCATCTTCCTCATCGACACCCTCTCCAAATTTGGCTTTAAATTTCCTTACTAGGCTATCCTTCTTCTTAATAACTAATGTAGTTTTCAAATCCATGGTAATCTTGGACTTTACTATCTCATAGTTTCCAAAAACTTTTTCAATTTTATCTACCTCTTCTACTAGTAGAGTTTTTATAGCTATAGAGGCTTCATCTATATTTATCTCTTAGCCTAAGGGTCTCAACCATCTTACCCTAGGTGTGGTTGTTTGTAAAAATGTATAATCAACATCCACAAGAAAATATACATCATTATAATGTTTTTCAACTCTCTAAGGTTCTCCATCAGTTGTTGGAATTGTATTTATGCTAGATCATATGTATGATCTTTCTTAACAATCTTTTATCTAACATCCATAGCTATATAGGGTACACTATTCAATCTACTGGATTGATATAACTTGTGTGATATTACCCTTACAACAAAGTTAATAAGAGGATCAGTGATTGTGTCTATTGTCATACATCTTTTGTTCCAGACGACTCTAGTATTCTTTCCAATAATTTCCTCGAAATCACTTCTCAGTGTCTTAGGTCAATCTAGGGTTGGGTAGCTAGTAACCCTATGAATTATTGTCTTAGTTAATTTTAATAGGTCTTCTCTCTAGCCATTAGGAACCATCATGGATTTGGCTAAGCACTATTTTGATCCATTCTATCTTAAACACATTTAAAAAATCTAGGGCTCATGTTAATCACTTTCTATCAATGATTTTGAACTCTTCTTTCAAAACACTATTTTCACAAAGTTTGTTATATGTCTCCCTAATCTCCATGTCATCAATGCTACCAATCTTGTAGTTATAGCATTTTCTCACATATTGTACCATTATTACATTTGGTAGAATCATGACAATGCACCAAAAGGGTCTTTCTTATATGCAATGTTAGGAATGGCTTTGAAAATGGGCTACTTAACTTCATTACTCACTAATTGAACCTTTAAATCTTCCTCCCCTTCAACATTCTTTAAACTCAATGCCATAATGTGAAACTAGGGTTTATAAAAATTTAAACTACTTAGCTCAGCTCTTGATAAATACTTTGTGAAATCTAATGAATTGGCATGATATCACTACTAAAATCTTCTACAAATGCTTGGAATAGATTTCCAAATTGCCTTCTACTTTTCTTTCTCTTTCTCAAATTTTAAATGATGAAAAATGAGCAAAAATTGATCAAATACCCTTGAAAAACCTTGCACTTAATGTTGAGTTCTTACATAGCTATAAGCTCAGCATCAACCAATTTTAGGCTCACTCAGAATTCATTGACATTTCCATCACTCAAAAACCACTACAAGCTCAACATCAACTACCTAGTCTAATAGTTTAGCATCTTCTAACATTCCACTCAACATACATAAGAAATATTTCATGCTCAGCAACAACATGAAAAACTTAAATATTTATCTTGAATTAATATCAACATCTTGCATCTTTATTCATGCTAATGTGGTATTTTTAGTACTATCTCATTTTGAAACTGATGTATGACACATCCTTTAAATATCAATCACACATACCTCTTGATTGCCTAGTTTGATGAGGTGTGATCACTTGACCCATTGGGTGAATTAATGCCTTCTCCATTTTATGTGTTGCAAACATCCTTTCTCTTCTATGTCTTGTTCATCTCATCTCCAATGTGTTCAACATCTTCCTTGCCTTTGCCTTTATCAAATTCACAACTTATTGCCTTTTATCTAGTTGGACAATACCTACCAATGTGACTTGTCTTCAAATAGCTGAAACATGTAGTTTGATTCAACCATATTTTGTAATTATCATTGAAGTGTGTCCTAATACAATTCTTAGGAACATGTCCATGTTCTTGACAATAATGATAGCTATATCTTGTATTATAATCCTAGTTATAAGAGTTTCCATTATTCCTTACCTTTGTTAGCTTGTTTGATGACCACATGAGTTTGGATTTGCATTCAAAAGCTCTATGTCCATACTTCTAAGAATCATAGCAATATCTTTCAAAACTTTGTGTATGCATGGTCCTAGTCTTGCATTCATGTACCTGATGACCTTTCTTGTTACACTTATGACAATGAATCATGTTCTTAGCCTTGGCATTTTGATTTGTAGTCTTTCTCTTGCACACATTAGTAGTATGTCCTTTCTTAAAACAATTATAACAAGTATATTTGGAGTTATTACCTTTGTTGTTTATTTCTTCTGCATTTTTGGATGATTCTCCTTCTTCAGTGCTTGTGTAACCCATTCCTAATGTATCATTCTTAGATCTAGGGGGGTCTCAATAATTGTTCAAAGTATTTGATGGCTTCAGTTGGTTTCTTGAAATTTTCAAAAAAATCATTTTCTCTTTAGGTCACTCTGCAATTTTTCATTCTAAAACTTCAATGTAGTTATCTCAATGTCCTTAGCATTCAATTCATTGTTGGCATTCATCATTTGACTTAGAGTATCCAATTGCAAGTTGTAGATCTTGGTTAGCTCTATTGACTTTTCTTCTAGTCTATTGACCAAAATTCTTTTTTCTTCTCCAATCATGGCTTTTTCTTCCATAGCTTTCTTCTTTTGTTACCTCACATAGTAGCATAGCTTGTGATTCTTACTCTAGCATGAGATTTATGATTTCCTTAGCTTGGACTCTATTCTTTTCCATTAGATTTGCAATTGCTAAATCAAATTCATTGGAGACTCCATTTGCAAATATCTCAATAGTGTCTATCACTTTGTATTGTGTGTTATTCTATGCAATAGAAATTTATTTCCTTCTCTTCAAGGAATTATTTAGATCTTCTCTTACTTGATTCAATAGATGTAGTTTGAGATGTATTTCAATCTCCTAGCTCTAAATAGTCTTTCCCAACTTGTTGAATTCTATTTTAAGATATTTTTTCAAAGCTGAAAATATTCTCTTTTAGAGAACAAAGCTCTGATACCAATTGTTGGAATTACAATAGGAAAGGTAAACTTCTGGGGGGGGGTTGAATTAGTAGTTTAAACTTGAACCCATAAAACTTTCACCACACATCTATCTCATGCATTCAGTGAGTAAACTAAAATAACATGTAAAGAATATACATATAAATCATGTAAAAATGTAAGAATTCACACACATAACACTAAATATGATACCTAGAAACCCTCCAAGTGAGAAGGTAAAACCGTAGTGGAAATGACACCCATAAATCTTCACTATTGCAGTAATAAAGTGTATCCAATGAAGGCTACAATATTTTGACCATGAAACATGATCTACCTCGTGAAAGGTTTTCCTTGTTAACAACTTATAAAGATTGTTAGGTATCACCTTGTTAGAGGATTTCAACACCCTATTAGAAGTGTGCCTTGTTAGAGGACTTCAACATACAACTAAGCAAGCACCCTATTAAAGGATTTCATACAGTCTATTAGGACTACTCTATTAAGATATTTGACTAAAATTGCCTATTAGAATGTCTCAACATTGATCCTACATTTGGCACTTGCTTGCTTGATAACAGATCACCTCTAAACAATGTGTTCTTTATCCTTATCAATCAGATGTCTCAATGATGTATCATTTTCTCTATCCTCTATTCTTCTCTAACTGATTCTGTAATTTACTCTCTCTTCATAACTTCTAAGTCACCATGAATGCTCTATTTGTGCATGAAAACTTCTCTCGTCACGCTTTGAATTCCTTACACACTCATTCATAAAAAATTTTGGGTTTCATCTTCCTTAAGAAGACTTTGGTGGCTTAGTGTTAGTTATGAATCTACTGTTGAGATTCATCCATTTTTCCACTTAATCCTTCCCATTTTTTGATTGGTTACATATAACTACTTAGGGAATCTAACTAGAGAGTCATCCTTATCTCCAAAATATTAAAATACAATCTTAATTTGGCTCAAAAATAGTTATATAGTTGTTTGTGCCATTACAAAAAAATATGTCAAAAATTGTCTTACTTGACATCTGAATTCTTTGATACTTGGCATGCACTGATCTTCCTACTATGACTTAGCACTTGCATTGCTCAACATCCACTTTTTACTCAACTCCTAAATCACTCAACATGGTCTATCTACTCGACACTTGAGTTGCTTAGCACATGAGTGGCTTGACACTCACTATAACTCAGCATGGTCTAATATTTATAGTTGTGCTTAACATGTATAACTAGTTTGGCATGAACTAATTAAATGGCTTAAGTGTGTTAACACTCACTTGTCAAAATCAATCTAATATCAACAAATACATCTAGAGTTATGTTCCTCATCAAAGGTGGTGTCATGATAGGATCATTAACAGGTGTTGAACAACAAGATTTTTAGAGCATAAAAAATTGTGGACTAGCATGGACAAGATTGTTAGAGAATTAAAAAAAGAATGTTTGAACATATTATCATTTATTATGATCAATTCTATATATATGTATATATATGAACACACACACACACACACACACACACACACATGCAATTGAAAACACAAGTGGTACATAAAATATGTGATCTTCTTGAACCACCTAAAGCATTAGGGCCATGAGGTTCATAATCACACAAAAGCTTGTAAAAATAACACATTTTTATTTTTTTTTTGATTAAGTAAAAATAGTTTTTGATAAGACTTGAAACCATTAACATAGAGTAAAACATATAAACATTAAAATTCCAAATGAAACTATGCAATAACATCCATAATAGTAGCATCAAGAACCAAAGAACCCACAACAAAAGTGCAAACAATAAAGAAAACAAAAAAACCAAAGAAAAATAGAAAAAGAATAGGTAGAAATTCTTCAATAGGTCTACTACCTGATCAGCTAGAATGTTCAATTTAATCATAGAAGCCCTTAGCTCATCCAACTCTTTATCATCCATAGCCTCATATTTCTTTGAACTTTCCCTAGTATGTTTACTAGGTCCTTGATCATCCCTTAACTCCTTATTTCAATGGTCCTCTCTCCCCTATTCTAGCTTTTCCAGAAGAATCATTATATTTTCAACAGTGGCCTATAAAGTTGAGTAGCTATTTTTAGCAATCTTTTTCATTGTGTTCTCAATACCCAAAACACTTCTCCCTAACTTATCAACCCTATTCTGTAGATCTTTCACCACTTTGTCTATATTTTTGTCTATCTCCTCTAGGGGTAGTGATGAGGCATATTATTGTCTCAAATTTGATATAGTTTTTATATAGTTTAAACTTATTCTTTGAGCCTTGTGAAAAAAAAAAAGAAACATTCCCAACATATTTGTTTTAAATATCTTGTGAATTTATGCCAGGTATGGCTAGAACCTATTAAACTTATGGATAGTGGATATGACATACCATGCTTAATATTATACATAATGTGCAATATTTCATATAAATATTTTAAGCTATGTTCTAATATTTGAGTAAGAGTAGAAATGTTGTTGTGCATATGTTCTGAATGTTTCTAATTTTTAGGGAATTGGCACGAAGAGTGGTGATCATTATATTAAAGGAGGAAGTAATCAAGATTTTTCATGGAAAAAGAAGCGCAAATCAGTTCTAGATGATAAGTCATGTCTGCAAGAAGAGTAATTGTTTTAGAAAAATTAGGAAGACTTGACTTGCTATATTTCTTGTGAACTATTATTATGTTACTTAATCAATGTTTTATGTCATGGTTAACATTCTACCTTCTTTTCTGGTGATGTTTGTTTGTAGCTTTTATGTTATTTTTGTAATAAGTATTGAATCCCCTATATATAAGGAAGAGGGGATCATCTTGAAGGGGATGGAAAAACTTAATAGAACATTACTAGTTTAAGATTATGAAGTTGCTCTTTCCTATTTTTCATGAATTATCCAGTCATGTAATCAAAGAAGAATTCTAATGAGAAAGTGATTTTAGAATACCTATTGTGTTGTTAGTTATTTGAAGCCAACCAAGGGGGACCACTTGGGAGGTGGAATAGATTTAGGTAGAGTAGATTCATTTCCTGCAATTTCCTATTTTAAGATAGATTTATTGTATTGGTCCTACAGCATAGTTACTATGAAAGTTCCTACAACACTTGTGGAAAATGATCATAGTGGATGTTTGAATTGTTAACTAGTTTAGAATTCCCTTTTAAAAGTTTTTACAGTTATCTATTGTTAGTATAAGTGTGTTTACTAATCTATATCAGTAGTATAGATTCCTTTCATGCATTTTACTTTCTTGCAGCATAGATGTTGAGACTCTTTAAGGAACTTAGTGCATATATCGTGTTGACCCATTTCAAGTTCTATGCCCCTGGGTTGACAATTCAAGTGTATTTTTCATGATGGAGTAGATAGTTCTAAAAAATTGACATAGTACCCTTGAGAGAGGAATAATGGTGTGGTTATCTTGATCTATTATGGAACATACATTTTTGGTGCTATTGTCGGGGATGATCTCAAACTAGGAACCTTTATGAGTCCTTTATTTTTAGATTAGTTTTCTAGTTCAAAACAACAAAACTATGGCTTGATTAACAAGTCATCAATTCAATTGCATGCATCGAAGAGGGCAACAATGAGATGAATATGCACTAGTAAATTTAGGCCTAAATTTTGACGTGAAAATGTCAAAATTTTGACCAGAGTAGGTCGATAAGGTGACTAATCTTGTTGTCGATCTTTTTGGTCAATTTTTTTGACACAAACATTTTGTATCAAAATTTTGACTTCATAAAGGTGGATTTACCAATGAAAATTGCGTTGATTTCCTTAGTTCAACCTAAACTATTATTTTCTCATTTGTGGGCATGGCTGGTCAAAATTTTGATGTAAACCAACACCAATTTGGCGTCAAAATTGTGACAAAACCCCCTTACTTTTCTATGCTGGCACCATAGAATCGATGTCAAAGTGAAGACATTTGCATCAAAATTGAGACCAAGATATGTAGAAATTTTGACAAGCTATCCCAATTATTGTAAATGCTTTTCTCTCATAGGAGCCTTCTAAATTGCACAAAATTTGATCCTAAAGCATAATTGCTCGATGCATGAGAGTCAAGGTATCATGAAAATTTCTACCTCCACACCATTTTTTTGTTCATCACATGATTTATTTCATACAAAACAATGGGAAGGAAGAAAAAATGTGCATGATATCCTGAGTCTCCACCGAGAAATTATGCTTTACAACTCAAATTTTGTGCAATTTAAAAGGCTCCTATGAGAGCAAAGCCTTTGCAATAATTGGCACAACCCATCTAAATTTTGGTTCCTGTAGGGAAGAATAAAATTAGGAAAGGATTATTTATTAGGAATGAAAGCGAATAATTTCATCTATTTTTCAAATAGATAAACTTGACAAAAAAACTTACAGTCCCAATCACATCATCATAAGAGTGCATATATAAATATAACTATAACTATGTCTAAAAGAAACATAATTTACAAATATCCACAATTCAAAAATTATCCTTTGATATTTTCTTTAATGCAAAGTTTTAAGTCAACTATGTTATCACCCTAGATGTAATACCACACTGTTATTAGGCTAAAGACTACAGCAAGATTTACAAATGCAAGGAGAACTACCCAACCAAAGTAGAAAATAACATGAAAAGTTAAGAATCTATCAATTAACAATCTAGATGAAATATTTCTAGTTATTGAACTCTACGTTATAGAATCAAAAAATTGCCTTAAAATTAACACCTCACCGTTGTTCATTTGCATCTGTAATGGCTTCACAAAAGTTGAAAGCTTACGATTTGTCAAGAACACAAAAGGCACTCATAGTTTAGCTACATCAATAAAAGTAAAGTAGTTTAGTTGTACAGTGAGGGCAAGAGACTGTCAATATCAATTGTGGTGTTGTAGATAGGCAAGCAATAAACATAAAAAGGTAGTACAAGGCACCATTTTCCATGTTCTAATATGATGAACTACCTTGGAGCTGGTTCTAAACCTTGATTTCTTAATGTTGGATTTGATCCAATGGTACCATTTTCTAGAGGAGGTCCCATACCCCACTTTCTTGCTGATTCTAAAGGTGCTAATAGAGCATCTTCGCTAGTTGATCTCCCTTGCGAGCTCTCAACTAAAAGAGAATTCTTGATTGAAGAATTTCGAAGATAGTCATGATGTGCCTATCAATCAAAGATAGTCATGATGTGCCTACTACTAATAGGCACATTGTGACTATCTTCAACATTCTCCTATGGCTCTTGTGGTTCTAATATTATAACATGAGGCTTCCTCTTCTTTATAACATGAGGCTTCCTCTTCTTTTTTTGAGCATAAGGTTGATGCGGCCCTATAATAAGAAATAAATGGGTTTAATTTTGATTATGTACAACACAAAGAAAACCAAAATGTAATAGCAATTTTTAACAAAAAATGAACTATATAAACTTATAAATCTCATAATAATGATAGGCCATAAACTTTGATAGATTTTTTGTAGATTTCTAGGATGATTGGGGTGTACTTATCATCACGATCTAAATTCTGTAAGAGATTAGCATGTGTTATTTTAGCAAAGATAACCGCTTGAGAGAAATGAGCACATGTTGGTGATTGTTCACTTTATCTAATCTAGTATTTTCTTGCTAGGCTTCAAATTATTAATTTATATAATCTATTAACCAATCCAAGCCTTCCTATTATCCCTATTTTGTTAAGTTAATGATGGCCTAATCTTTGCTTCAAAGCTAAAGTCCAAGATTTACTCTCATTGGTATTCATCCATTGATGCTTGTGAGATTCCTATTTTGTTGAATAGCTACATTATAACTTTCCATTCATTATATCTTGTCCTCATATAGCTAAAAAACTCGCACTATTTTTTCTTCCCATTCCCTATATCTTATTCATTCAAGGAAGAACCAACAAAAAATTCAAAATTACCATAAGACTTGCAACTTTAGCATATTGACATACAAATATTGTAAATTCATAGCCAGGAAATATACATTGAATTCTATCATAAAAAATGAACATTGGTATAGATGATAGAGAAGCCAGATTACAAATATTATTGGTTTTAGATTGCAACCAATCTCCATGGCGAGGCTGAAAGATCCTCACAAGTAGCCTATCTATAGTAGAGTGTTCTGGATACAATAATCTTATTCTTTTCCTTTTAAACATGTTTATGCATGCAACATAACAAAGTACATAAAGCTTCATTGTAGCATTATAAATTAAATATGCATATCTCTATAAATGGATTCTGCAATAAATCATTCAAATCCCAAAAGTAGAAACACCTAAAGTTCACCATTTTCTACCACTTTGAGACCCCAAGGAAAATCTTCACAATGTCATACATATGGAAAGAATTTTCTAGTATCTATACCTTTCTTTTCTTGATAATCATAAAATGGAGGTGCATGAAAGCAAGGCTCCATTGACATGACTTTATGACATGGTGGATCTAGAACAGTGTCATTTTTAGGCTTAAACATAATCAAAGGTTTTATGCCTGCAAAACCTTGAGCTACATATCCAAATATGGATCATGGGCTTATTATAAGTACATCACAAAGAGAAAGAAGATACATTTCTACCCATGCCTTCATACTGTGAGATTGATTTTTAGTGTGTTGTCATTCTGCATGACTAGGCTGAAAGACACTCACAATCTACCCACGTGTCATGCCCAAAAATTATGGCCAAAAAACACACCAAATTTTTTTTTTTTTTTTTTTTTTTTTTTTTTTTTTTAATATTTTAAATGTATTTATTTAAACTTAAGTGCACTAAGTTGATACAGTAAGTTCACATGAAACATGGATGCCAAGAAGGCGGTTACACGAACTCTTAACAATCAATTGATTCAGTTAACAACCCCTCTTATTTAATTAGAAGACCCAATTATTTGATAGATTTAATAAATCCCTTTAAAAGATTTACACTCTAAGAACATTAGTAAATTTCTTAAATACAATTTTATTTAAATTTTACATATGAATTTGTCGTCTACTTCGACAAGGAGTAAAACTAAAATTATCATTCATTTTATGAGTTAATCTGGATTGCATGACCCTCCAATAGACATAGATCAATTTTAAACTATAAAATTCTAATGTTTAAGGCTTATGAATTTAAACCACATTTTACTAATCCCGAAAATAAAACTTCCCATTAGGAACTGCTAATTGACTAATTAAACTTAATTAAGTTATCCTTAACTATATTAAATAATAACTATATTGCATTCACAGAATTTAATAATTAACGTTACAAATTAACGATTAATAAATAAACAGATAAAACTATTTTAGAACGATTCTTTAATTAATAATATTCATTAATTATTAAATTCGCTAAGCTAAAATTACTAAATTTATAAGTTGTTAATGAACTTCATTAATACACATTATCATTTAAACTAATAATTAAATAAAATAAAAATAAAAACTACTAACAACTATTTTTAACTAATCTATATAAACGAAAATTTAATTTAAACTAAACTATATAAATGAAAATTTAATTTAAACTAAACTATATAAATGAAAATTTAATTTAAACTAAACTATATAAATGAAAATTTAATTTAAACTAAACTAAATAAATGAAAATTTCATTTAAACTAAACTATATAAAAAAAATTTTTAAAAAAAATAAATAAATAAAAAATGAAACGCCGCCCCACGCATATATATGCGTGGGGGATCCCACGCAATATATGCGTGGGCCTCACGCATACACATGCGTGGGGATCCCACGCATTTAAATGCGTGGTCCTCACGCATGGGTATGCGTGGGGTCTTCCACGCGTACGTGGACTGGCCGCCGGGTACGAGCCGCAGGCTCTGCCCGAAATTCAAAATTTTTTTTTGTTTTTTTTTTTTTTTATTTTTTTTTTTTGATGGGTTGCATTAAATAAGGTAGGTCGCCCACCCTTTGAAGCCTTATAATAGGAGGGTGATTTACTATAATTTATTGACTGTAATAGAGGGGTCTCCCCTTTTTTTTTTGCCCATACATTTTCCAGCAAGTTTGAGCACCTACAGGCCTCTATTTTTTTTTTTGAAGATTAAGTTTTTATCAAATTTCTCCATTGATCTTGAGACATGGGTGTCAATAGATTGGTGAATCTATACATTGCATATTACATCATGAACACAACCATACATTAATCAAATGATATGCTTATAACCTTTTTTTTTTTTTTTTTTTTTTTTTTTAAAACTAACTTTAGTTCCTCTTCCTTTGTTGTTGGATCAATACAATTCTATTTTCTTTCACATACAAATGCAACAACTGCATATGAATCCAATTTTATACATAATGCAACTAATTACTCCATGGGAATGGAAAATAGGAAGATCACCATGGGTGTTTAAATTCTCTATAATTTCATATGCATATATTTTCTCCATACCATTCTAATGTCTAATGGAACTCAGCCTTTCCTAACATAATTCCTTCATATACAAGATTAACATTCACCATTCACAATCCATCACAATAACATGCATGAACAAAAAGGTGGTTGAATTGGCTATAACAAGTTTCACAAAATGAGAAGACCATTTAACTTACATTACGCAAATTTTCCAAAGAACATAGGAGCAATGCAAGGAATTTCTCATAATCTCTTTTTTTTTGTATTATTCATCCTGGTTCAAAGGCTCCACTCGGGAAAGAACCAGTAAGAAAACCCAAGGTCATTGCCCAATACTTCCAAGTTTCCAATCCATTTTACATCATTTTACAACTCACATAAATCTCTACAAACTTCTAACATGTGCTACCTTCCAAATAACTTCAAAATCACAATAAAGGATAATGGGGAAGACAAAACTAAAACAAGGTGGATAATCACAACAACATCAAATCAAACATACACTCCAAACCCGGTTTGCACAATAGATCTATACATGGAATCAAAACAAGGGGGGAGGTGGATTTTCCCAATGGGAGAAGTCAATCACCATTCCATTACATGGCCCTTTCGGGGCTTGAATTTTAAGAATTTCCATTCTATATAAGGCCCTTTCGGGGCTCCAATCACAAGGATACTCATTTTCTCTTCATACACATGATTTCACAACATCAATAAGGAAGGTGATGACAAGTAGGGGCCCATACACCCTACCCTTTTTCCTTCCTCTCACCATGAAAGGAGACTCTCACCAATGAGGTCCAACTAAAGCCCTACCCCCATACATGGCCACTTCTTCCCTATCCAAGGGTGAGTGATGCCATCACAATCCCCATGAAAACTCAAAGAACAAGGTCTCAACAAAGCAAGAAATGAAATCCAAAACAAGGTAAAATTCCCTTCAATATCCTCCCAATACACACAACATAAAAGGACAAGAACCTTCACAATACTATAACAAGATTCACACATGATCAACAAAAAGGAAAACTAAGCCCATGAGAGAGAAATTCCTACCTCCACAAGTGTTATGGCAACAATGGAAGTTTTTTTTGAGAAGAGCTTCTTTCCTTTCTCCTTCCTTCAATCTTCAAGCTTGCTCTCTCCAAACTAGAGATTGGGTAAAAAAAACCCCCCATTCACTACTTCCCAAGTGCCTCTAAATAAGAATCTACTTAACTAGGCTTAGGGTAACCCCTTGGTGGAGTCAAGGTCACCTACCTATGAAGTGACAACCAATTTCGAATTCAAGCAAAGATGGAGTGTTTGAGTGACCATAAAGGTCAACCAAGGAGACTTGGGGAGTGGAAAACACTCCCAACCCAAACCCTTACCCTTAGGGTAATTAATTTTGAAGTTTTAAGGCTTAAGGATTTAATAAGGACAATAAAACTAGGGGAAACAAACTACCAAAAGAAATACACCTTAAAGATGGACTAGGTAAAAAAAAAGAATATAGCACAAAATAAACATGGGGTTCAGCTTTTGTCTTCCCATTGGATTTCCCGGCTAAATTTCCTGCACACTCATTGCACACGTCAGTAATTCGAGAAGCACATGTATATATATAAATATAAAAATACGCATCAACAATTTCATGAAATTTAAAACATCCATTCTTCCATAATCTATTCATTCATCTCATTCTACTCATTAAAATTGGAGATTCAAAGTGTTAGTTTGCATTCATTCATTTTATCAGCATATACGTTATAAAACATTAAACTACAGAAATCAAATATCTGAAATAAAGCATCATACATCATAATTAGCAAAATAATGTTCAGTGCCACAAATAATGCTCTGACATATCGAGCCATAAAAAAAAATAATATATAGTATCATCGAGGCTAGGATGGGTCGAGGCGGGGCCTCACACCACGTACGGTAGGGTGTTCCCAACACAAGTCTCTGATTCTTTCATAGTACCCAAAACCTAGAGAGGTTACTCAGACTACATTAGGCTTCTTTACAAATCTATTTTCATATGTAGGTTTGAGCAATTCATCACTATGAGATATGTTGGGTAGAATTTTTCTCTTCTGACTACAAGCCAAAACCTAGTTTGATATATGTGGGAAGTACCCAAGATCATATGTTTTGATCTACAGACCTATCCTTTGTTCTGTATGAGCTAGATAAGTTTGATAGAATCTAGTAATCAAGCCCCAAACTGGATTGGTGGGGTGCAATAGGTACCTACCAAAATAATGAGAAATAGAATCTCTTTGAGGAAATAAATGGTTCAATTCCTCATTGAATGAGGCTAGTAGGTAGAGAGAGGGGACAAAATAGTTATTGGATCTTAGAAACAACCATGGTATATGTTTTAGAAATTGCACCTACACATGCACTCCTTATATGTGTCTAATTTATCACAAACAGAAACCATTTGTTATATTTTTTGATGTTATCATTATTATGTAAGACTTTCGTTAAGCATAAGTGCTTCCTTGGAAAAACAATTATAAAAGGCTTTCTGCATTCAAGAATCAAAAGAATAAAAGAACTTGAAAGCATGATTTTATTAGGAACTTACCCACTTACAAGTCAATGAACTAGCAAAAATATAAAAGAAAGTAGCTTTGGCTTCTCCTACAATAGCTTTTCCAATCATCATTTTCCTAGTACCCTAAGAGAAAATTAAATGTACTTTATTGTAAACAAAAATGAATTTCCAACATATAGAGAATAGAGAATAAATCAGACTAACTTATAGGAGGGCCAAATAATAGGAGCCCTTTGCCTGGAGAGAGATATTCTTGAAAGATGTTAGGTCACAATAGAGGCCATATGACCATTTCTGTCACGCACTTTTTGGCATGCTCTAGCCCAACTTCAGTATAATTTTGGAAAAATAAATATTAATGTTAATAGGTACATAGAAATAAACATGACTAATATTATCATCAATTCATTCAGCCATATTAAATTTACCAATATCATCCCATCAAACATTGGGATCCTGGTCCATTATCTCATTGTTGACATGCTCTATTAGACATGGTTCCAAGTTATGTAGCTTATTAGGAAGCTCACCATCAAGACCAACAAGCATTTCTAAACTAAAAATATAGGACAAAAAAGAAACAACCATTAGCATGCTTTAGACCAAAATTGCTAGAGATGGTTATTTATTTAGTTAAAATCAAAATCAACTGATCTTATTCAAAAACAAAGGCCAGAAGTAAAATATTATATTTATATCAATATTCTAAATGACGCATTGTAAGAAAGCCACCAGCTTGATGAGTCTTGAAATACTAAAGTCGTGATGCACATGAAAGCCTTCCCAATATCTCAAAGAATTTTGAATGGTAAATCAAAATGCACTCAAATAGAAAGAGCTCATTGAAAAATAATAATAATAAATGCAACTAGGCAAAAAAAAATCCATATGATGTTATTGATACTATGAAGTAAGCTGAACTATTGAGATCTAGCTCTTCTATGCAAAGATCTCTACCATGGTATTGAATAACTAAATCTTGAACTTTAAGATAAAACATTTCCTTAAGCAATACAAAATAGTAATTTGATGTTTTCTGTAGCTTCGACTAGGCCTACACTCCTCCGAGAACCAATCAATCATGTATGTGTTTCCTCTTACACCTCTTGGTGTCTCCAGTCTAATCCTTAATATCTCACCTTGCTTGATTCTTTTCCATCTTCTCAGATATTTTGTATCATGCTTGCATTTTCTCAACTGAAATGGTTGCCCTTTGCCCATTTACTAATTATGTGTTTGATAGTTGACCTACTCAAAATTTATAGTATTTTTTCACTTTTGAAGACTCAAGCAAGGGAATAAGTAATGATTATCAAAGTGTATGCTTTCTAACTATACCTTATAGAATTCTTACAACCATATCATATTTTTGATAGGTTAGAAATGAGATAGCTAGTTGTGTCTAATACAAGAGGTAGTTATGAGTTATTGTCAAACTACCTTCATATTTGCAATACTTATCTTGGCACAAGATATTTTTATAGCCATTTTTTTTGAATGATCGTGACCATAGCAAAAAGCCAAAGAAACCAAGGTTACCAAAGACAAGCAAAGGTAGTCTGCTATATAATATGCATGTGGATAGAGTATTTCCCAACCTGTCTGAACATTTGAGCAGCAAAAAGATGTTTATTATATACTTTACACTAAGAAAAATTAGTATACATAGACAAGGTTGAATAGGCACTATAGAACTAGTATAACATCCAAATCACCATTAAAGAAAGGAATCATACATGAATAACTCTGCTACCATCTTAAGATGAAACATAGTTGTCTCATCTTTTGGCTTAGAAGAATCACTATCATTGCCTAACCACAAAATTATTGTAGTATTCAACTATGCTCTTCATAGCCTATAAAAGCTAACCAAGGTTGCAACGTTTATAATGACTATAGACAAAAATATAAATTAAAACAAGCAATATTATCATCAATGTTTTTAAATGTAGAATGTAATGGTTGTAAGTATGCATTTCTACCACATGCAAATTATTTTGAGATATAGACCTATGCAATCCAATCTCCGAAAGAATAGATAGCACCACTTATCACCATCTTTGCCAAAACAAGATTTTTCGTAAAGTGATGTTAGAATAGTTACTAAAATGGTCATAAATTATGTTGTTATAGTAAAAAACTACTTTAACTTAAGAAAAAACTATACAATATTAAAACATGACATTATGCTTTAAAAACTAAAAGGTACCTATAAGGAAGAACTTCATTTTGACTTGCTAATTGGTTGTCACTATTAACTATAAGCTTATCTTTAAAGTTTGAGCTTCACTTGGTTTCGAGAATAGTTAAATATTCTCTACTAAATAGGGCCAACCACTTGAAGGTGGAAGCTCATTTGGCACCCCCACCCCCCGCCCCCCACCTAACATCACCCTAAATTCCCCATTAACATTTAATAACATTCATTCATTCATCCATTTTTGAAATATAACATTCAATCATTATAATCACATGATAATATTCATTAATAGATAAAATTCATAAACACACAACATTCAAGAGTGAGTCATTCATGAATAATTCATTAACACAATATTCATTAACACCCAACATTAATGAGTAATATTCATTAACAATATTCATTAACACAATATTCATTAACAATATTCAAGAGTAAGTCATTCATAAATAATCATTTCATTTTTGCTTTCTTGTCATTTCTTTTTTTCATAAAATTTCTAAGAGGAATATCAATTTCTTCATCATCCCCCTCTCTACTGGTTCTAACACATGTCTCCTCCTCATCCATTCAGGAACATCATGAGGCCGTTGCACCAAAGGGGGGTCTACTGCAATAACAAGTACTCCATGAGTTAAATTCACACCATTTTATATTAGTGAATTATGAGGTTTTATTTAAGTAAAAGAACTATAAATCAAAAAATTAATTTAAAAGAAAGAAACATAGATTTTCTTTACCTGAATGTGGGACGTGATCTACCTATTGATCAGTCTAAACATCCTCCAACACTCATTTAGCACGACATGATTATATATCCTCAACACAAAAAGGTTACACCAATTTCAATTAAAGATGTAAAATTGTATTAATAATTACATAATTAGTTTTAAATAACAAATGAGCACCTCCATTGATAGTATGATGCACATCAAGGGCTTCATGATGTTGTGTATGATCTGTGTCACAATTAACAGGCTGCATTGCAATGTCATGCACATTATTATCAAATAAATTGTTGCTCAAGTATTCAATTTTTAAGTTTTTTTTTTGGCATATTTACCTATACACATGATGCAGGAGACTGTTCGGTTGGGGCAATGGCAGCTTGCCGTAGGCATTCAGCCACTACTGCATAGCCTTGCTTGAAGGCAATTTTTTTGTGTTCTTTTGTGGCCTCCAGATTAAAATCAGTTCCCTACATTTTTTTATTAATTAACAAAATTATTTTCATTTTATAAATAATTTTTCTTTGCAATTCATTTACTACTACTTACAACACATGCTTTGATTTTTGAATATCCCCCAAAGCCAAGTCTGTGTTGCCCAACCTTTTCCAGCCTCACCTTTGTTGCCTTTGATGTGTCCTACAACCTATGAAAATTTTGAAATATGTTAGATGATATAGATATAACGATCAATACTAATTAGTGGATTATTATATATTGGTATGAAGGTTTTAGCATAAAGTAGCATGTTCCACCAAAAATATGAAAAAAAGGAAGAAATTATAGCATCAAACCTTTAATTATAAAATAGCTTCTAAAACTAAACAACATCACATATATGCCTTTTAAATTGATCTTTAATTACCCATTATTCACAATAGATTCAAAAATTTAAAATAACAAATTCAAATATATTCTCATGTCATCATGTTGAGCTTGCAGGGAGTAGTGCACATATTTCAATAAGAGAGAGCACACGACTGTCAAAGTATGGTGGAAGACATTAATGAAAAAATAATTGTTTTTCACTGCCTATATGAGTTGGGATATATAATACAAGAAATGTATATTGTAGACAATTCAAGATTAAATTTATAGGGAAATCTAGGTATGTTAGTAGTTTTCAAGTTAAAGATATCAGCCACATTGATGAGCTAGTCTCAATTCTTTCAATTTTTCTGTCATTTCTCATGACATTCATTTCTAGTGACATGTGTAATCATGCTATCTATCCATGGAGTTCATGACATATAGGGGATAATTTTTAGAACAATCTATAATAAACAAATTAAAAAAATTGATCCAATCTCTTACAATTGCATGACTTGTAGATTGTGGGAAGTGAACCACTACAAAGGATAAGTATCTTTTGAGAGCTCAAAATCCTACAATACACTTAGAAAAATAATCATTGGATTTCAATTAATTATAAGATTGTGGTTTAATTTAGGAAGTCTTGGAGGTTTTTATTTGTATTGTGAGCATAGAGAAGAATTAATTTGCAAGGTCTTTATAAACTAAATATATGGATCACAGAGACTTTTTGGGTAGTCAATCAAACTCTTTGTCCTGGATGTCAATGCAATGTGGTATGGATGAGGACTATCGCAAGATCCATATGTATTCTACATGGTTTTTGAGGAGAGAAGGTGTCAGGGTGCAATAACAGATTATTAAATTATGAAAGGGAAGCAAATGACACAAAGGAAATGAGGGAAAAGAAATCACCCAAAATCAAAGAGGATTGTGGTTTTTTTCCTAGTGAGAGATCCCTTTAAGATCTGCACACCAAAGACCAAAGAGAAATTTTGTGATGATTGAATAGGATCTTGCCATAGTCAAATCACCGCTTTGGTGTTCTCACCTCCATGGACAACAAAGATAGCTAGAGATACCAAATAAAACACAAGGTATTATCACCTAAGAAAGCTTCAAATGTGCAAATTACTAATCCTTTAGAAGAGGAAAACCAAGTGTCCAAGGATAGAGTTGCCTTCACAAAAATTTTGCAAGAAAGAAAGGATTATCTCAAAACTTCAACAATTATCTCAATGTGGCAATAAGAATTCTTATATGCTGTTGCATGTGGGAGAGGAGCAACAATGCAAATAAATGCTAGAGCAGCTGTGAAGGAGCTTCAGAGAGTCTTAATCAATGATTGAATAGCAAAAAAATAGAGGTTTTACCATCAATATAGTAGGTCTAGATTCATTTGTGATGCCTGGGAGGGTTGACAGAGGTGTTACACTGCCAAAACACTTGAAAGTGAAATGTTTCAACATTCAACCTAGTTGCGGATTTTTTGTGAGATGCTAGTGCCACATGTAGATGTTTGTATGTGGTACATTTGTCCAAGAAATAATTGGGCTAAGAGCTTGGGGAGTAAAACATATTTTGATTGAATTAAGGAATATTCATCAAAGGGTTTTTATAGTATGGTTTATGAGAACATAAACTAAACAAAACAAACATATAAATAGAAAATTAACAACTACCATCTACATATCATTTCTCATCTTGATAATGAATCTGATAGATCACAAAAAGTGAACCAAAACATTCATGCCAAAATCATATTCAGTTATTTTCTGATAGCATTTTTGCCACCATATGGATTTCAAACAATGTCAGTTCTTCTCTTGCCATCTGCCCTAATGATGCATCGTAGAATTTGATCCAAAATGTAGGCAACAAAAAATGTAGATGGTCTAATACAAAAGGGAAAAAAATCTTGAAATCATAAGGACTGTGGAAACTTCACAAATTTAATAGTCACTCTCACTCGTTACTTATCTTTGTTGCACATAACTATATGATTGGTAGACCATCAATCAAATAGTATGCATCTTAGTAGACATTAGGTACTAGTGTAGTTGGAAAAAATACATCTTAGACACCTATAGGTACAATACCAATTTAGCATCCTATAACTTAACTACACCATACTATCATGAGAGTGCTTAGTTGTCATTAACTTGTGTTTCTATCATTGAACGTGATGCTTATTACTTTTAGGAGAGTGACCATTAGTAAAATTCTTGCAAAGTTTTTCAAAAAAATTGTACTTGTCATTACATTGACTGAATGTCATTTAACACCTATACTGCTAACACATACAACTATGGTACATGTAGTTGAGCATTACTATATTTTCAAGACATAATATAGCTATATGTGAATTAATAAGTGCACTATTTATATCTTATGTAAGATTTATGCCTAGATTGAGATATATACAATTGTATACGAGCATTCTATGTGCAATCAACCACCATAGTTTATTAGATGCCCAAATTTTAGAGAGCATTCATAATAGGGTGAAATCAATTGTGTCGGAATATGAATTACATACCTTTCATCAATAGATAGATTAAATTGAGCTAGTTGAAATTGTTGATACTGAAATTGAACCCTAAATTTGCTCATTAATGTACTAGCAGTTAATACTATTGCATACTTTTTCAAATTTTTTGGTGTACTTTCTTTTGGACGTTCCCCTTTCTCCTTTGCATCCAAAATGAACTCATTCTAATCCCTCACTAAAACAAAGGGAGGATGCTTGTACTTCAAGTTTAGGACAAGACTCTTTCTATATGAGTCCCTCACAACCTTAAGATGTCTGGAAGCTTTTTGTAACAATTTCTTATGATCAAAAATATTACTACCAAACTCATGCTCTATATCTTTGATGAGCTCATCTTTTAATTTTTGATCTTGGTAGTTCTACCTTTTAAGAAAAAACACAAAATTGTTAGATATAGCTTGTATAAGAAAAGACCTTAATGAAAGGAAAAAAGTTGCACCAATTAATGATATGAAAAAAATTAGTGGGATAAAATTAGTTCAGTTATGATGTTCCACCTTTTACGTATGGTGGACCTGAATCTTCGCAACATGAGGTCATAAAGCCTCCTATAAAATGTATTGTTTCCTACAAAAAATGTCATGGGAAATAGTAAGAACCATTAAAATAAATCATGCGAAGAATATTTTTCATAGTGAATAAAAAATACATAAAATGAGATACATTTCATCTTTTTAGTGATCTATTTCAGGGTTGGAGGGTCAACTTGACCAAAATTGACCAAAAAAGAAGTTTGGAAAAAATTTTAATATGTCTAAAACCAGTCAAACTCTACCAGGGTATTGTTGCTGATATTCTAAAACTTAAAAATGTACTGTGACTATATTAATCAGTATACCTTGAAAAAAATATAGTTCATAATGCATATAACTTGCCATGACCTTCATTTTTTTTCATTCTTAATTGATATTGTCACTGATCATACCTGGGATATTATGGAAAACAAATATTTCTAAAATAGATAGTGAAGTTGAAAGTGAGAACTCTAAAAATTTAATAGGCAATAGCAATGATTTTGGAAATCATTGAAAACTGAACATTGAATATGATAGAAGACTCCCACTTTTGGTTCTCTATAGAAAAATTGGTTAGTATCTTCTTCTAAAAACATGAAATTGCAATGTACCAAATTACTAAACTAGAGAATTACTGGTATAGACAAAAGGTCATTGATAATTCATATGATCCTTCCAAACCCCTAATAAAAAGGAATTCCAGAATAATTAAACAACTTGCACAATATGACATACTAAAGAAGGTCATGAGGCATCTCTCCACATCAAAATCCCTTGCATTCACCACTTCCTATCTTGTTTACGTCTTGCAAGAAAATCCTTATTACAATATAAAAAATAATTATTTAAAGTACCTAAAATCTTGGGACATTTGAAAGGCATTGATTCATTATCGTCAATCAACAACGATGTCTATGTAGCTCCTGTGCTAGAAACATGGGTAGCTCCAGGAAATGACAGTGAATTATCACCGATACATACACTATGATCTGCATTTGGTAGTGTACCAAATGATGCATCTCCTACCACAAAAAAAATAATACACTATGTGATGCACCCAAGATTAAAATACAAATTATCAACTCATAATTAACACAAAACAAAATATAGCAAAACAAGGATTTACCAGTTGGTTGTCCCCTTGTTGCCAACATTGCTATCAGCAATCTCGTACATGCATCCATCAACCTTGTAGGAGTCTCCTGCACTAGATGACTTGAACAATACATTGTTAGCAAAGACATTCTGAAATAATAAAAGTAAGAGTTAAGAAGTTTTGAATGTTCAAAATAAAAAAATCCTTCTAACTTGTCAACTAAAAGATTGTTTTACCAGTGGTAGTCAGAGCTCTGCTACTACTGGCCTCACCGCGTTGTCATTCAAGTTGTGGATCAGTTGCCAAAAAATCATGTATAACAAGAATTTAGTAGTTAAAGTTTCTTACAACTCTTTAAAAAAATTGCATCAATAAAGTATTTTTGCACATATTACATATTTTACTTCACAACATAAAAGATTATAAAATATAAATCTTTATTGAACTTTTGTTATAACTAAAGATTCATTACTACTTACTTCATAACGACAAGCTTGTGCTGTCAAATCTAATAGCCTCTTCATCATCTCCTCAAATTCCATATTTGCCTCATCCAAAATTTTCATTATTTCTAAATTAATTTTTTAAATTTTTCTCTTCAACATTTTTGTTACATTGGGAGTTTCAGCAATATCCTCATCATAAGGCATAACTACGAGCTTGGTACTTATTATTGGTGCTTTACCCTTATCCTAAACATCAAATTGTGAGAGGAATATTAGTAAAACTATCATAAAAACTCAAAAACTATAAATAAAATAATGTAATAATTTAACATTTTTCAACTATCTAATTTGTACAATTTCAAAAAGGTTTACCCTTGCTGAAGAAGGGGTGGGAGTAGCATCCTAGTGACCTCTATAATCTATTGGATCCATATCATCTTGTCACAAAGATTAAACAGAAAAAAATTCATCTAACTGAAAGAAATAGACAGCAAAAAATAACTTATTAACAAAATAGTAAATAGTACTTATAGCCCTCATGATAGTATCTTTGTTTGTATTTATGTGATTTAAATGGTAATCTATTAGCACCCCTACACTTATTGATTTTATCACACAAAAAAAAACTTCATTCCCCTCACGTGCCTCAAATATGCAATTGGGTTGATTACTAGTTGAAGAAAGTTGTGTACTATTTATAAAACCTGCAATATTACCTATTGCTTTTGGTCTCCCATCAATTTACATAGCAAATCTTTTACTTTGATAATTTTCTTTCCATTGTATATAATTAGCTGATAGTACATACCTACGCATATATTTTTTATATAGAACAATCTGCATCCAATCATTGTAATTGTAACATGGACCGACATACTTGAACAATTCGACAACTTTTTTGTAACATACCTTTATCCCATCCATGGAAAATAGGCCCAAACCATGTAATGAGGATGGAGCAATGTGATATATCCTCTCATTAACACAAAAATCTATGTCAATTGGATGTATCTCATTGGGTACCCATTCTTTCTCAATGTGTGTGTATCGAAAGGGCACCTTGATGTCACCTTTTGTCTCATCATCATAAGAACATGACCCCCCATTAGCAAGGAAAAATTGCATGCATTTATCAAATTTTTTTCTAATATTTTGACCTCTAGTTGATCTCTCTATTTTAGCCATACTACATGTAGAGCTTTCATCTTCCATTTCCTCATTTTCCTCATTCGATGTAGATAGATCTAACAAGTACCTATTTGGTGGGTCTTGCAATCCATCAATTGGAAAGTGAAAGTGAAAAATATAAAATGTAGTAAGTTGAAAGTGATTATACAATTATATTTCTACACGGGACCTTCTTTTTCTATATATACATTATATGATTATATAATATTTCTATTTATAACATACGTGCTCAATGATAAAAAGAATAATATAAGAAAATTATGTCTATTTATTGACTTACACCTGCTGATCCATGTCACTGTGCATGATCCATGCCAAACGGGTCAAATTTTTTGCACATGTTAATCATTTGTCTTAAGTTAGCTAAAAATTACATGATACACATAAACATGAACAAATTTACCTTATATATGGAATGCAAGATTGTCAACAAAAGGGGTGACAATGTACCTATAGTCAATTGACTATTTGCAAAAAGGGTGACAATTAGACATAATATAAACATTGGTAATTATAAATAAAATATGTTGTAATCATTAGAAATGAACACAATAAATATTTAATCAAATTTCTTGCATATGTTAATCATTTACCTTAAGTTAGCTAAAAATTACATGATACACATTTGCTACAAATAACTTAGAAGACAACATGAACAATAGGCAACATCGTAAACATGAACAAATTTACCTTATATATGGAATGCAAGATCATCAACAGAAGGGGTGATGATGTACCTATAGTCAATTGATTGTTTTCAAAAAGGGTCATAATTAAAAACAACATAAATGTTGGTAACTATAAATAACATATGTTGTAATCATTAGAAATGAACATAATAAATATGTCATCAAATTTCTTGCATATGTTAATCATTTATCTTAAGTTAGCTAAAAATTACATGATACATGTATGCTACAAATAACTTAGAAGACAACATGAACAATATGCAACATCATAAACATGAACAAATTTAACTTATATATGGAATGCAAGATCATCAACAGAAGGGGTGATGATGTTTGTAGTCATTGATTAGCTTCTTCTTCTTCTTCTTCTTATTCATCATCATCATCATCATCATCATCATCACCATCATCATCGCAATCATCATCGCCATCATCACCATCATCATCACCATCATCACCATCATCATCACCATCATCACCATCATCATCATCATCATCATCACCATCATAATCACTATTATCTTGATCTTCATCATCTACTTCTTCATCATCTTCAATATCTTCTTCTTCCATAACATTATACTTTATCAGCCTTCCTCTTGGATCATGTCTAACAAAAAATGACCAACCCTATTTATGTGGAACCTCTAAGTAAAACACTTGCTCGCATTGGCTTGGAAGAACATAGGGCTCATCTCCAACTGGCTCAAAAAACCTTGTATTGATCATTGTAAATCCATTATCATGTTGAATAACCGTTCTATCTGGATCATTTTGATTTATTTGTAACCTATACCATTTGACAACGAATAGAACTACTTTGAAGGTGTTAAATTCACACTCAATTATATCATCCAAGATGCCATAGTATTGATTTTGAGATTTTTGAGGATGTATGTCATTTCTAGATGATATATTGGTGACCTCAAAAATTGCAGTTATCCCAGAATCACAAGTTTTGTTTGTGCCATCCAACCTTTATATGCAAAATTTGTGGCCATGATAGTACATAGCTTTGTGATGCTTGACCTGCAATTTTTGAAGTGTGTGTAAATTATTTTTATTATGAGTTGATATGATACATATGTCGAGTTATGATCATTAATAAATTTCTACATACCTCTCCACCTCTTAAACCCTTTACTAGATCAACTACCATCGGCATAACATTGGAATATGCATTACGATGAGCTTCTATAACCAATGAAGCAACACCTTCCCATGTTAATGAGAAACCATTTTTCTAACATCGTTCAATCCATTATGTCATCCAATCAAGATTGTTTGCAATAGACAAATGTATTGCATCCCACTCTCAACCACCTGTTTCAAAAAAATACACCAATTAAAAATAACTTATATTGAAGATTTATAAGAATTAATTAACTACAATAACATCTTAAATTTACCTCTCACTTTCCTCGATCTACCTTTTCCCATCAAGTACTCCCCTTTGAATTTGTTAATTGAGTTGGGATCCCAAATACGATCTACATGGATCTTTGTTGCAAACTTAAGAAAATATTCACTAATGTACACCATGGTCTGGTATACCATATATCCCTCCACCATAGAACCCTCAGGATGTGCTCTCTATCAAACCAAGCCTTTCAAAAATTTCAAGTGCCTCTCAACCATCCACATTGACCTTATTGGTATAGGTCCACACAATTCAATCTCCTCAACTTGATGTATGAGGTAGTGTTCTTGTGCATTGAAAAAACTTGAAGGTAGACATTTTTTCATTTCACACATCAGAAGAGAAATGTTTCTCTTCCAATATTTTATATCTTCTTTATTGATTTCATTAGATGACAACCACCTCATGTATTTTCCAAGATCATATATAACCTATTTGACATTGTTGGCAAAGTGGTGTGAGAGAGATAGAAGTAGAACATACTACAATATTTGTAAAATGATCTTGTCAATATTTTATAAAAGAATGCAATTAAAATTACATGCAGTATATAAATATATAGTGAATACAAAATAACATGAATTACCTTAATAAATGTATGCCAATCATGTGTTTTCAACCCTGGCCCGAATTCGCTTTTCTTTAATATGAGATTGTTTATGTTCGTAGCAAATCCTGTGGGAAATCATTTTTTTTTATGACTTCTTTTATAGCATTGCTCTGTTGCTCTGATAATAACCAACTAAGGGCACTTGTATCAATCTGGTCTCCATTGTTATTTGATCAAATGCCATTTTTCATAGCATGGTTGGAATCTTTAATGTCACTACAAGTTTTGACAATTTGATCTTTGTCATGCCTTCCATCCAATATTTTCCATAATGTCTATGTTACATTCTTTCCAATATGCATAAGATCAAACAAATGCACAATTGGGAGTTGCCCATAGTACAGCAACCTAGTAAATTGCATAGGATAATTTTTTAGTCCTTTTGGAAGTTGGTCATTGATGCCTTGACGACCTTCACAAGCATCAATCACATCATCAGTAAACAAAACACAATATCAAAATATAAATTTGAAACAAAAACCATCAAATGGAATGACATTACCTCAATGATTTATTTTATTGTATGCCAACTTCCATAGGCAAGGTGTCATTCTCTGTGGCTTTGATGTAGTCTCTTCTTTTCCATTGAAAAGATAATTTTTAGTAATTCGATACTTATGATTTCTGTGCAGAAAGTGTCTATTCTCAATGAACACCTACTTTCTTAAACTTTTTGAATGATGAGATTTCATCTTTGGACCACAAACTAGAAATGCAAATTTTCCCTTTGTTTGAAGACCTACAAGATCATGTATAATTGGATTAAATGTGTTAACTTTAACATACCAAAAAAGAGGTGTCAAGAAGAGAACATACCACAAAAATGTGTTAGCCCAGGGGCATCGTGCATTGTCTATACAAGCATTGCATGAAATTAAAATTGTCTTTGTCCTATTGTTCTATAGATGTCATACATAGTAACCCCATTCCATAACACCACCAACTTGTTGATAAGGGGTTCAATATATGCGTTGATATATTTAACTTGGTACTTACCTAGTTAAATGAAAAAAAATATTACATAATTATTATGACCATTTGATGGATTAGTAATATTAAATTAATTTAGATGACCACTAAATCAAAAAAAACCTAGAATAATTAATGTCAACATTATGTGCTCTCTCTTTATGGACAACCAAGGAGGTATGTTATTGTTGATAACAAAAATAGGCCACACCGAGTAAGTAGATCTCATCTCTCTAAAAAGATTGACATTATCTGTTGCCAATGAAAGCTTGAGATTATGAGGTTCTTCTTTAAAGTGTGGCCATTTTTCCTCTATTTCCTTTAATGTCGAACCATTTTTAGGCATTTTCATAATGTCATCTTGACTTCTATTGCGTGCATGGTAATCCATAAATTGTGCCAAGCTATTGTATCTGAATAATCATTGCAAACATGGAATAATAATAATAATCATCATCATCATCATCATCATCATCTTGATCATCGTGATCATCTTGATCATCGTGATCATTTTGGTCATTGTGATCTTCATCATCTTGGTCTTCTTCCCTAGTATCATTACCTTCTACTTCAATATTCACACCTCCATGTTCCCTCGTTTGGAAATCCACATTCTCCAAATTATCATGGTCCATAACATGAAACTCAGGGACATTGACCTATATGAAAATGATGACCTTATATTAACCATGACCATGATGTTATCATCAAATCATGTCTTATGTAATTTATAAACTATTAAAATACATACCAATGGGTGATATTTATTTCCCCCTTCAATGTGACCATGTTGCCTACAATGTTTCTCAGCTGTTGTGATTAGATATCTTCTAGTCTTTAAGACCTTACACATTTTGCAAGGACAATAAAATTTTCCATCACCTTTTCTTTTAAAGTTAGACCATAGTCTAGCAATTGTCTCCCTATTTTTTTGTCCATTGATATCGTCAAACATGGTCTTTCTTGAATGGAATGACTCATTGGTGGAAGAAGGATGATTTGTTTGCAACCTATAGATGGAGTAGTAAGAGGAAGACATTTATAAAAAGGAGTTGGGTTTGTGAACCAAGTAGGAGTTAGGACATGCTTGAGTGGGGTCAGCCCAAGATATTTTGGAATCTTGAAGAACCTAGTAAAGGGTATCTGGAAAGGTGAAAATAAACAAGTATTTTTATAGCTACAAAGGAGGAATCGAGAGCATTATAAATTATGAAGAAGAAATTTAAATCCATATAGCTTCACCTCTATTTACAATTTTACCTTTTTGCATGTGAAATATGACAATATACAAAATTTCTAGTCACATTTTCACTTTAAAAAGAACACCAAATATACCTTTTCTACAATATCTTCTTCAGATTCTTCACTATCAAATTCTTCATAACTACAAGTTCCTATGCAGATAAAAGATGAGATGTACTAAGTAATTTTTGATGGGCAATATTTAATAAAATCCACTATCAAAAAATTAATTTATGAAATTTAGTTGCTTTATTATGTACTAAAGACTTGGCAAGATGTTCCCATGTCTATCTATAGAATGCCTATCTACATGGTTGTTTGCAAATAGTCTAGTATGGTGCCGCTTTTGAACAACAACAAATGTCACTGGGGCTAGTAATTTGGCTCAAGAGATGCACAAGCCTATTAACACCATAGAACTTTTAGTTCATATAGCATTCAACTATCTTCTTTAACAAAATCCAAAGAGAATACAAACAAACTAATGAGTCATGTCTATCTCAATTGAATAGCAAGTACTATAGTGAGTATTAGGAAACTGACCTTGTGAATAGCATCCAATTCATAAAGTAGAACTTGGTAAAAATTTCCTTCACTTACACCATCTTTGAATAAATACCAAACCTGTCAGTAAGGAAACATAAGAAATACAGAACTAAATCTCACCACAAAAACCAATCAAAATGAAATAAATTTCCTATAAAATATGATTCGCAGAGACTTTTGTCCTGTTGCTCTACAAAAATAAATCAGTAGCTCCCTGCAAAGAATCAAAGTGAAATAATCATTCAAATTTCCTAATAATCAAGGTAGAAATTGTGCTCTAGAGGGTTTTCTCCTCTTCATCATTTAGTAATTTAGAACACGTCCCTAATCCATGGTGTGTGAAGTTGTAAAAGTTTTCCCCAAGTTAATTCTTTGTGATTTTAGGCCAGTCTTGGGATGCAACCACCTAACATTTGCACCAAATTCCCAAAATATTAAGATAAGCATTTCTCATATGAATTGTGTGAACCAGAACAACAAAAAACAATGATCTATATTGAAAACCTATTGCTGCTATTGATGGACTAGAATCTTCTCCAGGGTGTGGATGTCTAACATCTACCCCACAAGATTCTAAAAGACATTGTGAACTTTTTAATAAAATAATGTTTCTTACTTGTAAGAAAACCGCAGAAACACAAAAGTCAATAATCTAAAAAGTTCTCCACAATTGCACATTAAATAAATAGCAACGAATCTACAAAATAATAAAAAAGAAACTCAACACCAACTTGTATCAAGAATAATTGATCAAACTCAGATCACCTCAACATGAAGATTCATTTAAGATATGGTGATTAAAATTTAGGTTTTTTATCAAAATTCTTGCAACTCAGAGGACCAAGTCTTTGCTGATTAGTTTAACATAGATTGTTGAACAGAAAATTCATAATAAAAATTTGATTTTTTTCCACACTTGTTCAAACCATATAATGAATGACAAAAAATGAACTGTATATGAGTCACTCCAAATCCTTAGCTTTTAATAAACTTCATAGATGAGATTGCATTATATAGTTTGAAAAAGATGTGGAAAAAAATGAAATGACAAAGTCACTCCAAATCCTTAGCTTTTAATATGCTTCATAAATGAGATTGATCATGACTTTGTTGATGATTTGGAGTGATAAGGATACAAATAGAGTGTAGTTTCTTTGTAAGCTCATGGTTTTTAAGTCATTTTGAAGGTCACTATGTTGGAACAGTCAGAACCAAAGGAGTGTATGGAATAGTCAGAGCTTTAAGTAATATATGAAATCTAAAATCACTTGTAACATCAAAAAACCACTTTGATATGGCTTAGAGAACCTAAAAATCCAAAAATTATAGGGATGCATCCAACACAAACAAAGTATTTTTCACATACTTTGCATGGATGATAATTTTACAAACTTGGAGACAAATAAAGCTCACTTAACCTTGAACAAAACTAATATTTGTTCTTCAAAAGTAATGAAGATAGTAGAATACCCAAAAAACTTAACTTAGATTTGGTTGAATTTAACAAGAGGGTTCTAAAGACCATTCATTAGAGAAATCAATTCAAAGGTGATGTCTCGTTGCATATGGTAAGAGAATTTCACTTTTTAAAAGAAATAGAATGCTTACTAGCTTTGTGACACATTTTGATACAAATAATTATAGTGACTAGTTGAAATATCAATATACTCAATTTGGTATTATATGTCAAATTTTATAGTGCAACTTGACTTTGAAAGGCATAGGTACTATCTTTAGTTTCTTAGCTCCTATTATTTAAGTACACTTTGATGCAATGAAGCTTGAACTCTATTTTGAAAAGAAAAGAATTGTTGATTATTTAACTTCCACTAGTGCCACTTATCCAATTTATATAAAAAGAATACCATCAATATTTGATTATAATTTCCACAATAAGTTGATGTAAAAATAAGTAGAACGAAAGTATAGTAATAGTCCAAATTGAGTTGAAGACAAATTTATGGTATTCATTGATTGTGAAGGATATCAAAATCATATATTATAGATTCAAAATTTTGAAATAGAAGATGTGAATGTTAATTTTAATTATAATCCAAAATGTAGTTCCAGATATTTGTAATGGTTATATACATGCTCTTGTGAAGAAATAAGGTTATTACTTTTAAAATAACATTTAATCTTCAAAGCCACCCAAATGAAAACACACAATATTTTGGTCTTTTTGTTTCAATAATCCACTTATCTAATGAGAAATCATATCATTAAAAGCTTCATTACAGTATTTATAAATGTCTTAAATTTTGTCAATTACAATCTTCCATAGAAATAAAAGAAGTTACCAATTGCCTAGCCTAGATAATTTTGTTGAAGGAGATCTATGTTGTGGAACACTTCCAAGAAATGCAAGTTACACTTCAAAACAAACATAGAAACACAAAGTTAGATAGTACTTTTTGCTTCTATAAATTCCATTTAATCCTAATATTAACATAAAATAGAATGAGTTTAAATGACCATAAATAAATTGGCTTTAGAAAATTTCATTAATTCTTAAATTTTTTTGAAACATTTAAATTGAAACCCAAAGTAACATGAATATTTGGACTTAGTTATCAAACCTTATTTTAGTACCATACTGAGGACTCCAAGAGCCTTACAACAACAAAGGAGGGTGGAAGTAATCCACCATTGGTAAGAAATAAATATTGCATGTGCATATAGCCTCAATTAGAAAGGATGATCTTAATAAGAACATCAAATATGATCTTAACAAGAAAATCACATAAGAAATGAGATTAAATATTAGAAACAGCGATAAAAATCAGATTGGCCATTATATCAAGCCATCATTTGGATAAAAAAGTGGATCATCACATACACAAAATTGATGAACATTAGAAACAGTGATGAGCATATTACTTTCAAATTGATTTAAAGTTCTATATTTGATTGATACAATATAGAAATAATATTCAACAATATAAAACCCTTCACAATCAATAGCAAAAACTTCAAGAGATGATACCAAACCCTGCTATAGCCCTAGGATTCTTATATTTTTTGTTGAATTTTTTTGTGTTCATATTCAATTAGGGTTCAAATACACTTTTCAATTAAATCTACTTGATGTACCTAAGAAGAGAAAAGTCATCAATCCTTAGGCTCCAATTTAAAAGATTGAAAGAAAATTTTATAATATGCAAAGTCTTGCCTCAAGAAAGTCTGTCATTATTTCCTTAGATATAAGCTCTTTGAAATTCATAAATTAACAATAATTAATCAATAAACTCACATAGATATAAGCATTCTCACACCATGAGTGAAGCACCAATTGCAAAAAGCTTTATTGCAAAAAAGTTGTCAATATTATTTACATTTTACATACTTGTTTATATAATGCTTCAATTCCTAAACTAAGAAACTATAGCTAGTGTTCTAACCATGCATAAAAATAAAATTATAGTGCAAATGTATGAAATTATATGCATAACTACTCCTATACTAGTTTATAACTTTGCACATATTTTTATCCATTTACAAAGTGCATCTAGGCATTACAACTCAAAAATCTATCAAAAATAAGAAAAAAATGGATTGCACAACAAAAATTGGTCTCCAACTTGAGCTTAGTTTTATCTTCTAAAGATATCTCTCAACATGTGTCCATGAAGCCTCTAATTGAATACAACTAATTGAATTACCAGCACAAACAAAATGCACATAAACCAGAAGAAGAAAAGACAAAATGCAAATGATGGACCTAGAACTCCTCGATTTTTTTATTCTTTTTCTATCCCCATATCATCATAAGCTCCCTTTCCCTATTGATCAACTCTCTTAGCTTGGGGAATAAAGTTGAAACACATCCTGAAATTATAGTAATTTGCCACACAAATAGCTATCCATGTACAGATACATTTTGAAGATATTTTTTTATTAAATGATCATTACTCTTCAATAGAATCTTATTATTACTCTTAAGTAAGTTTTAATCATTATTCTTATATTGTGAAGGGTGAAGTATTGGTGAGAATTGTATCTAGAATTTGTGATATACCGAGAAGTACAATATTTTATCTAATTAGAGTGGACTTGATGTTGGCTTAATTTTTTAATAGAACAAGGATTATTATAGTTCTTAATCATCTTCTAAGTTTAGTTTTTTCATTGATAATATTAGGAGAATGATTATCTAAGGAGATTTGTAAATATCTATCTCTTGAACATGTAAAGAAAGTACTCTGCCTACTTGCTTGGATGGAATGAGCATAAAGATTTATATCAACCCAACTTTCTCAGGTCATGATGGTAGATTTGGAAAATAAAAATGTAACATCAATTTGAAGATCTCAAAGGATGAGTGAGCAACAAGCCTAGTTTAATTTGACATTCAATCATCAAAGAGATAATTTGAATCAAGGAGCTTGGGAGGGAGGAAGAGATTGGTGTGAATTTTAGGACAGATTTGTCTTATAAAAGGTTGTAGATTTAAATGAGGCTATCTTGGATGAGTATTAAAGGATTTTGATGTGTGAAATTTAATACTATCTTGTGATCAATTTCTTGCAAGCAGAGGAGATGATATTTAGAATTTGTTCATGTCTAGAGATCTTAGATATCTCTATGGCAACAAGAATCAAGGAGAAGTTATGTGTAGAAGTTAATATTTCAATTAAGATGATTATGGTCTTGCAAATCCAAGTAGCTTAATATTAATAATTTTCAAGTAGCCTAGTCCAGTGAGAATTGGTAGCTCTTCAAGATCAAGACACTCACCAATGCACATGTTTATTAACTTTGTAAGATTACCAATTCCTATGACTATTTTCAATTTCTTGTACCTACACACTCTAAGTTTGATGAGTGTCATTGGAAACAATGTTGCAACTTCTCACAAGAATCAATAACAATCATATTCACACAACCATCACAATGTAATACTCTAGGGAGAGTCCATACCCTCAAGACACAAGTTAGGCTCAAGCTACCGAAACTTAGATATAATTAATTCTACTAGACTCTTCAGATGGAATATTTATGATACACTTATAAGTTCTTTAAAGGAATCTAATTAAAGATTATTCAATGAAATTTGAAATGTTATTTTGTTTGGCTTCACATCTAGATATGTGAATCCACTCCAGGCAACTTAGATGCGCAAAACAAGATAGATCTAGACAATCTGATATCCACAACTATCATAAGTGACCTGTGTCAAAGCTACTTGAGACTCCTTCAATAATTGCACAATCACTATCACTATCAGTCACCTAGGGGTGATTAAGCTTCTCATATCTATTAATTTCAATCCTTTTAAGATTCCTTACACTAGAAAGAATAGTTATTTTCAACATCTTTATACATTTGATTATTTGAATCCCCTCCAAACAAGTTTTACATGCAAAATAGTGAAGCTCCTCAAGCACCAAACAATCTTATATCCACAAGTGCACCAAATGGTTTATATTAAAGCTACTTCACACCCCTTCTAAAATCCCACCATCAATTGGCTTTAGATTATTAAGCTTCTTGCATCCATCAATTGTAATGGTTTTTAGGCTACTTAGACCATAGAGTATAGGCAAGTTCTTAACATGAAGACACTCAATAATGCATAGCTCTGTAAGTTTTGGAAGATTTCCTATCCCTGCCACCAAATTCAAATTTTTGCACCATTGGACTGTGACTATGAAGACTGAAGACTAACATTGAAAATATTATCATATAAAACTTCTCAGAAGAGTTAGTGGTACTTCTCTCTAGGTAGATCAATTCATCAAAAAATGACAACTCCATCTCCAGATGCTCAGTAACGTCCAACTCTATCATCTTTGCAGGATCATCCATTCCTATGATCTTTTGCATTAATTTTTGCAACATTGCATGATGAGTGTTTAAGTTTGTGTCCACAGCCCTGTTTGATGGTGTTACAAGTAAATGGGAAAACAACATATATGGATGCATTCTAAACATGGTTCTTAGACAATATGGAGAAGTGTAATCCTAGTTATTTGTAGAAATTTATTTGAGTCTCAATGCAGTTCTACCAAAAATTTCATCCCATTACAGATTTAGGCATGCTAGTATTAATAGGTGCATGGATTGTAATATTTATAGACTAGCAGTAAAGGTCTAGTTATATTCCTCTGGCTATGAACATTAGCAAATTTTTCACAATCTCTTGACAACCTTCCTCTTACTTGATCATATTTACTCTTTTGTATGATTCTTTCATCTTTATGCATAAAATAGTTTTTTTTAAGTCATCTTATTTACTATCTACTATGCAACATATTTTGAATAAGCCATTAGATTCTCTCTATATAGAATTGATAGCTAGGGTGTCATCTTGAATCCCCAAAAGTTCATTAGTTTCCTTCTTTCACATGCATTGACAATTGTAAAGAATATGAAAGAAAATGGATGTTAACCTAAGTAGAATTGAATTGCTGCATTATCATTTTCCTAGAAGGAATTTTCTTCACACTCATGGAGGCTAAGGTTGGGACCACTTTCCTCAGTCCCCTAGCTACAAACATAGAAAAAATTCTCAATACACACAAATAAGAAACTGAAAATTAGAACTCAAATCAAATTTTGTTATGGCCAGTTCATCAACCCCCTTTTCATTTTACTCTTCCCTGAAAAAACCTTATTCAAGAATTGATACATCCGTTTGAATTCAATGCTTTGAAGGTAGTGTCTACCTGATTCTAGGCTAGGAAAGGGTTTGCATCTTGGTCAAACTCAAGATAGATAGGTAGTTTTAAGCATTTCATTGAGTGAATCCCTAGCCAAGTGTCCATATTCACAATCCAAACATTTAAATTGTGCATCCTCATAATCAAGGTTTTGTTCCCACAATATGTTCTCTAGTTGACCATTCATCATGGTAGGGAGTGTGTTGTTGAAATCCAGTTCAACTCAGATCCAAATCTCAAAGCAATCAGCATATTAGTTTCTTGATTTCCACTAGTTCTAGAGGGCCTATAAGAAAATTAGAGGGAAATTCCCTTAGTGGGTTAACCCTACACCTCAAACACAAGGATTTCATACATAATTAGCCAGACAAAAACCTTGTTCAAGGGCCTTGACTCTATCAACTATTTTTTGTGACAACACAAGAATTAAGTTATTTGTTGGCAGGATAATATCTAGACCTTCCTCTACTGGCTATATTATTCTTGTCCATTTCCACATATATTGTCCCATCCACCAAAATTTGAATATAATGCACACTTTTGCATATATTGGTTTTTCTTGAATGAGTCTTCTATTCACGCCTCACTATCTTACACATCATAGAGCTACACTATATTCTTCAGCCTATCACCACCATATACATTCTTCTCTCACAAATTTAAAGCCCTCTCTAAGTAACAAACTCAAAACTTGAATAAGATTATTGACATATCCCAATGTTTAGTCCAAAAGAAAATCTTTAAATAGGACATACTAGAAATTAGTATCTTGACTTCATTGTAGAGCTTTTTCTCCTATGGTTATAGTCTTGTGGTATGAGGAGTCTTTAAATTGATGGATTAAAAGGAAGCATATGCCCCAGACTATGTGTGTGAATCTAGGACCAATTATTGACAAGGATAAAATAGTGGGGCTATCAGTAACCATTTTATCTTGAGCAACTAAACTCTAGATGGAAGAAATTTCCAAAAAATTTGTTCATGGTCATTATACTATGACATTTATTGCTTTAATCATAGTAACCTAAACCCTAAACCCTATTGCGGCCTCTTCTATTGCATCTTGAGGACCTAAGGATGGATACTTGGATAAAATTCCCAAGGTCTTGTGCTATATACCTTGCCTCCCCATTGGAATTGAAATATTCTTGTACAATGTCATCTTCATTAAAATCAAACACAAACACATAATCCAGTAAAATTTTACCTATTACAATAGTCCCCTACACAATGTCATGTAAAAAAAACCTATTATCATATATGCCACAAAAATTTTACCTATTACAATGGTCCCTACACAATGTCATGGTAAAGAAAACCTATTATCATATATGCCACTAAATTTTACCTGTTACAATGGTCCCTACACAATGTCATGGTAAAGAAAACCTATTATCATATATGCCACTAAACTTTTACTTGTTACAATGGTCCCTACATAATGCTGAGTCCTCTCTTCCAGAACCCCCCTTGAAAATCTATGCCCTCATGCGAGCAAAATGCTAGAAGTGAAGGAGTTAAAGTGCCCTTGGATTGATGTAGGCAAAACCATATCAAATCTCTAGACATACCATTAACTTGCACTTCTTGCGAATACTCTAGAACCCTCGACACCAAATGAAATCTGATATATTTTTGTTTTATATTGCGGTGTGTGTAGCAATTGTAACTAAAATAATTGGTCTCAATTGTGACCAACATGGGCATGTTATTAAAAAAAAAACAAAAAGTTTCTTTATAAATCGACCAACCAACCCATTTACAATACTTGGTCAAAATTTGGGGGAAAATGCACTAGTGATGGGAGATTTCTTCCACGGAAGCCTATTAATCTAAATGAAGAAATTGAAGAAGAAGCAAAGTTTCCTTTTTTAGATGCAAGCCGTATTTTTCCTACAAATTTGTCCTCAAGAATAGAACCCCTAGATACAAGTGGTCTTTTTATACTTTTGCTAAATTTTTGGCCAGTTTCCTTGGTACTACTATTCCAAATCCACCAATTGTTAACCATCTAGTACTAAATGTTCCTTTTTAGCAGCCACCCCATAATCCAATACATCTAGTAATGGCACAACGTACTTTTCCATTTCCTCTTCCAAGCCTTATAACTAATATTAATCTCAAAAATATAACTGCAACTACTCTTCCAAAGTTCCATGGCGTTACAACTAAAGACCCTGATACTATTATTTGAGTTTGACATACTCTGTTGTAGTTTTGACTACAACATTAATGCCCATAAGCTCAAGTTATTTCTAGCAACACTAAAAGGATTAGCTCTATGATGGTTCATGGGATTAGGAGCTAATGCAACAGGTACTTGGGATGAAATGAAAACTCTCTTTCTGGACAAATATAAAGAGTATTGCAAGGAAAATGATTCAAGAGGAGATGATAGCTTTAGAAAATCACAAAAAGAGTATGAAACATTGGAAGACTATGTTTCACATTTCTTGTATACACTGCAAAAGAACCCTCAGCATGTAGTATTTAGAGGATTCACAAAAGCTAGTCTTCTTAAAAGGGGTGAATGATAATTGTCTAGAGGCACTAAACCTAATGGTTGGTCATGATATATATCAATCTTCTTGGGATGACCTTAAGAAATATTGTCTTAACTACTCAAGGTCAACAATAAAGAAAAGAAAGGGACACTAAACTACAACTACTAAAGGAATTAGTCAGAGTATTTCAAAGCTCGAGATATTTAATCTGCTCTCAAATTTTAAGCAAGACATCATAAATGACATCACTACACATCTTGACATAATGACTGCAAAGAAGAAGCATGCCAAAGCTAAGGTTCAATTAGCAAAGTACTATCCACACTGCCAACAGCAAAAGAAAGATTGCCATTTCAAACTAGTGTAGAGAACCAACATCTTCCAACTAAGTACATCAAGATAGATGGGGAGGATGAGCAAGTATTCTTCATTGCTCAATGTCAGTCATGGGCCCAATGTCAAGGCATCCCTCAAGATCCCTTACAAAATTCAAATATAATCAATGGAAAAACCATAGTACCCAAGGTCCTCCACAATATGGTGGTCAGCCTAATTGGAATAATGCTTGGAAAAATAATCCACAATAGCCCCAATGGCCTCAGAATTCCCAACCTTCTTGGCCAAACCAGCAAAACAATCAATGGAAAAATTAGTAGAACCAATGGTAACAACCCCAAGGAAATTGGTAGTCTAAAAACCAATTGAGAGGACCTCAACAATAGCCTAACCAAAATACTGGTAATCTACAATTACCATAGCTACCACTTCTAGTCCAACAACCTACATTAATGCCACCACCTACAATTTCTAAACCTCAAAAGAAAACTCAGTTACCTACACAACCTCAGCCAAATCCAAATAGCCAACAGCTAAAACAATCTATGTATTATGTCGATGCTTAGCAATATCCTACTTATACTATAAACATTGTAGATATACATTTGAGATCTAGTACAATGTTACCAGCACCTAAACCACCTCTCATAACTAAAATACTAGATACTCCTATAGCATCAGAACCTATAATTTCTAAGCCATAAGTGGCTGACCCAGCCAATGTAACTAGTTAAGCTCAAACTCAAATAGCAGTTGAACCTCCTTTTCCAAAAAAGCTCATACAAAGTAAACCTACACAAATAGAGGAACAATCCTTTGACATCATTGATCAGTTAAAGAACATGCATGCCCACATGCCCTTATCCCAAGCTATTAAAGATGTTCCTATTTATGGCAAAGCCATTAGAGAAGCTTGTCTGAAAAAGACTGGGAAGAAGAAAAGGATCCAACTACAGTCCATGTTGTAGGACAATTGGCTGACATGATGTTAGGAAAATTGATCATTCCTAAATATTCTAATCTAGGAAGTCTAGTTGTGAATGTGATTATAAATGGCTAGTTTGTTAAAAATGCTTTAGTAGATCTTGGTGCTACTATAAATATCATGACTAAGGATACTATGAAAAATTTGAATATAGAAGGGTTAAGAACTAAACCAACAATTCTGTAACTTGTAGATAGTTCTACTGTCACTCCTAATAGGATGATAGAAGACATAGTAGTAACCCTAGACTCTCTAGAGTACCCTATAGATTTCATGATCTCATCTCCAAAATTCAATTTATCTAGTTTCCCTATCATTTTGGGATGACCATGGTTAGCTATAGCTGATGAAAATATAAGTTGTAGGTTAGGGAGTATGACCATATCTAATGGATAGGCAACAAAGAAATTTGATCTATATCCTCCAGCACAACCACAACTAGATTTAAGTACAGTAGTATGGCTAGATTTAGGGTATGGAGAAGAAGAGTTAAATTCTATATAATAGCTTATGATGTTACACAAACAATATTTTTTGAACCCGCAAGAAGAGGATTTAGTAATTTAGAGTATTCTTAACAATACTTGTGTGGTAGAAAAAGATGTATCTAACAGTTCTATCTTAGAATTAACTACATATGAACAGTGTACTGAGAGTTGTTTTCTACTCAAGGAGCCAAAAATTATCCATCAGCTCTTACCATGTGAACTAGATACAAGTCCAATCTCTGAAGCTGCTATAGTTGATCTTACAACTACTGTTGAGTTGTCAAAAGGTCATATCTTCATGCCAATCCCAAATTTTCTTCTACAAAAATGACATAGTTAGCAAAACTTCTTCAAACACATGAAAAGGATTTTTCATGGGACTATGGAGATATAAAAGGCTTGAGTCCTACATTATGCACTTATAGACTATACATCAATGAAGGGTTCATATCACTCTGTCAACCCCAGAGAAGGATTAATCTAGCCCTTAGAGAAATAGTTAAAACTAAATTGTAGAAATTGCTTGATGTTGGTTTTATATGTCCTATATTTGATAGTAGATGGGTATCACCTCTAGTAATAATTCCTAAAAAAGGAAGAAAATAATAGATTTGTGTAGATTATAGAGAATTGAATAAAGCAACCAAAAAGGATCACTTTCCTTTACCATTCATTGATCAAGTTTTGGACACTCTAGTTGGTAAGAAATACTTTTCTTTTCTAGATGGGTACAGTGGTTATAATAAAATAAGTATAACTCCTAAAGATCAAGATAAAACCACATTTACATGACCATGGGGTACTTTTCCATTTGGCCTATGTAATGCCCCTACAACATTTCAATGAGAAGTGATCAACATTTTTGCTGATATATCGCATGATTGTATGGAAATATACATGGATGATTTCACAAAATTTGGAGTCACCTTTGAAGAATCCTTGATGAATCATGAAAAGGTTCTTGTCCAATTTAAAGGACATAATCTATCACTCAACAATGAGAAATGTTTCATTCTCATGTAGGAATGAGTGGTGCTTGTTCATTTTATATTAGTTGCAGGAATACAAGTGGATCCAACTAAGATAGAGGTAATTCTAACACTACTAATACCTACAAAACCAAAAGATGCAAGATCTTTTTTAGGTCATGTTGGATATTATAGGTGTTTCGTAAAATATTTTAATAAAATAGCTAGTCCTTTGTATACACTGTTGACTAAGGAAGTTGAATTCATTTGGACACCCAAATGTAATGAAGCCTTCCTACAACTTAAGGAACTCCTCACTAAAAAACTAGTTTTAAAGAGACCTAATTGGTCAATTCCATTTCATATCCACATTAATGCATTAGATTATGTTGTAGGAGATATATTAGGACAAAAGCCTACTAATCTTGAGAATGCCATCTATTATATTAGCAAAAGCCTTCATGGACCTGAACTGAATTACACAGTAACTAAAAAAGAACTTCTAGATGCAGTCTATGCATTGAACAAATTTAGACATTATGTAACTAGATATCTTATTTTTGTTCATACTGATCACTTAGTTATAAGGTACTTAATGAAAAAACCAACTATAACTAGTAGATTGGCAAGATGGCTCTTGTTGTTACATGAGTTTGATATTACCATTATTGATAAGCTAGGAAAATCCAACCTAGTTGCTAATTATTTGTCTAGATTGACCATTATTGATGAAGATCCAACTCCAATTAAATATACCTTTCTAGATGAGCACTTGTTCCATATAGCAACTCATACACCATGGTATGCAGACATAGCAAATTATCTTGCTGCAAATAGAATGCCCCAACATTTCTCTCAAAAAGAAAGGAGAAAACTAGTAGAGAAAAGTTTTCAATATTCCTAGATAGATAACAATCTATTCTATGTTGGACCAGATCAGGTCATAAGGAGATCTGTCAGGGAAGATGAGATATATGATATACTACATGCTTGTCATGATGAACCATGTGGAGGCCATTTTGTAGGAAAAAGAATAGCATTGAAAGTACTTACAACTGGATATTATTGGCCAACCTTACATAAAGATGTAGTGACTTATACAATGAACTATGACAAATGTCAGAGGATGGGTTGACCAACCAAAACTAATGAGATGCCACTCAATCCACAATTTGTAGTAACACCTTTTGACAAGTGGGGTATGGACTTCATAGGTCCAATTGACCCACCATAAAGTGGCAAATCCTACATCTTAATATGTACAGATTATGTAAGCAAATGTGTGGAAGTTAGAGCAATGAAAAATGCAAGAGATGAGAAACTAGCCAAATTCCTATATGAAGAAATATTCACCCATTATGGAGTCCCCAGAGAACTTTTTATAGATCAAGGAGCCCAATTCACATCAAACCTAATTACTGCAGTTATGAAAGAATACAACATAAGGCACCATAATTCTAGTCCATGTCATCCTCAAGAAAATGGAGAAGTAGAGGTTGCCAACAGAGAAATTGAAGCCATTTTGACTAAGATAGTACACATACACAAGAAGGATTGGACCAAAAAATTAACTGAAGTTGTTTGAGCATATAGGACCACATGGAAGACAATAACTACATTCACTACATTTGAACTTGTCTATGGTAAAGTAGCCATGTTGCCTATTGAATTTGAGCACAAAACACTGTGCACTTCTTTAGAGTTGAACATCAACCATCCTACAGCATAAGAAGAGAGACTTCTCCACTTGAACTCACTGGATGAAATAAGAAAGATAGCTTTGGAAGGAAGATAACTTATTCAACAACAAAAAAAGAAATGGAATGATGCACATATCCATAATAAACAATTCAAAGTAGGAGATTAAGCTCTCCTCTATGATTCTCACTTCAAAGAAAATCTAGGAAAGTTGCAAACTCAATGGTTAGGGCCTTATGGAATTCAATATGTATTTGAAAATAGAGCAGTACAACTGACAACAATTTATCCTATCCAAATCAAGTTACTTGTAAATGGCCATAGGTTGTGCCTCTATCATAAACCACAGACCAAAGTTGAGTTCCTATAGTAGTTTTGACAAACTAGTTTACCAGCTCCTACAAACATAGTTCTAGCAGTAGAGGGTGAAAACCTTCTTCCTGCAACCATTCAATGATAAAATTTCATGAAACCCTTGTAATAAAACCTCATTTAATATGAGGTCCATTATTTCATTCACTTTTCTCTTTCTTCATATCAAACCATCTCATTTCTATAACTACCATCCACTCACACTCCACATCACCTACACATTCTATTTTGCTTGTTTTCATTAAACTATACCATCAACACCTTTTCTTCGATCATCAGACTTCACCACCTCACCAATCTACATGTGGACGTACACTCAAATTTTTAGGTATAATGATGTCTTTACTCTTTATTCATTTTTAGTATCTGGGTTTTGATATTTAAATCTAATACTCCATTATATGTACTATATAAGTCAACCTATTTTCTCATTCCTATACCAAATTTTTTTAAAGTGTAGACACTTGTCAAATTTTAGTTGGGGGCTGAGAAAGTGTATTAATTTCCAAATGTCATCTCCATGTTATCCTAAGTCATGTCCACATTATAGACTATACTTTGGTAGCAATCTAATTTTTTTTCATTAATTTTTAAAATCTTTTTGTATTTGTCATACTCTTTTCATTGAGATTTTGGGAAAAGATCACCTGTCTTTGGCATGATTGAAAAGACTAAGAGTTATTGCAAGAACACCTTCAAATTAAACCATGATGTCCTTCATAATTAATGCATTATTATTTTGGATTCTGAATGTAGTGGATTCTTGTTAAGGGAAGTGGTAATGACATTGCTCAAAAAGATTAATTTAAAATTTAGAAAACATGGAGTTTGCAGAGTAGAAAAGTGGAAAAACTTATTAGAGTGGTAAAAATAGAGAAAGTCAAAGCTAGACATTTTGAGATGGGGGGATAGTTAAAGAGGTATGAGCTGATCATTCATAATATTTTACTTGCAAACATTGAAGTAGTCTGGCAATTTCATGCTTGTGGATGGCTTGGTTATTTCTTACAATTAACCAAGTATAATGAAGAAGTCGCAATGGAATTTATGACTACATTTGATGAAGGGGAAGCCATAGTAAGGGGAATAAGAGTGATTTCTAATAAAGAGAGGATAGTAGAAGTCACAAGACTACTAGTAGTTGGGGAGCATGATGCTAGGTCCTCATAGGCATAGTTCACTCAACTAGGTTACTCTCAACTAGACATTACAAAACAAGGGTGTAAAATACTTTCTCTTTCAGCTCCATATCTAGAATTGGCAACCCACATTATTAGGTATTTAACCTGTGAAGGCAAGCTCTCAAACTTGCATGCCCATCATTTTAAATTGCTCAGTTGCATAAGGCATAACATGCAAGTTAATGTCCCCAGTTTCCTTTACAACATGTTGTATATTAGTGCTGAGGAAACTCAAAAAGGTAATGCAAATTATGTTTGCTATCATGCCCTCATTAAACTTCTATATGAAATATCTCTTAGGGATTCTTCCCTTATTTCATGGGTAGAATTTGTTGAATTCAAGACCTTACAGCCACAAGCCAACCCTGCTCCTTAAAATGAGGAAGAAATTATAGTGCTGAGCCAAAATCCAATTGAACCAAAAAAAGAACCCTCTCTTGATAAGCCTATTGAACCTATTTAGAGGATGTTATACCAAGTACTTCCACAGATAAGGAAAAGTGTAAGGTTAGTAAAGAAAGCCCTAACTTTGAAATGGAAGCCTAAAACCCCTTTGTTAAAGTTTAAAAAAAAAGGTCTATTCATGTAGCATCTACTCCAACCATGTCTAAACCAAAACTGACCCGTAAAATGATTGAAGCTAAAGAGATTCCTATGCATAGAAGCCCTCGTATGTGAGGCCAGTCATCTCCAATTTCCATTGAAAATACAAAACCCCCAATTTCAAAGTCTCACATAGAATTAGTAGTTGAAAATATCCTAGATTATTCTCTTGTGCAATTAGAACCTCAAAATATGGAAACGCATGAAACTGAACCTGTCAATGAGACACTACAAGAAAATCAAGAAATGTGTAAATCAAACCCTACTCTATTCCGAAAAAAGTCCCTAGAAATGATCAACCTACCATGTTACTAGTCCCTAAATGTTCCAATTTTTCTCTTATACCCTATAAATCTTCCTGGTACACTCAACATTTCCAGCAAATTGCCAAAGAACAAAAGATGAAATCTAAGGCTCAAGAATTTATGTCATCCATAATTGAGTCGATATTTTTTGGTCTATACAACCATTTTATTTTTTGAAAAGCCTTGTGGAGGTAGGATAGATATCAAATGCAGAAGGAAATATTTGATAGAGATGAGGAAATTGAATCATTGAAGAAAAAACTTGAAAAATAGAAATAACAGATGAATAAAGCTTTAAAGCTAGCCAATTAGCTAATAGCCTATAGACCACCCCCAAGGGTGTATGCTATTTGTTTAAAAGAATAGTTTCTATTATTTTAGTTGATGATGAAAATGAGAGACATTGATTGTTAATTTAAAAGTGCTCAAGATTTTATGGTGTGTATCAAACTTTGCCTTCATGGAAAAATAATTTGTTGTGTGAGCTCTATGTGCATAATTTTATAATTCCACATGGGATAGAGTGGAATTCTCTACTTTATATAGGGGATGTTCACCTAAGAGCTCTATTGTCATGGATGCACAATGAAAAAAATTATGATAGGTAGTTGGATACTTATAGAGATCTTGAAAAGTCTAAGCCATTGCCACTCTAGGCTGAATCCCAAAAGCCTAATGACCTTTTGAGAGATTGGTTCAAATTAACTTGTGGGAGACCAAAATTAGAAATTAGAGAGATGGTGTTTGAAGAAAGGGGAAAAGTTTACAAAGAATACCAAACACTTCCAAATTTTGCACAAGAGAGAGTAATTACGAGGCTTAGAAATCGATGGAGCTGACTATCAAAACCTTTCAAAAAGGTTGAACTACACAACCCTATTAATTTTGAGGTATAAGTTAATAGAGTTCCTAAATATATATATTTGGGAAGGCAAATTAGAAAAGAACTACGGATGCCACTAACTTTTCAGCCTTCTACCCTTCTCTAGCCTCTATATGAATATAATGCTACTAGGTTAGACCCATTATTTTATGAACACTTGGGTGAGCATTGGAGACAAACTAGAGGATATTTCTACACCTTCAAAAGTGGGAAATAGGGGAAGACTACAGTAGGAGATTTCGGAGCCATAACAAAGAAGAACAATTCTAGAGGACAAGCATTTGCATAGTGGAGGGTAGATGATGAGGCATATTTGTTTTAAATATCTTGTGAACTTATTCTGGGTACAACTAGAACCTATTAAACTTATAGATAGTGGATATGACATACCTTGCTTGATATTATACATAATGTACAGTATTTCATATAAATATTTTAAGCTATGATCTTATATTCGAGTAAGAGTAGAAATGTTGTTGTGCATATGTTCTGAATGTTTCTAATTTTTAGGAAAGTGGTGCAAAGACTAGTGATCAATATATTAAAGGAGGAAGTAATAAAGACTAATCATGAAAAAAGAAGCACAGATCAATTCAAGATGATAAGCCTAATCTACAAGAATAGTAATTGTTCTAGAAAAATCAAGAAGACTTGACTTGCTATATTTCATGTGAACTATTATTTTGTTACTCAATCAATGTTTTACATCATGGTTGACATTCCACCTTCTTTTCTAGTGATGTTTGTTTCTAGCTTTTATGTTATGTTTGTAATAAGTATCGAATCCACTATATATAAGGAAGAGTGGATCATCTTGAAGGGGATGGAAAAACTTAATAGAACATTACTAGTTTAAGATTCAAAAGTTGCTCTTTCCTATTCTTCATGAACTATCTAGTCATGTAATCAAAGAAGAATTCTAATGAGAAAGTGATTTTGGAATACCTAATGTGTTCTTATTTAGTTGAAGCCAACCAAGAGGACCCACTTGGGAGGTGGAATAGATTTAGGTAGAGTAGATTCATTTCCTGCAATTTCCTATTTTAACATAGATTTACTATATTGGTCTTGCAGCATAGTTACTGTGAAAGTTCCTACAACATTTGTGGAAAACAATCATAGTGGATGTTTGAATTGTTAACCAGTCTAGAATTCCTTTTTTTAAAAATTTGCAGTTATCTATTGTTATTCTAAGTGTGTTTACTATTCTGTATTAGTAGTATAGATTCCTTTCATACATTTTACTTTCCTATAGCATAGGTGTTGTGATGCAGGAGCATCCTGGGTTGCCTTGTTATCCTACTCATTTTTGTTCATCCTACAGTTGGTGCCAAGTTACTATAGCACTCTTTATGTGTCGAGTTATCCAGTGTGTACTGAGTTATTCCTTCATGTGACAAGTTACCCAGTGCATGTCAACTTATTCCTTCATGTGCCAAGTTACCTAGTGTGTGCCAAGTTATTTCTTCATGTGTTGAGTTACCCAGTGTGTGCCGAGTTACCCAATGCATGCTGAGTGTTTCTTCATGTGTCGAGTTACCTAGTTGATGTCAATTGCCAGTTTCTAGTGGATGTCGAGTGATGCTGAGTGCCAATTCATGCCAAGTGCTAGTTCATGTTGAGTGCCAATTATCCAGTGGGTGCTGAGTTGTTTATTTTTGGTTCTTAGTGGAAGCCGACTTGCATATTTAATTTTAATCGTGAATTTAATGATAGGATCTTGTATCAACCTTTCTCTTATGTAATGTTCTAGAATGATCTGTAAGCCATTTTGGAAAGTATAAATAAAATGTTTAGGCTTAGAGTTAAGTAGGTTTTTAGAGAGAAAATTTGAGGAGGAAGAAGATTCAAAGAGAAGAAGTTTGATCTTTGAATGTGAATGTATTTGTAATTGGTCGTAACCCAGAAGGCCTTACAGCTGGGCATGTATGAAGATATCTTAATGAGTCAATAAAATTAATTCACTCTTCTTCCTCCTTTGGTTGTTGTCCTTTGTGTTCATTTTTGTTGTGTTAACTCTTGCAGGGTGGTTTGGATAGCTGGGTGAGCCCTTGGCCCTAGTTACTCATCCTTTTGCCTGCATCATTTGGTATTAGAGCTTGAGGTTCATCCTTGTGGAGATTGGATCATGTAGAACCTTGATTTGGATTTGGTTGTAGGGTGGCAGAACTGCGCATTTGACCTATAACTTGTAGAGGGTTACGATCTTGCAAGAACCTAATTTGTAAAGATGGTTCGTGGTAGAGGAAATAATGTTGATAATGCTATATTCGAACAGTTGAGACAAATTGCAGCTAGATTAGATGCTATGGAGATAGCCTAGAGGAGAGGAGCACATATTGATGATGTAAGTGATGATGAAGCAGTAGCACCGAACCCTAATCAAGAACCTGAAGAAGACCAAGATGACGCAAGATTATTGAGAGTATTGTCTAGAGAAAATTCAAAGCCTATTGTAGAAGTTGTTCTTTATGATGGAAAATTGGACACCAATGTTGTGTTGGATTGGACCTTTGATATGGAGAAGTTCTTTGAGTATGAAAACACTCCTGATAATAGAAAGGTGAAGATTGCAGTCACTAGGCTGAAAGGTCATGCATCACTATGGTGGGAGCACTTGAAAATTGATAGACAAAGAAGAGGAAAGGAGAAGATTAGAACTTGGTCAAAGATGGTGAACAAGGTAAAGAAAAAATTCCTTCCTGTTGATTACCAAGTTAGCTTGTTGAGAAAGATGCAAAATTTAAAGCAAAAGGACATGACTGTGAAAGAATATATCGAGGAATTCTATAGATTAGACATCAGATCTGGACATGTGGATGATGATGTTGAGAAAATTGCAAGGTACATTAATGGATTGAGATTTGGAATACAAGATGAAATAAGTTTTTTGAAGCTGAAAAGTGTAGAAGAAGCATATCAATATGCCTTGAAAGCTGAGGAGATCTTGAAAAAGAAGCATGAACAAAGATAGAGAGGTAGAAGTGGCAGATTCCCAAGAGGTAGAGGTAGATCTTATGGAGAAACTGGCAGATCTGACAGTTCTATGCAGGATAAAGGCATATTTGAATGGAAGAATGATGACAAAGGCAAGATTGAATGGAAAAGTGGTTATTCTTAGTGAGGAGGCACTAATTCTTATCGAGGAAGAGGTAATTCTTATTCTAGAGGTAGATTTCATGGTAATTATTTTAGATGTGGCAAAGAAGGGCATAGATCCTTTGAATGTAGATCTTCTAAAGGTGGGTAGAATAATAGAAATGTTATGATTCAAGAAGACATTAAGAGTTCACCAAGTGGACCTAAGGCTGGAGAAAATTTGATGGTGAGAAGAACCTTATGTAATAAGGGAGGTGATGAGGAACCTATTTTAAGGAGAAGTATTTTCAAGACAAGACATAAGATGGCTGGAAAATGTTGTAAAGTGATCATTGACAGTGGAAGTTCTACAAATCTGGCATCAAAAGAGCTAGTTACAAAGTTGTAGTTGCAGAGGCTAAAACATCCCAAACCTTATCATGTTTCATGGATCAAAGATGAGCATAAGATATTGGTAAGTGAGCAATGCCTTGTGAAGTTCAAAATTGGACATTACTTTGATGAAGTTTTGTGTGATATTATGCCCATGGATTGTTGTCATATTTTGTTGGGTAGACCTTGGCAATATAATAGGTATGTTGTACATGATGGAAGATTGAATCAATATACTCTTTGGGTAAATGGGAAGAAACAAACATTGTTGCCTTTGATTGAAGTTTCAGATGAGTTTAATTGTACTACTATAAAAATTTGCATGGTTAATGGAAGTGAAGAAGAATCAGGTTTGTTTTACTATAATTGCAAGAAAACCAAGTTTTTTCAATGGAGACCGAGTGCCAAAAAACAATGTTAACCGAGTGCTAGTCAGTGGTGACCGAGTGACAGATGGTAGTATTGACTGAGTACCAAAAGAAATTGAAGAATTGTTGAATGAGTATAAAGAAATTATTGTTGATGATATTCCTAATGGTTTACCTCTAGTAAGAAGTATAAGTCATTTTATTGATCTGATCCCTGGAGCTAGTTAGCCAAACAAAGCACCATATAGATTGACACGTGCAAAGAATGAAGAACTTAACATACAAGTGCATGAGTTGTTGAAGAAAGGTTTGATCAAAAAAAGCTTGAATCCATGTGTTGTACCTATTGTATTAGCACCTAAAAATAATGGAGAATGGAGAATGTGTACTGATTCCATAGCCATTAACAAGATAATAGTGAAATATAGGTTTCCTATGCCGAGGATGGATGATATAATAGATTGTTTGAGTGGAGCAAAGTATTTTACAAGGATTGATTTGAAGGGTAGCTATCATCGTATCAGAATCAGAGAAGGTGATGAATGGAAGACTACTTTCAAGACAAAAGATGGTTTATATGAATGGTTGGTTATGTCTTTTGGTTTGACTAATGCACCTAGTACTTTCATGAGGTTGATGAATGAAGTTCTGAAAAGATTTTTGGGTAAGTTTGTGATTGTTTATTTGGATGATATTTTGATATTTAGTAAGACTAAGGAAGAACATCTTGAGCCTATTAGACAAGTATTACAGAGGATGAAAGAGGAAAAGTTGTTGATCAATCTAAAAAAGTGTTCTTTTATGCAAGAGGAGATTGTGTATCTAGGATTTTTAATTTCAGCTGATGGATTGAGGATGGATCCTGAGAAGGTTAAAATAATTTTGGAATGGCCTACACCTAAGAATGTGGGTGAGGTAAGATCATTTCATGGTTTAGCTAGTTTTTACAAAAATTTTATAAGGAGTTTCAGTGTTGTTTGTAATTTTATGACTAAAACAATGAGGGTAGATAAAAAGGAATTCAAGTGGACACATGGAGTTGATAAGAGTTTTGAGACTTTGAAACAAAAGGTTTTTGAATTACCTATATTGGCTTTACCTAATTTCAAAAAAGAATTTCAAGTTGAATGTGATGCAAGTGGTAATGCAATACGAGCTATATTAAGTCAAGAAGGTAAGCCTATTGCTTTCTTTAGTGAAAAGTTGAATGATGCTAAAAGGAAGTATTCTGTGTATGATCAATAATTTTATGTCATTGTTCAAGCATTGAAGAAATGGAGACATTATTTGATTCCTAAGGAGTTTTTGTTATATACTGATCATAAAGCTTTACAATACTTGGGAAGTTGACATAAATTGAATCAAAGACATATGAAGTAGGTTGAGTACTTGAAAAGTTTTACATATGTGATCAAGCATAAGAGTGGAGTTACTAACAAAGTTGCTAATGCATTGAGTAGAAGACCTTCTTTGTTGACTGAAATGAAGGTTGAAGTTCTTGGTTTTGATGAAATGAAAGAATTGTATGATGCTGATCCTAATTTTTCTAAGGGGTGGAGAGAGTGCAAAGCACCAAATCTAATAGACCACATAAGTACGATGAATATTTCATTCAAGAAGGTATGTTGTTCAAAGGTATTCAGTTGTGTATTCTTAGAAGTCCTATGAGGTTGAGTTTGATTAAGGAAAAGCACAGTGGTGGATTAGCTGGACATTTTGGAATTGATAAGACATTGAGTTTGCTAGAAGAGAAATATTATTGGCCACAAATGTATAAGGATGTTAAGAAATTTGTAAAGAGTTGTGGAGTTTTTCAAGTTGCAAAGGGAGTGAGTCAAAACACTAATTTGTATACACCTATTACTATTCCTGAGAAACCTTGGACTGATATCAGTATGGATTTTGTTCTTGGATTGCCTAAAATAGTGAAGGGGTATGATTCTATATTTGTTGTAGTGGATAGATTTTCTAAGATGGCTCATTTTATACCATGTAAGAAGACATTAGATGCTAAGCATGTTGCTGAACTTTTCTTTAAAGAGATTGTGAGATTGCATGGATTACCAAGAAGCATTATTTTAGATAGAGATAGTAAGTTTGTTGGTTATTTTTGAAAGACTTTGTGGAAAAAGATGGGTACTAAGCTGAAGTTTAGTTCTATATTCCATCCACAAATAGATGGATAGAAAGAGGTTTTGAATAGAAGCTTGGGTAATTTGCTAAGATGTTTAGTAGGGAATAAGCTAAGTAATTGGGAGATGGTATTGGCACAAGCTGAATTTGCATATAATAATTCTGTGAATAGGAGTACAGGGAAGAAACCTTTTGAGATTGTTACCAGAATGCATCCTAGAGGTATATCAAATTTGAGAGATATTGCTGGTGAAGAAAAGAAAAGCATTACAGGAGAAGAATTTGCTGATTTTATGGAGTCCTTTCTTAAGGAAATGAAGTTGAGGTTGGAACAAAGCAATTAGAAGTATAAGGAGAATGATGATAAGTCTAGAAGACACCATGATTTTTAAGTTGGTGATGAGGTGATGGTTCATCTAAAGAAAGGAAGATTTCCAATTGGAACATAGAGCAAGCTGAAGATGAAGAAATTTGGACCTTATAAGATCCTCAAAAATTTTGATAGTAGTAATGCTTATGAAGTTGAGTTGCTTGATGACATGGATAAATCTTCTATATTCAATATTGCTGATTTGTATAAGTATCATGAGTCAGATGATGAAGTTGTTGTACCAGATGATTATCCTAAGAAACAAATTGAGGAAGTTGAACAGATATTGGATTAGAGAGTTGGCAAGAGTACAAGAGGAAAAGATTACTATGAATATTTGGTGAAGTGGAAGAACTGACCTATTGAAGATGCTTCATGAATTTCTCAATTTGAGTTGGATTTAGCTCACGTTGGGACATCTCAATGATTCAGGAGAATCATTTCTTTCAACCTCGATTTTCTGATGTAGGAGCATCCTAGGTTGCCTTGCTATCCTTCTCATTTTTGTTCATCCTACACTTGTTGATGAGTTACTGTAGCATTCTTCATGTGCCAAGTTATTCTTTCATGTACCGAGTTACCCAGTGTGTGTTGAGTTATTCCTTCATGTGTCGAGTTACCCAGTGCATGCTGAGTTATTCCTTCATGTACTGAGTTACCCAGTGTGTGCCAATTTATTCCTTCATGTCCCTTACCAAGTGCATGCTAAGTGTTTCTTCATGTGCTGAGTTACCCAGTTGATGTCAAGTGCCAATTATCTAGTGGGTGCCGAGTTGTCTATTTTTGGTTCTTAGTGGGAGCTGACTTGCATATTTAATTTTGATCGTGAATTTAATGATAGGATCTTGTGTCAGCCTTTCTCTTATGTAATGTTCTAGAATGATCTATAAGCCATTTTGGCAAGTATAAATAAAGTGTTTAGGCTTAGAGTTAAGTAGGTTTTTAGAGAGAAGATTTGAGGAGGAAGAAGATTGGAAGAGAAGAAGTTTGATCTTTGAATGTGAATGTATTTGTAATTGGTCGTAACCCAAAAGGCCTTATAGTTGGGCATGTATGAAGATATCTTGATGAGTCAATAAAAGTAATTCACTTTTCTTCCTCCTTTGGTTTTTGTTCTTTGTGTTCATTTTTTTGTGTTAACTCTTGCAGGGTGGTTTGGATAGCTGGGTGAGCATCTTTTTTCCTACATCATGTTGAGACTCTTTAAGGAACTTAGTGCACATATCATGCTAACCCATTTTAAGTCCTATATCCCTGGGTTGATAATTCAAGTGTATTTTTCATGATGGAATCGATAGTTCTCAAAAATGGACATAGTACCCTTTAGAGAGAAATAATGGTGTGGTTATCTTGATCTATTATGGAATCATACAAGTGGAATTTTTTTCATCATCTTTGTAACATCTTTAGTAGAACCAATAAGATTAGTTAGTCTATCTAGGTGTTGGCCTAGAGTTCTCTCCCCTATATTGGTTTTACTAAGATGTTCAAAATCCCTCCTGATCTCCTACATTTGTTCCTTAATCAAATCAATATCCCTCCTCATCAGGCTTGGATTTCCAAACACACCAATCACATTCCCATGATCTTTAATATCAAAGCTCTATCTCAAATTTTGCTCCCCTAGGTTTACATTAAAATTCTTGGTACTATCTTCTAGGTTCAAATTGACATCCCCTTTTGGGCATCTTCTTCTTACCCTTAATGTCCATAGCCCCAATATAGGAGAGAATATCTGCATCCAATTTTTCCCACTTACCCTTCTTACCTTTTTTCTTTAAAATCTCCTCATCAGTACCCAAATTAGTCTCATAATCCATTTCATCATTGTTCCTTTTCTTTCTCTTAGAAGATGAGTCATAGTGGGAAGAAATCTTCCTCTTGTTATCCATGGGTTGATACTCTTTTTTTAGCTATCTGCTCCTCATAGCCATCTTCAAAACCACTCTCATCTATATTATAATCCTCAAGAGCCTTCTAGCTCATATGAGACTTTTCCAATTTTTCCATTTTCAAAAAATCATGATTAAAGCCATAAGCCCTTCATGACATGCATGGTCCCCATTTGGGTCATTTTCTAAGCTCAAAATAGAGTTATTCAAAGATTGCATGAGGTAAAAAGGGAAATTAATCCTAACCACATGCCTAAAATGGTTCACCAGCATGAAATGATGACCATAAATTTTGGAAAAGTGCCCATCTAGGGTAATATACTCAATAAGAATAAACAAAACAATTATCCAAGGTCTAGAAATACTTTTAGGGATAAAGTAAGAGTTATTGATTTTAACCAACCTTTTTATTTGCTGGTCTAACTCTATGAAAACCTCAATAACTTTGTTTAAAACTTTTTTCTCTAAAGAAATTAATCCCCTCCATTTCCAAACCCATAGCTTTAGTGATAACATCCTCAATAACCTCCATGAGTTGATTCCCTACAAGAATGCTTCCATTCTTCTAGGTTTTAAGAAATTTTTTGGTGATGGAAAGATTAATACCCTTAAGCTTTTCTAAAATGCTCCATACATCAAGTTTCCATTTCCACTCCAGGTAATTATTGAGATCACATCTCTTCTTCTTGCCACACATATCTCTATTCCAATTTAAATTACCTATCTCCTCCAAAAAAGCAAGGAGATTCATAGTCTTGGCCTTGAAGAAACAACTATCTCTCCTATTCTCCAAAAGCACCCACAATCCATGTGATAAAAAGTAAATTACCACAACATAATTATACCCCAGTTAAAAATTTCTTTTCCAACTCACCTCATAATTATACCTCATTGTAAAATTAATCATTTTTTATATTTGTTTGTTTACTGCCTATCCAATCATACTCCATCAAAGATGAGCCTTAAATAGGGATGTCATTACCATTATCCCATACAATCTTTCCATAATTTTTACAAGACACACTAGCAGCCCAATCAATTTCCATATTAGCTTCTCTATATTTATGGTCAATCACACATTTCTCAAAGGAATTAATTAGATTTATGCCTTTGAAAATAATATTGCGAATAGTCCATGAAGGGGTAGTAACCTTATTATGATAGTTGATGATGTTTAAAATGTCCCCTTCGAGCCATATTTTCTCACGATTCTTATTCTTAGAAAACAAGAGACCATGTAAAGCAGCACCATCTTACACTATATGATTAGTTTTATTACATATAGGGATCAGCATAGCCCCATTACTATAGCCATTTTCATCTCTGATAATGATTCCACATCCTACAATCCCTAGATTACCCTTCCAAGTGCCATCAAAATTGAATTTATACGACCCCTTAGGAGGATAATCCCATCTAGCATTGCTTCTAAGGTTTTTCTCCTTATAAAAGTTGATGAATGCCATCCACCTTCCAATTCTTAATGATAGAAGTCTCCCAATCACCTTTAGGCTCTTGATCTTTACCTCTCATTCTAACATTCTTAGTCACTTAGTTTAATTACCTATAGAGATCGGCATAGCCCCATTACTATAGCCATTTTCATCTCTGATAATGATCCCACATCCTACAATCCCTAGGTTACCCTTCCAAGTGCCATCAAAATTGACTTTATACCACTGCTTAGGAGGATAATCTCATCTAGCATTACTTCTGAGGTTGTTCTCCTTATGAAGTTGATGAATGACATCCACCTTCCAATTCTTAATGATAGAAGTCTCCTAGTCACATTTACGCTCCTTATCTTTACCACTTATCCTAACATTCTTAGTCACTGCCCTCCTGATCTTGTAAAATATTTGGTTGGAATTTGACTTCTTACCTCTAAAGAACCTATTTTTTTTTCTTTCCAAATCCCCCAGCATAAGTGAGGTAGGAGAAACTTCCAAATATTGATAATCATAATAGTGTGAGAAGGATTCTTCCAGATAGTAAACAAATCTTAGATATTGTTAGGAAAAGCCCACTCAATTCACAAGATTCTAAGGAACTTATCCCATAACATTTTGACATACACACAATGTAAAATATTATGGTCAAAATATTCCTCTTCCTCCTTGCAAAGGTATCATCTGTTGATGAGACATAATCTTTTTTTCTTTAAATTATCCATGGTGAGAATTTCACCCTAAAAAAAAATCAAATAAAAATGTTAAATTTAGGGGTCATACCCTTAAAAGAGGCTTTCCCCTAGCAAGGTTCTTGGAAATCTTAAAGATTGTGAACATATAGAGAGGAAACTAAGAACAACCCATTGGGGTTAAAATTCCAAATGAGAGAATCCTCCTCTTCAATTAAAAATATAACATTCACCATTATGTTTATATCCTTGAGAGATAAATCCACTCTAGAAAATTTCACCCATTTACCATCTTCCCAATAATCAACAATATAAGTACCAAAATCCTACACTACATCATATAGTGATTCCAATGTTGATCAATACTAAGAGGGTGATCCAGCACCCAAATATCATCCCAAAATTTGACAATCTTACCATTGCCCACTTTCCATCTCACCCCCTTATTAACCATCTTTTTTTTTATAGCATTTTTCCATATTATAGAACCACCTTGAACATTATCATTGTTAAGAAAATGGTGAAGACTCTCATTATAAAAATTATATTTTTTATACCAACTATTCTTCCATTCCCCATCATCATTAAAAAAATCTCCAAATAAATTTAGGCACAAAATAATCATTCATATTACTAATTATTCTCAAACCCAAACCCCCTTTTCTAATAGGCTTGCAAACCTTCTCCTAGGCTATATGAGCCAATCTTTTCTCTTTTTCCATGCATGTCCATAGGAATTTTTTTTGGATTCTCTCAATAATATCAGCATATTTTCTAGGAATATTAAACACACTGAGAGCATATAGGGGGATGTTCTAAATAGTATTTTTTTACACAATAATCTTACCAACCTAGATAAGGAGAGATCCTTTCCAAACTACAAGCTTATTATAAGTTTTATCTATCAAGGATCTCCAAAAGGAATTAGATGTGTCAAGTCAAAGGGGTAGACCAAGATAAGACCTTGGGAGACTGCCAACCTCAGATCCCATAATTCTCTTGATCTTTGTTTTCATTTTGTCATTAACATTTATGAAGTAGATAGATATTTTAAGCCAATTAATAAGCTAACCGTTAGCATCTCCATAATTAACAAAAGCCTTCACAATATTTCTTGCATTTTTCACTGTAGCTTCTCCCATCACTATAAAATCATCCACAAATTGCTTATGAGAATAAATTTGATTCTTAGATGAGGGTCTAAGACCAAAAAAGTCACCTTTTTGAACCATTTTATCAATGAATCTACCAAAGTATTCTGCCACTAAGATAAATAAGATAGGATATAAGTGGTCACCTTTTATTAAACCATGAGAAGTTCAAAAGAAAGGAGTTAGTTACCCATTAATCAATACCAAGAAAGTGGTAGAAGAGACCAAAATATGAATGAGATCCAAGAATCTATGATTGAAACAAAAAGCTTCCAAGCCTAATCTAAGAAAGTCTCAATCCACCCTATCATAGGCTTTAGATAAGTCTAATTTCAGCAAGAACTCTTCTTTGTAAGGTTTTGTCAAAAATTGGATTATCTCATGAACATAAATAATAGAATCCAAAATTTGCCTTCCTAGCACAAAGCCATTTTGTTGTCTTAAGATCAAAGAAGGGGGAAAATTCAAAATCCTTAAAGTAAGAATTTTAGAGATAATTTTATAAAAAGAGTTACAAAGACTAATAGGTCTGAATTGATCAATACTATATGCCCCCTTCTTTTTACCTATCAGAGAAATGAAAGTACCATTCAACTTTTTCAAAATTTTCCTAGAACCAAAAAACTTCTTAACACCATTGATAACATCTTTTTATATGATATGCTAGTAAGTATGAAAGAAAATAAAGAGAAAACCATTTGAACTCAATGCTTTGTCCCTCTCAAAGGAAAAGACAACCTTCTAAATTTCCTTCTTGGATGTAATAGTAGTAAGGGTTGTATCTTGGTCTTCATTCAAGATGTTAGGAATATAATCCAGGAAATCCTTGTACTTATCCCTATCAAAATGGATATCCTTTTTCAATAGCTCTCTAAAATACCCAGTAGCTTCACCTCTAAATTATTCTTATTCCTCAGTAATAACTTCAGCCACCTTTAGTATAGAAGTTATGTTAGCCATTCTATGTTTCATAGTATTCATATGAGAGTACTTCATATTTTTATCCCTTTCTTTCAAAAGAATATTTCTCTAGTGTTGTCTCCAAAAAGTCTCTTCTTTAGTGATAATGTCATGTAAGTCCACCAATTTCTCATCCTCCTCCTCCTTAGACACATTCTCATAACCATTCATCTAGATACTATCCTATATCTCTTTTAGCTCCTCCAAAATCTTCTTGTTTCAATCAAAGATGTTAGCAAAAGCTTCTTTATTCCATCTTTTAATTTTATCTTTAACATTCCTTAATTTTTTCACAACTTTAAACATTTTTGTCCCCTCAACCTTAATCCTCCACCATTCCTTTACAAGATTTTCCAAACTAGGATGTAAGGTCCACCTTTTTCCAAAATGAAAGGGAAAATTCATTTTCATAGAAATAGGATCAACTAAAAGAGAAATAGGATAATGATCAAATCCTACTCTCACAAAAGCTAATAAAGAGCAAGTGTAATATTGAAACCAGGCATGGCTTATTAGGACCTTATCAAGTCTAACTTGTATGATATCATTTCCTAATCTTATATTTGTCCAAATGTAGTTTATACCTTGTAGATCGATATCATGAAGTTGGTGTTCATCAATAAAATCCATAAGATCAATTATGTTGTCCAAATTAGGTTGGCTTCCTCCCATCTTCTCATTTTCTTTCAAAGGAGTATTGAAGTCTCCCATAATAACCCATCCCTCATCAACAAAGTCCCTCCTTTGATTAGATATTTCAAACCAAAAATATTTTCTTCCCCACTTTGTATTAGGAGCATAGACATTAGTTTGAACCTAGGAAGTAACATCCTTGGTATTCCAAAATTTGGCATTCACCATATTATTGCTTTGTGATATAATCTCCCCTTTATTATTACTACAATTCTAGATCATAGCTATACCTCTAGAAGCCCAATAAACATCAACCCCTATGGTTTTACCATTACTGAAAAAACTTTGATTATCAACTTTATCTTTAGAAATCTTAGTTTCTTGAAGTAGCACCATATTTGGTTTATTGTCTCTTATCATATTCCTAACAATATCTTTCTTGTGATTGTTATTCAACCCTCTTACATTTTATGTGATGGTCTTCGTGACTTTTGGAATGATCCCAACTCTAGGATGGTTCTTGGACTACCATCTGTTATATTCCTATTCACCTCCATAGTTCTTTTTTTACAGTTTGAATGCCTTCCCAACATAGTGTGAGTATAACCAACATCTAATGGGGACACAACCCACTGCAGAATGGACACAAACAAGAAAGGGAAAATTTTATTAAGTATGAAAATATGCTAGTACACTTAGTATAGAGAAAATAGACTCCAAAACGTGCCCTATGGCTTACAATAGCATGAAATTGGAGATAATTTCTTCTTCTAGTACCTTCTCTCAAACTCCACTCTAAACTACCTTTTACAATGCTAGAAATGTCCTTAAATAGACCCCAAAGGGTTAAGGATTAGAAATACATTCTAAAAAGTGCTAGTTGGAATCCATTGACCAAATAGAAGACTCCAGAAGTCACATTAGAAGTTGGTACAAAATTAGAAGAATCCAAAAACGGTAATCAAACTTTCGAGAGGCATAACTTTTGAACTATAGCTCTGATCGACAAACTATTTACATTTTTGGAAAGCTCTCAAAGCACTCTATAGCCCTATGGAATAAATTTTCTCATCCCCCATTTTTTGGCCCTATATGAGGTCATTTAATGCTGTGAACATGACTCTGAGGCATTCTTAGGAGGTTTCGAGATACTGAAAAATTGCAATAATTTTCAAATCGTGCAGCCTTTTGACTTGATTCTTTTTCTGGAATGTTCTAAATTACAATTTTCATCCTTCCTCCAATTTACACCTTCTCATTCACCATAATTATGGATCAATTACATAGTCCTATTTTTTTGGCATTTACACATATCCCAAGGTGCTTAAATACTCTAACCCAGAACACTAATAGTGGAACTGTGAGAGTTGGAACCTTTATTTGACCCAAATAGGTATCCAGAAATGAAAACACATGAAATAGAATTTATGTCTTGTTAGATTGTGGTGACTGATCAAGAAAGTACTGTACATACTTCATAATTAGTGGGGTTCGGGGCATCGCCCCGAAAAAAAAAAATTGTTACTATTCGCCAATTATTTTGGTACTATTTTTCCATTCGTAGATTCACCACTAAAGTTATGGCTAATTATGGCCGACATGTTATAACCCTAAAATGGTTTAATACTTGTATAAAGGGGTTTAGGGTTGGGTATTTTTCATTATGTTGTGATGCAAAATTGGTTCTTGCAACAGTATTGAGTTGTAAGGGATTACGGATTGTAATCAAGTTGTAACCACTGGATTGTAATAAGATCGAACTTGTTGTTTGGTGGACGTAGCCCAGGGATTGGGTGAACCACGTTAAATCTTGGTGCCTTGTCTTCATTTCTGTTTGATCTATTATTTTCTATTATTGGTTATATTTGCATGTAGTTTTTATTTATGTCCGTGGTTTATCCTAACAAGTGGTATCAGAGCGAGGTTGTCTTTCAATTATCCTCTACAAGAAAGTCTCATGGTTAAGTGGGAGTCTCACAGTTGAGTGGGAGCGATAGCAGATGATGGTAAGCTGAGGGTTGATAGGTTTAATGGGCAGAACTTCTAGTTATGGAAGATGCAAATGGAAGACTATCTATATTAGAAGGATTTATGGAAGCCATTGGAAGGCAAAGCCAAGAATCAGGGAACTATGTCAGAGGCTGAATGGGATCTTTTGGATAGAAAGGTACTCGAAAGCATTCAGTTATGCTTGGCACCATTGGTGGCATTTAATATTACAAAAGCAAAGATGACAGAAGATTTGATGAAAACCCTAGTGACACTATATGAAAAGCCCTCCGCTTCAAACAAGGTATTTCTCATGAAGCATTTATTTAATATGAAAATGGCAAAAGGTGGATCTATTGTAGATCATTTAAATAAGTTTAATACTATTACTAGTCAGTTATCTTTTGTGGGTATCAATTTTGATGAAGAAATTAGGGCTCTCTTGATTTTGTGTTCTTTATCTAAAAGCTGGAATGGCTTGGTAATGGTGGTGAGTAATTTTTTTCCTGGATCTAGTATCCTAAAATATGATGATGTGATCGGTGTTGTTTTGAGTGAGGAAACTTGTAGGAAATCCTCAAGTGGATCTACATCAGAAAGTGCATTGAATGCATAAAGTAGGGGCAGAACGACTGAAAGAGGAAGTAACTCTGGAAATTGTGAGAAATCAAGAGGAAAGTCAAAGGGGAGGAGGTCTCAATCAAGAGGACCAAATGATTGTTGGTACTATGGGAAACCAGGGCACAATAAGCAAGATTGTTGGAATCAAAAGAAAAATGACGGAGATAAATCAGATGGAGACAAGGAGGCAAATGTGGTAAGTAACAAATCCAAAGAGGATGCCTTACTTCTATCTTTAGAGAGTGTTGATGATTCATGGGTTTTAGATTCTGGTGTTTCATTTCATGATACACCTCATAGAGGTTATTTCATTGATTATGTCCAAGGGGATTTTGGGCTTATTTATTTGGGGGATAATGAACCCTGTCAGATTGTTGGAAAGGGAAAAATTAAGATTAAGTTGTAGAATGGGAATCATTGGCTACTACATGAGGTAAGACATGTTCCAAGGCTGAATAGAAATTTAATTTCAGCCAGGCAACTCGATGATAAGGGTTGTGTAGTTACTTTTAATGATAAAAATTAGAAGGTTTCAAAAGGTTCCCTTGTAGTAGAAAAAGGTTTGAAAGTAGGCACCTTATATCTTTGTATAGGTCATACTGTTCCTACTACTTTGTTTGTTTCAGAGAAAAATGAATGTTCAGGAACAATTGTTGTAGTTGAGCAAGGAGAAAAAATAGTTGTTGTAGATTCTGATACAACATTGTGGCACAACAGACTTGGGCACATGAGTGAGAAAGGTATGAAAGTACTTCATTCAAAAAAAGTTTTACCAGGTTTGAAATGTGTTAATATGGATTTCTGTAAAAGTTGTGTTTATGGAATACAAAAGAGAGTGAGTTTTGTAAAGGCTGAGAAGGAAAACAAAAAGGAGAAATTAGAGCTTGTACATACAGATGTATGGGGACCAACTCGGGTATATTCCCTTGGTGGCTCTCATTATTATGTTATATTTATTGATGATGCAACTAAAAAGGTATGGATTTATTTCCTTAGATAGAAATCTGATGTATTTCAAATTTTTAAGAAATGGAAATGCTTGGTTGAAAATGAGACTGGTAAGAAATTAAAATGTCTCAGATCTGATAATGGCGGTGAGTATTGCAATCATCAATTTGAATATTATTGCTCCACTAATGGTATTCATAGACAAAAAACTATTCCAAGGACTCCACAAGAAAATAGAGTGGCTAAACGCATGAACATGACTGTAATGGAGCGCGCAAGGAGCATGAGGTTGCATGTTGGGTTGCCCTTACACATGTGGGAAAAGGTTGTCAATACTGCAGTATATTTGATTAATAGAGGTCCCTCTACTCCTTTGGGTTGTGGTATTCCAGAGGAAGCATGGACTGGTAAGAAGCTGTGTTATTCTTTTCTCAAGACCTTCAGTTGTGAAGCTTTTGCTCATATAGACTCTGAAAATAAAATCAAGCTAGAAGCTAAATCAAAGAAATGTGTCTTTGTTGGATATTGAATTAATGAATTTGGTTATAGGCTTTGGGATTTTGAAAATCTTATAATTGTTAGAAGTCGGGATGTCATATTCAATGAGAAAGTGTTGTACAAAGATCTGTTGCAGCAACATGAGAAGAAAGAAGATGATTATGTAGTGTTGGATGATACTCCAAAAGCTAATGTTCTAGCCATTCTTCATGATGTGCAACAACTAAAACAACAAATACCACACACACTAGTGAATGTTAGATGGTCAACGAGGCAAATTAGACCTCCACAAAGATTTTCTCCCTCTTTGTATTCTATTTTACTTACTGATGCTGGTGAACCTAAAAGTTATGATGAAGCTATACAGGTGGATACTAAGATTCAGTGGGAGTTTGCAATGAAAGATGAAATGGACTTTTTGCTACAGAATAAGACATGGGATCTATGCAAGTTGCCTGCAGGTAAAAAGGCTTTACAGAATAAGTGGGTTTACAGGTTGAAAGAAGAGGAAGGAGGTAAGAAAATATTTAAGGCCAAGTTAGTTGTAAGAGGATTTGCACAAAAAAAAGGAGTTGATTTTGATGAGATATTTTCTCCTATTTTTAAAATGACTTCTATTCATACTATTTTAAGTCTTGTGGCTACTGAAGATTTGTATTTAGAGTAGTTGGATGTTAAAAAAACCTTTCTTCATCGTGATTTGGATGAAGAAATATATATGGCCTAGCCATAGGGATTTGAGGTCAAAGGTAAGGAGAACTTAGTGTGCAAATTGAAGAAAAGTTTATATGGCTTGAAGCAAGCACCTCGGTAATGGTATCTAAAATTTGACAGGTTTATGCATGAGCATGGCTATAACAAGTGTCATTTAGATTATTGTGTTTATTTTAAGAGGTTGGATGATGATAGCTACACTATTTTATGTCTATATGTTGATGATATGCTTGTAGCTAGGTCTAGAATGGATCATATTAAGGGGCTGAAATGTCAGTTAGCACATGCATTTTCTATGAAAGATTTTGGGGTAGAAAAACAAATCCTTGGTATGAAGATTTGCAAAGATAGGAAGCATAGAATATTGACACTATCTCAAGCTGATTATGTTCAGAAGGTGTTGCAACATTTCTCTATGGAGAATGCTAAAGTTGTCAGCACACCTTTACCCAGTCATTTGAAATTGACTAAGGAGATGTGTCCCAAGATGCAAGAAGAGGAGGATAAGATTTCCAAGGTACCCTATGCTTCACCTGTAGAAAGCTTGATGTATGCTATGGTATGCACTAGGCTAGATATTGCACATGTAGTGGGAGTCGTTAGCAGGTATATGAGTCATCCAGGATTTGAGCATTGGAATGTTGTCAAGTGGATTCTTCGATATTTGAGAGAAACATCCAATAAGTGTTTACACTTTGGGGGCTCTACTACTGATTTACAGGGCTATGTTGACTCAAATTTGGTAGGGGATATTGATATCAGGCGGAGTACTACAGGTTATGTCTTTACTGTTGGTGGGGCAGTTGTGAGCTAGGTTTCTAGGTTACAAAAGATTAATGCTCTCTCCAATATAGAGGCAGAGTATGTTGCTACTATAGAGGCAGCCAAGGAGATGATATGGTTTCAGTTATTCTTGGAAGAATTGGGACATCCTCAGAAGGATAATTATTTGTTCACAAATAGTTAGAGTGCCATTCATCTTGCTAAGAATTTAGCTCTGCATTCTAAGACCAAACACATCCAGTTGCGGTACCATTTCATTCAGTCAGTTTTGGAGGATGGACAATTAAAGTTGGAGAAGATACATACCAATGACAATCCAACAGATATGTTGACAAAGGTTGTAACAAGGGAGAAGCTGAACTCCTCTTCAGCTTTGGTTGATCTTTTAGACTGAACATGAATAAAAGAATAGCAGAGTCCATGGTGGTTTGATCCAGTGGGAGCCCCATGTGTTAGTGGTATTGCTACAGGATCAGTCTCCAAGTGGGAGATTTTTTTTTAGTGTGGAGCCTAATCAGTCCCCAAGTGGGAGATTGTTAGATTGTGGTGACTGATCAGGAAAGTACTGTACATACTTCATAATTAGTGGGGTTTGGGGCATCGCCCCCAAAAAAAAATTTCATACTATTCACCAATCGTTTTGGTACTATTTTCCATTCATAGATTCGCCACTAAAGTTATGGCTAATTATGGCCAACATGTTATAACCCTAAAGTGGTTTAATCCTTGTATAAAAGGGTTTAGGGTTGGGTATTTTTCATTATATTGTGATGAAAAATTGGTTCTTGCGGCAGTATTGAGTTGTAAGGGAATACAGATTATAATTAGATTGTAATCACTAGATTGTAATAAGATCAAACTTGTTGTTTGGTGGATGTAGCCTAGGGATTGGGTGAACCACGTTAAATCTTGGTGCCTTGTATTCATTTATGTGTGATCTATTATTTTCTGTTATTGTTTATATTTGCATGTAGTTTTTATTTCTATCTGTAGTTTATCCTAACATGTCTAGGTACATTTCTTCTTCTTTTTTGGTGACGTAGGATTGCCCTTATACCTCTAGATGCTCTTGCATCAGACACCCAGGGTATATTGAAAAGTGACCCTGTCACTTTATGGATGGTAGAGGAAATTCCAAATGGGTAAGCTCAGCTGCTAATATCCAAATTGAGTCCTCTATTGGCCGTCCTTTCCACTTGACCAAATATTCTTCATATTGCCTATTTTTGGTACTCCTACTCATGCGATGATCTAGAATGTCTTCTATCTCCTCCTTCTTAGAAGAAGGAATTGGACATGGCTCTAGCGTCAACCCCTCCTCTGCACCATCATCATAATATTTTGTTAGGTTTGCAATGTTGAAAATAGGAGAAATGTGAATTCCATCTGGCACCTCCACTTCATATGCATTTCCTAAGTCATGTTTCTTCAAAAAAATTTAGGGACCAAATTTCTTCATTTTTAGCTTGTTGTAAGTACCAACTAGAATTTTTTTTTTCTTAAGTGTACCATGACTAGATCCCCTACTTGGAACTCCTTATGTCTTCTCCTTTGATCAGCCCTAACTTTATACTATTGGTTCATCTTGGTAATGTGTACTTGGACCTTCTCATGTAGACACTTGATATCTTCATCAAATTCTTCTGCTTTAGCAATTGTCCTCTCTCCTTGCTCTATCTTCCTCAATTCTGGTGCAATCCTTGGGCTACTTCCATATACAATTTGGAATGGTGAGCTACTAGTACTTCTATTTATAGAGTTAGTATAAGCAAATTCTTCTTGTGGTAGAATCAAATCTCGTCCCTTGGGCTTATCCCCAACTAAACATCTCAGCAAATTGCCCAAACTTCTATTTACCACTTCAGTATGTCTGTTTGTCTATGGGTGATGTGTAGAACTGAACTTCAAGTCTATTCTCAACTTCTTCCACAATGTTCTCTAGAAATGCCCCACAAATTTAGTGTCTCTATCAGAAACTATACTCTTTGGGAGGCCATGTAGTCTTACCATCTCTCTAAAAAACAAGTCTGCAATATGGACAGCATCATGAGTTTTATGGCATGGAATGAAATGTTCCATTTTGGAGGACCTATCAACCACCACAAATACTAAGTCATTACCCCTTTGTGTCCTTGGCAACCAAGAACAAAATCCATACTTATGTCCTCCCATGGCTTTGATGGAATAGGCAATGGCTAATATAGTCTAGTATTGTGGCTAAATCCCTTGGCCGCTTGACAAACCTGGCAACTCTATACAAACTTCTTCACATCCTATGAAATCTGTGACCAAAAATAATATTCTATAAGAATGGAAATGGTCTTATCTTGACCAAAATATCTTGCCATTCCTCCACTATGTTTCTCCTTAATCAAATTTTCCCTCATGGAACTCTTTGAAATGTACAATTGACTACCCTTGAATAGCATACCATCTTGAATCAAATAGTCTAGCCACTTAGTTCTATCTACATCGACAGGTTCTTTACAAGCTTTCCATGCTTCAACAAAATCAAGATCCTTAGGGTACAGATTCTTGAGTTCATCAAACCCAACTACTTCAACCTGCATTATTGTAAGCAACAACTGCCTCCTACTCAATGCATCTACAACCCTATTAGACATTTTTTACTTCTATGCTTCAACACAAACGTATAACTCTGTAAGAACTCTACCCACTTCATATGCCTCTGCTTCAATTTACCTTGGCTATTTAGGTACTATAATGCTTGATGATCAGTATAAAAAACAAATTCCTTTGGAAATACATAATGTCTTCATTTCTTTAAGGCCTGAACTATTGCATAGAACTCTTGATCATAAACAGAATACTTCTTTTTTGCGTCATTCAATTTCTCACTAAAATATGCAATAGGCTTACCTTCTTGGCTCAATACAGCTCCAATAGCACTGCCACTAACATCACAATCCACCTGGAACACCTTTCTAAAATTTGGAAGTGCCAACACAAGTTTTTCTGTCACCTTCTTCTTTAGCAATTCAAAACTTCTTGCAGCTATCACAGTCCATTTGAACTCTTTTCTATCCCCTCTTATTTTGTCAGCCAGGGGTGCACATATGCCACTGAAATTTTTAATGAACTTCCTGTAAAAACTAACTAGACCATGAAATGATCTCACCTCAGTAGTAGACCTTGGAGTAGGCCATTCCAAGATGGCTTTTATCTTCTCTGAATCCATTTTAAAACCTTTAGGTGATATAACAAACCCCAAGTAAACTAACTCCCTTTTTGCAAATATATACTTCTTTAGATTAATTAACAGTTTCTCTTCCCTCAACGTTTCAAGGACACTATGAATACACAATAAATGTTCTTCAAAAGTCTTACTAAAAATTAGGATATCGTCTAAATAGACAATAACAAATTTTTTCAAGAAATTCTTAAGTACCTCATTCATAAGCCACATGAAAGTGCTTGGGGCATTCATCAATCCAAAGGGCATGACTAGCCACTCATAAAGACCCTCCTTGGTCTTGAAGTAAGTTTCCCACTCATCTCCTTCTCATATCCATATCTGGTGATAGCCACTCTTGAGGTCTATCTGTGTGAAGTACTGAGCCCTGTTGTCACTTAGGTTTGCACCCTTGTCCAAAGCCTATGCATGAGGACAACTTAGTGAAACATGAAAACAACCTCCAAGCTGTGGGACTTGAACTGTGAGTTTGAGTCTTCAGAGAAGGTCGGCTTCCTCTTACTATCAGGATGCACTTAACTAGTCTTAGAGAGGAAAAGGGAGAAGGAGAGCATGAAAGAAAATCTACCTAATCTAATCTAAAGAGGTGATGCACCAAAATAGAGTGTTCAGACTAATCTTTGCCCATATATGCACTTTTGAACTAGAATGAAACTAAGGATGTACATATTCAAACTTATTTTAATCGAATAATCACATGTAGATTAGAAGAACAAGATGAATGACACAAGGAAAGAGAGATTCACTTATATTATCATTCATAGGCCAAGGAGATACAGTCATGCAGATCATAGATCTCTACAAAACACTAGTAAGAGGCAAAGAGTTCTTGCACTTTCATACCAATGGCTGAAAGAGATAAGGTAGAAAATCATGTAGTTCAAAGGCACAGGGGGATTTACACTAAGAATCTACAGAGCAGTAATAGAGAAAATAGAGAAAGGTCGACCTACAAAATTCATAAAAATTTCCTTTATAGTTAAGGCATAATTGAGATTTTCCCTCCAAAACTATCCTGCAACCACCACCATCAAGGCTCTGCCAAGAATAATCATGGGGATCTAGAAGAAAATCCAATCTGAATATAGCTTTTTGGTACCATGAAATCTGATTTTTAACTAAAATAGGGCCTTGAGAAGACAGAGATGGCAGTATATATGTGCTTTGACCAAGTAGATAGATTAGATCAGGGTGGTAGAGTGTCTTTACATACTTCACATTCACTTCTAGTGGTTGGAATTGATCACAGAGATTAAATTGCATAAAAAATCCTGACTTTCTTCATTCCTGAGCATCTAAATCAGCAGGGTTAGCAAGTCAACTAATATCTGCATCTAAAATGGGCTATGTGGACATTTAATCTCTTTCCTTTCTACCGCCTTGCAAGGTCTTCCCAAGTTGACCACCCTTTTCATTACCAAGCACATGCTCTTCTCAAACTCCAACTGTGATGGTCACATTAACCACCAGTGCATCTAACTATTACTACCTCCACCGGACCCACTGGGACACGTGTCAGTGAGGTACTATGTCACTATGTGTATCTTCCAAGCAATTTCCCATAGTGAGATAGTGCCCACCATGGATTTAGACTGATTTGACGATTGTGAAGACTCACCGTATTATTGGGCTATCTCCTTAAAACCTCTGGGCCCATGAAACACTTGGAAACCACCTAGAACAACCTAGCATCCTTTCTTAGTGAGACCTGGCCCCATTGATCCACATGGCACAATGGCACTATGTCGCTATGGGTAATATCCTCGTAGCTTCCCATAGCAAGATAGCACCTACCGTCGATTTTCTTAGATCTACGGTGATCAACAAAATTGTACAACTGCACATTGAGTTGGCTGAGTGGACCAATGAAAAATTGCCATTGTACTATGACCCACCTAACAACTGCCACTAAAGATGAGCTGTAATATCACTTTGGAGAAGGGCAAGCCCATTACATCATCTGTTCCATGCATTGCCTAGGTGCTATGTTGCTATGGATAATATCCTCGCAACTTCCCATAGCAAGATAGCGCCCACTGTTGATTTTTTGAGATCTGGCGGTGAGCAAGATGGATCTGACCTATCAATATTCCAACCAATAGAAACTAGCCACGTGCCAACTTGTCTGATGAATTTCATCACTAATATCCAATGAGGCATACTTGGGACCCACCTTCCTTCTGATGTCACTACAGTAACATTTTCTATCTGGGCGCTATGTCGCTAACGATGAGGAACACAAATTTTTTGATAGTGCCATAGCACCCACCGTGGATCTAGCAAAGCCTAACATTGAAGAAACAACAAGGAAAAGGAGGACCCACCTACCATGTGGCAAAAAGGCACTATATCGCTATGGCAAAACAACGTGCAACTTCCCATAGCGAGATAGTGCCAACTGTAGATATCTCTTGATCTGATGGTGAGGAAGCTGCGAGCCTGCAAAAACATTAAAATTCTTAGGGAAGAAATATCATAAGGTTAGCATAAAGTATTTTGTGCCCTTTTTGAATATTTGGATATTTAAAACATGTGAATGTTACTACATTGAATTCAAAAGTGGTGATTCTGGCAGGAAGGCAAAAATGACCAACAAATTTGGCAACTTAGAGGGGACATAAGCCAGCTATGCATAGACCAGTGACCTCATGCATCCATTGGGCTACAGAGTCAAAAAGATGTGGATCCTATGTATACTTTGAAACCTTAACCCTACCTCTGAAAGGGAAACCCTGAAACTCTTGTCTCTACAACTAGAACTAGAGACCAAAACCTCCTTTCTCTGCGTCCTTCAAAATTGTGAAACCTACCATCTCGCAAAGAAATAGCTTGTGATTATGCACTTCTTGGAAAATAGTAGACTTGAAAAAAGAAACTACTCTACTTATAAATATGAAATCTTCAATCTTCATCAGAAGCATGGTTTGAGATAAATTGGGAAAAATTTCACCACTAGGCTTGCTTAACTGAAAGACATTGACCTGTTTGCAACTAATAATTAGATAGGGGCCACTCCATAGTGCATCAAAATTTGAGTGTCTTCTTGGTTTTTCCCTATCTGCATCCCATTTTAGAACCAAATCTCCCTCTCGAAAGATTCTGACCCTAGCCTTCCTGTCAAAACTCTTTTTTACCTGTTGTTGGTGTGTCTCTAGGGTCTGCATGGCTTTACTTCTCTTCTCTTCCAGCTCCATCAGCTCTTCCATTCTTACTGTCATGGCATCATCTTCAATAAACTCCAGTTGATGAGCTAGCTCTAGGGATGGGAACTCCAATGAAATTAGAAGCCTCGCTTCTCTGCCATAGACTAACACAAATGGTGAATTCCCTATTGACCTTTTAGGCATTATTCTGTCAACCCACAATGTTGTCCTTAGTTTCTTATGCCAACACCTCTAGTTATCTTCTATTGTCCTTTTCATGATCCTAATCAGGTTCTTGTTGGAGGACTTGGCCAAACCATTACCCTGAGGATAGTAATTTGAGGATGTGCTCAAATAGATATTATGATCCACTGCCCATGCACAAATCTGAGCTCCAACAAAAGATTTTGCATTATCTAAAATAATGGTTGAAGGGGAACCAAACCTGGTCACAATTCCATCAAGGAACTCAACAACTGAAGATTTTGTGGCATCCTTCAATGCAACTACCTCTATCCATCTAGTGAAGTAATCTATAGCAGCTAGAATCCACTTATGACAAGAACTCGAAGAAGGATTGATAGGGCCTATGAAATCCAATCCCCATTGATCAAAAGGTTGATCCACCTGGATAGGATGAAGGGGAAGAGCTGCAAGTCTTTGTTTTCTAGAGAAGAAGGCACATTTTTCACACTTCCTTACATACCTATGATATTCATGGAATAAGGATGGCCAAAAGTAACCAGCCCTCATGATCTTCATTGCAGTTGTTCTAGCTAAGAAGTGACCACCATCAGGACCATCATAAATTTATTTGATCATTCTTCCAGCCTAGTTTGTATCAAGGCATCTTAATAGGGCTCCATTAAAATATTTTCTAAAGACAACACCGTCAATTATGACATAAGGAATTGACTGTAATCTATACTATCTCCTTTTAGTTCTATCTAATTCTTGAGGGTATCCATTTCCTAATAAGAAATTCATCATATCATCCATCCAAGTCCTTGGGTCACTATTTCTTACCTCTTGTCACTCTGTTAGTATCATAGTAGATTCCTCATCAAGTTCTTGAGATGATAACATCTATTTACACAATCCTTTCCCTCTTACCAGCTTGGTGATTTGGATGTCAACATCATATTCCATCACTTTAGTAATCTAGCCAGCTCTTTTCTCACTAATATATTTTCTCAAAAGGAAATCCTTCACATTGGCATGGGGTACTAACAAATGAATCTTATTATGAGACAAGAGGTGTCTAAATTTCTTTAAAGCTCTGATGACTGCAAGGGCTTGCTTCTCTACATAGCTATATTTATCTTCATATTCTTTAAGCCCTTCACTAAAGAAACTTATGGGTTGCTCTTCATTCTTGTCATTTCTTTGAGTCAGGACAGCAAAAATGCTTGACTCACCACCTAGGGTATAAAGGATGAAATCTTTCTCAAAATTTGGATTCATCAGAGTAGGGGCTGAGGCTATGGTTGTCTTGATCTCTTCAAAACTTTCCTTCCCTTCCTTGGTCCATGCAAAGACCATACCTTTCTTGAGCATAGTTGTAAGAGGTTTCACCATGGTAGCAAGATTAGGGATAAATTTTCTCACTAAATTTATCCTACCTAAGAAACTTTGCAACCCTTTCTTGTGTTTAGGAAGAGGAAGGGCAAGTATTTCTTTTTTCCTCTCTGGATCAATGGTTAAGCCATCCTTAGATACAATATGTCCTAATAATTTTCCTTGGTTAGTGGTAAAGACACACTTGCTTGGGTTAGGGGAAACCCCAAACTCTCTGCATCTTAGGAATACCTATCTTAAATGATCAAAATGATCCTCTACAATCTTAGAGTACATTGTAATATCGTCAAGGTAAACTAATCTTTTGAAGGCCATCTCCATTGCCTTCTGAAATGTAGCATCTAAATTGGTTATCTCAAATGGCATCTTACAATAAGCATAGGTACCCCATTTAGTGGTAAATGTAGTCTTGTACCTATCAGACTCTTTAACCAGCACTTGATTGTAGCCAAAAAATCCATCAAGAAATGAAAATCTCTTTGAACCACTGATCTTGGACAAAATTTTCTCCATAGAAGGGAAAGGATGGTGATCTTTAAGGGAAGCTTGGTTAAGGTCGCTAAAGTCCACACCCAATCTAATTTCTCCATTCTTCTTCCTAATAGGGACAAGGTTTGCTACCCATGATGAGTATTTGATAGGGAAAATTATGTGGGCCTCAATCGATTTGGATACCTCCTTTCTCATTAAGGGTTCAATTTTAGGATTCACTAGCCTCTGTTTTTGTCTTACTGGTTTGCCATTATCAACTAAATTAATAGTATGCTAAAATAACCTTGGTTCAAAACCCTTTAAGTCATCATATGTCTAAGAAAATACATCATTAAATTATTGACATAGATGAATAAAATTTTCTTGTTCAATTTTAGAACATACCTTACCCATGTTTAAGGATTTTCCATCAGAAACCATGACTGGAATGTAGTCATCTTCATCAACAGCTAAGTTCATGGCCCTGCCTCTTGCTTGATCACTAGGATTAAAAACACTCTCTAGAGTAATGAGACCCTTAGGAAATTTTTTAGAACTGAGATGAATGATCTGATCACCATACTAATCTTACAGTCTTGACTGATTTCTCTCTGAGAATTCTATCTCATTCTGCAAGAAGCTCACAATTTGCTTATTAGACTCATACATTTTCCAATGGATGTTGTTATCAGGGATAGTAGGCCTTACTACCACTCTTATTTGTTTCTTCTTCTCCTCCTCAAGATTCCCTAGCACATCATAAGATGCACCTATTATTGCAAGTCTATCAGCATTCCTATTTTTTTTTCTAGGGATGCTTTGAATATTAAATGCATTAAAACCTTCAAGCAAATCCCATGCCCTATTTTTATAAGACTTGAACAAACCATTCTTGGTGGTATTCTAATTCCTCACTTGATTAACCACCAACTCATTGTCTCCATACACCCTTAAGGCTTGAATTCCTCTTTTTTGAGCAAGTAGGAGACCTTGAATCAAATATTCATACTCGGCTACATTATTAGTGCAACTGAATTGGAGCCTAAAGGAGAAGTAGTACCTTACTTGTGCACGAGAAATTAACATCACACTAGCCCCTAATCCATTTTTATTCCTTGATCCATCAAAGTACATACTCCATATCCCACTCATATCTTCTTTAGTCTCTACAAGATTGGGAACTAGCCCATTCATCCAAGAAAAAATCAGGTATATCTGTTAGGGAAGTGGTGGGCTCATTCACTATGTCATTCTAATCTATCTATAGGATAGGGCAATTCATGTTGATGGAATTAGGGGTGTAAGATTCAGTATGATGGAGGGCTTGAGGCTCTGCTCTAATTGAAGCATTTGCTCCATATCTCATTTTAAAAGACAAATATGACCAATCAGAAGATATGAAACCACCTATTTGGGCCGTGAAGTCCCTTGACAGACAGATGGCAAAATATGGCTTGACCTCAACAACAGAGATATCTTGGGTTATAGTACAACTAGGGCATGCATTTAAGGCCACCTCCAAATTCCTAAGGATCCCTACAGTCTTTATAGTACTACCATCCAACTATAATACATCCCTAACAATGGGTTCATATTTCATTTCCAAAGCATCAACAACATACCTAGGCATCATTGAACTGTTAGCCCCTATATCAATCATGCAATTATGGACTAGTTTTCCCCCTATAATTAGAGAAACATAGAATGGAGGAGGTCTAACCTTTTTACTTATTTCTACCTCCCTTGATGGTTGTACTAGGCTTGTGGCACTTTCCATGCTGAGTGTCTAATCCTTTGGTTCAATTCTTTCCAATTCTTGTTGCAGCAACCTCTTTTGCATGGGTATAGTAGCAACAACATCCCACATGGAGATATTCACATTTGTCTTCTTCATTTTCTCTACCACACTAAATGGCATATTAGGTGTTTTGGTGGAACCCTTGGGAGCTGCAATTGTATGAGGTTGAGATGGAATAACCTGAGGATCACTGGCATCTTTTCTGCCATGATTTTGCCTTTGCTACTAAAAGGTACTTGATTGATTATTTTCTTCTTGCTCATGAGATATTGCATTTGAATTTGAGGCTTCTTGGGAGGAGGGATAGAATCTTCCATAGCTCTTTTTTTGCTTCTAGTGTTATGAGCAATGGAATCCTGGTTTACATTATAATGCTCCTCCATCTGATGATTCATAAAAGAGCAATCACCCTGTCTTTGCATATCTAAGGTATCCTTAAATTGTCCTTCCTGGTATGATTGTTTTGCTATAGGTTCTTGGACTATCAAAGCCATAAAAGATTCAGCCTTCTGACACATACAATAGGCATAGGAGTAGTTACATGAGGAACAAAAATCTTGATCTTGAGCAATATTATTTTGAGGGACTATGGCCCTACTTTGGTTTACATTTGAGGTTGAAGCATGGCCACCTTGCCTACTCTGATCAAAATAATTGTTCCAATGATTAGGATTTAGATGCCTACCACTTCTTGGAGTTTGATATTGCAATTGATGAGGCTTACTACCTTGAGCTTGTTGTCTTTCTAAAGTCTTTCTAAAGTCACCACCTTGTTGCTTACTTTCTGCATCATAGAGGAGTTATCCTCCAACTTCTTCCCATAATCTTGCAATCTTTTCTCTAGGTTCTTTTCTCTTTTATCCATGTTCTGCATCAAAGATTGCATCATCTCTTTCATTTCATCTATCCCATTTGAACATGTGGAAGCTTGAGGGACTAGGACAAGGGATTGTGATGTAGAAGTTGTGGGAAGAGGATCCATTGCTGGTTGATGATTTGGAACATAAGGGAAGAAAGGCATAGGAGGCCTTGGAGCTAGCTTACCTCCTTGTATTAGGATATTCTCTAATTTATTGCTATGTCATAAGCATTAGGCAAGGTATCTCCTCCCATAGTTTGGATTGTAGTGGCAATATCATTGTTAAAAGCTCTAAGGTAATGCAAGAAGGAATTACTAGGGGTAGGCTTCATTGAAGTAGGTATTCTATCCCATGTCTCTTGAAATCTATAGTTAAAATCAATCATACATTCATGGGGGGCTCTCTTTATAGTAGTCAACTACTCTAAAAGTGACAAATAGTCACTTTTATCCTCAAAATGTTTGCACAATCCTGCTTCTAATCCATCCCAATCTGTTATAGAACCATGAGCTAAACCTTTATACCATTGTAGTGCTTTTCCTTTCAAGGATGAGGCTAGGAGCCTAACTGCAACATCATCCTTTGTAATACCATGGATATTGCAGACATTTGCAACCTCTTGAAAGTTTTCTGAGGGAGAGATAGAAGTTTCATCAGTAAACTCTAGTATACTTTTGAGGGTAGCTACTAGTATGTCATGTATTTGGGCTAATAAGAGAAGGCTCCCACCATTAAAGGTGGCAAAAGTATGAGCTCTAGGCAACACCATATAGACAAGTGATCTATTGATATGTGTTGATGGCACTCTAGGCTAAGATCTAACATCAAGAGGAGTAGAGATAGATCTTGTAGGTGTATTTGTTACTATTGCACTCCTAACTAGTGATAAAGATATTCTAGTCTTCCTTCTTCTAGGGTTTGAAAATGAAAGCTCTTGATATTGAAACTTACCTCTAGAAGATGCCCTTGTTTCAACTCTGGGCATGAATTATTGCAACTTTGGTTTGGAACTAGATATGTATTTGAAGCTTAGAGTCACCAAGTACTTTGAAGAATGAGCCTCTTGAAGGCTTAAACACGTAAGCCAGTGCTATTTCTTTGGTATTGATCTTGAAATCTTCCCTTTTGACACTAGTAGGCTTGAAATTTTTCAAAAAGTGGGTCCCATTGAGTGTGCCAAAAACTGTTGTCACTTAAGTTTGCACCCTTGTCCAAAGCCTATGCATGAGGACAATCTAGTGAAACATGGAAACAACCTCCAAGCTATGGGACTTGAACTATGAGGTTGAGTCTCCGGAGAAGGCTGACTTCCTCTTACTATCAGGATGCACCTAGCTACTCTTGGAGAGGAAAAGGGGGAAGGAGAGCATGAAATAAAATCTACCTAATCTAATCTAAAGAAGTGATGCACCAAAATAGAGTGTTCATATCAATCTCTGCCTATATATGCACTTTTGAACCAAAATGAAACTAAGGATATACACATTCAGACTTGCTTTAATCTAATAATCATATACAGATCAGAAGACCAAGATGAACGACACAAAGAAAGAGAGATTCACTTATATTATCATTCATAGGCCAAGGAGATACAGTCATGCAAATCATAAATCTCTACAAAACACTAGTAAGAGGCAAAGAGTTCTTGCACTTTCATACCAATGATTGAAAGAGATAAGGTAGAAAATGGTGTAAGATAAAACTCCTAGGCTTAGTTTTCCACTCCCACCAAGAGATTTCTCTTATCTCCTAGTATCCTATGCTTCTATAGGATCTCCTAATAGGATTAGATCATTAACTAAATCCTATTCACTCTTTACTACAAGAGTCACACCTCAAAAACTCCACCTTGGATGATCCACACCTTAATTTTGGTTCTCTTTCTCACTTTCACTTAGATGGATCTAAGTGCCAAATCCACTAAAACCGCACAAATTTCAAACTTCATTGTGGGAACCTTCTTCACATTGAATTCATTCATATTCCATCCCATTTGACTGATTTGGGAAGGTTCTTGGCTCATGGGTTTATCAGATTCAAGATTTCATCAAAAGAGATCTTAAAAATAAGCCTATTTCTAGTAGCCTTTACCAGTCCGTTTTTCCCCTTTTTAGTAAACTTTTCCCAAACAACTCAGAAAAATAAAACTTGATTTGGATACCCTTTTGGAAGTTTTAAAACTTTCATTAAGGGTTCTGGGTCTCAAAGTGACCGTACGCCTCCTTCCTAATATCAAGGAGAAACAGGGCTAAAAGGCCTAGTTTCTAGGACAGTTTGTCTAGGATTGATGAAAAATGCTCAAGACCTATCCTAATGGACTGGTACGACTTCCCAATGCTTAGGATGGATGAATAACATGAAAACCTACCATAAAAATTCCTGGGGACGTGCTGTACTTCCCATTCCCCACATGAAATGATTTGATTTCCCCCTGTCAAGCCTCTAACCGGGTATGTCAAACTCGCCTAGGGCCTGATCATAAAGCTAGCTCCCTTGCTCATGATGATTCCTAAGTTTAGATACAATATTTAAAGAGGCCCCACTTGAATATTCAACCACTTATTTAGTGTTTCCATGGTTGAAACTCATGTGGGAGCCATTTTTACAAAATCTGTCACAGTGTGACCAAAAGAAAGGCCTGAACTAAAACAACTTGAAAACTATGATAAATCTACTCTAAACCCTTAACACATAAAATGAAAAAGTCTTCAAAATGACTATAGAACACGCCTCAACCACTGTATCAACACGTTTTTGGCTTCAAGTATGACTGTTCCTTCAAAAACCGAAATATCACTTCAAAAACAGAGTTTTCCAGCACTTCATTAACTCAAAACTTTTTTACAAAAAATACAACCAATGCTTGGAGATTCGAGCCATAACTCCATTAGGTGTCTTCTCCACCATTCTAGGTCCCATTTGGTCGAAAATAACCTCCCACAATCAAAGGAATCCAAGGCTATCCATGTTGCATGGAATATTTGCAATAAGTGCAAAATGTTGTTATGACAACATTCTTACAACACTTGGCAACTTTGATAGATGCCTTAATCCTATATTATAGGCTTCTTATCCTCACATATTTTGAGGATCCAAGATCATTCATGATCATCATATTTATAAAATAACCATTAACCATTCTTAGGCCTAAGACATATTAATGACTCAATCTCCCTAACTCCTAACATTAAGAAATTAAATGACAACTAACAAAGGCTATTTGTGTGACCTTAGTCTTAGTGACTAATTCACCTAGCCAACATAAAACAAGACCTTCTAAGGTCCTCAACCAAATTACACTAACTTCTTAACTTGGCTAGAGTCAAGTACAAGCCAAAATTGACTAACTAGTAGAGGTTAGCCTAGGTGCTCCTGCACCAGAAAATTGTGTAGTTCAGAGGCACAGGAGAATTTACACTGAGAATCTGCAGAGTAGTAATAGAGAAAATAGAGAAAGGTTGACCTACAAAATTCATAAAAATTGCCTTTATAGTTCAGGCATAACTAAGATTTTCCCTCCAAAACTATCCTGCAACCATCGCCATCAAGGCTCTGCCAAGAACAATCATGGGGATATAGAAGAAAATCTGATCTAAATATAGCTTTTTGGTACCATGAAATCTAATTTTTAACTAAAACAAGGCCTTAAGAAGATAGAGGTGCTGCTATAACTATGCTCTGACCAAGTAGATAGATTAGATCAGGGTGGTAGAGTATCTCTGCATGCTTCACATTCACTTTTGGTAGTTAGAATTGATCACAGAGATTAAATCGCATAAAAAATCTTGACTTTCTTCATTCCTGAGCATCTGAATTAGCAAGGTCAGCAAGTCAACTAAACTCTGCATCCAAAATAGGCTATGTAGACCAATAACCTCTTTCCTTTCTACCACCTTGCAAGGTCTTCTTGAGTTGACCACCCTTTTCATTACTAACAGTGCCCTCTTCTCAAACTCCAACTACGACGGTCACATTAACTGCCAGTGCATCTAATTGTTACTGCCTCCACCGAACCCACTAGGACATTTGTCACCAAGGCACTATGTCACTATGCGTATCCTCAAAAAAATTCCCATAGCAAGATAGTGCCCACCATGGATCCAGACTGATCTGACGATCGTAAAGACTCACTGTATTATTGCTTTATCTCCTTAAAACCTCTAGGCCCACAAAACACTTGGCAACCACTTGGAACAACCTAGCATCCTTTCTTGGCAAGACCTGGCCCCGCTGATCCACATGGCACAATGGTGCTATGTCACTATGGGTAATATCCTCACAGCTTCCCATAGCAAGATAGCATCTACCATCAATTTTCTTAGATCTACGATGATCAACAAAATTGTACAACTGCACACTGAGTTGGTTAAGTAAATCAATGAAAAACCACCATTATACTATGACCCACTTGACAACTACCAAAGAGGATGAGCCATAATATCACTTTGGAGAAGGGCGAGCCCATTACGTCATCTATGCCACACATCGTCGAGGCACTATGTCACTATAGATAATATCCTCGCAGCTTCCCATAGCAAGATAGTGCCCACTATTGATTTTATGAGATTTGACGATGAGAAAGATGGATCTGACCTATTAGTATTCCAACCAATAGAAATTGGCCACGTGCCAACTTGTCTAACAAATTTCATCACTGATATTTGATGGAGCATACTTGGGACCCACCTTCCTTTTGATGTCGTCGCAGTAACATTTTTCGTCTGGGTGCTATGTCGCTAACGGCAAGGAACACAAATTTTTTGATAGCGCCATAGCGCCCACCGTGGATCTAGCAAAACTTGGCACCAGAGAAACAACAAGGAAAAGGAGGACCCACCTACCACATGGTGAAAAGGTGCTATGTCGCTATGACAAAACAACATGCAACTTCCCATAGCGAGATAGAACCAATCGTAGATATCTCTTGATCTGATGGTGAGGATTTGTGAGCTCGCAAAAACATTAAAATTCTCAGGGAAGAAATATCATAAGGTTGGAATAAAGTATTTCATGCCCCTTTTGAATATTTGGATATTTAAAACCTGTGAACATTACTACGTTGAATTCAAAAGTGGTGATTCTGGTAGGAAGGAAAAAATGACCAACAAGCCCCACTCAAGCAGTCCATAAGATCATCCATTCTTGGCAAAGGAAATTGATACTTGATGGTTATCTTGTTTATAGCTTGAGAGTCTGTACACATTCTCCACTCTCCATCTTTTTCTGGTGCTAGTATTGGAGGTACTACACATGGACTCAAGCTCTCCCAAATCAAACCCTTCCTCAATAGCTCCTGTACCTATCTATTTAGCTCCTCAATTTCAGTAGGAGTCATCTTATGAGCAGCCTTGTTAGGAAAACTAGCTCCTAGGATTAAATCTATCTAATTACTGATTTGCCTTACTGGTGGAAACCCTTCTGGAACATTATCAGAGATGATATCTCCAAACTCACCTAATAAATTTGAAACTTCAAGTGGTATTTCACTACTATCTTCCTTATCTTTTTTAGGAATCAAAGCATAGCACATATGCTGATGTTTCATGTCATCTAAAAACTTTCTTCCATCAACAAGACAAATCCTAGCACTACTGCATACCTTTTCACCTTCTTTTTTCATGGGCTTCAGTTTGTGGCGAACTCCATCCTTTGTTAGAGAGTAGGTGTTTGCACAACCATCATGTACTGCATGCCTATCAAACTACTACAGTCTACCCAACAATAGATGGCAAACATCCATTGGAATAACATCATAAAGAACTTCATCATGGTAACTCCCAATTTTGAACTTCACTAAACATTGTTCACTTACCAGGACCTTATGATCATCCTTCACCCAAGCGATCCAATAGGTCTGGGGGTGTTTCTCCCTCTTGAGCTTTAGCTTAGAGACCATTTCCTCTAATACCAAGTTGTCAGTGTCACCACCATCAATGATCACATCACAACATTTATCCTCACACTTGCACCTAGTATGGAATAGACTCCTCCTTTGTCCTAGTTCAATTTCACCACTTAGTAGGACCCTTTCATTTACTAAGGTCTCTCCTCTTTTTGCATCATCTAAATGTGATGACTGTGCATCCTCATCCACATGAGCAACCCTAGCTTGACCCTCATCTCTCCTATCTTTCCTTCCTTATCATTGAGGGAATTCAAAGGCACAATTACCTTCTTCATTGCATTGGAAATAGGTACCACAAAAGCCTCCTCTTCCTCTTCCACGTCCTCTACCTCTTCCTCCAAAGTTTTGATCACAGGAGCAGTTGAAATCCTCATTCCTCTAGTTCTTGCTAGTACACACATCTTCATCTTTCTTTTGGGTCTCATTTTGGCCTCAAAATGACCTACCACTACCCCTTCCTCCTTGACCATGCCCTCTTTGTCTCCCTTCAAACCTTTTTTTATCTTCTTTTCAACTCGTAGGGCAAATTGGTATGCCTCTTCATCGCTGGTTATTCTTACCAAACTTAATTCCTCCTGGATGCTAGGTTGCAACCCACTATTATAATGAGCAACCTTCTCTTTTTTTCTTTTGCATGCCCTGCTCTAATTAGAAGTTGGTAAAAATCCTTCATATCTTCCTGGATTGATTTTCCTACTTGCTTTAACCCATGCATCTTCTTAAACAAAGAAAGCTCGTAATCAACAAGAATGAACTGCTTCTTTAGTTTTTCCACCATGCATTTCCACCTTGTGATCTTCTCCTTTCCTCTTCTATTTCTTTCAAATTGAACCTCTTTCCACCAAATTTTGGCATGGCCTTTTAGTTTGGCCTTTGCAAACTTAACCTTATCTGGATCCCTGATATCCTCATACTCAAAGTACTCTTCCAGTTCATTGATCCAGTCAATCAACTCATCTAGTTTCAGATTCCCTAAAAATACACCCACATCAATTTTAGGTCTTTTCCAAAACTTAGTAATGGCCCTAAAAATCCTCTCCTCTACCTAATTTAGAACTTCCCCTTCAACTTCCCCTTCTAGTCCAATTTCTTCTTCTTCATTGTCATCCTCACTTTCATCGCCTGCGACAACATTTGTTCCTCTATGGAGCTCCTCTTGCAATGCTTGAACCTACATTTGGAGGGCTCTAACCTCCTCAGGATTAATAGCTCTGGCCCTTCCACCATGCTTTCTTCATGGAGGCATCTTCTTAACTCAAACCCACAACCACACAGTCCTAGTGCAAACTGCCTCACAGTCAGCACTCTATCTATACATTCAGGAAAACCTTGCTCTGATACCACTTGATGGGGACACAACCCACTACAGAATGGACACAAATAGGAAAGAAAAAGTTTTATTAAGTATGAAAATATTCTAGTACACTTAGTACAAAGAAAATAGACTCCAAAACATGCCCTATGGGCTTACAATAGCATGAAACAAGAGATAATTTCTTCTCCCAGTACCTTCTCTCAAACTCCACTTTGAACTATCTTTTACAATGCCAAAAATATCCTTAAATAGATCCCAAAGGGTTAAGGATTAGGAATACATTTTAGAAAGTGCTAGTTGGCATCCACTGACCAAATAGAAGGCTCCAAAAGTCACATTAGAAGTCAATACAAAATTAGAAGAATCCAAAAATGGTAACCGAACTTTCGGGAGCCATAACTTTTGAATTGTAGCTCCGATCGACGAACCGTTTATATTTTTGGAAAGCTCTCGAAGTGCTCTATAGCTATATGGACTAGATTTTCTTGTCCTCCATTTTTTGGCTCTGTAAAAGGTCATTTAATGCTGCAAACTTGACTTTGAAGCATTCTTAGGAGGTCTCTAGAAATCAAAAAATTGCAATAATTTTCAAACTGTGCAGCCTTTTGACCCGATTCTTTTTCTGAAACGTACTAAATTAAAATTTTCATCCTTCCTCTAATTTACACCTTCTGATTCACCATAATTATGGATCAATTACATAGTCCTATTGATGTAGGAGCATCCAGAGGTATAAGGGCAATCCTATGTCACCCAAAAAAATATAGTTAGACTTAGTTTTTGTTTCATGTGTTTTCATTTTTGGATACCCATTTGTGTCAAATAAAGGTTCCAACTCTCACAGTTCCACTATCAGTGTTCGTGTAAATCCTGAAAAAATAGGAGTATGTAATTGAGCCATCATTTTGGTGAACTAGGAAGTGTAAATTGGCCAAATGAATGTAATTGTGATTTAGAGCATTCCAAAAAAAGAATCAGGTCAAAAGGCCCCACGGTTTGAAAGTTATTGCAGTTTTTTGAGTTTTGGAGACCTCCTAAGAATGCTTCAAAGTCAAGTTAGGGGCATTAAATGACCTTGAAAAGGGCCAAAAAATGGGGGATGAGTGAAGCTTGTCCATAGGGCTATAGAGCGCTTTGAGAGCTTTCCGAAAATGTAAACGGTTCGTCAATCGGAGCTACAGTTCAAAAGTTATGCCTCTCAAAAGTTCGGTTACCGTTTCTAGATTCTTCTAGATTTGCACCGACTTCTAACATAGCTTCTGGAACCTTCTATTTGGTATGTGGATGCCTACTAGCACTTTCTAAAATGTACTCCTAGTCCTTAACCCTCTGGGATATATTTAAGGAGATTTTTGGCATTGTAAAAGGTAGTTCGGAGTGGAGTTTGAGAGGAGGTACTGAAAGGAGAAATTATCTCCACGTTTATGCTATTGTAAGCCCTTAGGGCATGTTTTGAAATTTATTTTCTCTGTACTGTTTGTACTAGCTTATTTTCTTAGTTAATACAATTTCTCTTTTTTGTTCTGTCCATTATGTTCTTGGGTTGTGTCCCCATCACCTATTTTTTTGACATTTACACGTATCTCAAGGTGCTTAAATACTTTAACCCAAAACACTAATAGTGGAACTATGAGAGGTTGAACCTTTATTTGACCCAAATGGGTATCTAGAAATGAAAACACATGAAATAGAAACTATGTCTAGGTATATTTTTATTTTATTTTTAGTAAACAAGATTGCCCTTATACCTCTGGATGCTCCTGCATCAACATCTCTTGCTTTATTACTCCTTGTATTTCTAATAACCACCCCATTCTCCTTGTTTTTCTTCTAATTATCCTTTCTCTTCTTGTTTTTATTTATTTTCTTATCTACAACAGTTATCCAATCATTTTCATAACTGCCATCCTCTCCTTGTAGAGCCAAAACAATATCATTGAAGTCCCTCCATTAAGGGATGCTAACCTCCTTTAGATTTGGTATTTCCATATTTTGGGGTGATGTCATTCCCACCATGGAATTAGTTTGAGAACACTCCAGAAGTCTAGCCCAAAGAATAATACACATTTGGGCATCTTGAAAGTCCATCTCATTACTATTGTTAGGATTTACATAGGTAGCATCCAATATTTCTCCCCAATAATTCCCATGCCATAGATTTCTTTATCAACTAATAAATCTACCATTCTTCTTTGGACATCCTCATCATAGGTATCATTCACAATCTTAGAGGTTGTAATAGAGTGCTCCCTATCTAAACCTAGATCTTGAACTATCAAAGATGAGTCACCATTATCATTTTCACTTATCTTCAGCTCTTCCAAATTCTGATCATTACTACTAGAAACACTCTTTTTCTCCTCCAACTTTTGATCATTTCTGCTAGTATCACTTCTCTTCTCATTATTTATTAGGGTTTGGCCCTTAGGATCATAATCCTTGATCCCCTTTTTGACCCATTCTTTCTTGAACTTCTTAGCTATACTGGCTCTATTATGACATTTCTTTACCCAGTGTGCAACATTTTTACAATGGAAACATGCAAATTAGATAGACTCATATTCAATATCTTGCACCCAAGTCCCTAGTTTTGACTGTAACATAATGTATTCAGGCATATCCACCCCTTGAATGAAACCAACATAAACTCTTGCATATGTAAGCCACTTCCTTGACAGTGTGACTGGGTCCATCAAAATAAGCTCTCCAAAAGTTTTTTTGATGCCTTGAAATACATCTTTCGCCTAAAATTCCAAGGGCATACTTGGTAGTTTCACCCAAACTAGTGCTTGAACAATCCTTTCATACTGAATGCTTAGATTAGGTCACCATTTTTGTAGGATCATGGTGTTCTTTCCAATTAGCCACGGTCCACTACACAAAATATTTCTATGATCTTCATCACATGAAAAATAGAAATATAAACTTCCTTTGGACATCCTTGCTACATCAACTTGCCCTTTTAGAGCCCCTTTCCTCTTAACAAAGGCCCTGGCAATTTCCATGTTTGGCCTAGCTCCCAAGAACCACCCAATGAGTGTATTATCCATTCAAGATATATTCAAATCAATGATTTGGTCTGGGATCTCTAATCCAAAGGAACTTAGCTCAACATTTTAAATATTTTTCATAGGAGGTAAAGGGGACTTATCGACCAGTTTGATGCTAAATAGACTTGACCATTTTTTGCACAGACCATCTGAATCAAATCAAAGACTACATGGTTGTCCCCCCTAGGGTCACCAAGCACATTGGCACTATCACAATCAAAACCCTATTGATAATCCATGTCACTCATTCCTTGTTGAGCTCCATTTCCAAAGGATCCCAATCCATCCTATGTCTTCCTACTCCCCTTTTCTTTTGAAATTTGAACTCCTCCATTCCTTCTTACTTCTCCTTCCATCTCTCTCATTTTGAGACAATCCCATTCATATTTTTGTTAATAACATCAAAGAGAATAAATAAAAACCATTATTAAAAAAATTTTATAACTAAAAATTACATTAACACTTACTCTATAATTTTCAACTTTTTGCATCAATTCAATTGCCCTCTTGTGTGGCTAAGGAGTCTAATGGTATATAGATGCCAATAAATTCAATTATTTTCCAATTCTATGGAGGAAATTTTTAATTTAATCAATAGGAAAAGGGGTTGATGTGAAATAAATAATGAATGGGTCCCCCTCATAGGACTCCTCTCAAGGGACTGCATGTTCTTTTCCCTTTCTTTGATTAGCACATCTTTGTTAAAAAATATTATTATCACTATTCAAATCACTCCAAAATATATAATGAAGAAAAAAACATAATATAAAATACTATTTAACATTTTTCTTGTATCTAATTTGTACAATAACAATGAGGTTTACCTATTGGTAACAAGAAGTGCCTAGAGGATCATCATCATGACTTCTATGTGACTACTCCATATTGTAGCCTTGTATTTCAACAAAGTTTCATTAAGACATGTTAAAACACATCTATTCTTATTTTAAGTAATGTTGACAAGTAAACAATTATAAGAGAGTTTCAACTTAAAAAAGAGATAATTAGACTTTACAATAATAATGTATAACTCTTTTTTTTTTCTTTTTAAAAGATTATATATCATGCACAAGTTCATTTTACTACTCAATAAAAAAAAGAATCTAAAAAAAATCCAAATATTTATGGAAAAACAAGTTCTAATTATAGTCAACTATCTTGAACAATACTAATAGTTTATAGCTAGGAAGAGAGTGACATTTATTAGTAGAGTATGCAATAACTCTACATGAACATGTACACATAGTTTAGGATAAAGGGGGACTGCAAAGTATAGAGATCAAATATAAAAATGTTGGCAAAAAAATTAATAATTTAATAGTCTATTAGAGTCATTTATTGGAGGTTATTTTGAATGGTGCATAATATGTACCACCCCAATTATAATGTCTTTGCTTTTATCTATGAAAATAAAATTTTAATCAATAAGAATATCTTCCCTTGCACATACTAATTTTACTACACATATAAATTTGTGATTTCCCTCATGCACCTCAAATATGCAATTGGGTTTCTTAATAGTTGATGCAAGTCGTGTACTATTTATAAAACCTACAATATTCCCTGTTAGTTTTGGCCTTCCATCAATGTATATAGCTACTCTTTTACTTTGTTCATTATCTTTCTATTGTATATAATTTATAGAGAGTCCATACATACACATACTTTGTTATATCTAAAAATTTGTATCCAACTATTGTGATCATAAGAAGATCTAACATACTCCATCAATTTGAAAAATTTGTTGTAATAGACCTTTATGTCATCTATAGAAATAGTCCTAAACCATGTAATTATGGTGATGTTATGTTATATATCATCTCTCTAACAAAAAAATTAGTGTTTATTGGAGGAAGTTCCCTATGGAACCTTTGTTTTTGTATATGTTGGTACCTAAAGAAAACCTCACAGGTTCATTTTCTCTCATTGTCATAATAACATGACCCCCTAGAGAAAGGAAAATTTTAATGTATTTATTGAATTTCTTTCTGATCTTTTGAGCTTTAGTTGGTCTCCCTAATTTAGACCTACTAAATGTATCACTTTCTTCTTCCACTCCTATATATTCCTTGCTCAAGGAAGACACGTCTAACAAGTACCTATTGTTGGCTACAATTGATAATGTAATTGATAGTAGGATATTTTTAATAGGTAATGCTATGAATGTATGTAAAAGAGTCATATCAATTGTTATATTTTCATTGACATCAAAATCTAAGTTGGGTAGGCATTATGCTAACTCAATAGAGTACCATATCATTTGATTGATGAAGCAAATTTGAAGAAATTATGATGAAGATAGAGTTAGGACATAAGGGACTCAATGGGTATTTGAATGAGTTGCACACTAACAATGTAATATTGGTTTAATTATTTTACAATCACATATTGTTACAATGTATTGAAGAATACAAGGAAAACTAAGTGAAAAGGCTAATGAAGGGAGATTGTATTCACTAAGTGACTACTCTATTGCCTAAGTGATTGAAAAAGAAAGAAGGAAACACAATATTTCCTGAGTGAGATCAATATTAATGGATTGATATGTTTCAAGAGTAAATTCTATGTTTAGTGAGTAACATCTAGATGAACAAGATTGAATAATTAGAATCTAGGGCTAGCTTTCGATGGAAATTTAGAAAGTTCAAGATGGTCTAAGGCATAACTCAAAGATTTTTATGAGATCTATGATTGGGAAAATTCAAGAAGGATCTGATGGTGGATATTGAAGAAGGATAAGAATGTGCATGAAGTTGTATTAAATTTGTATTGTCTAAATTCATTATATGAAGGAAATTATTTGTAAACCTAAGATCAATGATAGTGATTAAGTAGAAAAATATGGAAGGATATGGAAGCATTGAAAAAACTATTTGAGGAAAAAAGGATAGTTTTAGGTTGCTGGTTCAAATTTGGTATTGGTTATGCTATGGCGGTGATCAAGAGTTGATGATGTTGGTTAAGATCTAATCAAAGGTTGATATGAATGAGAAGTTGAAGCTATAAGAAGAAAATTGAGCTAGGAGAACCAAAAAAAGAAGATGAAAGTGAAGAAAGAGTAAATCATCCAAGTGAGTAAAAAGAAGAAAGAGAAAGAATAGATATCTGAATAAGAAAAGGTAGTTGCTATTCTTAAAAAATCATTTATATTGCTACTATTTAACCATTGTAGGAGAAAATATTAGAATAACTGAGTGGATCTAAAAAAATCTATGAAATTCTCTATGGTAACATCGATTAGTAGTGTTTGTAAGTTCTTCAAATCAAGCCCCTATTTAGTCAAACACAAGGAATGATATGGTATAGATACTCTTTTTATGAAATCCTCTAACAAATTCACATTAAAAATGCATATGTAACCTTTAACAAGGGTGCAGAGCTCACTTCAGAAGAGTAAAAATTTTGGGTAGTTGATCCTAGGTGGTTTTTTCCTTCATAGGGTTTCCATGTTAAAATCATGGTGTCAAATGTGTGAATATTATTTGTGTTGCAAGTTATTTTACATGTTTTTACAATTTACTACAACTTGATAATAACTAAGCTAATCACTAGGTAATAACTATAAGTTTATTGTCATTTGGTAATGCAAGGAATAATTTGTTACAAACTAGAGTTGTCATTGCACCAAAAGATTGACCAATTAATGCCCGATACAACCACTAGAATTATATAACATAGGAGGTGATTAAGCCATGTCACAAATTCTAAAGGGGAAGACTGGTGGTTAGTCCAACAATTCCCTCCTCAGCGTTACCCAAGGAGATTCAAACCTATGACCAAGCTCTGATACCACTTGTTACAAGCTAGAGTTGTTGTTGCACCAAAAGATCAACCTATTAATGTTTGATACAACCACTAGACTTATATAACATAGCGGGTAGTTAAGCCATGTCACAAATCCCAAAGGGGAAGGCTGGCAATTAGTCCAACACAATTAGTTATCAATTTACAAATAAGTGAATAAAAGAGTTAAGTGTTGAGTTGAATGACTACACGGAGTGATTGATAATAAAGTTTATGATGAGCTAATTCACCCCTCCACACCCCCCCCCCCCCCCCCGTCATTCTTAGCTATCTAACAATCTATATCATAGTTGAGTGCTTGGAAAAAAATTTTAAAGGAACTTCAGTTAAAGATCAAATATTTATAACAGAGAAGTACCAAAGGTGAACAAGGAGAACATTTCTTCATTGTAAGATTGAATGAAGTTGCATCTACCTAGCATTGGACATAATGTCACAAATTGGTTGGAGAATAAATATACTACAACTATTGGTCCCCTAACTATGGAGCAAAGGAATGAGAAAAGAAACCATAATAGTCTAATTATTGAGATTGTATCTACTCTCAATGATGTCATGTTTGATGATATTAAGAATTGTGATAATGATAAGAAAATATAGAATAAACTGAAACTTGTACATAGAAGATATGATAATGTAAGAAGAGCCAAAATGAAAAGCTTGAGAGGTAAGTATTATGACATGAGAATGAGAGAAGGCAATAATGTTGCAAAATATGTGAATAGAATAAAGTATGTTGTTAGTGCAATTAGATTTTTTGGAGGAAATAACATTGATTTTAAATTTATAAGTTTTTGAAACTCTTCTACCTATTTATGTTATTTACGTTTCTTCAATTAATGAAGTAAGAGCTATGCTTGGTAATGAGCTGACACTTGATTGTCTAGTTGGTCGATTGACTATATTTGAATTAAGCAGTTATAATAATAGTATAGTTATTATAGAAAATGCATTTAATTCTTCTCTAACCATCAAAAATTCAAAGAAGGAGAAGAAAATTAAGGAAGAAAGTGATTTGGAAACTAAAAATGATTTGGATAAGCTTGAAGCAACTCTTTCAAGAAGGTTGTTAAGAGGTAAAGGTAAATATAAAAGGTAAACTTCCCTTGATCTATTTAAATTTAATAAGGTTGGTCACTTTGATGCTAAATGCCCTAATAGAAGAAATTATGATAGAAACGATAACAAAAGATTTAAAGTTTAGGAAGAATAAGGATTACAAAGACAAAAAAAAATAATTCATGCTACATTGTTGAAGAAGAGCATGCCAAGTCTAGTTCTGACAATGACAAGGAAATAGTTGAAATGTTTTATGTTGTAACAAAGAAGATCCAAATGGTGAAATGTATGAAATGAATTTTTCCTTATTTCACATGTTACTAAGAATTATTCATTAATTATTGATAGTGTTTATCCACATCACATGACTACTAATCTAAGTAAGTTTGGTAAATTTGAATAAATTGACGAGGGTGGAAAATTTAAGCTTGGCAATGATGTTCCATTCATAGTAAAAGGTAAAGGATCGCTAATGATGACTAATAAGATCAAATGTGATGAGGCATATTGGATTCAAGGACTTAAATATAATCTTTTGAGTGTTGCACAACTGAATAACTCGGGTCACAAGCTGGAATTTGAGAAAAAGAATGTTAAGCTCTTTTATGATGATGGAAATCAAATTGGAACATGAATGCAAAAATAAGGTAATTTATTCTACCTTGATCCTACAGTTGGGACATGTTTATTTTCTAAAGTTAAGAATGTGTGGTTATGACATAAATAGTTATGTCATGTAAACTTTGAGAATATAGTTAGAATTGGTAGAAATAAAAGAGTAAGAGGATTAATGAATATGCAAAAAACTAAAAATGTTATGTCTGAAGAATGTCATCTCAGTAAGATGAAAAAGCCTAGCTTTTCTAGCAAGACACACACTTCTAATAAAATTTAGGAATTGGTACATACCAGTTTATGTGGTCTAATTGGAGTTGGTAGTTACTATGGTGATAAATATTTCATTTGTTTGTAGATGATTATTCAAGAATGATGATAGTAATATTTATGAAGGTGAAAACACATGAAATTGATATATTCAGATGGTACAAAGATAGAGTTGAAAAGGAAATGGTTAAATCTTTGAAATGTCTAAGATCTAATAGAGGTGGTGAGTTTATGTTTTTTGAATTCACTGACTTTTATGTTGAGAATGGTATATAAAGACATTTATCTACATTGAGAACACCACAATAGAATGATATTTTTGAAATGAGAAATAGATCCACCATGGATTGTGCAAGGACTTTAATGATTGAGAAGGAGGTATCACACATATTCTAGAGAGAAGCAATTAGTATAGTTGTTTACACTTACAATTGAATTCAATTGAAGAAAGGAATAAGTAAGACTTCATATGAACTTTGGTATGGTCATGCATTGAACGTAATTTATTTCAAAATATGTGGAAGTAGGTTTTATATTCAGAAGGATGCCAAGAATGGTTAACTTGTTGTCAAATGAGATGAAGGTATAATCCTTGGTTATTCATCTAAAAGTAAAGCTTATAAATGTTTGAACAAAGCTACTAACAAGATGATTGAAGGTGCAAATGTAAGATTTGATGAGTTTGTAGAGAAGAATGATGTGGAAAGAAAGAAGGAACCTAAGTATTACAAAAAAAAAATTTATGTCTATGAAGAGGCACCTAATACTCTACCTGAGTTACAAAATAGAGCTACCAAGAACCATATAGTTGTTACTGAGTCACAAAATACTATACCTGAGCACCACAAATTAAGACCTCAACATGAATTTAAACCTCTATCAAGTGAAAGAAATGTTGAGAATCAAAGAATTGAACTTATATTGGCCATATATGTGAGGAAGAGTCATCCACTTGATTAGATAGTTGAAGATAGAAGTGTTGGAGTAAAAACAAGAAGCAATTTAAGAGAAGCTATATATTTGATAGTTGATTTTGAGCCAAGACCAATAAAAGCTATGAATGTTGGGTTAATTCTATGAATGAAGAGATTTATCAGATTGAGAAGAAAAATACCTAGAAACTAGTGCTGAGACCTATTGAAAAATATATGATTGACACTAAATGGATTTTTCATAAAGAAGTTGAATGAGAATGGAGAAGTGGTAAGAAAAAAGGCAAGAGATCAGTTTGCAAAGGATATACACAAGAGAAGGAATTGATTATGGTGAAAATTTTGCACTTGTGGCAATATTGGAAGGAGTAAGTGTAGTGCCTACCCTCGTTCACATCTTTTCTAGACTTATTGTTGCTATTATTATCAGACTATGTAGACTAGTTTTATGTTGATGGTTTAGTGGTGTTGTTTTGACACTATCAGATATTATGATAGGGATTCAGTTGATATATGATGAGATCATCTAGACTTTACATTTCATGTATGTATGATGATCATTACATTGTTTTCGGTTATTAATGATGATTAGTTAGATGGTTTATTATCTCATGTGTTTTATTATGGTTACTTACCCCATACTTGCATGTGTATGGTGTGCATTTTTTCTTATTGTATGGCGTATCTAATGTGGTTAAGGAAGGGAGTCATAGTCACCTGCTTAGTCGAGATCTACATGATGCACCACTTTCTGCCATTGACTATTTAGCTTAGCATTATATATTTATGTACATGCATAGTTTTTCTACAGGTTGCAGGTACTGAGTATCGACTTCCCTGAATTGCCAGGATGAGCGTACCCTATTATACTACCTCAATGATAAGAGAAGGGAGATAAATTCTCAAGTCCAAATTCCAAACCTAAAAACCATTTGTCCTAGTGAGTTAGGACAAGTATCAAAGTTGAATACCCACTGGATGTGTCGGATGACATATTTCGTGATTTTTAACCCTTTAAATTTTGTATGATTTGTTCTATGACGGGTTTTCATATTTTATCTTGGAGGTCTATGGTGAATTTTCTATTAATTAAGTCCTAATAAATAGATTTAATTAATAAATTATTTATTTGAGAAAATTAATAAAATATCATGATCTTGATATTTTGATTGTGATTAATTAAATGTGAATTATTGAGGAAAGGAATTAAATAAAAGAAAACTAGAAATTAAAATTAATAATAATTATAAAATAATAATAAAGTAATAAATAAAATAATAATAATAAAAGTTATAAAAATTAAAATGAAAGTTATAAAATTTAAATAGAAATTATTTAAAAAGTAAATTGGAGTTATAAGCTTGCATGGGAACAACACGGGGGTTAGTGCATCAATTAAGCACAAGGTGTCTACAATTTTATGACTCATCAAAAAGAATTGGAAAAGACCCATGCTTAGTTGGTGACACCTTTCAGCGGTTTCAAGAAGCATTCCAAAGGTTTCTTGAGAGCTCTTTATATTCAGGCATTCATAGAAGCTTAGGGAGAGAGCGTGGAGAGCAATTGGAGCATTGGAGGACTCAAGAACTTTGAAGAAGGGAGCTTGCTCTACGGGTTTTATGAGAAAAAGTGAATTAGCATCAGAATCCGGGTAGATTCTTGTGATTTTTCTTATGCTATTTCCGCATCATGCATTCCTGTCTTCTTCATGTCTTCCATATGTCTTCTGAGGAATTTCATATTTTTTGTATGCATTCTCAATATGGGCAATTGAATTTATGTGGAAATCTTTATATGCATAGATCTGGAAAAAAAAAATAATAGGGCTAGGGTTTAAATTCATAGCCAAACCCATTAGATTATTTATTGGAAAAAAATTTGGGATTAAAAGTTTATAGGAAAATTCTGAGAATTAGAATCTATATATATTGTGTTTCGGGCCACGTGGGCCGACAGAGTACCTGTCGTTGCGGGTACTACGACGACAAGGGTACTTTGTACCCACTGTCGCCACAGTACTCTGCGACAGCAGAGTACCAAACACTTGGTACCGCGTCATATCAAGCGGACGACTTCATTCTTTTTTTAAATAACTGTCGAATGTTATATGTTTAATGTTATACGATTTCGGCCAGCATTTGTATATTATAATTTGGCTTTGTTTTGTTAAAAGGAAAGAATGTTATGGAATTCGACTTTTATTGTATTAGATTTTCATATGTTATATGAAATAAATTGAAATTAATATTAATCAATTTTATAAAATGCAATAATAAATATTTATATATTATATATGTATGTATGTATATATATATATATATATATATATATATATATATATATATATATATGTATGTATGTATATATGTAATATATAAATATGTAATTAATAAATTTGAATTATTATTGTTTGATAAAAGATTCAAGGGTTCATCTTTTATAATAAAGAATCATTTAATAATTTTATAATTTAAGATTTAATTAATAGTTTTAAATTATAAAATATATAAAGTATATGAAATTTAATTAAGAGTTGGTGGGGAATGATTTCAACAGAATATTGTAATTGGAAATTAGATTTTAGACTTATAAAGGAGAACTTTTATCCATCCAAAAACAATACATGGAAAAACATGCAAAATGTACCTATAATTCTTTCTCTAAGCTTGGAAACGTAAACTAAGACTTTTGCATTTGAATTCAAATCTTAGCAAAACCAAAACATGTGTTTACATTGTGTATTCTTTATGCTATTGTTTTGGGTTTTGGGTTGACTAGTGTTGACTAGTTATAGGACGTCTACCAGAGGCTTGGGGGTTATGTGATTGTGATGTCATGATGATGTTTTAATCTCGATCTTTATAAACCCAACCATGGTTATGTGATGGAATGCTCTATGTATTGGATGTGATTATTGATTTTTATAGTTGAGATTCTTGTGTATGAGACACTTGACCAAACCATTATTTTGGTCATCGATCAGTTATCCTTGATTATTTTCTAGTCGCCATGATGGGACTGAGATGTGGATTTATTCTTGATAATGTCATGTTGTGACATGTTTGACTCAACCATTTTTGGAGTCTTCGATCAGAATGATTGAGATATATTTTGGTTATTGAGAACCATTAGATACTTTTGATTATCAGTGATACTTCAGTTGCCAATAGAGAGTTGTTGTGTTCATGATTTTCTATGGATGTTTGCTCATGGAGATTTGATGCTTTTATACATATTTGATGATTTTTTTTTATGGATTATCTTTTGTAATTTTTAGATTTATGAGTTCATGAGCATTAGGGTAGGATATCTGCATGTAGTGACGGGAAGTGGCTTGCAATGGGGGCCAGGGTCCTAAGAGGCTGCCAGGGTAACTCATTGTAAGTTGGATTAATAAGTGATAACATTCACACCTAATACTAACTGAATGAACCTAAAAAGATAAGTGTTTTGTTCTTTCCCATGCCTTGAGTGCTTGTACAGGCTAGGATGGGAGTAGTGAGATGCAAGGTTGTGACCTTGCATTCCATAGTATGCCTCATCTGTATGAGAGGATACTAGTGGCCGCATGAAATCAGTATGGACCCATGGAGTTTAGCTAACTGCTAGGGTAACTTGTACGTGATAATTGCGATGACACTTTTCCGCTTGCATAGTAGGTTCCTACATGTCATTGTGTGCCTCTGGGAAGTAGATGTCAGTTTTGTGATTGGAACCTTTGAGTTAGTATACTTTTAGGATTCCTGGACTTATAGAGATTTGTGCTATGTGATTTTGATAGCCTGTTGGGACTTGAGATTATCTCCTTAGCACGGTGGGAGTGGACCACTTAGGTACCACGCAGTCGGGTGGTAGTGTATTTTCCACTCTTATCATTTGAGACTCATTGAGATATCATGGCTGATGTGTCCTTCGTGATGGTGGATATGTATCCTTTCATTGATGATTAGCATATGTTAGATGATGTTATCTTATGCTTATATTTGCATGTTAGATTTCTTTCTACATATGATGTTATATATGTTAGGAGTGACATTCTTACTATGTTAAAATCGATGATCTCTTCGGTGATTTGGGATGTTACGCACGGAAGGATGGCTAGGGCCCACAATGGTCTAATGATGCTATTAATGGTTGGGAGGAACCGTGCACTTAGTTTATTTTGTTTGATCTTATGATGGATGTATATGTATTCTATGATGATGTATCATGTGATTATCTCTACTTTGATGTATCATGGATTCGAATAGGATGATGTACCTTATTCTACATATGTATATTCTTTGAGCTTGTCATACCCTGTGACATGTACAGAGGATGATTGAGCATTTGGAAATGTAATGTTTAAACATTAGACTTATCATTATTATTTCATGTGGTTTTTGTACTAGATGGATTCATGTATGTAATTCAACGTTAAGGGATCTTAAAGAATGTAATCTGCTATGTATGTTATGTTTACTTTTCAGATGGACATTGCTATTGCTTTTGTTATTGTGAATAAGTTATGTATGGTATTTACTTTCATGTAAAAAATTTAAAAAAATGTTACCAAACTTAGTGAAATTTTAGGTTAATTCTTTGGATCCCTTGGCAGGGCATTATAGTAAGAACACCATTGACTTATGCTACATACAATAAGTTCAAATTATATCAAATGGATGTAAAATTTGCATTCCTAACTAGAATACTTGAGGAAGAAATATACATTGAATAGCTTCAATGATTCATTGAACCTAAAAAGAGGAACATGGTATGTAAGTTGAACAAAGCACTATATGGACTAAAACATGCCCCAAGAACATGGTATGAAAGATTACACTCTTAGTTAATTAAGATAGCATTTTCTAGAACTAGTGAAAATAATAAGCTATATTTGAAAAAAGAATCTAAATATATGGTGTTGATGACATAATATTTGGAGGAAATGACATGTTGAGCAAAACATTTTCAAATAAAAGATGAGTAGTAACTTTGAAATGTTAATGTTTGGAGAGAAAGAAAAAGCATTAGATTGCAAGTATACTAAAAATAGAAAGGTGTCTATGTAACTCAATTAAGTATGTGAAAGAAATCTAGAAGACACTTGGGATGGATAAGTCTAAGACAATCCGCACACATATAGTGACTAGAGTGAAATTACCAAAAGAAGACACTATTGGTGAGGTTGATCAAACACAATATAGATCTATGATTTGATAGCTACAATATGGTGTACATAGTAGACCAAATATTATAATTTCTTTTGGAATTGTTGCAAGCTTTTCATTTAATCCAATAGAAACTAGTATGATTTCTGTAAAAATAATATTCAAATATCTCAAAGGAACTAAAGATTATGGCCTATGGTATAAACAAGAAGGTGACTTTAATCTTAAAGTCTACACATATGTTGATTGGGTTGGTAATGTTGATGAAAAAAAAGTACAAGTGGTGGAGCTTTATTTTTAGGAGAAAGGTTCGTGACATGGATAAGAAAGAAAGAAAGTTGTATTTCACAATCTACTATTGAAGCTAAATATGTTGCCACTATAATAAATTATTCAAATATTGTACAAATCAAACAACTATTAGAAGTAATGAAAGAAGAGGCAATTGAGCCTATCACTATTTAGTATGATAATACTAGTGTTATAAATATTTCAAAAAACTTAGTGGTGCATGTAAAATTAAAGAATATATCAATAAAATAACATTACTTGAGGAAGAAATTACAAGAGAAACAAGTAAGGCTTCAGTATGTGAAGTCCAAGGTACAAATTGTTGATATATTTACCAAGCCATTACCTAAGGATGCTTTTGAGTATCTAAGAGGAAAATTGGGGGTCCCACCCCTATCCAAAATTTAGTATGTGAAAATGTGTGTTGCATCAATTCATGGATTAATTGTAATATCTTTATGGAACTTATACATAAATATTCACACTTTAGCAACATTTTTTAAATTGTTAAGTTGATTGTAATGAAACTGATGTAATTGATACATGCAACGTACACGGATAACTAAAAGGTTTTATAAGTTTCATGATGAAATTTATAATGACCTTTGGAATTTCTTTCAAAGGGGGAGAAGACATAAGAAGATAGAAGAAATAGATTACCCAAAGGGGGAGTGGTTTCAAAACAAGAATGAGTAAGAGAAAAGATTGTCAAAGAGAGAGAGAACATTTCGAACAAATATGAGATGAAGACTAAACCTAAAATAAGATATTGTAATTTAAGAGGGCAGAAATTTTTAAGTGTTGGTATCTCTAACTATTGTTTTATATTAATGTCAAACACTTAGTCATTTACTAGGCAGAGTTAGAAGGTCATCACTGTGATTGAGCTTCTCTATATAGGTTGAGTCATGTAAAGACTTGTGTGTAAACATATAAATGTTGAGCCCTATAGGAGTTGAGAAAGTCTTTGGTAACTAAGTATTTTCAATATAAGCTAATTATAATGATTACTAATTAGTTAAAGCATATTTAAGTTGAGTTACATAGAAAGTGTCGAGCATAGTAAAGACTAAACATCAGCAGCATGTACAATAAGTGCCAAGTATCAGAGATAGTAAGTGTTGAGCAACACAAAATTGATATTCAAGTTGGGAATGATACAAAATTTGAGGTGAATTATTTCAAGACAATATGGATAAGATATTAGAGGTTTTTACAAAGGTTATTACACATTTTATGGCATGGATTACAAATCCCTATGATTTGTGATGAACAAATTGGGTGAAGAGGCAAAATAAGGAAGCATCTAGAAAACTCTTTACAAAATATTCAAATAGAGTAGATTTTAACCTAGACAAGAGAAGTATAATGAGGAGCATGGTAGTGTGATGAGAAGGAGCAAACAAGCTATTTGTATGATCATAGAGAAAATCAATTGTGAAAGTGTGAACATTGCAGAAGAGGAAAAAGAGTTAAGTTTTGTAGAGGAAGTGACCTTGTCTATGTAGTGAAGGACAATAAAGTTATATCAAATAAGAGATCATATCAGATTGAAGAGAGGAGATCCAACACCATCTTATCAAAGAAAACTAAGGATTAGGTACTAAATCAATTTAATAGATTGAGATAGGGATAATATTTTAACAAAGTTGTCTTAATAGATCTTTGTAAATCTTTTAGCTAAGTCCTTACTTTTTGTAAGTGTAAAATCCTTTTGTAGAGTGAGAACTAACAGTCTCAAATGCCTTTACATGGAAGACACTTCAAAGGGTAGATCATCATATGTGGTCAAATATTGTAACCCTAATAGGTTAGCTTTATTACTATAGTAGTGAAGATTTGTGGGTGTCATCCCCACCCTAGTTTTACCTTCACCTTGGAGGGATTTTGGGTAACCAAATCTTTGTGTTATGTGATTGCATTGCATGCATGTGATAGATTAGATATACACATTACAATAGTTTGATTTTATAACTTATGCATGCATTATATATGAAATGGTAAATATGGTAAATGTACTATAGTATTGTTAAAAGTAAAAAGTGTTAAATATCATGATTCACTCCCCCCCCACCCTCAATAGCTTGGTTTCCAACTAAGACTTCCAACAATTGCTAACAAAGTCTAGTTCTCTTGAAAAAGTTTAACAACTTGGAGTTTAGCTCTTGGAGATGGAGGCTTATAAATTAGATAAAGTTATTGACAATAAGGTGATTTATATCTAGCTCATATTGTGGAAAATTGAAACACCAAGACAAGAGCTAAAGAAATACTTGAAAAGGAGGAAGGAGTTGGTCATTCACAATATGAGATTAAGTATGAAGAAGTTGAAACTAGAAGTCCAAGTGGGAGTGATACAATAGTTGCAGATGTACTAGAAAAGAACAAAATCATGAATAAAGAAGTTAGAGGAATAAAAATGGTACATGAGATTCAATTCATAAGGTTATGTGAAGTGACCAAGAAAAAGAAGAAAGTTGAGGAAGACAAGGTTGTTGCTGAAGAAAAAAGAAAAATGGCAACTATGATGTACAAAATCTTACAAACACTCAGCTATACATGATGAATCAACTGATGCTTACAAATAAAGATTTGAACAAAAAGGATATGGAAATAGAAGATATGAAATTACAAAAAGATTTATTGAAAAATGAACTAAAAAGTGAGAAAGAATTTGTGGAAAGATTCAATGAGCCTAATGAAAAAATGAAGTACTTTGAAGAACTTATGAGGTCATCTAGCAGCTCTATTGGCTAAGGACACTCATCTATCGAGCAAGGAGAACCATCCAAGAGTGGAGAACTATGAATTTCAAAGTCAAAAGACAAACCAACATGTTATCATTATGGAAAACTTAGTCATACTATAGACATCTGCAGAAGCAAAAATGGTATGCAAAACCCTAAACCTAAGTTTTTAGGTTATTGGTTTTAATGCAAGAAGTAAGGCAACCAAATACATGAGTGTAGATCAAGAATGAAAAATACATCTACTACACCTAGATTTGAAGGCTATTGTTACAACTATCAAAAGTATGGATATGGAGCATATGACTACAAGTCAAAGACAATGTCCTATTGGACTAACTAAAGGTAGAATTATGCACCTAACAATGTATGTTTCAAATGTCATAAGTTTGGACATCTAAGAAAAATACCAATGCACTAGCATTAAACCATAATCCCACCAAAGGAAAAGGAAAATTGGACATTAAATAAACAAAGAAGGAGATGAATCAAACATGGAAGAAAAAGGTAGAAAATGGAAATAGTGGTAGAACTAGAGTTAAGATCACCCAACCCAATGGAGAAGGTGATCATATCATCTCAAACTAATCAAGAAATGTATGTAAGGAACTATACATTTAATGATATATCTTACATCAATTCCAAACATAAAAGATCTAAAGTTCATATTTGCATAAGTAAAGATGCATAAGAATAGATTAATGAAAGGAGCAATGCAAAAGAATCATTTACACTATTAGTGTCGAACATTGGTAAAATTGTCTATATTGATCAAGAATTGTAATATGGATCGAGTACTTCAGAAGCTAAACTGATGTATAGGATGAGTTAGATGGAAGGGATCGAACTATATAGAGAAGACCTAGTTCAAAAGGTATAATATCAACCAAGTCAGCTGGCTTCCACCAACCAAAGTACATAGCATTAATGAAGACCCTAAATCAAGTAGAAAGAAGTGTATATCAAAATTCTAAGACATTGTTTCATAACTTTCATATAGAATTTGAGAGCACAATTGTAATTTGAGAAAAAAGCAATCATAAGGAAATTAAAGAGAAAATTTGGAATAGAATCTTGATCGAGTGAAGATTTGAGTAGTGTCGAGTTATCCAGAAAGAAGAAGTTTCAAACCCTATCAAATAAATATGGAAACTTCATCATCTGGGAAAGAGCCAATGAGTATAGATTAGTAACATTCAATTGGTAAGGCATGACACCTATTCTCCACCTAAATTTTGTGTTATTTATGAGATCATGATGAAAAGTGACTCAATGGGTGTGTTATCTTCGATACCACCTAAGTTAATCATGAGACATGATGTGTGAAGTTGCTACATGTGTAAGATTGGAGAAGTTGGTGACTATGAAATTTGAGAGGCTTGTGAAAAATTCAGTGATGGAGTTCTGAAGGAAAAATTCAAGATTCTTGAGGAAAGGGTTAACTTGTGCCTTAGATTTTCCATAAAATTTCAAGATCAAATGGATCAAGGTTGTACTAAGCAGGATCGACAATATTAAGGTATAGATATATAATGGACTAGTTGAGATAACCAAGAAAATAATTCACAAGGTTACAAGTTATCCCACTATGGATAAGAAGAAGACTATGTGATGTTTAAGTTGCAAGGAAATTGAGGCTAATACAGGAGCCGAGTGGAATGGATGAGGGTTGTCCATTCCAAATATCTCTAGCCCATTGAGTGAATTTTTAGTAAGAGTAATTGCTCACAATTTCTATCAATCAAGCATATTGAACAGTGTGTCGTGTATGGCAATGGACCACACATGGAAGATTGTCATTTAAGATCATGAATATGATCTTTCTAAGTTGCACAAACTTTAATTGGTAGAAAAATTCATATCCCTCTAGAAGGTGAAGACCTTTATGTGTATTTTATTTTATATTCAGAAGTATTTTCTTGATATTGGCAATATTATTTGGGAACAAGGAAAATTAGTAAGTACATAACCCAATTAGGAGACAATTTTGAAAATATCATGGATGCATATTTCAAGGAATTCAAACAAAGAATGAAGATGACGATGAGAATGAGAATGAGAATACTAGAAGATATGGTAATGAAATGTTACAATGATGTATTCTTTTTAGTAGACATAGATAACATATTTGTCTAGGCAGTAAAGCCGAGGAAATCATGGCTAACAAAATTTGACTATGCAATTAACAGTCAGATTGTAAATGCAAATATTGTTGCATTATTAAAAGAAGAGATTGATGTTAAAGCATAATCTTTTGAAAAATATGAAGAAGATAAGGCAAGAATCACTACATATATCAAAATAGTTTCTAAGGAGAAGAAAAGAAAGAAAATGATTGAAGACCTAGAGGCAAAACTAGGCAACCAAGGCAAGAGCAAGGAACGTCTACAACTTACACAAGGTCTTGGAGAATATGAAGAAAAAGGTAATGGTGATGAGGAAGAGGAAGAAGAAGGATTCAAGGGTAAAGCTCCAGTTGTTGTTGCATCACCCAAAAAGAAGGCTAAAACTATAAAGCATAGAGAAAAGGAAATTACAAAGAAGATAGGTGATGTCCCTCTCTCCTCCACCACCAACAAAACCAAAGACCAGGATAGTAGCAGCTAGCATCGATAAACCAACAAAGAAATGAGTAGTAAAGACTATTGAGTCAAGTAGATCAAGTTCAAAGAGGGAAATATCTCAAGCCCCTACTAGAAAAATGAAGAGAAAAAGATTGTTAAGGGACCAACTACAAGAAGAAAAAAAACTATTGATGAGGTATGTACTAACATATGAGGTTCCAAAGGTTTAGTTGGTTTTGGTTATGTGAAATATTATACACTAAATGATGAGGAAAAATCTAAAATTGAAGAAGCCATGGTGGACATGATGGAAAGTCAAAATTGGTTTCTTCTAAATTATAAAACAAAATTCCAATGGATCTGTATAGAAGACTTGACAGAAGGTAGCAACAGGCAGTTGAATTAGAGAAAGACATTAGAAATGGCATATTAGCCAAATTTATGCTTGATCTATTAGAAGAATAGAAGGAAACTGTTGGTGTAAATAAGTATTTACTATTTACACTTACTTAAGTTTATTTAGGTTAATGCATTATTTTATTATTTATTTAGGTGAGACACTTAGGATTTTGTGTACTCTCATGAGTTGTCATGTTGACAACACAAAAGTACGAAACTCTAATTCAGCACATGGTGTCTACAACACTAGAGTTTGCATCATTCACTGAGTTGTCATATTAAAAACACAGTTATTCTCACTCCTAATTTAGCACATGTTGTCTACACCACTGATTTGCATGATACACCATTGTAGGCTTATCCTCACATCATTGCACTTACTTATGTGCTTAATGGAGGATAACTCATATCTAGTGGACATGTGCTTGGTTGTATGACTTATCATGATGTTGACTTCTATTCATTCTAGAAGCTCTCTAGAGGCCTTTATATATAGGCACTCCTAGTGTACTTTGATATGGCATATTGAATGAATATATTGTCATTCTAATCATACTCTCTCTTTGGTCTACTATTGTACTCATGTTTGAGTTCCTTGGTCTTGGGCGAATTCTATCCTAAGTCAAATTCTTACATGGTATTAGAGCTTGAGGAGATTCTCTACACATAGCCATTCGAGACCATTCATGCTTCAACACCTCGACCCAAATCCAAAGAATCTACAAAAATTGGGAGCATCTAGAGCCAGATTTGACCTCACCATTGCACTCAAAATGTTGATTCGACGAAGATCGACTATAAATTTTCCTATGTTAGGCTAAAGTTGATCATGAGGAAAATTATTTTTGTAATCCAGCACCCGAAGGCACCGATTTGCAAACCAAGTCTAGTCATTTAATCAATCTAATTTTATTTTTTTCAAATCTGCATTTTATTTAATCTCTACAATTTATTTTTTGATCTAGGTATTTTTTAGATTTTTATTCTGCCTAGTCAGCCTGTCACAAAAAACTTTTTTGCGGAACTGGGCTGTCAGATCCTAACCCTGCAAACTATTTTATTAATTAATCATAGGCACATTATTTTGTTGGGCTCTATACAAATTTCTTGCAAATCTTTGCATTTAATCCATGAACAACATAGTCCTAATCTGACAGCCAACTCATACTCATCGACTGACAACCCCTCACCGGTGCTCAACCAAACCATGGTGGGCTTTTTATTTTAATAACCCATGACATTATTTTTAAATAATGCATTCAATGGCCAACCCACAAATGTCAGACTAAACTTGCAAAATTTGGTGAGTTAAGCATGATCTCTGACAAATGGAAAGGCCTTCTTGACTCCCATGTAAAAGCTTCTCTAACAATGCTATGACCTATCCACCTTGCACCACATAGTGCAATATAATTCGCTTGCACAACATATTCTGGCTACTTGCAAAGTTTCTCAACCACCCAAACAATATTCAAGCATCCTACTTTTAAACTCTAGTGTCAACTAGTCTCTGCAACATGTATCACCCTCTGACTCAAACACACGATAATCATATGGGGACCCCACAATAGTGCCACATGGGTGAATCTATAAAGACATGTGTCCACTGCAGACCACAACATGTAGACCATTGCACATAGCCTAGCGAACATGAGGCCTAATCAAGAGATGCCACATGTCCTCTTGACACACATCCACATCAGCTGTTGACAAAGACTCAATTGACTACCATGTCATTTTTTTGTCGGACCTAACCATACTATGTCATACAATTCGTATAGTATGGACATTCCATGTCAGCTGCCATGTCACCCAGGTGGCCCATTTTTTGCTAACATCATCAATCCATGTGCCTAAATTTGATGATCATTTGATTGTCATTCCAGGCCAAATTTGAACTGCCATGACAATCATATGATTGTCAAATTTAACCCCACCTTTTGTTGATGCAACCCCTCTCCAGATTGATTTTTGATTTTGCAGTCAAACTTTGGGAGGCCATATCTCAGTCATCCAGACTCCAAATTAGGTGTATTTTTTTTGAAATTGGGTAGAATTTCCTAAACTTTTTAGTGGTGCAACTCTTTTCTAGTTTTTGTGCATAGATTTGTCAAGATTTTGCATTTTTTGGTGACTATACCTACATAATCTTACATTTTGCAACTTCAAATGCTCTGTATGAGCACATCTGGAGTAAAAAATAGGTACCATTTTTTTTGAAAGTGCATTATTTTTTGTCTACTTCCAAATCTATAGTCATATTGTAGTGTTGTGTGGACAAAATTTTCACTTTCAGAAATAGGGCCATTCTTTGCTTTGTATTGCTTCAGAACTGTTGTACATTGTAAAGTTTTAGACTTGTAATCCATTAAAAGGTTGTAACAAGAAAAATTAGAAGTTCACAAAGGCCAAAAATTTGCAAGTGGCCATTGTAATCGAACTATTGATAAAGTGCCAAAAAAATTCTTTTGGGGGGGTTTCTTGATTTAGTGAAAAAGGGGGGTGTTCTTGGTGTTGTGTTCTCTCTTTTCTACACTTTTCTTTCATTTTCTACATTATGGAAAAATTTTAATTTCCAAAATTAACTCCACATAACTATTCTACATGGTCCATCAAAATGTGGTATCACTTAATGTATAATGGAGTTTCTCAATATGTAGATGGTACTCTTCCTAAACTAGCAAGTGATAATGTATTAGCAAGTGATTTTTCAGCTTGGGTGGAAATGGATAGGAAAGCCCTAGGTTATATATTTTTGGGGGTTGATGATTGTAATCACCTAAAAATGATCATCTAGACTATTAGCCCCCTTTTCAACATTTTGGCTAAATTAATTTAATCACTTACCTAAGCCAAATTGCTAATAATAAATTTATTTGATTATAACCTATAGTTTGACTATGCTATCCTAAGTTCATTATTTGATTAAAAGAACATGTCCCCTTTTAATTAAATAAAGCACCCCATTCTTCTAACCCACTTAAAGTGTGCACATAAGGTCCTTTTTCTATTTTACAATTAAAAGAAAAGGCTTGTGAGACTTTTGTCTTATATGAAAAGTCAACTTATATTCTATTAGTTGACTTGTGTGTGCACATGGATCACACCTATTTTCAAATTCCACCATTGATCATCCACCATCTTCATCTTGATCTCTACCGTCCATACGACTTTAAAAGGGAGAGAGCTTTCCCCCTCAAAGCATCAATCCATCTTTTAAATATTGTTATGTTGTAGGTTTTTTAATAGGTTTCTTGGGAGCTTTGTGGAGAACTTCTCACTCCTTGTCTACATTCTCTCATTCCATCATATTAACATAGGATCATATGGCATTCTCAGCATAGTTGCATGTTAGTTTAATTTTCATTCTTGCAATAATCTCACATAGCTTAATATTTGGTCTTGTAATGCTCTCATTCATGCTTAGCATAGCTGCATTTTGCATTATCATCTTAGCTTAGTTTCCATACTTGCATTGCATTCTTGAGGGATTCCTTGAAGATATTGGCACTCTTGCTCTTGTCTCAAAGAACCTCTCGTTGCATAGTTTACTAGCAAAAAGTACATTTCCAAGGCTTCGTTGAGAGCCTTCATGCTTGAATACTAACTTCTTGCACTCTGTGGATAGGGAGCTCTAAGCTGACATCCAAGCATTCTAACTCATGGAATCGTTTGGATAGAATGGTTTAGAGCATGACACATTTCTAGTGTACATTTTCGGCACCCATCTTGGGGCTTGAATTAAGTTTCTAGCTCCATTTGCTTTCATTTCTTATCTTTGATTTTTTTACAGTAGCATATTGCATCTAATCAAGTGCTTTTGTAAAATTATCACTTTGGTTTTAAGGCCAACCCATAAATAGATTGGTTTGAAGGCCAAAAATCTAGTTGGTTTAAAAATTTGATCATATCTTTTAAACCGCTTAGAGTTTGGTTCTGAAATTTTTGTTGCAAGTTGGGTATGTGTTCAAAATGTCTCAGTAAAATTTTCAAATCATTTTGACATGATTTGTGAGAGCTATGATTTTTTCTTTGAAAGCCATTTTTGATTGCAAATCAACACATTTTTTTGAAAAACTTATATTTTCAGAAAGGTTTTTGAATTCTAAGAGGGGTATTATATTTGTTTTTTGACTTTTGAGGTCATATTAGGGATCAAAAACCCGATTTGATAAATCTGGCCTATTTTGACAAAATCGGTCTCTAGGGCGCAAATAAAGAGATTTTTTTTAATTTCTTATATTTTTGAAAAGCTCTCTGATTTTTAGCAGCGGTCTCTTCTTTTCATTTCTGTTTTTGGATCCAAAATCATAGCAAACAAGTCTAATCTTGTTGACTAGGTCAAAAGCAAAGAGTAAAAATGAGAGCATTTGTGATTAGTTTGCCCTTCATTTGCATAAACTTGATTGGAAGATAACTTGGATATTTGAGGCAACTAACCACTTTTTATTTTAGTTTTTTATGTTATTTCACACTAACTTGTGTTTCTAACAAGTTGTGATTGTAGGTTGCCATCCTTGTGAAAAAAATTGAAACATTGCATAAAAAGAACGCATGTCAAAGCTTCAAATGCACAAGGGCTACTAACGATTGTTTGCAGGGCTGCCCAACACATAAAAACCCAATTTTTCTTATTTTTTACTTTTATATGTGCAACATATACTAGTTGTTTATTTTTAGGCACATTAAAACTTACAATTGGGATCTTTTGGTGATAGGAGAGCATGCTCTTCACCCTTGTGGTGAATCAGAAATCTTGACTTCTGAAAGTTGATCCACTCTTTGTGTAGTTAGAATCCTTTAGAGGGCCTACTCTCGGACAACCTGAGAGGAATGACCCAAGTGGGGACAAGCAAATTACCCGGCTCTTCCAACCCATTATAAACTCAAGGCTATCAATGACACAAAACCTTGGTAGACATAGTGTTTGTCTTTGCCTAGTGTGATCACTTATGGGATTTCGATGATAGGGAGATCACTAGGCAAGAATGCTTAAGGTACTCTTGTAGTCATGAGATCGGTTACTCATCGCAAGGTGAGGTGTCCTGTAATTGGGAGCAAGAGGAACACTATGAATGGAAGCCCTATCTAAACACCCTAAGTTGGTAACTACCCTTTTTAGCCGCTCAACTTCTTGGTGCAAGGATTGATCCTAGTGGACTACCCGGATCACCCCAAGATTTACACTCACCATATGTGTTCCCTTGGTTATTCTTATGGCATTTCTATGAAAAAGACAATATCTCTTGTGGGCAACCACTTGGTGTGAGGTGAAGGAGCATCAAGCATGGGCCAAATTATTGAGTAATGAACCATGTCCTTTAGGTAGATATTGCTTGATGTGTTCTCGAATGTGCTAGACCTGTGGAAATCTTTGGAACATACACATGATGATAGTTATACGACTTTCTTTTAAGACCTCACATATGCTTGTATCATGCAAGGTTGCTTTGTCCCTTGCTTGATTGTTTGAAGACTATTCCATGTGTCACTATCTTACTTGGAAAGAAATTGCTTTTCAACATCAAACTTGCTATGCTATCAACTATTGTCAAACTTTGTCAACCAAGTCAAAACATCAAATGCAAACATTTTCTTGTGTTTCTTGCTAAGGGGATTCTCATCATTTGATTTTTATTTTTTATGTCTCTAGTTCTTGAACATGCTTAAAGTAACTCTTTGGTCTTGGTACTCTTGGTCTTTCTATCTTCATGGTCTATGTCCACTTGCTAGTTATATTTTTGCTAAAATGGTTGCCTTGATTTCTTGACTACACTCTTGGGTTGGAGAGTTGTTCACTTGTCACCCCACTTGCTCTATCTATTTGGCTATTTGGGCATCTTTCCTAGCTATTGACTTGAGTCATTCATGTTGTAAGTTTCTTGGACATATTGTTTGACAAGTCACTTTAATCTCTCTCTACTATCTTGGAAAGTGAACACTCTACCTCCTACAGTTTCAACATCAAGTTATCTTCTAGGTTGTTTTATGCTTGGCTTTGCATCTAAAACTATGGGATCTAAACCTTGTGCTACCAAACTTCAACTGAATCTAGATGATCATGATATCCTCCATGTCACTAAAGAGTTTCAAGATCTGTATGTGCAATACAAAGAACTAGAAGAGACAAATAATCTTTGTTACCTTCATCTCTCTAAGTGCATGATAGAAATGAAGTCTAAACTTGAGAAAAGGTTAGAGGAGAAGATTGCATCATCACATCAATCTTCCTTAAGGTCTTTACATGCATGTGAGTCACCTTCTTTGAGGTCATCCTCTTCTTCTATGTCTACATGCTCTACTTCAAGCCATCAAATTTCTTCATCTTCTAGATCTAAAGACCTCCTTAGAGAGAAAGAAAGTGATACCTCCTTTGATCCTATGCCAAGTTTTCATGAAAAACCTATCTTTGACCAATATGATGAAGACATGGATGCATGCTATTCACTTGAGAAACAAAAAGAACATCCTAGACATATTTTTGAGAGGACTTTTACTCCCTTGGAAAATTCTTATGATGACATTTTGCAAACACTTCTTGGCACCAAGCTCATCATGTTGCCTAAGTCTAGCTCCTATGGAAATCCGTTCTTGGATAACTATTGTGCCTATCATCGATCTAATGACCATGATAATTTTGATTGTATAGAGCTGAAACTTAAAATCCAAGATCTCATTGATGATGAGATTGTTGATCTTGTAACCTCTAGTGACTCATGTGGTGAAGATACTTCTCTTGAGAAAGATCATATTAATGAACCTATGTCTAGTGATGGTTTTCTTGATACCTCCACTTCTTCTAACACTCATGCATCTCCCAACACCTCAAAGCTTTCCAACATGCCTCCATCAAATAAAGAACCTAATGCTTTCCACATTGATTACGTGTATCCTCAAGGGCTACCTCTAAAAGAAACTCAAGCTAACCTTCACTTGGCTGCAAACCTTTTCCATGCTACTAATCCTAAACATCCTCAACCTTCATGCACTACTATGCCTAATCCAAGCACTACTCAAATCACTCTTCATTCTCCCTTGTCCTTAGAAGTGGCTCAATGTCAAGAGGACTCTCAAAAATAAAAAGCTATAAATGTCAAGAAAGATCAAGATCAAGCACCCTTTCATCTCTTTCAAGATTTTTCCCCTCCATATCCTATATCGTGTCCACCTCCTAAGTATGATGAAGATACCACTTCCATTATCTCCCTTGAGATTACTGAAAATTATGAGAAAAGTTCTCTTCATATGCTATCCAAAGCTACTTGTCAAGATCAAAGCATCCCCTCATGTTCTACTTCTCCACACCCACTTCAAAATTGTGCTCAAGCTTCAAGTGCTTCTATTAAAGATGTTCTTCCTATCAAAGGTACTTATGAGTCTATTGATGGCTTTGACCATGTTGCTCATTCTAAAGATGTTGATATCCCTTCTGACTATCCCTTTTCATCTTCTAAATCTATCCTTGGTCCTTATCCATCTAAGCTAAAGCCTTCAAACCTTCTATCTATATTGGGACCTTATGTTCTGTCATCTCCTACATTTTCCACTCCTAGCTCTCTCATCATACCTCAAGATCAACAAAGACGCTCATCCTTGATGAATTATCACCCATCTATCCACCTAAACCATTCATATCAACTTTATTCATCCACAAATCCCAAGTCCTTTGGAAGTGAGAATAAACATAAGAATCCATTGAAAAATGAAGATCACTATGTCCCATCTAATCGACATGTGAATGCTAAGAAGGAGAATGCACAAAAGAGACCGCAAAGGTCCACTATTAAAAAAGCTAAATCAAAAAAAATATGGGTTCCTAAACCCATTATTGAAGAAATGTGTTTTGAAGTATGCAAAGGAAAATCTAAAGCTATATGGATTCCCAAGTCTCTTTTAAAAGACTTGAATATTGAAAATACTTCAAAGTTGACATTCAAGCTTTCAAAGGCTTCCATTCCATCTTCTTCCAAAAATCTTTCTCAAAATATTCCAAAGCCTTCCACTCCACTTTTTTCCAAATCTCTTCTACCACCTCATACATCTAAACCTCAAGCTACTTCATCTATTATTCCTCCATCATTCCAATACCCTTCAAGGTGTGTGTCAATGTTGATCTTGTACAATATTTCAACTACCCTCATGAAATCCTCTAAAGCTTACACTAACTTTCTATACATGAACTATTATCCTCCATATAATCTTCCTACTACCATTTCTCTTTCATCACCCTATCAACATCTTTGAGCATACCTTTCTATGATCTTGGCTTGTCATGACTTATCTTTTCTATAGGAGCATTATGTACATTCAAACAGCTTCAACTCTTTCTAAAAGTTCAAAAAAAAAAAAGAAGAAAAAATAGAAAAAATGAAAAAATGAAAATGTGCCTTAGTAAAAACCACATCTTGTGGCACCTTGGTAGCAAAATTAAAGAGAAATAAATGCGTCCTATGGTGAAAACTACTTCTTGTGGCACCTTGGATAAGTACCATGATGAAAACCTAGCAAACAGGCATCATACGTAATTCTTTCATCATCCATCTATCCCCTCTTCTCTCTTTGATCTTGACAATGTTGAGTTATCTTTGCATATTGGTTATCTTATCCATAATATTCTCTATTTGTGCTTTCTCATTCCCTCATAGCCTCCATCTTGAGCTTTATTCTTATTGCTCTATCTCATTCCTATCCTATCTAGTTGACCCCTTGGTCTTGATCACAATAAATCAAACATGGTTCTCATAGGTCTCTTGACATGGCTCATCTTTTGGACTACACACTTCATGCTATATCACCTGTTGGCTTCACTGCTTATCCTACATGCTATCTTTCTCATTGCTTCCATTGCTTATCCAAAACATGCTTCATATGACTATTTCACCTCTTTCCCTAGCTTGGGTACTCTTGAGGAGTCAATCCTTGAGGATCACTTTCACTAGCTTCACATTCCTTTCTTATGCATCTTTTCTTATCCATCGGCTTGTTTCTCCATCATGTCCTATACCTTGATAGACATTGGGAGAAAATGATGTGATCTTGCTTGAGAACTAGTGATCTCTAAAACCTTCTAAAAAATCCAAAAAATCATATATGATGCTGAAAAAATCCTAAAAATCAAAAAATTTCCTTAAAAAAATCATCTTAGTGAAAACCTAGCAATAGGTGCTTTGATGTATCACCAAAAAAAATTTAAAAATTCAAAAAAATTCAAAAAAATTTAAAAAATCATGAAAAAAAAATCTGTCAAGTGGTGAAAACCTAGAAATAGGCACTACTTCAAACCCTTCCACCTATGTCTATCAGTCTCAATCACCTACTTTGCTACACATTTCCTAGCTTGGAATTGTTTCTTGTCCTCATCTCAGAGGCATAACTACTTAGCCTTTTTGAGGTATTCTTGTGCACTTGAGTTTCTTTGACAACTCACAAAACAGTGTTTCTCAACACTTCCCCCACCTTGACATCAAGTGTTTTTCAACACTTTTCAGATGGTTTACCTACGATCTCCGATGTCGCAATATTTCTCACTATTAGAATCAAGTCTTGAAGAAATGGTCAAGTGACTTACACACACACATACTTTAACACTTAAATGACTAAGCTATGCTGATCTTTATGTACTTTGTGTGCTGTCTATGATGATTTTTTTGCCATGTGTTCCCTCCCTAATAGTCTTTCGAGGATGTCACTGATTAGAAGACTGGGGGCATGGGATATATTTTCTTGATTTTTTCTTGTGGGTATACTTTGTTTGTCTATAGTGTTGTAAGCATTTATGCTTGTCCTATTCAACATTTTGACTTACAAATGTATCATCCTTGACTGTTGTGCAAGACCTCACTCAGGGTTTATCCTGGTGCTTATGTCTTGATACAAGTGTAATCTTGCTAAATTGAACTTAGGGAATCTAATCTTGTAGTTATCTTGACTTACAATTCTCTGATGCTTAGATTGGATTTCCACATACCTATCTGATATCGATCATATTCATATCCTCATAGTTATACTAGTGATGGTTGTATGATCTCATGATGTCCCTAATAAATGCTCAATGACAAAATTAAGAGTCTAAATGCTATACACTTCTTGTTGGTAAACTACTTTTCATATTAGTTTGCATTTTAGGTTCATTTTCTAGCTTAGTCTTGCATTCTTGCATATGGGGAGAGCTCTCTCTTCATCTTTTTGTGGACATATCAGCTAACTCCTTTCATATATTTCTTTATTTTCTTCTTGTTCATGTCTTTTCACCTTCTTAATCTTTCACTTCATCTCTTTTCTATCTTATCATCACATTATATAAAGTTTTAACCTCTTAAATAATTTCAACGTCCTAGATTCATTTTCAGGATCGAAATCCAAATTCGAGTTCATCTTGATGGTCAAAATTGTCTTTTAAAATTCTTCTTTCTTCTAAGCAATTAGTTGACCTTTTGAGGTCTAATCTCTGAATCATCACTGGGGCATCTTCATTTCTTCATGTCTTCATCATTTCCATACTTCATATCTACTTCAATTCACTGTTTCATGTCTAAAATCACCTTTCCACTTGTTTTGACCTAATTTTTATGCTATATCCTTCAAGGTCAACCCTAGTCAAACTAGGGCATTTTATCAGTTTTTTTATAGTCATCTTGAGCTCTAATCATCTATTTGTCATCTTGGACATTGTTGTATTCTCAATTTTCTCATATCTAGCTTGTTTCTATGTCCCCTTACCTCATTTTGATTTCGATCCCGAGGGGGCAGAAATACTCTATTGCTAATTGTTACAGCTATCTATTTCTTAGGAGCATTTTTTTGACCTAATCACTTGCTCTTGATCTATTTGCTTTGCTAGGTGTTAGAATTCTTTTCGGATCCTAACATCATCTTCCTAGTGTTCAGTACTACTGCTATCAGGCTGTGCATTCAGGACTTGCTATCTATTTTTGCATTTCACTCTTTGAAATCAGACATCTATATCTACCACTGCCTACTTGGCTTCAATTTTCTTTGACATAATGTGTTTCTAGATCGATCACACATTAGTAAAAGAGGGGAAATGTAATCACTTAAAAATGGTCATCTAGACTATTAGCCCCCTTTTCAACATTTTGGCTAAATTAATTTAATCACTTACCTAAGCCAAATTGCTAATAATAAATTTATTTGATTATAACCTATAGTTTGACTATGCTATCCTAAGTTCATTATTTGATTAAAAGAACATGTCCCCTTTTAATTAAATAAAGCACCCCATTCTTCTAACCCACTTAAAGTGCACACATAAAGTCCTTTTTCTATTTTACAATTAAAAGAAAAGTCTTGTGATACTTTTGTCTTATATGAAAAGTCAACTTATATTCTATTAGTTGACTTGTGTGTGCACATGGATCACACCTATTTTTGAATTCCACCATTGATCATCCACAATCTCCATCTTGATCTCTACTGTCCATATGACTTTAAAAGGGAGAGAGCTTTCCCCCTCAAAGCATCCATCCTCATTTTGAATATTGTTATGCTGAAGATTTTCTAATAGGTTTCTTTGGAGCTTTGTGGAGAACTTCTATTTCTTGTCTACATTCTCTCATACCATGGCATTTTAGCTTAAATTCATGTTGCATGTTAGTTTAGCTTCTATTTTGAAATAATCTATCTCACATAGCTTAATATTTGGATTGTAACACTCTCATCCATGCTTAGCATTGCTGCATTTTGCATTATCATCTTAGCTTAGTTTCCATACTTGCATTGCATTCTTGAGGGATTCCTTGAAGATATTTGCACTCTTGCTCTTGTCTTAAAGAACCTCCTGTTGCATGGCTTACTAGCAAGAAGTACATTTCTAAGGCTTGGTTGAGAGCCTTCATGTTTGAATACTAGCTTCTTGCACTCCATGGATAGGGAGCTCTAAGCCGGCATTCAAACATTCCAAACTCATGGAATTGTTTGGATAAAAGGGTTTAGAGTGGGTCACTTTCGAGTGTACAATGACAAGATCATGTATCAAATTAAGAAGTGTTCTACATCCAAGGAAGCTTGGGATACCCTCAAAAATCTATATGGTAAAGTGTTTGAAGAGGATGTTTTCAAAATTGAAGATGAGCTTGTCTTCTTAGATCCTAAGTCATATGATTCTATATAGGATTTCATCATCAAGGTGAATGAACTAAGGACAAAGCTTATTAGTTGTGGGAATTCTATCAAAGATGAAAAATTGATCTATCTCATACATAGCAACTTGCCATCAAAGTATTCCACGTTTGTTTCTTCTTTTAACACCTCAAAGACTACATTAGGGTCTACCTATAAGAAAGTCTCTTTTGATTAATATGTTGATCTATTGGATATAAAAGAAAAGAAGTTGAAATCAATGGGGATTCTCAATTCACCTAAGTCTAAAGCATTGGTGGCCAACAATGAGGGTTCTCAAAATTCAACTAGAAAGACTTCAAATAAAGGAAAGGGTAAGAATAAGAAGTGAAAGAAGGAAAAATCAAAGGATACAAAAAAGACAACACCACAATCTAATCAACTAGGAAAGTCCTCAAATTCCAACAATAAGGAGAAGAAAAAGTGTGCCTATTGAAAGAAAATGGGTCATGAAGAACATGAGTGTTATCTTAAGAAGATTGATGACCAACATCATGAAGAAACATAATGTTCCATTGCCTAAAGCTTATAAGTAGAAAGGATCTTCTTTAGATTCAAAGGGAAAAGGGTAAGCACACATGGAAAATTCAAATTCTCCAAAGGAATGGATCCTTGACTTAGGTGCCTGATATCATATGGGTTCTTCAAAGGAGGATTTTTCTTCAATGAAGCAGTCAAAGGTATTGCATATCTTTGTGGAAGATGATACCAAAATGGAAGTTGAAGGGAAAGGAAATGTGGAGATGGACAATGGAGACTTTCAAGATGTTTTCTATGTTCCAAACCTAAGTTCAAATCTCCTACCAATCTACCAAATCACTCACCTCAAAGATGGACATCGAGTTGAGTTCCTTCTAGACTCAGTACAAGTGTATAGTCTTAAAGATGACTCATTGGTTGCAGTGGGGAAAGTGAATCATAACAAAATCTTGTACTCTTTCTCCCATTTTGTGCCCAAGTTACCTTCAAAAGCCTTGTTATCTCAATCAAATTCAAACATGCAATTATGGCATGAGCAGTTTGGCCATCTTTCCTTCCACTATCTTCAACAACTTTGCACAAATAGAATGGTCAAAAGTCTACCCCAAATCAACTTTTCCACAGATGAATGTCTAATAGATTTAGTGGATATGCATCTAGAGGGAAAGTTATAGAGAGGGAAGTCTTCAAGGGCAATAGGTGTTCTACAAATGGTTCACATGGTATTAGTAGGTCCTTTTACAGTGACATCAATCAGCTAGGGTTGCTATATACTTACTTTTATTGATGACTTTTCAAGATACACTTGGGTTTACTTTCTTCATCATAAGAATTAAGTGTTGGACAAGTTTCTAGCCTTCAAGACTCATGTAGAACAAAAATTGAGGAAAGTCATCAAAGTTCTAAGAATGGACAATGGAAGCATGTATGTGAATAGAAGACTAAAAGACTTTTGTAGATTTGAGGGAATTGATCTTTAGAATTCACTAGTATTCAGTCTGCATAAGATAGATGTCGCAGCACTAAGGATTCAAACTCTCAAATCTATGGCAAGTTGCATGATACAAGCCAAGTCTCTAGATCCATCACTTGAAGATGAAGCAATCTCTAGTGCCACTCACATTCTTAATCAGTCTCATCATCCATCTTTAGATGGAAAAACTCCTTTTGAGGTGTGGTGTGGTAGAAAACCTATTGTGACACACTTTAGAGTCTTCAGTTGTCCTGCATGGGCAAAGATATCTTCCAGGAGTTGCAAGGCATAGTCATCTTGGCCTTGTACTTTTATTGGTTATGAAGATGGTGTGAAGGCATATAGACTATTAGATCTAGAGACACATTAATTTTTTGTGGAGAATGATGTACACTTTGAGGAAAGTTCACCCAGCTTGTGCTCTAATCCTCTTTGCACATCATATCATGTGGAAACTGATAGTGACACCAATAATAGTGCTTCAACATATTCAAACACATGGGGTTCTATTGACAGTTTCAGTGAGAGGTCACTACATCCATTTAGTCCACATGCATATATAGCCACAGTGATAGGTCCAGTAGAGCAAGGTACATCCAATCTTCTAGGTCTAGCTATAATGACAGATTTGGTGATGATCTGCCTCTTCTTCTTAATACAACAAAACCTTCTTCAGTTGTCATGAGGGCTCCATCTGACCCTCTTGTTCATTCTCTACATGATCAATCATCACATGTTGAATTGATTGTGGATACTTGTGATCAGGAGTTGTAGAAGGGTTATTCATTAGTTGTAGAGACAGACAGTTCTTTGAGATAGGTTCTTCAACCAGTTGAGTAGGTTTCAGAGACATCACTCATCTATGGGATTCTTTCCATGCACAGTGGAAGCGTCTCATTTGTACCTTTGGCATTGTTTCTTCCTAAGGGGAGGAACACCATTCTGCAGTCTTGGATCAGCTTCTTCATTAAAGCAGTCACTGGTAGGCATTCTTCTTTTGGGGGGGGGGGGAGTCTATCCTGTCTCTCTTCCTCTTTTCATCACTCTCTTATGTATATAGTGAATGTATGTCATAATGGGGGTGTCTTGAATACTCCATCCATCCATGCATCCCTATTTATCTCTCTCTATGGGGGAGGGTTTTTCCCATGATGTTTTCCCTCTTTCTCTGCTTTATGAGATATTGCATATCATTATGTACATGGTTACCTAACATGGCCTAGTAGTTGGGACCCATCATGCACTTCACCCTAGATTTTGTTAGCTTAAGGGCATTTCCCTAAATTGCACTTAGGGGGGTGTTGGTGTAAATAAGTATTTACTATTTACACTTACTAAAGTTTAGTTAGGTTAATGTACTATTTTATTATTTTTCATTATTTTATTATTTATTTAGGTGAGATGCTTAGGAGTTTGTGTACTCTCATGAGTTGTCATGTTGACAACACAAAAGTACACAACTCTAATTCAACACATGGTGTCTATGACACTGGAGTTTGCATCATTCATTGAGTTACCATGTTGACAACACAATTATTCATACTCCTAATTTAGCACATGTTCTCTACACCACTAATTTGTGTGATTCACCATTGTAGGCTTATCCTCACATCATCACACTTACTTCCATGCTTAATGGAGGATAACCCATATCTGGTGGACATGTGCCTAGTTGTATGACTTATCATCATGCTGACTTCTATGCATTCTAGAAGCTCTCCAAAGGCCTTTATATGTAGGCACTCTTAGTGTACTTTCATATGGCATATTGAATGAATATATCATCATTCTGATCATACTCTCTCTTTGGTCTACTGTTGTGCTTGTGTTTGAGTTCCTTGGTCTTGGGTGAATTTTGGCCCAAGCCAAATTCTTACAAAAACATTCTTGGAGAAATATAGGAACCAATTTGTTCCTAAGTTTAGAATTTTTATGATTTTGCAAAATAATATTGAAGTTTTAATTCAGCAAAATGAGTTACTTTGGAAAAAAAAATGGTCTCATAACTAAAAAAATTGACACAAGAGAAAGACATTGAGATAGTAACCATCTAGGATGATCAAAGTGATGAAATGAGTTTAGGTGTGTCAAGTCTATAAGGTAGCATCTCACCTATTCATGTCGACACCCCTAACACTCCAATTGCCAAGGAAGAGAATCTCTCACATGTAAAAAAAGAGGAGTAATAGGCAAAGGAAACAAATAAAGAAAAAAGTGTAGATATTTCTACCAAAAATCAACAAGGACTAAATGTGTTAGAACCACATATTGAGGAAAATAAAATTATACCTAGTGTAACCATTTTTGTCTCTAGCACTAATATACAAGAAAGACAGAGCAGTGATACCACCTCACCATCTCCTAAAGTAGTGTCGAGCAGTAGCACTTCATCCCTTAGTAAAGGGAAAGAAATAAAGGATATCTCTCTAGATATTCAAGTTAGTCTGGATAAAGTTATTGAGATGCCAAAAAGGGATTTGGAAAACTTCACTCTTGAGAAAAGTATCATGTTGCAATATATTTTGGCTAACAAGAAGAAACAAGAAGAGATGAGAAGAGAACATCAATAAAGGAAAGTATTACAAGATGTAAAGGACATTTTTGTAGAAGCATTTGATATATAGAAATTTGATGGGAAAGCCCCAATCATTTCCTAGCTTGCACATATTGTTGAACAAATTATTGTTCGAGATATAGAAATAAAATAGAAATTAATTGCTTGGTCAACCAAGAAATTTGAGAGTAAGGTTGTGGAGAAAGTCTCAAAAATAACTTTTGAGAAAAAGGTTCAATTATAGGGACATGTACAGAATACCATGGAACTTATATAGAAAGTACATTATTTTGTTTGATGTGTCAAGATTCACTTTTGATCTATAGGAAAACATCAAGATGATTGAGGCTAATATCTAGAGAATGAGTAGTATCATTTTGTAGTCAACTGAATCTAGCTCAAGCCAAATTGGTTGAGCTTCAAACAATTGATAGCGGCATGAGGACAAATTTTTTCTCCATCCAATCCATGTTGATACCTCATTTGGAGGCTATGTAACAAGAAATAAAATCAGCACAAGATCTTATTCAAGAAGATCATAATCTTTTGATTGATGATAGTTTAATTGATTTGGTAGTTAGATTGGAGTTATAGAACCATATTTTGGAATCCATAAGAACCAATCAGGATCATGCACTTGCTATGATCACCCAAGTTCACAAACTATTCATTGAAAAATATGGTTTGATTCCATTGATTCCACCCCAACAAAAGACATAAGTGACAAAACCAAAGGGGAAAGAAAGAAAGAGGGGATATAATGATGATTACATATTTTCAATGGAATAATGATTGATCACAAAGTTGGATTCAGCATTTCAACATATACAGATTAGAGTTTAGAAGGAAAATAGGGTATGACACTAAAGCAATAAGACTACTTAGACTCATGTTCACATATGTATTGATACATTGTTTACTATTCATTGTTTATTTGGCATAAGTTGTTTAGTTCTATGTGAACTAATTCATAGGCTTATGGGGAGTACTCATATTATCATTGTAACTATGTAATCATGAAAAAAAAAAATTTCCACTAATATCAAAGGGGGAGATTGTTGGTATCTCTAACTATTGTTTTCTATTAGTGTCAAACATTTAGTCATATACTAGGTAGAGTTAGAAGGTCATCACTATGAATGAGCTACTCTATATGAGTTGAGTCATGTAAAGACTTATGTATAAACATGTAAATGTCAAGCTCTATAGGAGTCAAGAAAGTCTTTGGCCACTGAGTATTTTCAATATAAGTTGATTCTAATGATTATCAAGTAGCTCAAACATTTTGATGTTGTGTTACATAGAAGGTGTCAAGCATAGTATAGACTGAATGTCAATAGCATGTACAATAAGTGTTGAGCATCAGCTACAGTAAGTGTTGAGAAATGAAAAATTGACATTCAAGTTAGGAATGATACAAACTTTGAGGTAAATTATTTCAGACTAGCATAGACAAGATATTTAATACTTAGAGGTTGTTACAAAGGTTATTACATGTTTTATGATGTGGATCATAGATCCCTATGTTCTATGATGAACCAATTAGATCAAGAGGTGATATAAGGAAGCACCTAGATAACTCTTTATGAAATATTTAAATAGAGTAGATCTTAACCTAGTCTACAAAATTATGATGTAGAGCATGGTGATGTGATGAGGATCAAACAAGCTATTCATGTGATCATAGAGAAAATCAATTATGAAAGTGTGAGCATTGCAGAAGAGGTAAAAGAGTTAAGTTATGTAGAGGAAGTGACCTTGTCTATACAATGAAGGAAGTAAAGCTATATCAGATTGAAGAGAGGAGATCCAACATCATCTTATTAGAGAAAACCAAGGATCAGGTACTAAATCAATTTTAATAGATTGAGTCAAGGATAATCTCCTAATAGAGTGGTCTTAACAAATCTTTGTAAATCTCTTAATTGAGTCCTTACTTTTTTGTAATTGTAAAACCCTTTCACATGGTGAGACCTAACAATCTCAAACACCTTAATACCATAGACCCCTAAGAGGGTAGATCATCATATATGATCAAACATTATAACCCTAATAGGTTAACTTTATTACTGTAGTAGTGAATTTTTTTGGTGTCATCCCCACCCTAGTTTTACCTTCACCATAGAGGGTACATGGATAACCAAATCTTTGTGTTATGTGATTATAGTTCATGCATGTGATAGATTAGATCTACATGTTATAATAGTTGTATTTTATAAGTTATGCATTCATTAGATATGAGATGGTAAATATGGTGAATGCACTATAGTATTGTTAAAAATAAAAAGTGTGAAAGATCTTGATTCAGCCCCCCACCCTTCCCTTCTCAATATCTTGGTTTCCAATTAAGACTTCCAACATGAAGATGTTAAAGAAATTTTTTATTTCTAAACACACAAATCGAGTACCAAAATGAAGACACAAAACTACAAATTTGTATTATTGATAATGCATACATTTGATTATCCTTCGTAATGTTTTATGGTGTAAAATCTTGTGTTTTGTGTTTCCATCAATGCCAAAGGGGGAAATTGTTAGCCCCAATTGATAATTTAATTTATAGTGAGAGATTTTTGATTGGCAATTCTATAAATGCATGTAAAAGAGTCATATCATTTGTTATATTTCCATTGATGTCAAAGTCTTGGTTGGCTAGATATTATACTAACTTAGTAGAGTACCATATCATTTGATTAATGAAGAGGATTTGAAGAAAGTGCAATGAAGACAAATTTGATATGTAAGGTATTTAATGGGTACTTGAATGATTTTCACACTGATAATCAAATATTGGTTTGATTATTTTACAATCATGTATTTTAGCAATATATTGAAGAATAAAAGGTTAACTAGGTGATAAGGTTAATGAAGGGAGATGGTATTCACTGAGTGACTGCAATATTGCACAAGTGATTAACAAAGTAAGAAAGAAACAAGTATTCCCTAAGAGAGTTCAATATTAACTAAGTGATATATTGCTTGATTAAATGCTATTTTTACCAAGTAACAGTTGGATGAACAAGATTGGAGAATTGGTATCTAAGGCTGACTTTTGATAGAAATTTAGAAAGTTTGAGATGGTTTAAGGCATGAGTCAAGGTTTATTGCAAGATGGTGATCCCTAATCCATGTTGTCTATTATCATTAAACTCTTATTCATTCACAAGGTAGAATTATTTGGTCATCACTACAACTGAGTCATCCTATATAAGCTAAGCTAAGGAATGAAAACGTGTACATATTCCAAGTAATGTGTAAAGTAGTAGTTACTACTAAGAAATCTAATGGTCACTAAGTACTCTAGTAATAACCAACCTAATCAGAGTTAATAGTGATTCTCAAGCTATTCAAAGTTACTTGTGGATGCCAAGTGTTATAGAGACTGATCTATTCAGTTCATGTTGAGCATAGTTAAGGTTGAGGGATAGCATGATGAAATAGTTTATGTTGATCACCAGTGTGATGTAAGTGTCAAGTAATATAGTTTCACATTTTTTTTTTGGAATGGCACAAAATTATATGTTAACCATTTTTATCAAAATGGAAGTGTGTTCAAAAGATTAAGGAGGTAATCAAGGAGATAATTATTTATTTGGAAGAAGTTCATTAATCCCTAGGAAAAGGAATCCACAAATCAAAAAAATGAAAGGACCAAATGGAAAAAGGATTGATTCTAGATTGCTGATTTGGATCTAGAAGGTTCACCTAATTATGTATTTAAAGAGGGTCTAAGACCTAATTTATTATGGATGAGATGTATACACATGAATAGGTGAAGAGAGAAGTTTTGGAGGTGAAATAGAGTGTAGATAATGAGCAATGCAGTGAAGATTTTTGAGAAAAGAAAAAGGATATTTATCATAGTTAGGTGATATTTTATTGTATAGAAAATATTTGTTATCTAACATTGAAGTGCTAAATGAAGGATCAAGTAGTGGCCATTCTAACAATTTTTTTAGGGTTTAATTCTCTTAATAGATTAGTATTTGTAGGCTTGTGTAAATCTCCTAACAAAGTACTCACTTCATTGTGATATAAATATCCTTTAAATAAGGTAGAACCTAGACTTTCCTTTATCCTTTAAGAAGGAAGAGCCCTCATAGGATAGATCATTAGAAGTGATCAAATCATTGTATATAGCATTAATAGGTACAACTTTATTGTTGCAATAGTGAAGATTTTGTGGGTGTCATCCCCACTGCAATTTTACCTTCACCTTGGAGGGTTTATGCGTAACCAAATATGTGTGTTAATGTTTGATATGTTTATGAGTTTACATTTATGTAGTTAGAAGGTGTACCTGATATTATGTTGATGTAAATGGTTTTATTGATACGAGATGAATGTTTAATGAGGGTTTATATGTGGTGATATCAAATACGTTTTATGTTGAAGTGAAAGAAGTTTTATAGATCTTGATTCAACCCCCACCCCTTTTAGTGTCACACTTTTCTTATTAGATTTTAAACAGTTTTTATCACAGTAGTGTAATCTTGAAAAAAGTCTAAACACTATGGAGTTAAAATCTTGAAGATGGAAGCCTACAAACTAGAAAAGATCATTGAGAACCAAAAGGTTGGTGTTCGACTTGCATATGAACAAGTAAAGGCCGCTAAGAAAATATTAAGGCAATCCTTAAAGAGAAGGAAGTTCCAATAAATCTAATGCAATAGTAGCATATTTGTCAAAGAGGAACAATAGCATGAATGGAGAAGTTAGAGCATTGAAAAGAGAACATGAAAGTCAAATAATAGGCTATGTTAAGTGACCAAACAAAATAAAAGGGATGAGGAATACAAATCAAAGGTTGAAGATAACATAGCATTGGGTGATAAAGACAAGAGTAGGTTAGTTACAAGACTTGATGAAAGAATCAAAGAAGTACAGAAGCTAACACATAATCAATTGCTAAGTGAAAATCATCAGATTACAAGAAAGAAGTTGGAGATTAAAAATATGAGATCTAAAGATGAAAATTTGAAAAATAAGTTGAAATATTAAAATGATTTTGTTGATAGGTTGAATAAACCTAAAGACTCTATGAGATTCCTAAATGAATAGATGAATGCACCAAGGAGACCTCATGACACCGCTAGACAAGGATATGCCAAGTTCCTATCAAACGTTAAGCAAGGAGAATCATCAAAGAAAGGAGAAAAAAGGAATGTGAATAAAAAGTCAAAGAATAAGAAACCTATCATCACTATAGAAAATCAAGCCATACAACAAACATTTACAAGAGAAAGAGTGGTAAGTCAAACCCTAAACCCAAATTTCAATGGTTATTTCTTTAATTGTAACAAACAAGCTCATCAAGAACATGAGTATTGTAGACCAAAGGTCAATAAGGAACCAATTAATTCTAGATTTGAAGGTTACTATTATACATGTTAGAAGTATGGTCATAAGTCACAAGATTGTAGATCTAAGACAAAGAAAAATTAGACACCTAAAGGTTAGGGCAAACCACCTAAGCAAGGTAATAAAATAAATTGGGATTACAATACTTGGGTAAATTGTTAATATTGAGGAAAGTATGGAGACATTGTAGAGAATTGTGCTAGGATACATCTCAGAGGAAGATTTGGTAACAAGAGGAATGTTAGACCAGTATATTTTAATTATCAAAAGGTCAATTATCTAAGAAAGGATTGTATGAATTAAGCATCAACATCAAATGTTGAGGTAAATAATGGAAAGGCAAAATTTAATACTGCATAAGTAAGGAATGAAATGAATCAAACATGGAAAAACAAAGTCAGATGAAGCAAAAGTGGTAATGGAGAAGCTATGATCATCAAATCTAATGGATTAGGTGATCCCTCCTCCTCAAACTAAATAATAAGGTATGTATGGAACTATGTTTCAAATTGTGATATCATACATTAGTTCCTAATAGTACATGTATGTAAGTGAAAATCAACATGATTGAAGATGCACAAGGACATATGTTGATATTTGAGTTGAATTTGAATTTTGGCACCAAGTTGAAAATTTAGTAAGGACCAAGCGCTAGTTTTGAATGTTAATATGAACAAAGTTTTAATATTGACTAAGCAACATTGAAGGATGTGTACGCATTGATTTTTACTGTGTGTCAAGACATGTGTAATGCACCCAATGTATACCTAATAATTATATGGAGCATTTAATAAAAACTCAATTCGACCATTTGAATCTATATAGTTCATTTTAAAGTTCATTTTGAGGATATGTGCAGGATCATGGTGTGCCAAAAAGTGGTGATGTGAAAAAATGAAGTTTGAAAACATTTAAAAGAATTTCAAAATTTGCTTTGACTTTTTTCCACCCATCTTGATACCAAAGCTCAAAAGTTAGGACCAAGCCTTTTCGAGTATCCGATCGATAATTGGGTATCTGATTTCACATTGGATACCCGATATTATATTAGGTATCTGATATGAAATTAGATACTTGAAACCTGTAATATAGATTTATAAAAAAAAATGAGAGCTCTTTTTACATTGCATTTTTTTGGCTTGAGTATTGACCTCCATTCAAGTATCGAATTTCAGAATAGGTATATGATAAGGGTAATTTTTTTTTTGTTATTTATGTTTTAAATGAATATTATTATAAATTAGTTATTTTTAATTAAATTTTTTTTTAAAAAGGTTTTTTTAATAGAAATTATTAAAATTTAGGTTATTTTTAATAAAAAATATGTTTTGCAAATTAATAGGTATGGCTGACCCAAATGATGATACTAAGACAGGAAACAATATTCCTTGTAACACTCCATCAAACAATCCAATAGACCCTCAAAACCATCCACCAAATGATCCCCTACCCCCTTAAAACCCTCCTCAAATTAACGATTTGATATTTGAAAATCTCGCCGAACTAAGGGTTTTGTGAACCACATATAACACTATACCCACATTAGCTCCCATGTTATCCACATTAAACACCATAATGGATAATATTGAAACACTTACCAATGAACAAAATGCTACTCTCTGCTAGCATGACCAAATGCATGCCATGTTTGATGATGGGTTGGACTATGATGAGGTTGCGCCCCTAAATATAACTAAAGATGATATGGTTAGCCTTTTTGTAGACCCAAAAATTAGTAAACAAGTAGAATGTACAAAGCCCAAACTATCAATTAAATGGTGCACAAATGAGGCTATGCTGTGAACTTTCAGAGTCATTGGTGGATGGTTTTTGACATCCCTCCACATAGCAATTTAGAGGTGCCATTTTATTTCTTTAGAAAATTGTACTAAATTGGTGTTGGGCCTCAACGTGAACTATTGCAGCAAAAGGCCCAACATGGGTGTAGGAGGAGGAGCTCCTTAGATAGACCCTTTGTCCCCCCTACTGATGTCTCCCTACCTTCTCCAGTGTAGCATCCTAATATCATTGCAGAGGCTAGCTCTTAGACTATTATAGTAATCCATAAATTGAGTAGCCTATTGACATCCCAGGCTAGGTTAATGTTGCCTCCCCATTTTGATAATGTTGGTGCGAGTTCATCATTGTGAGCTCATCACATGTTTGTGTGCCCCATACTTTCATAATGTGTAAGAATATTTTTCTGGATCTCATAGATGATCATTCTGAGTATCAACTTGTATTTGAGGAGGATACACCAAATGCGTGTACATAGGCTACACACCCTAATGTGAGAGAGGAGGGGCATGCAAAGGCATGGAATCCTTCTGTGTCAGTACATGTATATATTTTTTTGTTATGACATATGCAATTTAAAGTTAATCTTTATAATACAGTAATTTTAATTTTTAACCCATACTGACTTATACATGTATGTGATCTTCATTCAAGTTTAGTTGATGACTATGGAGGAGCTCAAATAGGTTGATAATCGCACGCTCTCATCTATTTCATTTGGCCTTGAGATTTCTATGGTATATTATGTTGTGTTCTTATTGTTTTTTCTATTTGATATTGCAGCATATATGGTTGCTAATCTTTCTTTTCTCTTGCAAGTATCACCTGTCAATGGGGGGCAGAGTGCAGGGGATGAGGCACAACCCATTGATAAGGGAAAGGTAATTAGGTGCTTTTAAAGTGATTAACTATCAATGTATTCTTGTAAAATGTTTTTGGTAATGAAATTTAATTATATTCTTTATTGTATAGGGTGTGGGTACTAGTGATGAGTCTAGGAAGATTCCACGTCGCAGACCCTCTAGCATTTCCATTTGCAGTGAGAACCCCATCTTATGTAAAACTATCATTTATTTTTTATTTTATTTATTTTCATAAATAAATTCAAAACTAATTTCTATGATATTAATAACTAGTATTTTGTATTTTGTAGTTAGAATTCTTGATTACATGTTATAAATTTAGCATGCTTTGAATTATAATGTTATAGCTTGAGTTGTAGATTCATCTAACAAGGATACTTGAACATACACAGGCCATAATCAACGAGATTCAAGCATTGTCGAGGACATATGAGAGGACTCCCGATTGGCACAGGAGGTCGATGAGAGAGGTATTTATGATGAAATATTAATACTATAAATCTTTATTTTAAAAAAATATCATTATGTATTTGAGTAATTCAATGTTAGATACATAGAATCATTTCAATTTAGTAGTCTAACTTTGGGTTTTCCTTTTTTGTTTATGTAGGAGGCATCTGATCCACCTAGTGCAGCAAAGAGGCAACATTTTGATCATCCACCAACAACATAGGATAGTATAGTTGTCATAGGATGCATCATAAGACATTTTGAGATGGCATATGCCACATTGTATATAGAAACATTGATATTATACACATTTCGATGGCATGATCAGCCACATTTTGTAAATGGATCTATTTATTTTGATATGTATTTGCATAATTTGTCTATGAATACATGAACTTTGATATATATATTTATGTAATTTGTCTATGGATACATGTATTTTGATATATATTTTTGTCATTTATGTCTACAATGATATACATATTAATTTAGTACAGTATTGTTCAATTTATTATGGATCATGTGTATTGTTCATGTTTATGGAATATTATTAATTTTTATCATTTTTTTTATATTTGATTCAAATGCAATAATTTTTTAATAACATTTTAACAACCTTTATTATCAAATTTTGATGCAATGTTTAATTTGAAATGCTATCATATATGTTTAATGTGAAATAATCTATGCAATCCCTTAAGATGTCACTATGGTTCACCTACCCAAACACACTTAGAGCACCTTGGAAATGAGATAGGTTATTGTAGGCCTTGGTATGACCATCCTATAGCATTTGAAATTTCATCGATAGCCCCCATGAGCTTTGAGTTACGATCCTTGGAAGATTGACCTTGAAACACACTTAGAGCACCTTGGAGACTCTTAATTATGAGGTGGTTGCAAATGATGGAGGCTCTCCATAGATAGAACAAGGGTGTCACTAGGGTTTATCCACACATCTAGAGCTAATGGCATTGATGATTCAATGCCAAGATTAGCAGTTTCAAAGTTATGTTGTGATGCACCTATGAACTCAAGCACACTATGAGTTTTGGCACTGAGCGAGATCGATGTGTTGAATCCAAATAGAATGTGATATCTCAAAAATGAGATAGGTTATTTTAGGCCTTGGCATGAAATCCTCTAGCATTTGATATTTCATTAATATCCTCCATGAGCTCTGAGTTATGATCCTCAGAAGATTGATCTCGAAACGCACTTTGAGCACCCTGGAGACTCTTCAGTACGGGGTGGTCAGGAACAATGGAGGCTCTTTGAGGTTAGAACAAGGGTCTCACTAGGGTTCGCCTACCCATCTGGAGCTAATAGAACTGAAAATTTGATGCCAAGATCAGTAGTTTCAAAGCTATGTTGTGATGCACCTATGAACTGAGGCACACTGTGAGTTTTGGCATCGAGCAAGATTGTTGTGCCAAATCAAAATAGAATTTGATCCCTCAAAAATGAGATAATTTATTTTAGACCTTGGCATGACTATCTTGTAGCATTTGATGTTTCATTGATAGCCCTCACGAGCTATGAGTTACAACCCTCGGAAGATTGACCTCAAAATGTACTTAGAGCACCTTGGAGACTCTTCAATACGAGGTGGTTGCGAATGATGGAGGCTCTCCACAGCCAAAAAAAGGGTGTCACTAAGGTTCACCCACCCATCCAAAGCTAATGGTATTGATGATTCGATGCCAAGATCAGTAGTTTCAAAGTTACACTATGATGCACCTATGAACTGAGGCACACTGCAAGTTTTGGCATCAAGCGAGATCATTGTGTCGAATCCAAACAGAATGTGATATTTTGAAAATGAGATACATTATTTTAGGCCTCACCATGACTATCCTATAGCATTTGACATTTCATCAATATCTTTTACGAGCTTTGAGTTACAACCCTTGGAAGATCAACCTCAAAATGCACTTAGAGTACCTTGCAGACTCTTTGGTATGAGGTGGTCGTGAATGATGGAGACTCTCTACAACCAAAACAAGAGTGTCACTAGGGTTCACCCACCCATCAGGAGCTAATGACACTGACAATTCGATGCCAAGATCAGCAGTTTCAAAGTTACATTGTGATGCACCTATGAACTGAGGCACACTATGAGTTTTGGCATCAAGCAAGATCATTGTGTCAAATCCAAACAAAATGTGATCTCTCAAAAATGAGATAGGTTATTTTAGGTCTCAGCATGACCATCTTGTAGCATTCAAAATTTCATCAATATCCCTCATTAGCTTGGAGTTATGACCCTTGGAAGATCGACCTCAAAATGCACTTAGAGCACCTTGGGACTCTTCGGTACGGGGTGGCCGCAAATGATGGAGGCTCTTTGCAGCCAAAACAAGGGTGTCACTAGGGTTCACCCACCCATCTGGAGCTAATGGTACTAACAATTTGATGCCAAGATCAATGATTTCAAAGTTATTCTATGATGCACCTATGAACTAAGGCACACTATGAGTTTTGGCATCGAGCAAGATCGTTGTGCCAAATCCAAACGGAATGTGATCTCTCAAAAATGAGATAGGTTATTTTAGGCCTCAACATAACCATTCTATAGAATTTGATGTTTAATTGATAGCCCTCATGAGCTCTGACTTATTACTCTCAAAATATCAACCTCAAAACACACTTAGAGCACCTTGGAGACTCTTTGGTACAAGGTGGCCGCGAATGATGGAGGCTCTTTGTAGCTAGAAAAGGGTGTCATAGGGTTCACCTACCCATCTAGAGATAATGGCATTGATGATTTGATACCAAGATTAGTAGTTTCAAAGTTACACTGTGATGCACCTATGGACTGAGGCACACTGCAAGTCTTCGCATCGAGCATGATTGTTGTGCCAAATCAAAACAGAATATGATCTCTCAAAAATGAGATAGGTTATTTTAGTCCTTGGTGTGATTGTCCTATAGCATTTGATGTTTCATCGATAGCCCTCATGAGCTCTGAGTTGCAACCCTCAGAAGATCGACCTCGAAATGCACTTAGAGCACCTTAGAGACTCTTTGATATGGGGTGGCTGCGAACAATGGAGGCTCTTTGTGGATAGAACAAGGGTGTCACTAGGGTTCACCATCCCATCTAAAGCTAATGGCATTGAAGATTTAATACTAAGATCAGCAGTTTCAAAGTTACACTGTGATGCACCTATGAACAGAGGCACACTGTGAGTTTTGGCATCGAGTGAGATCACTATGTCAAATACAAATGGAATGTGATATCTCAAAAATGAGATAGTTTATTTTAAGCCTTGACATTAGTGTCTTGAAGCATTTGACATTTCATCAATATTCCTCAAAAACTCTAAGTTACAACCCTCAGAAGGTTGATGTTGAAATGCACTTAAAGCACCTTGAAGACTCTTCAGTACGGGGTGCTCGTGAATGATGGAGGTTCTCTATGGATAGAACAAGGGTGCCACTAGGATTAACCCACCCATCCAAAGCTAATGGTGCTGACAATTCGATGCCAAGATTAGCGGTTTCAAAGTTACACTGTGATGCACCTATGAACTGAGGCACACTATGAGTTTTGGCATCGAGCGAGATCATTGTGCCAAATCCAAATGGAATGTGATCTCTCAAAAATGAGATTAATTATTTTAGGCCTTGTCATGACTGTCCTATAGTATTCAACATTTCATCAATATCCCTCATGAGCTCTAAGTTATGACCCTTGGAAGATCGACCTCGAAATGCACTTAGGGCACCTTGGAGACTCTTTGGTATGGGGTGGATGCAAATGATAGAGGCTCTCGATAGCTAGAACAAGAGTGTCACTAGGCTTCATCCACCCATCCAAATCTAATGGTGTTGACAATTTGATGCCAAGATCAGTGATTTCAAAGTTACACTATAATGCACCTATGAACTAAGGCACACTGTGAGTTTTGGCATCGAGTGAGATCATTGTGCCAAATTCAAATAGAATATGATCTCTCAAAAATGACATGGATCATTTTAGGCCTCGGCATGACCATCCTGTAACACCCCACCAAGGGGTCCAAAGAATTAACCTAAAGTTTTACTAAGTTTGGTAGCAACTTTTTTTTAAACATGAAAGTAAAATCATACATAACATAGTAGCGAAAGCAATGACATTTATCAACTGAAAGTATACATAAACATAGATAACAGGTTACATTCTTTAAGGATCCCTTAATATTGAATCACATCTAAATTAACTATTAATGAATCCATCTAATACAACATCCACATGAAATAATAATGAAAAGTCCAATGTTCATTAATTACATTTCTAAATGCTCAATCATCCACTGTACAAGCCACAAGGTATGAAAGGCTTAAAATAATATACATATGTGAAATAAAGTACATCATCCTATTCTAATCCATAATGCAACAAAGTAAAGGTAATCAAATGTCATACATGATACATCATCATAAAAGATAACCAGTTATCACAAAAATAATTAACTAAGTGCATGGTTCCTCCCAACAGTAAATAGCATCATTAGACCATCATGGGTCCTAGCCATCCCTTCATGTGTAACATTCCAAATCATTGAAGAGATCATCGGTGTTAACATAGTAAGAATGTCACTCTTAAACCATACTACATAATATGTAGAAAAGAAATCTAACATGCAAAGTAAAGCATAAGATAACATAATCTAACATATGCAATCATCAATGTAAGCATACGTGTCCACCATCATAAAGAATACATCAGCCATGGTGTCTTAAATGGATCTCAATGATAAGAGTGAAATAGCACTACCACCTGACCTCGTGGTACCTAAATGTCCCACTCCCACCGAGCTGAGGAGATAAGCTCAAGTCCCAAATAGGCTATCAAAATCACATAGCATAATACTCTCTAAGTCCAGGAATCCTAAAAGTATACTAACTCAAAAGTTCCAATCACAAAACTGATATCTAATCCCAGAGGCACAACAAAGACATGCAGGAAACTTACTATGCAAGCGGGAAAGTGTCATCACACGGATCACGCTAGAGTTACCCTGATAGTCTCCCAATAAACTGTAGCCCCCTAATGACCCCTATGCGACCACTAGTATCCTCTGATATGGACGAGGCATACTACGAAATGCAAGGTCGCAACCTAGCATTCTGTCTACTCTCATCCTAGTCTGTACTAGCACTCGAGGCATGGGCAAGAACAAGCAGTTATCTTTTTAGGTTCATTAAGTCAGTATTGGGTGTGAATGTTTTCACTTATTAAGACAACTTAAAATGAGTTATCCTGGCAGCCTCTTAGGGCCCCGGTCCCCATTGTAAGCCACTTCCCATCACTACAAGTAGATAACCTACCCTAGACTCATGGAATCATAAGTCACAAAATATCAAAGATAATCCACAATATAAACATCAAATCTCCATGAGTCAACTGAAAAGCATCCATAGATAATCATGACCACAACAGTTCTCTATTGGCAACTAAAGGTATCCCTGATAATCACAATAATCATTGGTTCTTAATAAGAAATCAAAAAGCATCTCAAAATAATATTGATCGAAGACTCCAAAATGGTTTAGTCAAAACATGTCACAACATGACATCATCAAGATCAAATAACAATTTCAATTCCATCAAATGACTAGAAAGTAACCCAAGTATAATTGATCGATGACTCAAAATGGTTAAGTCAAGTGTCTCATACATATGAATCTCAGCTTCACATAAGGAGACTGGAAAGCAATAACAATCAGTAAATACAAACATCTCATAGAGCATACCATCACATAACCATGGTTGGGTTTATAAAGATCGAACTTAAAAGACATCATCATGACATCACAATCATAACCCCCAAGCCTCTGGTAGATGTCCTATAACTGGTCAACACTAGTCAACCCAAAACCCAAAACAGATAGCATAGAGAAAACACAATGCAAGCACATGTTTTGGTTTGAACTAAGTGTGGTGGTCTCAGTTTTTGTTTCAAGTTTAGATATTGAATGGAGAAATATTTTGTATGCTTTCCTAACCTATGTTGTTGAAAATTTCCCATAAGTCTAGAATCAATTTTCCAATTATTCTAATGATATATTGTTTATATAAACATTATTTGAAAATGACCCCCATCAAAATTACATTGTAAATTTCTAACATGAGAAATTACCAATTCTTTTCGTTGTCATCTTTTCTTCATAACTCAAGTCAATTAAATAATTAAATTAAACCTATATTGTTAAAATATAATATTACAAAATGATTTATTATTAAAAGAAATGATCTATTAATACAATTTTTTTTCTTTTTTTTAAAATATATAATTATTATTATTATTAATAACATATATATATATATACATACATACATAAATAAATATATATATATATATAATTATAATTATAAACATTTTATAATAACATTTTATAAAATCAAAATGTATAAAGAAAACGATTCATAAAACATACATTGCAAACGTTTTTTAAAAAAAGACATAACAAATAATATAATACCACTGCCGCGCAAGCGGTACCCTGCTGCTGCAGGGCCTGCAGCAATAGCGGTACATGGTACTGTCTATCGTCCCAGTACCTGTGACGGTAGGTACTCTACGATGCAGAGTGTGTGGGCACGGGTAATCCCTCCACAGTGTTTAATAATATTTTTTTTATTATAACATTTTTACAAAAAGCATTTTTAAACCATTGCCATTCGAATTTTGTACATATATGTATACTCCCCGCTGTGATTTAACATTCAATTTTTCAATATATATATATATATATATATATATATATATATATACATATATATATATATATACATATATATATATATATATATATATATATATACATATATATATATATATATATACATATATATATACACATACACACACACACACACATGCAGAGTTTTATTAAGCACTACAGCATAAACATATATATATATATATATATATATATATATATATATATATATATGTATATATATAATATACACACACATGCAGAGTTTTATTAAGCACTATAGCATAAACATATATATATATATATACATATATATATATATACATATATATATATACATATATATATATATGTATATATAAATGTATATATATATACATATATATATATATACATATATGTATATATACATATATGTATATATATATATATATGTATATATATACACACACGCACACACACAAACACATATATATATATATATGTATGCAGATTTGAAAAATATAAAAACATGTATAATTCTACAAAGAACATATACACAATTTTTCTAAAGGGCTTCCAATTTTAAGAATTTTTTATAAAATATTTGTTCTCTAAATTTACCCAATAATTCTTCTAATCGGTTTGATTATAAATTTTAACCCTAGCCTCATAATTTCATCGGATCTATGCATATGAAAGTTTCTTATATGATATTTAACTACTCATGACAAAATGCATACAACCAAAGTATGGAAATCCTCAGAAAATATTCAGAAGACACGAAGAAGACAGGAAGTGTGAGAAACGGAAATAACATAGGCCAAAATCACAAGTGTCTACCTGGACACTGATGCTAAATCACTTCTCTTCATAATCCGTAGAGCAAGCTCCTTCCTTCTCTCACGTTCTTGGTCCTCCAATCACGCTCTCTAAGCTTCTAGGAGTGCCTGAATATAAAGAATTTGTGACGCCTCACCCCGACCCTTCGTAGCCTTAGTTATTACTTTATCTTTTTGATACTCACGACTCGAGATGTCGAGACATTATCTGATGCTTAGAACATACTATATTATTTCATGATTGGGTGATGTTACTTTTAGATATATTTGATGTTTGTCATTTAATGTTTCATGTATATGTATGTTGATGAAATCAGTAAATTTAGGATTGATACTCTGATTTAAGAATTTTTAAATGGTTAAGAATTAAGTAGGATGAAGAGACCCTTACTAATGTATGTTTCAATTTATGAGAATTACTAATACGTATATATGTACATGTGATTTTTGGGACTACTGATGTGTGCAATGAGTGTGCAAATAATTTTAGCCGAGGAAACCGACAGAGGAACAGAACTAATCTCTATGTAAACCTTGTTATTCATAATTCAAGTATTTTATTTGAGATGTATGTATCCTTATGTGACCAGTAAATGTTAATGTTCGTAACTATGTTCTTTTAGTGTTGCTTGACACTTGTGAATTGTTTGTGCTCTTTAGTGTGTTGTTTAGGGTTAGTTGTGTAACTTTTGGACCTAAGTCAGATTAAGTCAGTGTCAGTTTACTAATTGGGTTCTTAATCGAGTTTAATCACCCTTAATCTAGATTAGTGCTTAATTTATTTTTTTAAGAGTTGTTAGTTGGTCCTAATTATTTCCTAGCTTTTGTTTGGCTCTAAACCCTTTCCTAAGGCTTTAAAACATGATATTATTATACCCAAAGGGTATGGGTATGGGTTAGGGGTCTTTTCCAACCCTTAAGCCCCTTTTGTTGACTTTGGAGATCACTCAAAAAGTCTCATTTTACCTTTGTGCGAAAATTGCAAGTGGTTGCCATGAGTTTCATTACCTCACCTCCACTTAGGGTTTAACCATGGTGTGGGTTGAGTTAGGAGCTTCTAGATTTGTAGGTGGGTGGGTATAGTTATTGATCCTTTTGGTGGTTGAGTTGAGGCTTATTTAGAAGCCTTTCTTGGTCTAGTGGGTTTTGTTACCCAATCTCTACATTTAGAGAGAAGTTCTTGAAGATTGAAGCAAGGAGAAGGAAACTCTACTCAAACTTGTTCATTGCCATTACCTCTTTGTGAAGGTTGGAATTCTCATGTCCCTTGTTTAGTTTTCATGTTTGTTTCATGTGTATGCTACCTTGTTGTTGTTTCGATGTTTGTATGCTTGTGGGTATGTTGGGAAGCTTTGCAAACCATGTTATTTTTGGATGATTTCCTTTCATGTTTATGTTTGAAATTTTGAGATCTTCTTGCATGGGTGTTTTGGTATTACTCACCCTTGGAGAGGGCAGAAGTGACCAATTTTGGGAAAGGTTTGTTTAGTCAGACTCCAACTAGTGTAGAGTCTCTTCTCAGGATGAGAAGAGGGAGAAAGGGTAGGGTGTTATGGGCCCCTACCTGTTAGCACAAACCTTGTATGATTATGGTATGTTGAAATGGAAGAATAGAAGTTCTTGGTATATAGCCCCGATTGGGCATCTGTTTGGTGTTGTGTTTGACTTCTCCTGGTTGGAAGAATCCACCTTTCCCTAGTTTTGATTCATTGTGAATCCCTTTGTGAAAACCATGTATGAATATGCATGTTTGATTGTCTCTTGGTTATGCTTGGTGGTCACCCGATCAGATTCTGTTCCATCCATGGTTCTAATAATGTGTTGCAGAAATTGTTATGAATCCCTTGATGAGGGTCATGAAGAAAATTCAATTTAAGTGTTATAATTTAGGATTGAAATCCTATGAAATTTGTATCTCCAAAACTTTGTTGTAATGGCAATGATGCCAAGTTTTCTTCCTGGTTCTTTCTCAGCTGAGCCTTTGAATCAGGTTAGCCAATAAAATAATGGTTGAGTATATTTGCTTCTCATAAGATTTAATCATAATGTTCGGTCGTATGGATGCTCATCAAAATAGGATGAATAATAGATAAAGGAAAAGATTATGGGAATCTCCTTGCATGGTTCTCATGTGATTTGAAAAAAAAAAAAATTGCATATATAGGTGAGAGAATAGAATCATAGATAATGTCTTGAATTGTGATATTTCAAGTTTTTTTTAATTTGTTAATGAAGAATTATTTGATATGATGAAACTTCCAAGTTGATGTATAAGTATTTAGATGAATTACAATTCCTACTTTGAGAACTCAAATTATCTCTTCCTTGTTAAATTTCCTTATGAACAAATAAATTTGAATAAGAGATTATGTACTTCCTTGAATTCAAAGAGATAGATCATAAACCTTGATGTATAATGATTAACAAAACATAAATTATAGGAGAGAGGGAGAAAATAATACCTTTTCTCATCCTTGTTAGTATACTTAAGAAATCATTGTCATCAATAAGTTTATATTTATTCCAAGTTTAATAAGAAAATATATAAATTATGACTACACTTAGTCAAATTTGGCTTCCAAATTAAATGTGCACCCCCAGGCCTAAAGACCCTCTCTGGAAAATGTATGAAGAAAAAAAATTTAATTCCTTCTTGGACCACAAAGAATATTCTTTGTATTATTCCTTTGACTTGCAATAAAAATCTAATATTAATTCATATAAAAAGAATATAATCAATTACTTTTGAAAATTAAAAGTAATTCAATACATGGTTGTTGTTAATCTTCAACCACAAAACTTTTGCATTAATCCTTAGAAGCTAGGAGGCAAAGCTAGCCTAGGACCCTATGTTCCTTTCAAATTTTAAACAAATATGAAATTCAAACTCTACCCACTTAATTATTTTTTCTCTTACCTTTTTCCTCTAACCCTAAGGGCTAGGCATGGGCAAGGTACTGTGGTCAGCATGCCACATAAGGCACAACATGTCTTGGGAGAGCAAATATAGTTTTAAAAAAAAATTATATCTTTCCTTTTTAAAGAAAAACATACCTTATCCACCTCTAGTCATATTGGACGCATGCTTTTACGGGTGCAAGTTTGTTTGAAGTCAAAACTCAATTATCACCAAAGATGAGTACAACCCTTTTTGAGCTGCTCTCCCATTGGGCCGTCCATAGTCCTTGATGGAAGCTTGGTTTAAAAAAAATCTGATTTGACTTGGGCCAATCAAAAATTCTTATCATAAATATGCCCAACAAATAGGATTTGGGAATCAAGTGCCCCAAAATTGCATTGTCAGTTGTGTTAGCAAATGAGTTGTGTGGGGGGCGCACTTTAAGGTCAGATTTGGATTTTGTATTTTGCCCACTCTCTTTAATTTTTTCCTTGCCCTGCGTTTTTAGCCCCTTGGGCAGCGTGGGGAAACTTTGTGAAGCACCCAAGTTTTTAATAGGGTGATGGGGTAGTTGGGGGTTAAGGGAGGTAAGTGGGGTAGGAGGTTCAGGTTAGTAGAATGTTTAGATTAGTTTTTTTTTTATTAGTTTTTAATTAGCATTTCATATAAGTCTTAGTTTTAAGTTAGTTTTAGTTATTTTATAGTTTTAGTGTTAGTTTGTTAGATAATTGCTAGATGTTAGCTTTTTAGTATGTTTTTTTTTAGTTGTTAAATTTAAGTTAGTTAAATTAGTAAATGGTATTGATGTTAATTTAAGTATGTATTTAAGTAGTAATTGTAGTAATGTTAATAATTGTATTCATTTTAGTATTAGTTATAAGATATTTAATTTAGGTAAATTGTAGCTTTGGATATTATTTTTATGTAGGTGAGTATAGGTAATAGATTTTAAAAGTGTAGTCAAATATTAATTAGTTTCATTATCTTTAATGGAAGTTTGTATACTAAAGTTTTGAAATAGTTGTTATATTTTTTTTTGAATTATTAAATGTTAGAGAAGTTGGTATATTTAATGTCAAAATAAATAAATAAGTTGGTCAGTGCACTTAGTCCGTATAAAAATAAAAATAAAAAATTCAAGTTTCATGAAAAGTGGTTATTTATTTTTAATTGAGAGTTAGCGATATCTTATTCTAGAAAGTGTTAGAATAGTAAAGGCCATAAAATACAAACAGATTATAGTTATAAATAATATTATTACTAGAATAAGTTTTTAAGCAAAGTTTGTTTATCGATGTAACGTACCTTCATTTGTAAGTTCTTTCTATTTCAAATGTATTCAAAATTTTTGGATTAACATTTATTTAAATGGGTATCTGCATGTTTAAAAGATATTAAGCATAGAATAAGCTAATAAATCCCTTAATAATGGAAATTGGATTACTTAAGTTAATTATTCGAGTTAATTATTATTGGTCAATTTTTTTTAAAAAATTAATTACGTGTGTATTGCCCTCGTATTTTGGGCATGACAGAATTCTCAGGAAGCACCTAGAATGTCTCTAGAAACAACCAAAACGTGTTGACAACTAAGCATGAGTCTTGCCAACTTTCTAGATGAGTCATAAGGTTGTAGACACCATGTGCTTAATTTGTGCACTAACTCTTGTGTTGTTGACATATGTGAAATCAAAAGGTGCATTTACTCCTAGGCAAGCTTATAACTTTTATTTTAATTCTTTTATTACTTTTATTATTATTATTTATTTATTAATTTATTATTATTTTTGTTATTATCAATTTTAATTTCTAATTTCTTTTATTTAATTATTTTCTCAATTAATTCTCATTTAATTAATTATAATCAAAATATCAAAAGATCATGATATTATATTAATTTTTTTCAAATAATTAATTTACTAATTAAATCTATTTATTTAAGACTTAATAGATAGAAAATTCACCATAGACCTTCAAGATAAAATATGAAAACCCATCATAGAACAATCCATACAAAATCAGTCTAAAGGGTTAAAAATCATCAATTATGTCAGCTGACACATTCGGAAGGCAAAATATCCAGATACTTGTCCTACCTCACTAGGACAAATGGTTTAGGGGTTTAAGATTTGGACTTGAGAATTTATCTCCCCTCTCTTACCATTGAGACAATGCGATAGGGTACGCTCATCCTGGCAATTCAACGAAGTCAATACCTGATACTTGCAACCTGCATAAAAACCATGCATGTACATACAATATATATATATATATATATATATGCTAAGCTAAATAGGAAATGGTAGGAAGTGGTGCATTATGTAGATCCCAACTAGCAGGTGACTACAACTCCCTTCCTTAACCACATTAGAAATTCCATACATAAGAACAAATACGCACACCATACACATGCAAGTATGGGGTAAGTATCCATAAGAAAACACATGTGATAATAGCCATCTAACTAATCATCATCAATAACTAGAAATAATGTAATAATCATGATGCATATATGAAATATAGAGTCTATGTAATCTCATGATATACAATTGAATCCGTAACACAAAATCCGATAGTCTCAAATAATGCTACTAACCATCAACAAATAACTAGTCTAACATAGTTTGACCATGATAGTAAAAATGTGACCTAGGGGCAGGCACTACACATCCTATAGAATTCAACATTTCATCGATAGCCCTCACGAGCTCCAAGTTATGACCCTCGGAAGATCAACCTTGAAATGCACTTAAACCACCTTGGAGACTCTTCGATACGAGGTGGAGCAAATGATAGAGGCTCTTCATGGCTAGAACAAGAGTGTCACTAGGGTTAACTTGCCCATCCAAAACTAATGGCATTGATGATTTGATGCCAAGATCAGTGGTTTCAGAGTTACGATGTAATGCACCTATGAACTGAGGCACACTACGTGTTTTGACATTGAGCAAGATCATTGTGTTGAATCCAAATAGAATGTGATCTCTCAAAAATGAGATAGTTTATTTTAGGCCTTGGTATGACTGTCCTATAGCATTTGACATTTCATCAATAGCCCTCACAAGCTCTGAGTTACGACCCTCAAAAAATTGACCTTAAAATGCACTTAGAGCACCTTGGAGACTCTTTAATATGGGGTGACCATGAACAATGGAGGCTCTCCATGGCTAGAAAAAGGGTGTCACTAGGGTTAGTATTAAGTAAAAACATTATTTTTTACCTCTCTCAACTTTTTGTCATTGGGCACAGTGCAATTTTGGTGTTACTATGTATTAAAATCATCATTTTTTAGGTCCCTCCACATAAATTGCATTAAGTAGAATCATTTTTGTTTCTTACATTAAATCAACAAGTTTACATTCACAATATCTCAAGTGTTTCTTTATTATTACATCAATACACAACTACCAAAAATTGTAGTGTCAAAAATAGTAGTGTCAAAAATCGTAGTGTCAAAAATAGAATAGACTTTTCTTCATTCTTCTCCTTATTTAGTTTTTTATCTTCATTCATGGCTACTCCTCATGATGTACCTACATTCCAATATCATAAAAAATATTAGTAACTTACTGTATTAAACAAGATAATCATTGGTTCACCGAATCATTATGAACAAAATAACATAAGAAGTAAATATACCTAGTCGAGTGTTCCAGTAGGGTCCTCTCTATTTTAGGGTCTCCAATAGGGCTTCATGATCAGCATTAGTAATAGTAAAAATTTCTTTTACTTTTGGTATTCCTTGATGCTTCAACAACTTCACATTTGTTGCTATAATAAGATATGAATATATGTGAATTTTTTTGTGCTTTTGATAGTCTTCGAATGTAGGAATTCCAATCCTTCTAAGCATGTATGTCCATAGCCATGTTCCAAAAAAAATCACTAAACCAGTAGGATTTGTGAATCCATCATCATCTGTGATCAGTTTTGCAAGCTTTTGTTTACCTCTTACACAATGTTCTAACCAATAATCTAATTTCTCATCATTCCCATGTGGTGCAACCAATGCAAAAACATGTCCTGGTTGAAGAAGATCTAATAGATGGTTATGCTCAAGTGAACTTTCCATGTCATCATTTCTTATAGAGGGTATGATAGACAATGGAGTAAGATAATGTAGAGCCTATGTGTCCACCCACTCACTTGATTTACAATGATCCCAATCACACTGAAAATAACTAAGACAAAAGCAAGCTAGATATCATGTCCAAATGGTCCATGTACTAGAACTAGAGCTCTGAAATGAATAAATTTTTGATGAGTCTCTCACTGTAGCACAATATGATCTATCACCTATGGACCCTTCCTAAACCAACCAAAAGAGCCTATTTACTAAAAATTCAAGAGTCCCCCTATGATAATTCTAAACTAATCTAATCAACAATGCTACAAGCATCAAGAAGCTATGCTCCTGAAATCTTCAATTGCTCCTTAACTAGAGCTCTCTTTACACATACCCTTACTCCACCATGTTTCCCTATCCTATGGATAGACTAAAAAAAAATCCAAATATGAGGCGCCCCCCTCTCTAAGTGCATCCTACACAACCAATAAAACATGCAAGCATTTTTGAATTGACATATGCAATTATCTGACCAAATGATATGTCTATCAATAGCAATGCCATGCTCATGTAAGAAATCAAAATAATTCTCGAAATAATGTTGCACAAACTTGTGAGAGTGAGATCTATCATCACTCATATAAAAATGGTACTCTAATAATCTTTTAATTATCTTTCACACTATTAGGAGCATGTCTATATGTTATAAGGAAAAAAATAAAAATTTGAATGGAGTTGTAGTACTAAGATTGTGTCTCATTTTGAGGCTGCAATGTGTAGTTCTCAACAAAATCAACAACTAATATAATAGTGCCAATGGAAAAAGTCTCCTTACACATTCTAAATTTTTGATCCAACCACTGAGACTTGTGACTATGTCTTGCATACTTATAGAAAAGATTTGTCTTGAAATCTGAAATAAAATTAGCCACATGGATTTCTTTTGTGACCAATTAACATCTATAGCCTTCACCCCCACTCTTCAACATCTATTTCACCATTTCATATACCATTCTTTTTTACTATTGTCTTCCCAAGATCTTGTTCACACCCCTCATGGAAACATGTGTCAAACTTGGATAAGCCACCACAATCTGAACACTTCTCATTTAAGAAAAAATTTCTATAAAAGAAACAACCATCAACTCTACGATATAAAAATTGATCTAGCAAGTCTCTTGATGATTTTGGAAGCCCACTAGCACCACAATTCTCCAACATTTCTTTACTATGCAAAATAGAATGGATGGACTGTAATAGTTCATGGTGCATAGAAAAATCAACATGATATTTGCAACAACATTTATTTCAAATTTTAAGTGGTACACAATAATATGGCTTCAAAGATTCAAAAGCCCTCTATGATATATGAAATCTTAGATGACTCTCTCTAAATTCTTTGAACAACATAGTTTGACATATCTCCAAATAATGTTTAGGATGTGGCATGCAATCTTTGATGCCAATTCTCAACTTTAACACGTCTTTAGTATTGGGTAATACTCTTGAGCTAGAGAGCCAAAACTGTGTAATTTCTTCTTTCTCATCATCGGATAGCTTCTTATCCAAACATGGAAGTCTCCCACCAAAATCCCATGTTTCATTTTGAAGAGGATCATCAATTCTCTCTCGTCTACTAAGTGCTCTTCTCAAAGTAAAACAATTTAGATTCAAGTCAATACAAGTTTGTCTAATTGATCTACTCTTTTTCAAATGATGACTTACCAAAGAAGTTGTAATAACTCTTTGAGAAGTTCTCTTATCCTTCTCCATGCTATTTTTCCCAATGCTATTGAGAGCACTGAAAAGATTCTTCACAATAATGGCATTTCTTTCCAATTTTCTATTGATATGAATCTTTAATTTAAAAATCATAGGTCTCATCTTTCACATATTTAATAAGTGCATAAAAGGTTGGCATTGCTCCACCACTATCTTGTTGTCGAAAAATATCTTATATAGTCTTGAAGCCCATAACCAAATGGTTCTTTCTAATTTTTTCCCTTCCAAATTGGTAATAATTGTTCCATCAATTTCAATTATCCATTTTGGTGTTTTAGAACCTTCATGTCGATTATAATTGGGAGATATGTAACATTCTTGTACATTGTCATTTTTGAAATGGTCAATCATGCAATTTACATTATGAACTGGTAAAATTTCATTCTCCAAATTTTCATTCTCTAAATTTTTAATCCTAGCATTATCATTATCAATTGGTACATTTTCATTCCCCTACTGTACATATTCATTATCTGACTCTATGATTTCACCTTTGATCAATACATCATCAACTTGAATCACATTTAACATATCTTATCTCTTTCTTCAATTATTTACCTTGTCCCTTTCCCTATATGTTTCAATGTCTTCATTTGATACCTTCCTTTTGCGTTTAGCCTTTCGATGACTAGTGCTCCCCATTCAAAAAATAATATCGGACACCTAATTATACATTATAGAACCTTTTTTGTTCATATGGCCCCTAAGAAATCATTTTTCTTCAAACCTGTGAAAATGGCCCCCAAAAAATGTGATTGTCAAGTCTATAGTGATAGAGAATATTTTGGAAAAAGCATGCCAATATTTTGGGTACCCAATCCCAGATTGAGTATCCAATCCCAAATCGGATACCCGATATGATAACAAGTACCTAAAATGGATACCCAAATTTTGGAGGGAAGTCAAAATTTGGAAAGTGTGAGCAATGTGAACAAATTTTTACAAACGTTATTATATATTAGTATTTTAATAAATATAATATTTGTATACAATTATTATTATGAATATTATTATTATGATATTATTATTATTATGACCTCTAATATAATATATTTATATGTATATATGTATATATATATATATATATATATATATATATATATATATATATATATATATATATATATGATTATTATGTATTATGATTTTTACTATTATTATTTAGTAGATGAGAGAGAATTGATATTTAGGAAAAGCATTCTGAATTTAAAAAGTTGTACCGTTGAATTTTAAAATAGAATTTTATATTTAGAAAAAGCATTCTAAATTTAAAAAATTATACTATTGAATTTTTAAATAGGTTACCATTATAGATGCTCCATTTTTTAAGAGTTATATATGGGCATTGATGACAAGTCTGACGAATAAGAATTTCAATGTGAATTTCATGACAACATGTCCCTAGGGACATATTTGGTTGTTTAAAATGCATTGTAAGGGGTCATACGATAACTTATGACCCATTTTGACACATTTCATGACAAAATATGTCCCTAGGGGCCTTGGGACCCCTAGGGACTGATTTGATTGGTTTGAATGCATCAAAAGGGGTCATAGGTTAACCTATGACCCCTTTTGATGATGACAACATATGTCCCTAGGGGCCTTAGGACCCCTAGGGACCCATTTGGTTGGTTCAAATGTGTCCAAAGGGGTCATAGGTTAACCTATGACCCATTTTGGTGCAGGAGCACCTAGGAAATATGCCAAGTTTCCTAAATCGTTTTTGGCTTGTAGTGGTCTTGGCTAGACCACATGAATAAGGGCTATGGGATAAATCCCCAAGTTTGTGAGTTGTGTTTCTAAATAGGTTTTTTTTGTGTTTGAGTTTCCAAGTTGCTTCTATGTTGGCAAAATTGCTTAAATTGCTTGTTAGAGCCTAGAATGGTCAAACACTGACCAAGACCCCAGGAGGATGGGAAACATGGAAAATATGTTAAAAGTTGTAATTACATGGAAATAGGTTCATTTAACCATGTTTGAGGTCATGGAGCCATTAAATGCACAATAGTGCAAAAGTTGCACTTGGCAACTTTGCAACTTTGCAAAGTTGCTTGACAACATTGACAAAAAGTGCTAAAACTTTATAAGGGCTTCAAGAATCAGTTGGAAACCTATGGGATCTGTTGATTCACATGGGTAAAAGGTATTTAAGACCAATCCAAGTTAGTTTGAGGGTTGGCATATGCTTTTGTACGAATTTTGGCATTGGAATGAAGAGCAAACTGAGCATTTTGATGACAGTTTTCTGATTTCACCCTTCATCCACACCTTTAATGGATTGATAGGGTTGTTGTTTTCATGTGATTTTATAGTGTATGGAATGTAGATGCTTTGGTAAAGATTAGGAGTTTTTTTGATCAGTTTCATTACTAGTTTGAAAAATCTTTTTAAAGTTGCCAGTTCGCTGGTCTGTACACAGCAATCAGCAAAAAAATCTCTATAACTTGAATTCCAATGGTGGAACCATGATGGCCTTTTGGAATCAAGTACTAGACTGTATAAACAATGTAAATATGTATTTTTGTCTTGTTTTGCAGAGGTTTGTTGTTTTTTCCAAGAGGCCCTAGGTGAGTTTGCATACCCGGCTAGGCAATGAAATCAGCAAATAAGTGTTTGAAAGGGGCATAGAATGGGGTGTTGGGTGCAATACAAATTCATGGAAGGAAAGAGTGGTGAGTGAAGGAAGTTAATTCCAGGAGTTCAGTCATTTAGAGTCCATTTGAGTGGTGGAAGGAAGAACTCTCTATATTCATGTTCATACAAACAAGAAACCCTTGTAAATAGACATATTTTTGGAAATCCCTTGTATGGATGACCTGGGTGTTGCAGACCTGAAAAATCTTCAAGGGGAGCCAAAAGGGTATCCAAATCATAAATTTTTTTGAGTACTTCTTAAGGGTTTGAGGAGATATAAGCCAAAAATCAGTTTTGGAGGCCTAATTTTGTTATTAGTCTTGGTAGCCCTCTTAACTATGCAATCTTCAAATCGATTGGAAACCCAATACTCCAATTCACTTAGTGATCCTAAAAACTATTGAATGAGACCTAATACAAGCCTTGGAATTCAATATAGCCAAGAATGCACTCCTGGAAGCCAGTTGTCAAGAACGGTGCAATGAGAGCACTAGGGAGACCCCATGGTGAAATAGAGTTTTGAGTTGATTGGTGAGGATTAGTGTAATAAGGGAATAGAGAGAAGATTCCCTTGGAGTAGGGTATAGGATAAATACCCTAAGAGGCTAGGAGAAAGCCTAAAGTGAGTTCTAGTAGTTGAGGCTAGAACCTTGTTCAAGATCCTCCCCATCAAATTGGTATCAGAGCCTTGAAAGGTTTGGGACAAGACATTGTGTATGTCTTATTTTGGAAGTGAGTCAGTGGGAGAAACCACCATGGTAACAAATGCTGAGTTGGCAAAGGAAGTGGCAGAACAAAGGGAGAAAAATAGGCTCCTTGAGGAAGCCTTAGAAGCTATGAAAGATAAGCTTGATGAAGTGGTAGAGACAGCTGGAAAAATGAAAGAGAAGTTGGAAATTAATGAAGAAAAGGGAAAGGAAGAGAATGAAGAGGACTATGTACCTGAACCTGATCCTCCATTACAAGACGAACCTTTCCTTAAAGCCATCAAGGCATTGGGTGGCAAATCTCTTGAGGGGATACCCCTATTTACTGGTAAGATGAATTCAGAGTTGGTCATGGAATGGATTGAAGGGATGGAGAACCATTTTGAATGTGAAGGCGTATCAGAGGCACAAAAGGTGAAGGTTGCCAAAGCAAGATTAAGGGGACCAGACCTAACATGGTGGAAGTTCATTCAAGAAGAGAGGGAAAGAGAAGGCAAGAAACCTATCTCTAATTGGAAAGCTATGGTGGCAAAAATCAGAGATAACTATTTGCCTGAAGACTATGAAATCCAGCTACACAAGAAGAGACAAAGCTTGAAGCAAAAAGATTTGGATGTGGCCTCCTATACTGAAGAGTTTCAAAAACTTTGCTTGAGATCCAAGGTCCAAGAGGAGGAGAGCATCAAGGTGGCTAGATATTTAGGTGGTTTGAAATGGAGTATTCAAGAGGAGATCAGCCTTTGGACTCCTACTACTGTTCATAAGTGTTTTCAATTGGCACTCAAAGTGGAAGATAAGAATAGAAGGAAACAAGACTCTAACTCTAGGGGTAGAGGAAGAGGGAGAGACTCTAGAGGACATAGAGGTGGTTATGGGGGAAGAAGCAATGAACCCAAGGCCACAGGAGACTCCAAGTTGATTGAGCAAAGTGGGGAAACAAGTGGAAGAGGTAATTTCACTAGAGGAAGAGGATTTGGTGGTGGAGCTAGAGGCAGATCAAACAATTTCAGCAGGGGTTCACATTTTGCAAACATTAAATGTTACCATTGTGGACAACTTGGTCATCCAGCCTATAGATGTCCTGAGAAGGCATCATCTTCCCAAGAAGAATGCAGCAACAATATAACTTTAGAAGTGAATCTTGATTCTGAGAAGGGAGAAAATATGATGTTTAGAAGAGTTTTGATCAAGGAGCCTAGCAAAGAAGAGCCTAAACAAAGAAGGGCACTTTTTAGAATAAAATGCAAGATACTTGGTAAGGTTTGCAAAGTTATTGTTGACTCAGGATCAACTGATAATATCATCTCTGAAGAGGCTGTCCAAAAGCTCAAGCTAACAAAGATTCCTCATGATCATCCATATAGAGTCACATGGCTGAATAAAGGGCAGAATGTGTTGGTAAATGAACAAGTTTGGGTGGATTTTTCAATTGGAGGATATCAAGACAAAATTCTTTGTGATGTGTTGCCCATGGATGCTTGTCATCTACTCTTGGGTAGACCATGGCAATATGATAGGGATGTTGTCTATCATGGGAAGAAGAACTTGTATACATTCAAGAAAGGAGGAGTGACATACAAAATCCAATCACTTGTTGAGGAAGGCATAGATGCAGCAACAGATCAGCGTGTTCTACTCATGAGTGGAAAAGAATTCTTACATGATTTCAAGGAGAACAATGAAGTTGGGTTTGCCATAGTTGTGAAACCAAAGGAGAAAGATGCTGTCAAACAAACACCATTGCCAAGAGAGGTAAAAGAACTATTGGATCAGTTCAAAGACATCATAAGTGATGGAGAACTTGCCACACTCCCTCCACAAAGATCTATTAGTCATCAAATAGACTTTGTTCCTGGATCCTCATTGCCCAACAAGGCTGCTTACAAGATGACTTCAGATCAGAATAAAGAAATTGCAAGACAAGTACAAGACCTACTTGACCAAGGTCTCATTCGGAAGAGTATTAGCCCATGTGTTGTACCAGTTGTTTTGGCACCAAAGAAAGGAGGTAAGTGGAGAATGTGCACTGATTCTAGAGCCATAAATAGGATAACAATTAGATATAGGTTTCCTATTCCTAGAATAGAAGATCTAATGGATTGTTTGGGGGGTGCTAAGTATTTCTCCAAGATAGATCTCAAGAGTGGCTACCATCAGATCAGAATGAAGGAGGGTGATGAATGGAAAACAGCCTTCAAAACTACGAAAGGACTTTATGAATGGCTAGTAATGCCATTTGGCCTCTCTAATGCACCTAGTACATTCATGAGGCTAATGAATGAAGTGTTGAAGGACTACATAGGCATTTTTGTAGTGGTTTATCTTGATGATATTCTCATTTTCAGCAAGTCTAAAGAAGAACACATGAAGCATTTGGCAATTGTTTTAAAGAAGTTACAAGAAGAAAAATTGACCATTAATCTTGAGAAAAGTGAGTTCTTGAAACAAGAGTTGGTTTACCTTGGTTTTGTAGTTTCACAAGGTAACTTGAAGATGGATGAAAGTAAAATAGAAACCATTCTAAACTGGCCTACACCTAAAACAGGGGCTGCAGTAAGAAGTTTCCATGGTTTGGCACAATTCTACAGGAAGTTTATAAGGGGTTTTAGTGAGATATGTGCACCAGTATTAGACACCATCAAGGGAGGACTAAAAACTAAGTTCTTGTGGACCAAAGAAGCCAATGAAGGGTTTGAAAGGTTGAAGAAAGAGGTAGCTACTAAACCCATTTTGGTTTTACCTAGTTTTGACAAGTTGTTTATTGTAGAATGTGATGCAAGTAATATTGTTGTTGGGGCTGTATTAAGCCAAGAAGGAAGGCCAGTAGCATTCTTTAGTGAAAGGCTAAATGAATCCAAATCTAGGTACTCATCGTATGACTTAGAATTGTATGCATTGGTGCAAGCACTTAGGAAGTGGAGGCACTATCTTTTACCTAAAGAGTTTGTTGTATACACTAATAACCAAGCATTGAGTTACATCAACACTCAAGAGAAGTTGAGCCTAAGACACATCAAATGGATAGAGTTCCTACAATCCTACACATTCACCATCAAGCACAAGAAAGGGCAGATAAATAAAGTAGCTGATGCATTAAGTAGAAGGTTGCTTACTATCCAAGAAATACAGTTAGAGAGTATTGGAGTTGAAGGTTTCAAAGACCTATATGCTGATGATGAAGACTTCTCAGAGGCCTACAAGGTATGTGTAGAGTTTAACAATCATTTTCATAGCAAGTTTGCTGATTACACTTTGCAAAATGGGTTGTTGTTTAGGGGAAATCAATTATGTGTGCCTAGAGGATCAATGAGAGAAAATATAATCCAAGAGAAGCATAATGGAAGCCTTAGTGGACACTTTGGTTCGAACAAAACATTGGAGTTGGTGGAAAGATTCTACTATTGGCCTAGGATGCAAAGAGATATCCGGAAGTATGTTGAACAATGCATGATTTGTCAAAAGGCCAAGGGAACTTCTACAAATGCAGGATTGTACCATCCCTTACCCATTCCAAATAGGCCATGGGAATGCATCAGCATGGACTTCATAGTGGGCTTACCAAGAACAACATCAGGTTTGGATAGTGTGTTTGTAGTTGTGGACAGATTTAGCAAAATGAGTCATTTTATTCCTTGTAAGACTACTCATGATGCTAGCTATATTGCTCACTTATTTTTCAAAGAAGTTGTAAGGATTCATGGCTTACCAATCAGTATAGTTTCAGATAGAGATGTTAAATTCATGGGGCATTTTTGGAAGACCTTGTGGAGAAGGCTAGGTACTAACTTGGCACATAGTTCAGCTTACCATCCCCAAACTGATGGTCAAACTGAGGTAATTAATAGGGTGCTTGGAAACCTTCTAAGGTGTTTAACAAAGGAGTATGGCCAAGTGTGGGATCAAGTCCTACCACAAGCTGAGTTTGCCTACAATGATAGCACAAATAGAACTACTGATAAGAGCCCTTTTCAAGTTGTTTATGGTTATCACCCAAGAGGAGTTTGTGAGCTACGAGAATTAAAGAATCAAGAAGAGATTAGTGGACATGCAGATGATTTTGCCCAGTCCATGAGAGAGGTACATGAGCAGGTCAAGAAGTCCTTGATAGAGGCTACTCAAAGGTTAAAGACTAAAGTAGATGAAAGGAGGAGAGATTTACAATTTGAAGTAGGAGATTTCGTGATGGTACACTTGAACAAGGCTAGACTTCAAAAAGGTGTTCCAAGCAAGCTTCAAATGAGGAGGATAGGGCCTTGTAAGGTTCTAGCTAAGTATGGCCCAAATGCCTACAAGATTGAGTTGCCAAACAATCTAGCCATCTCTCCCATCTTCAACATTCAAGATTTGGTTAAATACAAGGGTCCTAATGTCATGGAAGAGGAACACATCATAGAGGTAGATAAGAATATTCCAGAAATCAGTATTCCTCTCCAAACCAAGCCTCAAGCTGAAAAAGTTCTAGATTCAAGAGTAAAGAAGAAGACTAGGCATGGAATTTATATGGAGCATTTAGTAAAATGGAAGAACCAGCCTGAATCTGAAGCGACATGGGTAGCTGAACATGAATTCAAAAAGAGAGGTATCAGTCAAGATCTCTTGAATACTGACCCACCTTAAGTTTTTTTTTGTCATAGGGGGAGAATGGTGCAGGAGCACCTAGGAAATATGCCAAGTTTCCTAAATCATTTTTGGCTTGTAGTGGTCTTGGCTAGACCACATGAATAAGGGCTATGGGATAAATCCCCAAGTGTGTGAGTTGTGTTTGTAAATAGGTTTTTGTTGTGTTTGAGTTTCCAAGTTGCTTCTATGTTGGCAAAATTGCTTAAATTGCTTGTTAGAGCCTAGAATGGTCAAACACTGACCAAGACCCCAGGAGGATGGGAAACATGGACAATATGTTAAAATTTGTAATTACATGGAAATAGGTTCATTTAACCATGTTTGAGGTCATGGAGCCATTAAATGCACAATAGTGCAAAAGTTGCACTTGGCAACTTTGCAACTTTGCAAAGTTGCTTGACAACATTGACAAAAAGTGCTAAAACTTTATAAGGGCTTCAAGAATCAGTTGGAAACCTATGGGATCTTTTGATTCACATGGGTAAGAGGTATTTAAGACCAATCCAAGTTAGTTTGAGGGTTGGCATATGCTTTTGTACGAATTTTGGCATTGGAATGAAGAGCAAACTGAGCATTTTGATGACAGTTTTCTGATTTCACCCTTCATCCACACCTTTAATGGATTGATAGGGTTGCTGTTTTCATGTGATTTTATAGTGTATGGAATGTAGATGCTTTGGTAAAGATTAGGAGTTTTTTTTATCATTTTCATTACTAGTTTGAAAAATCTTTTTAAAGTTGCCAGTTCGCTGGTCTGTACACAGCAATCAGCAAAAAAATCTCTATAACTTGAATTCCAATGGTGGAACCATGATGGCCTTTTGGAATCAAGTACTAGACTGTATAAACAATGTAAATATGTATTTTTTTCTTGTTTTTCAGAGGTTTGTTGTTTTTTCCAAGAGGCCCTAGGCGAGTTTGCATACCCGGCTAGGCAATGAAATCAACAAATAAGTGTTTGAAAGGGGCATAGAATGGGGTGTTGGGTGCAATACAAATTCATGGAAGGAAAGAGTGGTGAGTGAAGGAAGTTAATTCTAGGAGTTCAGTCCTTTAGAGTCCATTTGAGTGGTGGAAGGAAGAACTCTCTATATTCCTGTTCATACAAACAAGAAACCCTTGTAAATAGACATATTTTTGGAAATCCCTTGTATGGATGACCTGGGTGTTGCAGACCTGAAAAATCTTCAAGGGGAGCCAAAAGGGTATCCAAATCATAAATTTTTTTGAGTACTTCTTAAGGGTTTGAGGAGATATAAGCCAAAAATCAGTTTTGGAGGCCTAATTTTTTTATTAGTCTTGGTAGCCCTCTTAACTATGCAATCTTCAAATCGATTGGAAACCCAATACTCCAATTCACTTAGTGATCCTAAAAACTATTGAATGAGACCTAATACAAGCCTTGGAATTCAATATAGCCAAGAATGCACTCCTGGAAGCCAGTTGTCAAGAACGGTGCAATGAGAGCACTAGGGAGACCCCATGGTGAAATAGAGTTTTGAGTTGATTGGTGAGGATTAGTGTAATAAGGGAATAGAGAGAAGATTCCCTTGGAGTAGGGTATAGGATAAATACCCTAAGAGGCTAGGAGAAAGCCTAAAGTGAGTTCTAGTAGTTGAGGCTAGAACCTTGTTCAAGATCCTCCCCATCACATTTCAACACATTTCAAGACAACATATGTCCCTAGGAGCCCTAGGACCCCTAGGGACCCATGTTGTCATGTTCTTAAGGGCCCTAAGACCCCTAGGAACCAATTTGTTGGTTCAAATGTGTCAAAAGAATTCATAGGTTAACCTATGACCCCTTTCGATGTATTTCATGAAAACATATCTCCCTAGGGGTCCTAGGACCCCTAAGGACCTATTTGGTTGGTTTGAATGTGTCAAAAGGGGTCATAGGTTAACCTATGACCTCTTCCGATGCATTTAATGACAACATATGTCCCTAGGACCCCTAGGGACCTATTTGGTTGGTTTGAATGCATTGAAAGGATTCATAGATTAACTTATGGCCCCCTTCGACACATTTCATGACAACATATGTTCCTAGGGGCCCTAGTACCCCTAGGGACCTATTTAGGTTTTTTCAATGTGTCAAAAGGGGTCATAGGTTATGACCCCTTTTAATGCATTTCATGACAACATATGTCCCTAGGGGCCCTAAGACCCCTAGGGACCCATTTGGTTGGTTCAAATGCATCAAAAGGGGTCATAAGCTAACCTATGACCTCTTTCAACACATTTCATGACAAAATATGTCCCTAGAGACCCATTTGGTTGGTTCAAATGCATCAAAAGGGGGCATACAATAACCTATGACCCCTTTCCGTGCATTTCATGACAACATATGTCCCTAGGGGCCCTAGGACCCCTTGGGGTCTATTTGGTTGGTTTGAATGCGTCAAAAGGAGTCATACGATAACCTATGACCCTTTTTGATGCATTTCATTGACAACGTATGTCCCTAGGGGCCCTAGGACCCCTAGAGACATCAAATTTTGACACATTTCATGACAACATATGTCCCTAGGGGCCCTAGGACCCCTAGGGACCTATTTGGTTGGTTCGAATGCATCGAAAGCAGTCATAGGTTAACCTATGACCCCTTTTGATGCATTTTATGACAACATATGTCCCTAGGGGCCTTAGAACCCCTATGGACCGATTTGGTTGGTTTGAATGCATCAAAAGGTTGACGCATTTCATAACAACATATATCCCTAAGGGCCCTAGGACCCCTAGGGACCCATTTTGTTGGTTAAAATGCATTGAAAGGGGTCATAGGTCATAGGTTAACCTATGACCCCTTTTGACACATTTCATGATAACTGTAGATACCTAAAATTGTCCAAATCCCATTTCCTAACCAATTAAATAAATATTTATTATTTATTTAATTACCTTATCATTTAATTGAATAAATTTACATTTATTTAATTATATGCCCCTTTCCTTGATTTAAATAAACTAAGGTTTATTTAAATCCTAACCTATTCCCCTTGCATGCTAACCCATTCACTTTAATTAAGTACTTCATTTACTTAATTAATCCTTGCCTAATTCCACTTGGAATTAAATATTGAATTTAATCCTATTTGAGCACATGGATCCTACCTTTAACCCTCACCTAACCTCACTACTCTAACCTTACCCACCTTTTCTAAACCTACCCACTTCCTAATCATCTTGCTAATCTCCTTTTAATCCTAAGTGTGTGCTCACACATGTGTGAGAAATTCTCACACAAGTGTGAGAGATGTTCACACTTTCCTCATCCCTCATGTCTTTCATGCCTCTTGCACACTTGTCCTCTTGCATGAGAGTCAAGGTGTCTCACACATGTGTGAGAAGCCATGCCTTTTCACACCTCTTGCACACTTTTCCTCTTGTATGAGAATCAAGTTGTCTCACACATGTGTGAGAAGCCATGCTTCTCGCACCTTATTGATCATGTCACCATCAAAGGTTGCTCACACATGTGTGAGCATATTGCCCCCTTTGAATGGTCAAAACCCTAATCCACATGGAGTCTACTTGGCCTCCACCTCATAGACACTTCATCGATCTTGAGGGATCCTAGCCCTTCATCTTGCATTCAATCTCATCCGTCCATTGCATCTCATTTCCTATAAAAGGAGAGCCCTCTCCTCATTTTCATCAAGCACTATCTACCCCATTGTTATGCTGTAGGAATTGTGAGCAACCACATCCCATAATGTGAAATCATCTACACTTGATGATTTTTGTGAAGTTTGCATTGGTGTTATTTTCAATAGTTTAATGCTTTTTTTATTTCATGTTATCTTTGTTTACATGTTATCTTATATATTTTGAAGTTTGCATAATCATGTAGGAATAGATATTAGTTTCTTAGTATTTATTTTGTTTATTACATTTTTATGCAATACAATAACATATGTCCCTAGGGGCTTTAAGACCCCTAGGGCCCCATTTGGTTGGTTTGAATGTGTCAAAAGGTGTCATAGGTTAACCTATGACCCCTTTTGATGCATTTCATGATAACATATGTCCCTAGGGGCCCTAGGACCCCTAGGGACCTATTTGGTTGCTTAGAATGTGTCAAAAGGGGTCTAGGTTAACCTATGACCCCTTTTGATGCATTTCATGACAACATATGTCCCTAGGGGCCCTAGGGACCTATTTGGTTGTTTTGAATGCGTCGAAAGGGGTCATACAAGAACCCATGACCCCTTTTTACACATTTCATGACAACATATGTCCCTAAGGGGCCTAGGACCTCTACGGACCTATTTGGTTAGTTTGAATGCATCGAAAAGGGTCATAGGTTAACCTATGACCCCTTTTGACACATTTCATGACAACATATGTCCCTATCATTTGGTTGGTTCAAATGCATCAAAAGGGGTCATACGATAACCTATGACCCCTTTCAACACATTTCATGACAACATATGTCCCTAGGGGCCCTAGGACCCCTAGGGACCCATTTGGTTGGTTTGAATGTATCGAAAGGGGTCATATGATAACCTATGACCCCTTTCAAAGTATTTCATGACAACATATGTTCCTATGGGCTCTAGGACCCCTAGGGTCATTGAAAGGGGTCATAGGCTAACCTATGACCCATTTTGACGCATTTTATGACAACATATGTCCCTAGGGGCCCTAGGACCCCTAGGGACCCATTTGGTTGTTTTGAATACATCGAAAAGTCTCATAGGATAACCTATGACCCCTTTCAATGCATTTTATGACAACATATGTCCCTAGGGGCCCTAAGATCCCTAAGGACCCATTTGGTTGGTTTGAATGCATCAAAAGGGGTCATAGGTTAACCTATGACCCCTTTCAATGACCCCTTTCGATGAAATCTATGACCCCTTTTGATGCATTTCATGACAACATATGTCCCTAGGGCCCCTAGGACCCCTAGGAACCCATTTGGTTGGTTCAAATGTGTCAAAATGGATCATAGGTTAACCTATGACCCCTTTCAATGCATTTCATGACAATATTATATTTAATAATAATAATATAATATTAGATATTTGAATATAATAATAATATATTAATAGATTATATAACAATAATAAGCATATATATTACTATATTATATTTAGTTATAATAATAATCATATTTATTACTATATTATATTTAATAATAATAATCATATATATTACTATATATAGTAATTATAATATAATATTACTATATATAATAATAATAATCATAATCATAATCATATATAATAATAATAGATAATAATAATAATCATAATCATATGTAATAGTAATAGTTAATAATAGTAATGCCCACACTTCCCAAATTTTGGTTTCCCTCCAAAATTTGGGTGGTTTCCCTCCAAAATTTCAAAAATTTGGGCTGGGCTATGAATGCCTAAAAGAATTTTGGCTACCACTTTTTTGGGCACCCTATTTCGAATCGGGTATTTGATCTGGTATCGGATACCCGATTAGGCTTGGTATTTACCAAACCTATTTGATCAACTCTAAAAACATGTTTGAGAAAGGTTTCACTGACATTTAGACTTCGAATAGCCTTTTGACAATATTATTTTCATCAAAATCCAATGAAACGAAAAGGGTTTTTTTATAACACTCTCAAGATTCCATTGATATAATTTTTGCCAAATTCTAAGTTCAATAAGTATTTATTAGTTAATTTTTAATGAAGATGACTATAAAGTGTTGATTGACATATTTATTGAAAAATAGCTATAACTTTCAAATGGTATAACATTTCTAAAATCCAAAAGTTGCATCACATTATATGTTTCACCTAGTATAAGGAAAAAATAATAATTTGGTAGAGTTTTCAATTAGTTAAGGTGGTCAAACACGGGAGTTTTTTTATTCTGGAAAAGTTATAGTAGAAAATTCATATTTAATTATTTATTTGAAATAAAAATACCCAAAAATATGTGTCACATCTGGGCATGAGTCTACTTTTCATATCTATAATTATATTAAAAATTTTATTATTTGATTTTGATTAAGGTGGTCAGGCATACACCTACTTTTTATTTTTGCCCTAAAACTTTTGTAGTACTACATTAAAATCCAAACTTTTGACCAATCAAATAATTTTTTCTCTAGATAAGGCCTAGTAGTTTAGAAACTACATTTAATTTCCTACAAATTATTTTCTCACAACTTTTTGATATAAATTCTAAAACCACTTTAAAATTATGTGTCGAGTTGACATAACCCTGATTTGTTAGTTTTTCACTACCACTTAAGGTCATAGTTTGGTTGACTATGATCCTACACATACCCTTGACTCACTAGTTTATCAAATTTTAAGTGAAGAATCAAGGCAATTCGCAGAGTGATTTGTGTGAATTTGTGAAAAAATTCCAGTGTGTTCTTTTGGCTTAACATGTGAGTTGTGCAAAGTTATTTGATTTGAAAACCCTAGATTGCAAGAATGACATTATTTGCATCTACAAGTGAGAAGAGTGAGGCATTGAAGGATATAAAAGTACAAATTGTTCATACTGATGCATGGCATCTGCCAAAGTTTAGAGAATATCATAACATTGTGTTATTAGGAGATTTATCTCTAATGCCAACCAAAGTGATTATGGTATATGATGTTAGATCCTATTATATATGTAAGATTGGACAGAGGAAATTTTTAGTTGAGGAATTCCTAGGACATGTTGAGTGAAAATGGGATGTTGAAAGATGAGAACAAGGTCGTGGTCGAGAAGGGATAACTCATGACATAGAATTTCCAAAAGTGTTCAAGGTTGAATGGATAAAGATCATGCTAAGTAGGATACACTACATGAAGTTATGGTATGAAAATGAGCCATACTAGATCACAAAGTCCATTATTCATCATGTGACCAGTTACCCTATGTTGGGTCAAGTGAATTTAGCTCCTTGTCAACAAAGGGATGTAATTAAAAACTTCATGAATGTAAAGTGGAATAGCTGAGGTATGTCAATCAACATTATTGAGGATCTAGTGATCAAGTTTTCAGTGTCTGTGATTTCTAATAAGTTTTATCAATCGATTCAACTGAAAAACATTTCATGTGTAGCTGGTATACAAATTGTTCAAGAAGTACCACAACTATTATTTGGACAAGTTGTAATTGATACAACTTGCAGAGAACCTTGGTACCATTAGGAAAGGAAAGAATAAATTATCTATGTTTGTCTCTCTTATCATATGTATATATTTCTACATACATAATTAATTTCCTATTGTATGACAATTTGTTTGGAATAAGACTAGGCTAGTGATTAAGAAAAAGAATGAATTCATTAATCAATTACGACAAAATTTTGAAACCATAATGGATGGATATTTTAAAGACTTCAAGAGGAAGATGAAAAATAGGTTCAGAATACCTAAGTCAATCATTGATCATTACTATGATCACATATGTTTTCTTGTTGATATTGACTATACATATGTATATGTTGTTATACCTAGAGTGGCATGGATAAGGCCTATGCAGGTAAATATTGACGAAGTGTTAGCTTTCATTATAGCACTATTAGAAGAGGAAAGTGATAAGAATGTTGAACCATCTGACACATATGAAACTACAAAAATCAAGGTGATGATGCAAACTATGGTCCCTAAGTTGGACAAAAAGAGAAAGAAGATGATCCAAGACTTTGAAGGTAAGCTTGGAGGAACACCATTGTAGATGATTGAAGGTAAAGGAGAAGATCTTAGCAGTGATGAAGGTGATGGTGAAGAAGATGAAGGAAAAGTAAAAGAACTTTTTTTTGTCAAGCCTAAGGAAACCAAATATAAAGAGTTTTTTTTTGTTGAGCCTAAGGCAAAGAATTTGAAGAAAGTGGCATCCTAACCCACTACTACACCATAGAGAGTCACCAGGAAGAGATCCAAGGCAGCGAGTCTTGCAAATGTTGAGCCACTAAAGAAAGGGCTTATTAAAATCACAAGGCTTGTTAAAGGAAAAAGTCATAGGAAGAGGACATCAGATGCTATAGCTTTTGAGAAAGTACAATAGAAGAAGAAGCCAATGAGAAATTTGGTTATCAAACTAGATGATGATGAGGATGAGAGGACCTAGTCAAGTGACTTGAGTCAATTTCAAGTTGTGCCAAGGAAAGAACCTCGAGACATTGATAAGGTATGTGAGAATGTGATGAGTTCAGCAGGATTGGCTGGTTTTAAACATATTAAGTATGAAAATTTAGAAAATATTGATAAGGAGAAAGTAGGACAAGTAATTATTGACATGATGGTGAATTTTAAATATACACCAATTGAGTTAGGTAAGCAATTACCAAAAAATTGTATAATAAAATAGATGGAAAATGGAAATGGGCTTTGACTACTAAAAGACAAATGAGAGAGGATGTATTAGCCCAAGTTATGTCTAATTTAAGAAAACAACAAATGTCAATAGCCATGAAAGACTATGCAAATAAATTTGTGCCAAAGACAAGGACACACAAATTTTAAGAAATAAAATTGAAGAGGTTGTGTAAGAAAGAAACTCATATGGAAAAAAGTTTTTGGACTGATGCTTTCAAATGAAGAGAAATAAGAAAAGGGAGATAAGGATACACGAGAAATGGAGCTAGAAAACAAAGAAGATATTTATAATGATGTCAAACAATTAGTCAAGATAGTTAAAAATATGGCACAGGATAGTGTGAAGCAGATTGAGGTAATCACTATTGAGGATGATACACCAAATAATATAGTGCCTAATGTGTCTATCAAGCCAAAAAAAGAGGAGCAAGCTCCTAACTCTATTAAAGACACACTAAAAGACACCAATCAAGTGATTTTGAAAATCAAGGAATGCCCAAAGATTGGTGATCAGCCACAAGATCAATGGGTAATAGTAAGTCTAATTGATACATCTCAAGTTGTTGTTGAAACTAATATGCAAGTGTCAGAAGAGGAAAAGGATGTTGCAATTTTTGAGAAGCAAAATGGGTTGGCACATGAGGAGAAAAATCTAGAAGAAGAGCAAAAGGATCAATTGGAGCAATCTACTACTGGTAGTAAGAGGCCAAATGTCTTAGGACCTCTAACTAAAGGAGAAAAGGAGATAGTGAAGCTAAGTTCAAATGGTGAATGCATAATGACTATGGAACATAGCCAAGGTGTCAAGGACACACAAGTAGTTGTTCAAATACCGAGTCTCGAGCTCCCCACACAAACCACACACACACACACACACACACACACATGTATGTGTGTGTGTTGAGCTCCAACATTCCAAGAAAGAGAACCAAAAGGAAGAAAGTCTAGTCCCCAAGTTCATTTCAAGATAAGCCAGCTATGCTTGATGAAGATATTAACATAACAAATTGTGACAAGTCCACATTAACTAAAGAATAGATGAAAATTTTGAGTGAGCTATTTGCACTCAAGGAAAGAAAAGGTGAGTTGAGGAGAGAGTACCAACAAAAGAAAGCACAAAAATAGGTGTTATATGATATCAAAGATATATTTGTTTTGATTATGTAAAAATAGGTTTTAAAGGATCTGAAACCTTGTAAAAAGTATCATAGAAATAAGAGCATAGAAGCTCAAATAATAGAATGCCTCATAGCCAAAAAAGAATAGACAATACAAGCCAAAAAGAAAGAAAAAAGATAGCCCCAAGACAACTACATAGTCTTTAGAAGGTTAGTTGCTTGGTCTACTAAGATGTTCATACTTTCAGCAGATGCTTTCATGTCATCCAACTTTTTTGCTTTCGCAGCCTCATTCTTCTTGGAATTATCCCTTGTGTGCTTTCTTAGGCCCTAGTCATCTTTCATAACATTATAGTCTTGGACTTTACCTTGTTAAAGCTTGTTTAGTAGTGTATTAAAGTTGTCCACCACGGTCTTCAATATAGTGCAGTTCTGATCTGCCAATTTCTTAACCATTTTTTCCAGGTTACCCGCTCTAGTATCTAGACCATCCATCCTTTTTTGAAGATCTTTTCCCAACTGATCTAAATTTTTGTTATTGGCTTCAAGTGGTGGTACACATTTCATCAAATTCTTTACCTCTTTCACATTGCCTATAACCTCAGATAGTCTGTCAATGTACTGACCCGGTGTTCTCTTCCCCCTTGTAGTCTTGGTGAGTTGATCAAAATCCTTTGAGATGTCTTGCATTCGCTGCTTTAGGGTGCCAATATCTTTCATCATTATCCCTAGGTTACAAAATATTCCCTTTAGAAAACCCTAGTCATCTTCATCCCTGTCATGCTCAAAGAAGTCCTCATACTCCCCTTGTTTGTTCTTGTTCAGCTCCATCTCCTTAAGTTCTTTCTCAATATTCACATCTTGAGCAAGCACTTTTTTCCTTTTTGTTTCCACCTCTTAATTAAGAGTTCATCATTACAGGGGATAGAATCTCTTTCAATATTCTTCCCCTTGTTTCCCAAAACCTTACCCAATGTTCCTCTCTTCTTAATACCCTTTTCTTGCTCCTCTTCAAAATCACTATCATGTTTCGATTCAACCTCCTTTTCCTTCCTTTTCATCTTGGATGAGCTCCTAGGATCACCTTTATTCCTCTTCTTCATTTCAACCTCAGTCATTTCATCCTCTGTGTCCTCATCAAATTCCTCCTCTAGTTCACTTCTCTTCATCTCACAATCCAAAGATTACTTGCTCTACCAAGGTCTATCCAGTTTTTTGGATTTTAGAAGGTTCATTACTAAAACCATTAGCCCCTCATGATAGGCATGGTCACCCTTAGGATCATTTTGAATGGCTAAAATAGAATTACCCAAAGATTTTTTGAGGTAAAAGGGTAAATTTATCCTAACCCTATGCCTAAAATGGTTAACCTACATGAAATAGTGACCATATATCTTAGTAAATCATCCATCTAAAGTAAGAAACCCTATCACCACAAACATAAAAAATCTCCAAGAGAAAGAAATGGAGGCAGGGGTAGAGTATGAATTACAAGTTTCTACCAGTCTATTGTGTTCCTTAGCCGATTCTGCAAACTCTTCAATTTCCAAATCTAAAAGCTTCCTATCCCAGTAGAAGTTAATACCCTCTATGTCAAGTCTTGTTGCTTCAACAATAATATCTTCAAAAACCTCCATCCTCTGATTACCCACCAGTATACTCCTATCTTTCCATGTTTTGATAAATTTTTGAGTAATGATAGGGTTACTACCTTTCAATTTCTCCATATATACTATAAAATTCCCTTGTTCCAATATGTCCCAAATATCACTCTTCTTCTTTCACTCTTTGTAGCTCATCGGTTCAATTCTCATTCTCCTTCCTCTCATCTTCTTCACACTAAAATGATGGTTCTGACTTCTCAAGACAACCCCCTGCAAAAATAGACCAGAGTCAAAATTGCAGCCAAGGATTTTAGTGGAAAAAAGACCCACAATCTATGTGGTATTGAATGACAATACATTGTCCTCCTCATAACAACCCACTGCTTCTCAATCCTGCCCATATCATTATTAATCCTTGATGGCATATTCATCATTAATGAAACATTTTTGTTTACTTCTATCTTTGTCATGCTCAATCAATAAAAGCCAATAGGAATAATATCACTTTGATTCCAAATTAACTTTTTATCACTCTTGCATGCCACATTAGCCACCTAGTCAGCAATTTGATTAGTTTCTCTAAAGTTGTGAGTGACAACACAGTTTTCAAAGGACTTGATAAGATCAATGGCCTTGCCTACAATATTATTAATAGTCCAAGAAGGATTAGTAATTGTATTAAAATAATTAATTATATTAAGGGAGTCCCTCTCAAACCATATCTTATTCAGATTCAAACTTTTAGCATGGCTAAGACCATAGAGGGCCACACTTGCTTCCACCACATGGTTAGTTTGAACCCAATAGGAATGGCCATTCCACCCACTCTATCCCCATTCATATTCCTAACGATAATACCACAACCTGATGTTCCTAGGTTGCCCTTTGAAGCTCCATCAAAGTTAATCTTATACCAATCCTTCGAAGGACAATCCCATCTTGCCAAATCCTAGAGGCTAGGACCATTTTGCACTAGACTAAGACCATTCAAATTCCAGTTTTGAAACACTAATTCTTCCCAAGCATTCTGAGGTTGGTGCCCTTTTTCACAAGATATGATATTCTTAGACACCATATTCTTAATCTTGCAGAACAACTAACCTAGATTAGTTTCCTTCCCCCTAAACATCCTATCATTTCATTCCTTCCAAACACCCTAGCAAAGGAACGGGAGGATAAAATTCCACAACCTCATAACCAAGGAATTAGTAGAGGGAGACTTCCAACCATTGAAAAAACCTTGAATAGTAAGGGGGAAAACCCAGGTAATATTCAACAAGCCACAAACCTTTTCCCATAATCTTCTAGTATAAGAATAGTGTGAAGTCATATGGTTAACTGATTCATCAACTTTCTCACAAAGATAACATATGTTGACAATGTTAAACCCTCTCTTCAAAAAATTGTCCATTGTCAGAACCTGCAAGAGAATCCAAAAATATATGTTAACTTTGGGATTCATACCTTTAAAACCAAGCTTTGGCCCATCAAGGCTCTCGATGCTCTTCAAAAGCATTAGTACACACCGAAGACATGAAAAATAACCCATTAGGATTATATTTCCATATTAGATCATCCTCCTCTTGGCTTAAAAAGAAAACATTCAAATTTTTGTTGAGATCATTAAGATTTTTATCCACTCTATTCAGGTTAACCCAATTATTCTCCTCCCAATAGTCTTCAACAAAAATCCCAAAGAGATTCTTGCACTACTCCATAAAGTCATTCCATCTTTGATCAAAACTGAGGGACTGGTCAAGAATCCAAATATCATCCCAAAAAAGAACAATCCTCCCATTTCCCACCTTCCATTTGACCCCTTTATTAATAATCTACTTTTTTTTGTGCATGTTTCCAAATCATTGAACCCCCTTGTAAAGTCTCATTGTTAAGGAAGAGTTTAAGATCTTGATTCTCCCTATTATATTTATCATTCCAAATATCTTGTCATTCTCCTTCCTCTTTATGCCATCTCCATATCAACTTGGCAAGCAAAGAATCATTCATAGTAGTAACTCTTCTAAGACCAAGGCCACCTTTATTGAAAGCAATGCAAACTTTCTCCCATGCAATCAAAGCTAATCTCTCTTTTTTTTTCCATACCCATCCATAAGAAATCCTTCTAAATTTTCTCAATTGCCAAAGAAAAATATCTAGGGATCTTAAAAACACTCAAAGCATACAACGAAACATTCTATATGGTGTATTTGGCAACAATGACCTCACCAACCTAGTTGAGGAGGTACCCTTTCCACCCAGTTAACTTTGAATGGATTTTATCAATTAGAAAACTCCAAAAAATCTCAAGTGGGTCTAGAAAAAGGGGTAAACCAAGATATAGAACCCAGTAAAGTACCAATCTCACAACCAATAATTCTTTTAATTATATTCTACCTATTATCATTGACATTAATGAAATATATCACACTTTTGTTCCAGTTGATAATTTGACCAGAAGCTTGCCTTTCTTGATTTTTTTACATTCCAAACAAAAGCTTCTCCCATCACAATAGAGTCATCCACAAAATGCTGATGAGAACAAGTCAGATCTTTAGATGAGGGTTTGAGCCCAAAAAAATCCCCCACAGACACCATTTTCTCCACAAATCTACCTAAGCATTTAGCCATGAGAATGAAGAGGATAGGTAAAAGTAGATCCCCTTGCCATCAAAGACATATTTGTTGAATCTTTCATTATTTATAATTTGGAAGAGAACACTCTAATTATTAAGCAATTAATTAAGATCAAGGAGGAAATCAAAGAGGTGATTACGCATTTGGAAGATCATTAATCCCTAGGAAAGGGAATCCACCAATCAAAAAAATCAAAGGACCAAATGGAAAAAAGGATTGATTCTAAATCATTGATTTTGATCTAGAAGATTCACATAATTATCTATTTAAAAAGGGTCTATAACCTAGCTTAGTATGGATTAGAGGTATGTGCATAAATAGGTGAAGAGAAAATTTTTGGAGGTGAATCAAAGTGTAGAGACCAAGAAGTTTTGTGAAGATTTTTGAGTAGCAAAAGAGGAAATATATCACAATTTGGTGATATTTTATTGCATAGAGGAGATCTATTATCTAGCATTGAAGTGCTAAACAAAGGATTGGGTACTAAATATTCTAACAAGTGTTTTGGGGTTTAAATCTCTTAACAAGGTAGCTTTAATAGGCTTATGTAAATCTCCTAACATAGTACTCACTTCATTGTGATGTAAAAATCCTTTAACGAAGGTAGAACCTAGAAATTATTTTAGCCTTTAATAGGGCAGACCCCTCATAGGATAGATCATCAGAAGTTATCAAATCATTGTAGCCTTAATAAGTACATCTTTATTGCTATTGTAGCAAAGATTTTGTGGGTTTCATCCCCACTACAATTTTACCTTCATTTTTTAGGGTTTTTTCATAACCAAATCCGTGTGTTAATGTGTGATGTTTTATGTGTTTATGTTTATGTTATATTTTTGCATAACCTAAGATTGATGATGGTGACTAAGAGGAAAAATATGAAAGGATCTGGAAGTATTATGAAAACTATTTAAGAAGGAGAACGGGACAGTTTTAGGTTGTTGGTTCAAAGTTGATGTTAGTTATGTTATGTTGTTGATCAAGACTTGATGATATTGGTTAAGATCTAATTGAAGTTTTTGTGAATGTGAAGTTGTTGAAGTTGTAAGAAGACAATTGAGCTAGGAGAATCAAGCAAAGAAAAAGAAAGATAAGAAGAAGAGTTGGTGAAACAGTAAATCAATCGCATGAGTAAAGAGAAGAAAGAGAAAGAACATAGATATGAACAAGAAAAGGTAGTTTCAATTCTTAAGAGATCATTTATAGTATTACTATTTTACCATTATAAAATAAAATCTCAGAAGAACCAAGTGAACCTAACAAATCTATGAAATTTCATATGGTAACATCAATTAGTGTTGTTTGTAAGTCCTTTAAATCAGACCACTCTTTATTTAGGCACAAGGAGTGATAAGGTCTAGATGATATTTTGGTGAAATCCTCTAGCAAGGTCACATTAAAATTGTATGTGTAAACTTTAACAAGGTTGGCTCCTAGAAAAGCTCACTTCAGAAGAGTGAAATTTTTGGGTTTTCAAGTCCCAGATGGTTTTTCCTTTCATAGGGTTTCCACATTAAAATTGTGGTGTCAAATGTTTCAACACTTAACACTTTCATTAACTGTTTGCAAAGAAGTGAATGAAAGTGTTAAGTGTTGAGCTGAATAATTATACCAAGTGATTGATGATAAATTTTATGATATTTAATAGGTATTTGAACATTTGAAGGGTTTGTATCATAACTAGATATAACTGATTCACCCCCCCCCCCCCCCCCCCCCCCACCAACGCCCTCCTTAGTTATCTAACACCTATTTGTTGGTACCTATAATCCTTCAATCTATGAAATGAGAGAACTAGCTAGCAATGAGAAAGAGATATTTTGCAATTGGTAAAAAAATATAAATCTATATAGGGTGTATTGAATGATATCTAACAATCCATGAGACTATGTGGGATGTTCATAAAATGGGTTTGAGTTCCTACATATGTAATTTAATTATATTAAGTTAACTGAAAAAATGTTGATACGTATGCTCAAAATTACATACTAGGCAACATGAAAAATATTCAATCATCATAATCAATATATTTTTTTATATTCCTTACCTTTATTTTATGTTTTATGTAAAGGACCCTCAACAAAAGTTGGGTTGAAGATTTTTGTAATCAATTACCTATTTCCACCAAGGGTGGTAGCATCACACAAAACATAAACATGAAAGAAGCACCAACAAAAAATACATATGTATTGCATCCACCATAAGCATCACATATGAATTAAAAATAGTAAAAGGTACATCACAAATTAATCAAATTAAGCACTGATAACATAATTGTATATTTCTATCAAGAAATCAATATTAAATAGTATAAGAATTGATCACATAACTATACATTTCATTCATGTCGTTAATCTTCTTCTTCATCCATTTCATCATCATGATTATCTATGGCATCAACATCATCACCACCACCATCATCATCGTCATCATCATTAGCAACAACAACATCATCATCATCATCATCATCATCATCATCATCACCATCATTATAACAGTAATAGCATTATCGTTATGATCCTCTTCTTTTTTTTGAATAAAATTTGTGTCTGCAACATCATCAACTAACTCTCGATCATGATCATCATCTACATCATTGTCTACTTCTTCTTGTTCCTCCAAATATTCTTCTTCCATCAGATTATATTTTACTAGTCTTCCTCTTAGATCATATCTAACAAAAAATGACCAACCTAGTTTATGTAGAACCTCTAAGTAAAATACTTGCTCAATTGGCTTGTAAGAACATAGGGCTCATCCCCAACTAGCTCAAAAAACCTTGTATTAATCATTGGAAATCCATTGTCGTTCAATAACAGTTCTATTGGGATCATTTTGATTAAGTCATAGCATGTACCATTTGACAATAAAGAGAATTAATTTTAAGGAATTAAAATCACACTCAAGTATATCACCCAAAGTTCTATAGTATCAATTTTGAGACTTTCGAGGATGTAAATCATTTCTAGATGAAGTATTAGTCACCTAAAAGACTAAACTTATTTTTTCTCTGCATCATCCAACTTTTTGATGTGAAATTTATAACCATTGCATAACATAGCCTTTTGGTGTTTCAACTGCAATAATATGTCAAACATGTAAAAATTATTGCATCATGAGTTGATAAATATATGGATGATTGAATAAATTATACTTGCCTAAAAATCTATTAAACCATATGATAAATCGATTTCCCTTTGTGTGACATTGAGATCTCCATTGCAATGAGCTTCTTTAACTAATCAAGACACACCTTCTCATGTCAATGTGCAACTAGAATGTTGACATCATTCAATTCATACCATCATCCAATCTTTGATTATTTTCAATATACAAATGTAGTGTATCCCACTCTCAAGCAAATGTACAAAAAATCAATAGACAACTAATGACTGATTTATTTAGAAGATTAAAAATTAATTAACTTAAATAACATCTTATAATTTATTACCTCTCATTTTCCTCAATCCACCTTTCCCCACCAAGTACTCCCCTTCAAATATTTTAATGGGCTCAGATCCCAAATGTGATCTATATTGGTCTTTTCTAGAAGATTAAGAAGATATAAAGTAACATACACCATAGTTTGTTATACAATATATCCCTTCACAATAGAACCCTCAGAACATTTTCTTTATCAAACCACAGCCTTCAAAAAATTTAAGTTCCTCTCAACCATCCATGTTGACATAGTGTGTACAAGTCCACATAATTCAATATCCCCAACTTGGTGTATCAAGTAGTGTTCTTGTGCATTGAAAAAAGTTGAATGAAGACACTTTTTCATTTCACACTTAGATGAGGAATTCTTCTCTTTGAATATTTAACATCTTTTTTTATGGATTTATTTAGATGAAAACCACCTACAAGATATTCAAGACATGAAAATATATAAATATAATACAATGAGATATATTACATAGCAAGAAAAAAAAATTGTGAATATAATAAATATATACAAAAATTTGAACAGATACAATTTCTTAGCTTGTTTATTTTCCAAGATCATATATCATTTTTTTTTTGTTATTGTCAAAATTCTTAGGGAGAGATAGGGGTAGCACGTAATTCAATAAGTACAAACTAATTCTTTTCTAACATAATACAATGAAAAGAAAATGTACTTTTACAAATATATTGTAAATAGAGAAGAGACTGAGTTACCTTGATGAAGGTATGTCGATCATGCATCTTCAACCATGACCCAAAATCATTTTTATTTGGTATGAGATTGCTAATGTTCAAAGAAAATCCTATGGGAAATCTTTTTTTTTGTATGAATTATTTTATGGCATCACTTTTTTGCTTCATTAATAACCAAGAAAGGACACTCATATTAATCCAATCTTTATATATATTTGACTCAATGAAATTTTCCATTGCATTATTGGATTCATGAATGTCACTACAAATTTTGACAATTTTTTCTTTGTCACGTCTTCCATCCAATATTTTCCATAATATCTTTGTTATATTCTTTCCAATATGCATAGTATCACACAAATGCATGGTTTGAAGTTCCTTGTAGTAGGGAAACCTATTGAATTGTCTAGGATAATAGTATAGGCACACTCTTTTTGAAATCTCAAAATTGTCAAAAATTGATTTTTATACATAGCATTAGAATGATGAGGAAACTAACCCCACTAACAATCAGAACTCTATGTACTATAACAATTGCACCTTTTAGATGATTAACAACTTCAACTTTATCAAAAGAATGCTTTCATTATGATTTTGGATACACTCATTCCAATGCACCATACCAATCAGAAGGTAATCCCATATTTCAATAACACTCAAAATAATGAATTTAGAAAATTAACAAGAAATCCATTACAAATTTTCCCTTAAAGAATAATTTGATAACAACCATAATAACTATATTACATTTAGCTCTTTTCTTTTATCACATGTTTTTATCTAATATAGGATAATCTTGCTTGGAATGGTATCGAATAGCAATGAAATCTCACTAAAATCTGGGAAAATAAACAACTATTTCAATGCATATCATCATTCGAGATCAAATGGGTATGTGGCCTCATGTAGCCTCAAGTTGCTTCTATTGGCCACTAATATGGTTGTATGTAAGCCACTTATACTACACTGTGTATACAAGACCCTTCCTTTTCCTTTTCCAGTTCCCTGTCTTCCTTCTCAATTGAAAAATATCACTGTGGAGATGTAGATCACAAGGGTATGACAAGAAAAGAAAAAAATTTCACTACTGAATCCTATATGAATGAATGAATTGAAAAACTAGGTGAGGGAAGAAGTTATACCACAATCAGTCAAAATTTAATGACTTTTAGTTTCCCTTCCATTCCCCTCACTCAACAAAAGCTTGCATCATTTTCAAAAATGAACAAAAATTTCAACCGATACCTTTTCCAGTTGCCCTAATATTGCAAGGAATTTAAAACTTATTTCATTCCTTTATTGGTTGCTCTAAGATGCTCATTCTTCACAGGTCCTAGTATTTGGGAGTTTCACTTATGGTCAATTTGGGTCATTAAAATGATTTCATGTGTTTTCCTTTTTTTTCTTACATTCTTGGCATTGTCAAAATACTTACGACACTATCAAAATATCGATAGCGATGGGGACACTTCCAAAAAAAATCACATTATAATGTCTTTTCAATTTCAATTTGGCATTATTAAATGAACCCAAAATGTAGTAATGCCTAATTGCCAGCTAAATCTAACAATACTTATTCAAATTCTTTTCTATATTTTGTAAATGTTATTTGAACCTTTGTTCCTAACATGCAGGTATACATTAAAACCACACACATTACTAACTTAACAACTGTCAATAACTTGCCCAATAAAGTTTAATTTGTCAATGATATAGATTTCATATCAATTTAGTATACACAAAAATTTGCAATATTAGTTTTATGTCATATGTTCTTAAATGTGTACTATGTATTTGAAATAATAACCTTTTTAAATCAATATTTCTTCTTTTCTTATGCAACTACAAACAAACTTTTCTTGTATGGAATATCATAATAGCAAGATAAACTTGATTTTATTTTAAACAAATAGTATAAAACTGACATTACAATTAGGTGGCAAACTCTCCAACTTTTAGTAAACAAAGGGAGTTTTAATCTTATGTAGGGAAACATAATAACAAAAGAAACTCTTCACTTTCAGCATAGATAACACCACAAATAACCTACAAAAAAATAACATTTTTCATGGAAAGACCACCTACTATCCATAGGCCTTTTTAATGCCACCCTCGAGCTAGGAGAACCTTAGCTAGGTGGGGAAGTACCAAAATTATAGCCATTCCACACACATAGCATAATTGATTTACAAATATACAATATTACAACTAACACATTACTCTCAACCCAAAATTTTCACATAGGATCACCATTGATCCATCTAATAGGGTGAAAGTGGAAATGATCAAAAGGGGAGAATGACATTGCAATAAAATTATACATTCCTTTATAAGGTTATCACACACTCCTTCACATAACACCAAACTCGCATTCACATCCCATATGGCCCCAAAAAAAAATTTAGCATATCCCTTATGGCTCCCAACTAAAATGTGGCATATGAGGCCCATAACACCCATATGTTATCCCTCTCCTTCTCAAGGAGAGACTCTCCACTCAAATTTATTCCCCATACCCTTCACCCAACAAGGTCCTTTTCCCTCCCAAGGGTGAGGTGCACCTTGAAACTGCCATACACATTAAGTAAACCAAGTAAAGATATCAAGAAAACGCACATGAACACTATCAACACTACACAATACAAAAACATCACAAGACACATCCACAACACACAAAAATTGCAGCACTATACAAGAAGGTATAACATAACACAAGAATAATTTTACATCAATTTACCTTAACATGAAATCTACATGATAGGAGTACCAACCTCACTTCCAATCTTGCACAAGGTTGATTTGAGCTCTCTCTCCTACCCAAGCTTTCTCCCTTCCCTTCCCAAGCTTCCTTCCTTGCCTTGGCTAAATTCTCAAGAATCCTAAATTCTAGTAACTTGTTACTGCAGTAGTGGTCTCCAAAATTGCAGAGTGGGAATTGGACTACAATTTCCTCCAAACCCCCACTAAGAAGGCTCACGGCTACTCTTACCTGCCATCCATCATGATAGAATATATCATGATTGGTTTTCTTCCACTCTTGTCTCATTGTCTTGGTAGTTGATTTCTTTATTTTGAAAAAATGGAAGCCTTTTCTACCCCTAAAATTTGTCACTCTCTTCTGAAGAATATTTGAAGGCTCATCATTGTGTTTTGGGGAGCTCAAATAGCCTAAAAATTCCCCCTATCCCATAGTGTACCCATGGGAAAAGTCTTTGTTAGCCTAAACTTCCCCCTAGGGTCACTTATTACCCTCCAAAAGTCCACTAAAAATTTACCTATGAAATTGGATGATGGGACAACCATCTTGGTCCTCTAATCAAAACTCTCACCTAGGGCTCCTATATGGTTAATCAAGGCTTACTATTCTACCTACCCAACTCAATTTGGCATGCCATGTCACAATACATGTGTTAATTGACACCACATTAAACACATCACTTTACAACTACTAAATATGCCAACAAGGATATTCACAATTTACATTTAACATTTACATCATTCATTCCAACACAATTTTACAAATAAAATACAATTAAAATTAGGTTAGGCCCATCCTTAGGGTCAACCTTGGCTTCACAAGGGATGTCAAAACCATTCATCTAGAAAAGGTTCTCCATAGTGTACATGGTTATACTATCTACACACTTATGAAACATATCAGTAATCCAATATGAGGTAAACATAAAATCAATGTACATGGGAACATAACACCATACTAATAATTCCCAATATCCATGATAAAATAAATAATATATAATATTTCATTTGTGATATTTCATAATCATATTTACATAACTTAAAATCTACGTATTTCACATTCATTGATATTTTACATTCTCTAATTCTAAACATAATACAGTAATTCACAATTCAATTACTTTCAAACACAATTCACTTGTCAAATATGTTTAAACCATAAAATTAACTAACTTAGATATTTAGCTTATATGCATAGTAGACATTTACATAGTCCATCAACTCATAATTCAATTCCATCTAAACACAATTTATTGTCAATTATTGTTAAACTAGAAAATCATCCACTTTTTTTCATTAATGGTCATGACATATAGATCATAAGACAAGACATGTAAGCATGTCTTAACATGATTAATAGCATCACATGGAAATCATCACATAGTATAAATAATCAACATGTTAGATGGTGTTTAGGTCTTCCTTGGGAATATTTTTATAAGTCACATATTGTTTCTCCATGTGAAAAAAAATTATGAGAACCTATTTGAGGATGAGATATATCATTTCACCTAATTTCATGGTTTTTCATTTGGATATTTTAGCTTGATATTACAAATTTAGAATCTATCTATCAAGAACTTGATGTGGTAGTTACTTTAACCTATGTTAAAGATATCATGATATTGCATTCTTACTTATTGATAATCAATTTAATTAATTTTTTATTAAGTAAAATGGGTTTCGAAGGGCCCCTAAAACCCTATACAAAAGAACTAAATATTTACTCCATTACAACCCATATAGAAAAGTATAACAAAAGAGAACAGGGTCATCCAAAGAAAAAAAGGTCAGCCACGAAAGGACAACAACACGAAAACAAAACCAAAAGACCCGAAACAAAAAAATAAACACAAAGGAAAACATGACTAAGAGGACAACTATCCTATATACTTAAGGATCCTTGCAACCTATAGCTCCAGCTGGTCCATCTTCTCAGCAAACTTCTTGATTTTCTTTATCATTGTGGATGCAAAAGTGGCCAACTTTCTAGTGTTGTCCCTAGTTCTTTTTCTAGTCACATCCCGACTATCCATGAGACCCCCTTGGTCATATGAAACTTTGATAATGGTCTTGCCCCCCACTGATCTCTCAATATTGCTAATGATAATTTCTAGGTGCTCATTTGACACCATAAAAATATTAAAACTCCAACCATCTGTACCCCTCAAAGTGTTCTCAATCTTAGTGACCTTGTTGTCAAGATCCAATACCTTGGCTTCTATACTGTAAAAATTTGGCATATCAATTAAGGACCCCATCTCTAGACCTTCCTTATCAACATATAGTAAGTCCTAATTGTCATTGTTTCCTTCTAGGGAATCCATCATGCCACTGATGTCATTAATCTTGTGGTAAAATCATTTAATGGACCTAAAATTTGTTCCTGGCATTGTTCTGAATATACATCTTAGGCTCTTTGCTAGAGTTGCTAAGAATCAACATGGAAGGATCAATCAGCTCCTTGATATCAACCTTTCATGTCTCCTCACCACCAAACATAAAGTCAAATTTCTTCCTGGCAATACCCAGTTGCATTGTGTTCATATCTAGATTTTTTCACATAGTATTTCTCACTCTAGGTGGAATGCCCTTCACGGGGGACTAAACAGGGATATCAACCGAGGGCATCTAATAGTTCTTCACATAAGATAAATTGATATCTAGATTATTCTCTCCCACTGGGGAATCATCCCTGTATTACTCCTGGATGAGATTTAGAGGAGAGTTAGAAGCCCACTTTTTTCCATCATTATCCAAAACCTTCTTCTTTTTTCTTGGAAAATTTAATTTTTTTCTTATTGTTGGTCTCCTCCTCCTATAAGTCTTGATATCCTCGTCCTCCTTGTTATACTCTTCATCAGAGGAAATAACCACCTTAACCTATCTTTTGGCTGAGGAACCCTTGGAATCTTTCCTAAACATATCTCATAGGGACTTTGGAAGAAGAATCGTTCCCTCCACTCTTAGTATAGGTGATATGTATGTCATCTAAGTGCATTCCCTCACTATCTTCAATTTTCAAAAAATCTTGCATCGATTCAGACTCCTCATCATCTTCATCTAAATCACTATTTTCATAAACAAGTAACATAAGACCATCATGCAAGAGTAGGTTAGTAAAAAAAATTTCTCTCATAACATTAATATTGGAATTTAGAGAAGTATGGAATAGAAATTTTAATTCCATGCCTAGCATGGTTTAGAAGAACAAAGCGGTGGAAGGAAACATGAGTGAACCTACCATCTAGGGTAACATAATAAATAATTGCATGGAAGAAAAATCTCAAAATCTTTTCAATACAACTAGTATGGTAAAATTGTTTACCTCCATTAATTAGGGCTTCACTTTCTCCTAACTCCTTTGGGAATTCCTCAATGGTGGTGCCCAAGAATTTCCTATCCCTACAGAATTTCTTCCCCATTATGGGAATTCTCATCACCTTGGCAACGACGTCCTCCATGAAAGTGACGCTCCAACCACACACATTTAAGGTGCCTTCAAACTAGCTTCTCAAAAATAGATTCGTAAGTTATGGCTTACCCCAATATAATCTCTCCATGAATAGAGTCAACCCACCCTACTACAAAATCTCCCACACCTTGGTGCACCTTCTTCATTTATCACAGTTTGGAGGCTTCCTTCTCCTACATTGCCCACCCATTTCTTCTCTACAACTCACTCACCAAGGATTTCAAATAAAAAAGGAAATTTTTTAAGCATACAACCAAGTGATGGTGAGTAATAATAAAGACTAGAGTGCTCAAAAATACCCACAAAACATGTTCCAAAAGGTGAAATCATAAACCAACCCTTCCTTATAGTTTCACAAGCACCTTATAATCATAAAACCATCCCATCTAAGTACCATCATCATAATTATTTATAAAGCCCTCCTTACCATTTATTAAATCATAATTAGTAATTGACATGATCTCTGTGGGGAGAGCCACATCACCCTGCCAAATCATCTTTTGGTTTATCTTCACTACCATATTAGCCATTGAGTCAACACCCATATTAGACTCCTGATACATGTATGAAATGTGATATTCATCCATTTTTCTTAGGATACCTAAGGTCTCTTTGGTAATATTTTCAATTGTACATGAGGGTTTGATATCCCCTTCAATCAATTAATAAAGTTATTTGATTTTTCCTCCAACCAAAGTTTAATGATGCCCCTATCTATAGCTAACTTAGTAACTTGAAGGGTAGCCATCAATTTGGTTGATTATTAAAGTAGCACAATTTGGTATTTACATTGATGAGGATTGTTAAAAATTCTATATGTAATTGGAACCTTAATATTAGGCATTAAAAGTGAATTATTAAGCTAATAACATTATGTGAATTTTGTGTTGAAATGTGATGAGCCTTGATTGACTAGGTAGAAATGAGAATTAGATGTTGTATGTTTCATTTTGATTTCTTTAGATACTCTATATGCCTATAATTGACATAGTTAGATTATTAGGATAATGGAAAAATTGAGTTGAGGATTTTATGGTTTAAACATAATTAACAAGTGACTTGTGTTTGAAAGTAATTGAATTGTGAACTGATGCACTATGTTGTGCAATAGATATTGAAAATATTAATGAATGTGAAATATGTAGATTTTAAGTTATGTGAATTCGATTATGAGATATCGCAAATGCAATCCTACATATTGTTTATTTTATCTTGCATATTGGGATTTATTAGTATGGTGTTATGTTCCTATGTACATTGATTTTATGTTTACCTCATATTGGACTAATATTTTTCAGGAGTGTGCAAGCAATATAACCATGGACACTATGGAGAACCTTTACTAGGTGAATTGTTGTGAAATACCTTGTGAAGCCAAGGTTGACCTAAGGAGGTACATAACCTAATTGCAATTGTATTTTATTTGCAACATTGTGTTGGATTGAATTATGTAATTGTTAAATGTAAATTGTGAATATTTGTGTCAGCATGTCTAGTGGTTGTAAAGTGATGTGTTTAATGTGGTGTCAATTGACACATGTATTGTGATGTGGAATGCATAAGTGACTTGGGTAGGTAGAAGAGTAACCCTTGATTATTTCTTGTTTAGAACCGATCACCCAATTTCGTAGGTCAACTTTTAGTAGATTTTTGGAGGGTAAAAAGTGACCCTAAGAGGTAGTTTAGGCTAAAAATTACTTGTCCCATTGGTACACTATGGTTTAGGGGGTTTTTCTAGGCCATTTGAGCTCCCAAAAATACAATGATGACCCTTCAAAAGTGCTTCAAAAGAGTGAAATTTTTTGGGAATAGAAAAAGCTTCCCTTTTTCCAAAATTAAGAAATCTACTCCAATGATGAGGAGACAAGATTTGAATAAAACCACTCATGAGATCTTTCACCATGATGGGTGGTAGCTGAGAGTGGTTAGGAGCCTTCTTAGTAGGGTTTTGGAGGAGATTTTAAGCCAATGCCCTCTATCCAATTTTGAAGAGCACTAGTGAAGTAACATGTTAGTAGAATTTATGATTCTTGAAAATTTGGCTAGGGCAAAGAAGGAAGCTTTGGAAGGAAAGGGAGAAAGATTGGGTAGGATAGATAGTTCAAATCAACCTTGTGCAAGCTTGGAAGTGACATTGGTACCCCTATCAGGTAGATTTCATGTTTAAGGCAAATTGATGTTAAATGGTTCTTGTGATATTTTATATATTCTTGTGTAGTGCTACAATTTTTGTGTGTTGTGGATGTGTCTTGTGATGTTTTTGTATTGTGTAGTATTGATGGTGTTTATATGAGTTTTCTTGACATCTTTCCTTGTGTTGGTTCCTGAATAAATAGCTTTTGAATAACCCAGTGATAAGAACACATACACCTAGGGGCAGCTAATTCCCATGGTCAATGCACCCATTCAAACACTAGGACCAACTATAAGGCTATACTCTCCTTCTTCTTCAGGCTCTGTAAAATCTAGGTGGGTGGACCTCAGATTCTTTATATGGTACCAGTGTAAAGGCATATAATTGAATCTATATAACAGGTAAAACCCCTAAATCTTCTATTTTATGCAAACATTCATGAACATGAAATAGCTAATAACAAGGCACATGAAATAACTAATATCAAGGCACATGAATCTGATAAACTAAGTGAGGGAAACTTCTTTTTAACTCTTAAACTAAAAGAGAAAATATATTCGATTAAAGATTGGATCAGCATAACCCAGGTATGCAACAACAAAAATATGTAATCTCTAAGATGACCAGTCCCTTATCCATTGGGCATAAACTAAGTTAGAACACACAAATGGATACCCAAAGCATACTCATATATCTAGATATTAGATCTATCTATCTACCTTACAAATAGACATCAATCTTCGGAATGAAACTCGTACTTATCACATCCTCCTATGATCCTTGTAATTTTTTCACTGCATATCAAGCAATTTTACTTAGGTCCTTGACCCAACAACAAAATATACAACAGCATACAACTTCAAGAACAAGTTGCAATTGGACAATACACACTGTGGGCATATATCAACAGAAAATTACAAACCCACATAGAGGAGACAAACTTTAGAATGAACCTTCAAATAAAGCTCTGTATTAAATTCTTTGAAATCAATACATCAAGTGTATGAAACAAAATGATTGTATAACTAAATGCTTCAAAAACACTACATTGATGTTCATAACAGAGGAGATATGCTAAGGAATAGTATCACAGTCATAAAATTGGAACCAACAATGGTATCACAATTGCAGAAAATTCTTCAGAACTGGAACCCTTACAATGAGGAAAGAAGAGAGACATATAGATAAGGAAGAGGCTCCCGGATTGGATTTGCTACTGCCAAGTGTACAACTGAAACTCTTTCTTCTCTTATTGTAGAAATTCTCTCTTCCCTCATTTACTGACAATCAAACCTCATCAATAATGTTCTAGAATGTTTGAAATATCTTCTTAGAATACATGAGAAAGCCCTCCTTTGATGAAAAATTAGATATACATCAAAAGGTACAGGATCCTTCAATCTGATCTCACTTGTCTTCACTTACACTTGTCGTGAATCTCCAACTGCATCTGCCAACAAAACATTCAATTCTTCTTGGTAGTCATTTCAATAGATCTAATCTTATCTTAAATTGATTACAATCTGATATTATTCCTTCTGAAACAACAAATCTGCATAAATACTAAGGATGCCCCAGAAACACAAAATTGCCTATAGCTTTTGCCATTGAAGATCTGTGCAAAGTCTAACTGTAGAAATGGAAAATTCATATTCTCTCAGTTCTGATAGTATATTACACTGCACATTTTCGATGCAAATCACCTCTCTAGCATGCGTTTGAAATTTCTAGGCCCAACTAATGTTCAGAGCATTTAATTGGAAATTTTAAAATATCCTATAGTTGAAACTATAGAAAAAATAATAAATCATTAAAAAATTTCATCCTACTAACTGCACGTTCAAGATTTTAATGAAAAATGATAAAAATTATATTTTCTTGAAATTCATATTTCCCCCTTTTTAATCAGGGTCAACCCTCTGTTGACCACTTGGGCACCACGTGGTGGCCTCCTATCATCATTGCCACCTTACCACTTCGCATAATCACACCCTTAACTCTTAACTGCACTAAAACTCCAACGATCGAGCGACTAACCTCAAGTCACAACTTTGTGGCTTTATTTGCTTAACTGCATTTAAGACCCACGACCGGGCAAAATGAGGCATTTCATGCGATTGCGACACCTCCTTGGACTTAACATTTCATGTTGGTGACCTGGCGACCGCAGTTAGATCAGCACCTCCTTGGACTTAACACTTCATGTTGGTGACTTGGCAACCACCATTAGATCTCCATTTTTTACGTCATCGTGCAGTTAACTTTTTACTTCGTGGTTAGCCTCATGACCTTACGACTAAGCACCATGTGACACCACCATCACCTGTTTCTTCTTTTAGGTGTGGTTTTGTTCAAAATTTGTTTGGTGACATCACTCTAGCTCTCCGTCCAACCATGGATGGGGCCCCTTGCCTTGAAAGCAAAATGTCGTGTGTCTTATTAGACACTTTTGTTTGGTGACATCACTGTTGTTTTTCGTTCAACCACGGATGGGGCCTCTTGCCTTGAAGAAAAATATATCTTGTTAGACACTAAATATGTGTGTAGAGGAGATTATAAACATTAAAAATAACGTGCACACAGCCAATGTGAGACAAAGGAGATAACGTTTTCTTCAGCGCTCATTCGTGTGCTAATTCCATCAAATCGATGCAGCCCTCACCATTTCATTACATTCTCAAACAACTTCCTTAAACATGGTTGCCAATTCAGCAAGAGGAAGTTTCTTAGAGGCACACACATATATCTTGATGATGACCTCACCATAACTCAGCAAGAAGAAAGGAGGAAGGAATGGGGAAAAGTGAAAATAGCAAGAGAAAACGGCAAGTGGGCATGGCTACAAAATGGCAAAGCCCAAATCAGCGACAAAATCACACGCAATAAATAGGAACTCGGGCCCACCTAGGAACATTTAACTATAGTTAGTTGGAACTGTAGAGGTTATCCTTGGAGAAGAGGACCTGGGTTAGGGCCGATAGCTAAAGATAATGACATCATTATGCTTACTGAGACTCATGAACATGATGAATGTAGGGTTCTAGATTTTGAAGGGTATAAGAAGGTATTACTGTGGAATGAAAAGATAGATAATGGTAAGGGGCATGGAGGCATCACCGTTCTAATAAAAGAAACTTGCAATAGATTTGTAAACTTAGAGAAAGAAGATGTAAACAAGCAGTATATTTGGATAAAAATAACAGAGAATCAGATTTCTACAAGGGTGGTTATCTGTTACTTCGCTCCAAAAGGCTCAAAAATATATTAAAAAAACATAGATTGGATCGAGAAGACCCATTCGTTGCACTCAAAAAAGACATAGCAGCCTTTAGCTCTTTAAGGGAAATAATGATAATAGGGGATTTCAATGCTAGAATAGTAAACAACCAAACTCTCAATCTTAAGGAGAGTTACAATGAAAGCAGGGATCCAATTTGGCTCGAAGAAGAAGGGACACAAAAATGGGAAAGATCTTCACAGGATAGCATGGGAAAGATTAATCATTTTGGTGTTGAATTACTAGGCTTATGCTGCCTATATAACATGGTTATATGCAATGGTATGGAAAAGTGGCCTAAATCAGGTGGAATCACATGCTAAAGATACAATGGACAAAGTGTTGTTGATTATGTTATATGCTCGCAAGACTATGTCACAAAGATAATTAACTTTGAGATAGAAGATTGCCCCATGGAGTTAAAATCTGATCATAACCCCATCTTGATAAGGGTGGCCCCTCACTTTAAAGATCAACATATTGTACCAAAACCTTTACAGAAGAGGAAGACGATTCCGACTAGCAAAGTTTTAATGACACAAGAAAACCATTATACTTTCCAAGACTCTCTTTTGCGGTTGTCTAGGGTTCCCAAAAACCATCTTGAGACTGAAAAACATTTCATGGACAAGGATAATCTTGTTCTTACTATCATTAAAGCATTGGAGGAGTGTAAAAGATCTAGGGCCACAAAAGAAGCCAAGAACACTTTTTCGGCCAATCCTTCGTTTGATGAGGCGTGCAAAATGGCAAAAACGAATTGGAAAAAGAACATGAACAGAGAAAGTAGAAAGGAGTATGATCAGCTGATTAAAAAGAAGAAAGAAGAGTATGTGAACAAGAGAATAATAGAGTTGATTAATCTTGGTAAAAACAACCCCATAAAATTTTGGAAAGAGCTTCAGTAGAGAAAAACTCAGATAGAGAATAACATAACAAGAACCAAATGGCTGGAATATGCCAAGACTCTCTACGAATGTGATCTAGGAGAACGTAGAACCATGAAAATAGAGACTACAGGGGAGTTATTCAGCAAAAAGGATATTATTCAAGGCATAAGGAGGTTAGCTGCTGGTAAAGCCCAAGATATAGATGGGCTACAAGCGGAATACTTAAAGTGGGGTGCTGAAATCCTCACACCACTCATCAGTAAGATTTTCAACAGTGTCAATAGAGAAGGTTTCCCTGTAAAATGGACTACAAGTGTGGTGATCCCACTCCACAAAAGTGGAGATATAAACAATCCTTCTAATTACCAAACCATCATGGTCAATCCACTATTTGGCAAGTTATTTGGCAGCTTGGTAGAACAAAAAATCAGCAACTGGGTTGAAACAGAAGGCAAACGTGCAAAAGGGCAAGCAGGCTTTAGACCGAAACACTCTACTATAGATCACGACATCACTCTCAGACATTTGATAGAGAAAGTTTGGGACACTTCGGGGAACGAGGCTTTTTGTTGTTTCGTGGACTTTAAAAAAGCATTCGACACAATGCCACGTAATAAACTATGGGATAGAATGGTAGAGCTGGAAGTTTCTAAATAACTTAGGTCAGCGGTTTACAGATTATATGAACAGGTCAAAGCTAAAATCAAACGACAAAAGGGCTATCAGAAGATTTTGACAGCAACATCGGGGTTAAGCAAGGGTGTCCGCTTTCTCCAACATCATTCGAGCTCTATATTGACAAGTTAGAAGAGTGGATAAACAAGACCAATGGTGAGGGGGTGCAGCTAGCCCACTTCATGATAAGATTGCTCTTATATGCAGATGATCTCATAATTCTTGCTAGTACAGCTAAAGGTTTGAAAGAACACTTGAAAGCACTAGAAATTTTTTGTCATGAAGTAGGAATGCAAGTTAACACTAGCAAAACCAAAATTATGATCTTCTCACTAAAGAAGAATAGAGGCATACAAGAAAAGTTTATGTTTGAAAATAGCCCCCTTGAGATTGTGGAAGAGTACAAATACTTGGGCATCGATTTTCATAACAAACTCAACTGGGATACTTGCAGATCAAAAAGGATCCAAGGGGGCTGGAAGGCGTTATACTCTTTACAAAACAAGTGCAGGAACGTAGAATTATGGGATTGGACAACCATGAAAACTCTGTTTGGTTTGCTGGTCACTCCAGTTATTCTATACGGATGTGAAGTGTGGGGCAGTAGTATGTCCGAACAGAAATGGCGGCAAGTAGAAAGAATTCAAAAACACTTCATCACATGCAATCTTAAAGTCAAGACCACAGTTCCATATGAAATCCTTTTGGCGGAGGTGGGTTCCTTTCCATTAGAAGCTGTCGCATTGATCTGGATGCTAAGCTATTTAAAGAAAACCCAAGGTCTGGAAACACATCGTTGGCCCAAGTTGGTAATAGAGGAAAAACTTGTGAGGCGGAAAAGCACATGGATGAAGCAAAATGACAAATGGATGCAAAAATGGGATATCAACATCCAAACTTGCCCGGATAACATCAAAGAAATAAAAAAGTTTGTCAATGAAAAATTTCACAATATTCTGTGGACAAGACACATAGGGCAGAAAAAATCTTATTACATTAAAGAATTTAATCCCACTTCTAGTCATGATGAAAAGGCCTATATAAGGGCACCTATTAACTGGAAAGCAAAAATGTTGATGGCACAACTTAGAACTAGTTCACATCAGCTGCGATGTGAAACTGGTAGATGGCAAGTTCCAAAGGAAGAGTGGGCAGATAGAACATGTTTATTTTGTAATACGGGAACAGTTGAGACAGAGCAGCACTTTGTCAAGGAGTGCCTGGCTTACAACAACATCAGATCTGATTATACAAAAATACTGCAGAACAAGGACTTCAACTATTTATTCAAGGAAGATCAAGTGAAGAGAACAGCGGATTTGATTATCAAAATTCAAAGGAGAGACAAGTTAACCAAAACTTTGCAACTGACTAGTTTCGCTCCTAACTCAGGAGGGTGATTGCATGGGTCCCATAGACTACTTTAGTCTCGTGGACGTCATTAAAATCTATCATATCATATCATATCATTCACCACTCATGCTATTTACATCTGTTATTGGTTGCCTCTGCATCACATGGTCAACTCACGGAAGATCATAAATTGGCGGCTTGAATTACCTATCCATAGGCAGATTAGAGGCAAATTGAATCCCATCACGAACTTTTGGCAGCAAGGTCGCCACGTGGGCTTCGCTCATCACGAACAAGCCTTTTGAATCGCCTCTCAACAAAAGCACTACCTAAGAAGCCATTATAACACTTGGAACATAACAAACATTCCCTAATGCAACTCTTCCGCTCGGCGATCTCACCAAGTCAATAAAATTGGGCGCTATTCCTGAACATGTCTGGAGTTTAATGCTTAGGCTTGAAAGCCAAATAATTCACATAGATGGAGTCCGAGTGAACTCTTGATGATTGGAAACACAATCTGTGGGTCTAGATAGCCAATAGAAATGCCATTAATGATTACTTGATTGTGAGCCTGCCAATCCCTTGCTTGGTTGAGTCTTTCCTCAAGACTTCTTCTGCATTCTCATTTTTCCATGCCCTACTCTGTAGCTCTCCTCCATCTTCTGGCATGATTTGGAACTCTTCTTCAATGTCTCCCCGTCGTGTACAACTTCTGGCACTGGCTTGGTGGGCACGGGTTTGTACCAGAATTCCTGTGTTGCTGCCAGCTTGGAGACACAGGGAACGGCTTAAACATCACACACACGAAGCTTAATTCCTAGAACAAAAGTGTTAAATAGTCAAAGTTGACTTATTTTTCACAAGCTTAATTCTTCCCTTAGTGTGTGATGTTTAAGGGTGGCCAAGACACAGTATTAATATCTACCAAAGCCTTAGCAACTCGGCCGCATCAGACCAATCCTCCCTTCGGCTCAATGGGTGTGAGCTCAATTTTGCATTGAGCTCGATTTTGTCCCAGACGACTTACCATGCTCAGTAGGTGAGATTTATTGAACAATTCGGTTTAGGATCCCTTGCATGTTGTCGTTATAAATGACCACTATGAGAAATCATGCCACACTTATAACCACCCAAGTGTAATAAAATATCCATTCTTAATATCCTCAAGACATTGATGCTCTCCATCTTGGTTTTAAACAAATCAGGAAGATACAATTGTCTTCATGACCGGATATCACCCATATGGGTAGAGTGGAAGATACAATTGTCTTCATGACCGGATATCACCCATATGGGTAGAGTTTCTAATACATTTTCTTGTTTTCGAACTATCTCAAATAAGAAGTTCCATTTGAAAGTCACTATAAGAGTTGATATCAATATTTGTGAAACTTGGGACCTCGTCAATGTGTCAAACTTCTTTCCTTACTACTCACTATAGGTATCACAACATCTTAACAAATCCAGTGCAGTCAGTTGGGCCCCAAAGCGGGTCCAACTAAAAAAAATTGAATTGAAACACATGATTCCTAAAATCCACTGAATTGACCTTTTCGAACCGACTAAAATCAATTAGGACCATTGCTTATCATATTTAACTCAATTTTTAATCTTTTGCAAACTATCCAATTTCATGTCAAGAGGCCTATGAGTTGGCTTTAAAAACCAACTAAATCACCTAGTTGGGCCCTGAAATTAGATATATCGATTCTCTATTCCACATTCTCTTACCCTGTCAAATCTTGTGTCATGACGATACCTGGGTCAAAAGATATTGACCATCAAAGTTGCCTTTGTAAAACTGCCTGCAAGCAAACATGGCAAAAAACTATAAAATGCATTTGGTTTTGGCTTTGAAAATAGGGCAAATAGACACTTGGGGGCACAGAAACTGGGGCATTAGTTCACTGTCATGACGAGAGTATAGATCTGTGATTTGGTCTCATTACAAATAATAGGGAGAAATTAGCAAGCATGCAAAGTGGGGTACTCATATTTGTAGAATTGGGGACATCAACATAACTATGGTTTTCACAAATGGAATGACCCTGGGAAAGTGTGCAAATGGATTGGTTAAGACTTGAAAACTGGCACACTTAAATAATTTTTGAAGTAGAACGCTATGGTACAATCCATTTGGTTTAAAAAATCATAGATTCAAAGATATGACATCCCGAATAGGGGTACCGATCAATCTGTATTCTTTGACACTAGTAAAACTTCACAAGTTGCATTTGGAATCGCATTTGAAAACTAATCAAACAAATTCATCATAGGCTCAAATCTAGAACATAGAAAGTGTGTGACCTCTAGAAAACAAGAAATTTTTTCAATATGGTCAACTGGGTCAAAGTTATAATTGGTCAAACAGGGCCTCTCAAAATTCACAGCAATTTGCACCAACATGACAAAGATAAGTAACCAACTTTGAGGGATTCAAAACCTAGTCAAAACATATCAAAATAACTCAAAATTTAAAACATAGGTTCTCTCATACATGTGCTAAACAATTCCAAAGCGGTGAGTTGTGAAACATAAATGGGTGCAAAATATTCAAATGCAAACTAGGCATTTTATCGATGTTTGACACAAGCAAAAATGCAAAACTGGACATTACTCAAAATGAAACTTCGTGGAATGACAGTTTATCATTATAGGACGCATGGATATACTAAATGCAAGGTGTTAGAAACATAAAACACCTCTTAGACCTTAAAATGAAAGTCAAGTACACAAGTATTAAAATGCGCTTATAGGGCTCAAATGGACTCAAAAGTTTGGAATGGTACTCACAACAAGAATGCAATTTTGAGCCCCATCACCTTGGTTTACTAAATGTGTATGGGAGTTTCAAGGTGATCCTTACACTTGGGAGAGAAGATAACCTTGTTGGATGAAGGGTATGGGGAGTGCATTTGGGTGGAGAGTCTCCCCTTAAGAAGGAGATGGATAACATATGGTTGTTATGAGCCCCATATGCCGCATTTTGGTTGGAGACCATAAGGGATATGCTACTTTTTCTCGGGTTCCATGAGGGATGTGAATAGGAGTTCGAGGTTATGTGAAGGAGTGTGTGATAGCCTTGTGAAGGCATGTGTTTTTTTATTGCAATGTGTTTCTCCCCATTTATTCATTTCTACCTCCACCCTATCAGATGGATCAATGGTGATCCTATGTAAAAGCTTTGGGTTGGGAGTAATGTCTATGTTGTAATATTATGTATTTATAAATCGGTTATGTGTGTGGAATGAATGTAATGTTGATACTTCTCCATCTAGCTAAGGTTCTCTTAGCTTTAGGGTGGCCCTGAAAAGATCTATGGCTAGGAGGCAAGCTTTCCATGGAAAAGGTTATTTTATTGTAGGTTACCTGTAGTATTATCTATGCTAGAAGTGAATACTTGTTATTTTTACTATGTTTCCCTGCATAAGATTGAAACCCCCTTTGTTGTATAGAAGTGAGCGAGTCTCCCACCTAATTGTAATGTCACTTTCATACTATTTGTTTTAGAGAAAATTAATTTTAGATTGTTGTTATGATATTCCATACAAGAAAAGTTCACAATGTAAAATTTGTAGTTGCATATGAAAAGAAAAAATATTGATTTTAAAAGGTTATTATTTAAAATACTTAGTGCAAATTCAAGAACATGTGACATTAAACTGTTATTGCAGTTTTATGTGTATACTAATTGATATGAGATCTTTATCATTGAAAAATTAAATTTTATTGGGCATGCAAACTGACCATTGTTAAGTCAATAATGTGTTTGTTAATTTATGTATACTTGTATTTATGATATCTTATAATTCAATTCACATAACTTAAAATATACCAATTTCACATTCATTGATGTTTTCCAATCTCTCATGCAAGACATAATAGATCAATTCACAATTCAATTACTTTCAATCACAATTCGCTTGTCAATTATGTTTATACCATAAAATCCTCAACTCAATTTTGTGATTATCCTAATCATCTAAACATGTTAATTATAAGCACATAGAGTATCTAAAGCAATTGAAATCAAACATACAACATCTAATTCCGATTTCTACCTAATTTAAAGGCTCATCACAACATTCTATTTTGGCATCTTTTAGCACAACATTCACATAAAGTTATTAGCTTAGTAATTCACTCTTAATGCCTAACATTAAGTTTCCATATAAACACTTCTAATCATTAGACCAATTACATATACAATTTCCAACAATCCTCATAAAGGTAAATATCAAATTGTGCTACCCTAATAACCAACCGAATCGGTTATCCCTAAATAAGCATCCAGCATCATGATATCTTGAACATAGGTTAAAGTGACAACCATATCAAGTTCTTGAGAGATAGATTCTATATTTTTAATATCAATCTAATATAGCTAAATGAAAAATCATGAAATCAGGTGAAAAGCTATATGTCATCCTCGAATAGGTTCTCACAATTTTTTTCACATGGAGAAGTAATATGTGACTTACAACAATATTCCCAAGGAAGGTCATTAAAATATCATATCTCACATACTTAACCCTTCTAACCCTTTAACAAGGGACTCATTTTTAAAGTTATGGTTATATTCAGTGCAAAAGAGGAACGGTGTTATATATTGGCCATATAATTGACAACAAGGAATTAACAATGTTGGCTCTCAACAGACTTCCCACATCTTGGGAATCATTCGTACAAGGGATAAGTGTCTAATCCAAACTTCTAAAATTCAACCAATTAAAAATTGGTTGTATTAAAAAAGAATCAAGATTAATCACTAGAGGGGTAAGAGTAAATATTTATGGTGGAGAGATCCAAGTGTTGAATACATGTTCACATAAGAAAGGGAAGAAAGGAAACATCGAATGAAAGAGAGGAAGAGACGACAATCCACATTTATTCAAAAGAAGAAAGGACATGTCTAAGGTACAGTGCTATAGATCTGACAAGTAAGGACATCTTGCCATAAAATGCTTGAAGAGACTCAAGAATCAAGTGTCACAAGTAGTAGTCAAGGAAATAGAAAGAATGGTACTCTTTTCAACTTTATCAAGCAAATTAATTACCATTATTTAGTACTTGGATTATTGACAATAGATCATACCATCACATAGCTTGATTCAAAGAACAACTGGATAGTCTTGAAGAGAATTCAAATGAAGAAGTCACCATTCAAGATAACTCCACCTACTCTGTCAAACGAATTGGGTCATGTATAATTCAACTAAAATTTGAAGTTTCTCTACAACTAACTAAAGCATTACTTGTACTAGGCATCAAAAGAAATCTAGTTTTCATCCTAGTTCTTGAAGACAAAGGGTATAAATCACCTTCTTGGATGGGAAAGTTCTTACCTTGTCTAAGAACTCAGACATCAACAATGCATATACAAAAGGGGGTCATGGTAGATGTTTATACAAACTTTGCAATGTTCAAACCTAAGCCTTAGCTCATTTTGTCTCCACTTCAAATGAAATATGGAATTCACTTTCGTGTCATACCTTCCATAGAGAAACTTGTTACAAGATTACCCAAATTAAACCTTGGATATGATGAAATATGTAAAGGATGTACTTTAAGTAAGAATTCTAAGGGACATTTCGTTGTAGTGAGTACAAATCCAAAAATATATTTGAACTTATTCACAATTATTTATGTGGATCAATGGCAATGCCCTCCTTAGGGGAATTTTTGTACTATATTATTTATGTTGACGACTACTCCATGAAAACATTAATTTATTTCCTAAAACCCAAATAATCAAATGAAGTACTATCAAAATTTAAAGAATTTAATGCCTTAGTTGAAAACATGAATGGGAAAAGAATCAAAACTCTAAGGTCAAATAACGGGGTAGAGTATATCTCTAAAAAATTTAAAGATATTTGTAGTACTACTAGAATTAAGAGGGAGTACATTGTTCCATATAACCCTCAATAAAATGGAGTAGCAGAAAGTAAGAATAGAACCATAGTAGAAACTAATAAAGCTATGATGAATGAACAAAACCTTCATATCTCATTTTGGGATGAAGCCTCTAATATCATTGTTTACATACAGAATATATGCCCTCATTCTATTCTTGACAATATGACTCCTAAAGAAGTTTTTACTAGAAACAAGCTTGACTTAGGTCACTTAAGAATATGTGTTTGCCCAATCTATATTCACATTCTTAAGGAGAAAAGATACAAACTAGAGTCGTCAAGGAAAAAAAGGATATTTGTTGGATATAGTGAATCATCCAAAGCCTACAGGGTATATGTTCACGATCATAAATTAATTGAGCTTGGTAGAGATTTAACTTTCGAAGAAGACATCGCATTCAAAATATCTAAAAATATTAATGAGACAAATGACTAGCCTCCTCAAAACATGGGAGAGGATCATGGCACTTAGCTTTAAAGGGAGGTACATGTAGAAGATAATGAACCTATGATTCCTACTCCTAGACTCATGAACCTACTGCTAATAGAAAAAGACCACTCTAGGAGAGAGAAACAATTGAAGAAGCATAAAACTATGTAGCACCAAAGGGAACATTTAAGTGTGAGCCTTCAAATGTTGAGGAAGCACTAAAATATAAAGTTTGGAAGGATGTCATGTAAGAAAAGTACCAATCCATTATGAAGAACACTATATGGGATATTGTGCCTAAGCCTAAAGGAAAATTAGTTGTCTCGTGCAAGTGGCTATTTAAAGTCAAACATGTAGCAAATGGAAGTATTGAAAAACACAAAGCTAGATCTGTTGTCAAGGGATTCTCCCAAAAGGTGGAAATTGATTACAAAGAAACATTTACCTAGTTGCTCGTTACACTTCAACAAGGACTATAATCGTTATCGCCACCTCAAAAAGATGAAAAAATACACCAAATGGATGTAATTATTGGATTTTTGAATGGTATCATAGAAGAAGTATACCTAGAGCAACTTGAAGGATTTATTATTCATGATAGTACCTCTCATGTTCGCAAGTTGAATAAGGCTCTCCATGGCCTCAAACAAGCCCCTAGAGCCTAGTATGAAAGGACAAAGAATTACCTCACTAAGTTGGGAATCTTCAAGATCAACGCAGATCCTAACCTTTACTTCAAGGTAAGGAATGGTGACACGTTAATACTAACTTTTTATCTTGATGATTCACTAATCATATATGCAGATCATCTCATCAACAAGATTTTTCTTTCAAATTTGATACAAAGGATTTGGGTATCTTGCATTAATTGCAAGAACTAGAAGTATGGCAAGAAGACAATTGTATCACTCTAAATCAAGGTAAATACACTCGTAATATTCTAAACAAATTTGGGACTCTAGTCAAGAAGCCTATGTCTACACCCATGGAAACAAATCTACATAATTAAAAGATGCAGCCATAGAGTCAGAATTAGCTAATCCTACTCTATGTCAATGAATAATTGGATCCTTGATGTATTTGGTGAATATAGGTTCAAAGATTTGTTATACAACAAATGCACTCAATCAGTTCATTCGTGAACCTAGGAAAATACATCTTGTAGCAGCAAGACATATCATGAGGCATCTACATGGTATTGTTGGACTGGGATTAAAATATGATAATGTAGATATACATCTACATGGATATTAAGACTTAGATTGGGCTGGTAGTGTTGTTGATTGATAAAGTACCTCAAGGTGATGTTTCATCTTAGCATCTACCATGGTAGCCTAGTTCAGCAAAAATCAATCCTTAGTTACATAGAGCTCTATGGAAGTCGAGTACATTGTAGCATCAATGGGAGCTCGAGAAGCAATATGATTGAGGAAACTACTTGTAGGGTTGTTTGGAATCCATGGAACCAACTATTATACGCTGTCCTAATCAAAGTTGTATAAAGATTTCAATAAATCTTGTATTTTATAATAGATCAAAACACATTGAGATCCCCTATCATTATATTAGGGACATGCTGGAGAGAAATATCATACATTTGAGATACATCAACACAGATGAACAAGCTGCTAACATTCTAACCAAGTCCCTCTCAAATTTAAAAGTAAATCATTAAACTTGGTATGTTGAAAATGTAATTATATTTGTTTAGGTTGAGTCTCCATAAAGTTTTAATGTTAAAAGATGTTTACGTTTATACTCTTGTTTATTGTTTGAGTTACTACATGATTGTATAGAAACATCATGAAAGATGGTGATCTTTCGTCAATGTTTGATTGTGTTTATTGTTACCACGTAACAATCTTAACACAAGTGGCTTGTCCCTTTGGTGAAATGGTGGGGCTTTTTGCCTATAGGGCCTACAACCAAGGTTCAAGTCCCCACAGGGCCATTCTCTACTGTGGATCTTAATTGAGAATGTTTTTCCATTGACCCTAGGTGAAATAGTGGGGCTTCTTCCCTGTAGTGCTTACAGCCAAGGGTTAATAATTTTTTTTTTTAAATTATCAGGGAAAAAATTGAAATGAAGCTCCCGCCCGCGTCGTCGCTGCTCCCGCCCGCAGCACAGAAGCTCCCGCCTGCATCGTCGCTGAAGCTCCTTGCGCAGATTGTGGACGGGCCAGTCTTGCCTGCGCCTAGCCCTGGCCCTGGCCCTGTTGACTCGACTTTGTTTTCTAGGTTGCGCGGTTGTCATCCGGCTATTCCTGCTGGATCGGTGGTCAAGACTCATGGTTCCACCTTATCCTATGTGGACGTTGCTGCCTATGAGGCAACTTTAGGTGGTCAAAATGTGAGGTCAGTTTCCCAGGGCGACTTTGGGGGTCTGAAGGCGCTTTTGGGGTCCAGGGATTCTGTGCCAGTTGCTATTGGCAAATCACTGATTCTGGAGTTAGATCCGCCCATTGTTGAGGATATTTTTTAACAGTTCAAAGATTTCTCCTCTTCAGCCGCTATATTCCGCTTCAAGGGTTTCTGGCCCTCACTTTTGGACTTGCACGCTTGGATTGGTCGCGCATGGGAACCCTTTCTTTCCGGCACAGCTCAGATTTACCCTGTTGTTAGGGGTTTTTTCATTGTGACGTTTGATTCTGCTGATGACAGAAATGCTATTCTTCGTCGAGGTTTCTCGTGGGGTGAGAAATTTCCCTTGATGGCTAAACCCTGGTTCAAGGACTTTGACCCGTCGATGGAATCCTTTAACAAGGTCCCTCTGTGGGTCAAACTGTCGAATCTTCCCCTTCACCTTTGGGTGGATTCTATTCTGGAGGCTGTAGGGGAGGCCCTTGGGGACTTTTTGCTTCTGGATACTACTTCTTCTAATGTGTATCGCACCACTTATGCTCGGATCCTAGTTGAGGTTGACATCTCCAAGGGTCTCCCAGCGAAGATTTTTTTGGCTTCTCCGATTGGATCTTGGGTCTAGAATCTTGATTATGAAGGAATCCCTTTCCGTTGCAGGAAGTGCCATATGACGGGTCACCTTGCTGCTTGTTGCTCCTCTGAGAAATCTAGACCTAAAAAGTCTCCTTCTTGGTGGAAGAATGCTTCGGATGATCACTACACTGTGCGCAAAGACCCTTCCGTCGGGGATGGTGACTCTTCTTTGGTCTCTCAGGTGGCTGCTTCGCCTGCTATCCCGGATGACTCTCTTGCGGCGTTAGTGCCCTCCTCTGTTCCACCCTTGTCTAGGGATGCTTCCTCTGTTGAAGCTTCTTCGGTGGTGGCGAAATTTGTTCTTCCAACTCCCTCTCCCGCCCTGGTTTTGGATGTTCCTCCTAGTCCTATTGGGGGCCAGGACACTGTTCCTGCTCCTGCCCTTGCCCCTGTTCTGGACTTTCCTACACAATCAGTGGGTGGCCTGAAATAACCCTGACAGGTTATTGCTTCTTCAGCTCCCAAAAAGACGCTTTATACTTCAGCTCTGATACCACTGTAATAACCCTGACAGGTTATTGCTTTCTCCAGCACCAAAAAACTCTTTATACTTCAGAATAAACTTATTACTTCAGGATTCCGACATTTTGCCAAGCAGTTTGCAGTCAAACTTAGATACCATTGAGTGAACCTTACTAATAAGACACTAAAGTAACAATACTAGAGAGTAGTTACTCATCAAATACATGAGACAAAGCTAACCCTTATGAATGACGAATTTGCAAGAGATATAGCACCCTTGTTTTCTTAACAATCAAATTGAAGAATAACAAAGTCAAAAAGAATTACAACTGAGCAATGAAGAACCTGGTAATCGGATAACAGGATTTGATTCAGAGTCATCACCCAATGGTCCACTAGCTCGAGACCAGACTGTCCCCTTACTTATGTCGTTATTGGTTCTTATGGTCAACATTCTGCGTCCTCCATGTTCATGGTGATCCGACGGCTAAGAGTGAGAGAATCCTGGTCGGGTTTCGATCTGAAACCGTTCTCCAAAATGGTGATTGTCAAGTGCGTCCAATGGAGATGCCTAACCGGCGGTTTGCCAAGGATTAATGTTGGACCAAATATCTCCCTGCTCAATGCGAAACTGGTCCGGTATCGGGTGGCCCAGGCGGTACTGAATCAATCTCCTTTGGGTGCTGCTGTTATGTGTTGCCTGCGTGTCACTTGCAGTAAAGATGGAAGAAGATTTTCCGCCACTTACTGATTTACAGGTAAAATGAACGACTTCCAATTTGGCAAAAGCTGAGCAGTTCAGTTAGAAAATTTATGGTGAGAGCTCAAGACTTTATATTGCGAATAATGTGCAGGTCGGAGGCGCGGAGTCTGGTTCCGAAGCTGGATTGCTATACTCAATGGAATTCTGACAGCATTATATTGGAAATTACGCTTCATTACCCCGTTTATCTTCATTCATTACTTCTTGTACCGACTCAAAGGCACCACTGCAGTGCCTCAAGACTTGATATCTCCAACAACTGCCTTCATTATGAGTACTACAGAAATACTGTTCAGTTACAATAGAAAGGAATATTGCTCGGTCATAATATAGAATATCTGCAATGAAATTCCTCAGACCGGCCCTAGAGCTGATAAAATCTGGCCACGCTAAACCCTTCCATCCGTCTCCCTGGTTCTCTTCCTTCGTGCAATTTTTTAATTGCTAACGGTCTCTATTAAACTGAATCCTTAAATCTGATGTCAAACAATATCCTGCAATAATTTGTGAAATGTCGACTAACCCTATCCTTGTTGATCCTTAAAAGAATAGTGAAGCAAAAACCATGAAGTTGGCCTTAAGCCACAGATTCTACCCTGATGAAATGACTGAATGTCACCTCCAATCTGCAATAATTCGGATGATATTTCACACCCTCAAAATTGCGTACCAATTGAGAGTTATCGTTCTCAATGGCCAACTGTGACAATTGTAGAAAACCCTAGGTTCCACAATGCACCTGTGATCGAATCACAACCTGAAAAACAAAGAGAGATAATCAACTGCCCGATTCGAATGGAGCCCCGGGGTGCCTATTTATTCTTTTTTCTCCATCCTCTCCAGAGACTTCTAGAACCTTTTTGATCTTATCCCTCTAGTGACTTTATTAAATATTTTCCAAGTCACTTTATTAAATACAAGGTCATCTTTTAATATTTATTTATTTAATTAAAATAACTAATTAGTCGTCCTTGGACAACCATTAATTAAATTAATTAAATCGAACTGTCACCAGAAAATTGGGGACATGACATGGCCTGCTGGCTTCGGGCTCTTCTAGGGAGTTTGTCAATTTATCGGTTTCCCCTGGGCTTTCTGCTTCTTCTAGGGATTGGACTGCTGAGGCAGCCAAGGTGGAGGATGGTTGGACTGCGGTTAAAGGAAAGAAATCTAGGCCATTTGCTCCTCCTTTAGATATGAATCTTCAATCATGCAAGGGAGGCTCTAATTCAAAGGGCAAAACGTGATGTATCTGGCCCTACCTCTTTGCTGGATCTTTTGTTTTCGCTGGTGATAGGCTTTTTTGTCACCTTGGTTACCCTTAGTGTGGGGGGTGACCAGCTCTGAGTTAGTTTGATGTAACTTTGGTCTATGCACTCATTGAAAATCCTTAGTCTTGTACAAGGTTTCAAGCACCCTTCAAAACCTGTTTTCCTTATCAAAAACAATCTTAACACAAGTTTAACTTGATATCGTGATGAATGTCATATGGATGATGTATATGGAGATATGCTAGTGCATCTCTTATGTAACTAAGTAGTATTCAACTACTATAGCTTGGTGGATACTATGAGATTTAGTATCAGTGGAGACACCATGTGCAGATATCTTCTTCAATAGGCATCATGAGACTTTATGCCAGTGCACATATAAGAGAAGATATATATATGGTGAATATCTTATGGTTGCTATTCATGGATGTACCATACTTCTAATGCTATTGTAAGCTAACATCTAAATGGAGGATATATGTTGCTATCCTTAAATACAACATTTCCTATAATATCTTATTGAGATGATATTCCTCTCTCATAGTATTATAGTACAATGTATTGGTCATACAAACTATCCTCCGTAGCTAAGAGAGAGCATTATTTTTGTAGCTCTATTCAGATGAGTTTGATCGAGAGATAAATTGTTTTAATCAATATATTGAGACCATTATGTTTATCAATTAAAACATTATTATCACTAATTAAAAATTATTAGATCAATCACATATACATACATACATATATGTACATATAGATATGTGTGTTTGTGTGTGCACTTGTGTGTGTGTAGGTGTGTGTGTATAAGGTCAAATAATATATAGTAATTATTAATCAATGATAAATATTAAATCAAATTAAATATTGATCTTATTGAATCCATGCATATAAATTGTGTGCAATAATGATCATATAAACCGATAAATTGCTATTATCAATTAATTTTTTTGATATATCTATAATGACTTCATAACATACAATAATTGGCTGTAACAAGGTTTGTATTCCTTGTAAAGTGATCTCTTATCAACAGCACTAATCACTGCATTGAAACAACACTTATTACCAATGAAATTGTTATGAATCGGTTTGCCAATGGTCACAAGGCATGTCTCATGTAGAGACATAAACCTACATGGACTTGGGCCATGTAGAGACATGACACATGCATATATGGCGTGTGCGCCCACTCTCTCTCTCTCTCTCTCTCTCTCTCTCGCACACACACACACACACACACACACAGATCTGCCAAGCACTTGAAACACACAAAATTACAAGAGTTGCTACAAGTTGCAGCGACCTCTAATTTATGTTTAATCAATCATATCAACAAGGAGATTCAAGAGAGTGTGCAGTCATCAAATCAAGTTTCATATATATATGATCCTATTTCCTTAACATATTCAATCCGTATATAGATTGTGATGTCTTCTGAGTATCAATTCTGTAAGTCTGTTATTCTAATAGACAAGTTAGTTGAAGAGAACTCAAAAAATTCTCATTGATTGACTGCAATATTATTCAATCATAAGCAAGTGGTTTTGTTCTGTGTGTAAAGATCTGAGTAAAGGAACCATCTTTAGAGAGCTGGATTGTTTCCCTCAAGAGCAGGGTTATCCCCAGGATAAAGCTTTTGTACTCCTGTGTTTAGTGTATTTAGTTTCAGTTCATTATTGCATTCTGATACTCTGGTTCATAAATTTAACATCCTCAACCTAAATGGTTTCACTTTCAAGATGTACAACACAATTTCTTTGTGAGATCACTTTCATAGGAGCGAGTAGCATCTTCTATGCAATAATGAGCACTGTATATTTCATGATGCATGCTACCTTCGTACTATAATACAAAACATAGAATTAATCGTCCAGGTTGGCACAAGTAAATTGTTCTCTATCATTTAAAGAAATCTTTAAAATAATTGGGGATTCCAAGATGTTGAAATAGAGTTGTTTACTTCAATTGCAGTGCCATTTCAAGAACATTGTAAAGACAGTTTCCTTAAATTTAAAGTATCAGAAACTAGCAGCTTATGCATCCAAGAAATCTCTCATAACCCATAAAATAACTTTCACTGGCAACTTATCCATCCAAGAAATCTATCGTAACCCAAAAAATAACCTTCTTAAAAAACTGGAAGTCTGGAAAATAATACTTTGGCCTTAAGCATCTTACAAATACAAATTCAAATAAATTATAGCCAGCCTGGTTTGATTATGACAAAAATAACTGTACCAAATAAATTCTAAAAAAATTGGGAAGTAATATTTTTGGCCTTACAAAAGTAAGTCGTGATACAAATTCAAATAAATTATAGCCCGCCTAGTTTCAATGTGACAAAAAAACTGTACCCCGTATGCCAATTGTAAAATGTGAGAAACCTTAGATTGGGACCATTGATCGTCATTTTATGGATTCTCCAATAAGTCATGTTTAATTTCAGATGAGTTAGTTATGGGGAAAATAGAATTCCTCGGACATTGTATCTGTGGATATAAATATACTTCACTGCCCAAATGATATTTTGCTTGGTAGGGGGTTAATATCATCTAAACATCTAGCTCTAATGATAGCTCCAGCAGATGCAAACCAACTAGCTGCAATCCAGCTTAGGATCATGATTTTAGAGCCTTATACTTTGATCCCATTATTTTACATACAGGTGCATTCCCATCTTGTTGAATTAGCTTTAAAAATGGATGGACTTTAAGATCACGCATTAGTATCTTTTGGCCAATATCCAGCTCACTCAAGTCCAAATCAATGTATGGTGGAATAAGATCAGGGGGACAAAGGTACTTCACTGTTCTCTTTATTGTGTTAAGATACCCGCCTGCCATTCAGAAAAAATAATAATAAAAGTGCTGTTATGATGTAAAAACATCAAACTCAAACTGAAGACCATCAACTCTCAATTTTAATTGATATTTCATGCATCATAAAACTCATGAAGTTGATCATTTATAATTTTTGTTGTCCTTAGCCTGGGTCCACTCCCCTTGCAAGATACCAAATATATTGTTATCCATATCATTGAGTGCACAGAAGAATGCACGCCCTGTTTGGTGGAATTAAAAGGAATATTCTGCTATTTTTGAGGACTAACTCTTAATGATTTAAAACTGCAAACTATTTACCATGTTGGCAAAAAATCAGAAGCTGAGTAATTCAAAATACCTTGGACGTAATAAATGCTACAACAGAAAAACTATAAAAGATAGTCACAGTATGCTATATAGGCAACATGTGAAAGTACACAAACAATGCCAAAACAGCTGATTCATTAGGCCAGAACCTATCAAAATCCACGAAAATTTTAAGCATGGCACTTCATATTGAGAGCAGTGATGATGCATTCGACACATGTATGTGCTAGACTTGTCTATCGATATGTTTTACCTTATCCACAAAAATTAATCAGTTTTTCTGGGGTTCATTTTTATTATTTATTTGGTTCTTGACCTGATTTGGAAGGGAAAAAGAAAGAAAGAAGAGGATTTAGATTGCTGTTTTATACTGATTTTTAGAAGTGGAAATGTCGAATGCTGGGTAACCAAACAAAGGAACAAAAAATTAAAACTAACCATTAACCTGAAGTGTTTAATTAAGAGAGAGTTTAACTTTCTTTCTATGGTACTTACAACAGAAATAAAACAGATTACTAATGACATTCAAACTTCAAACACTCTAACCTGATTTATAACAGCAAGTACCAAGGCTAGAAACTGAAACTTGAAATAGGCTACAGAATAAAAACTGAAAAAAGGGTTCAAGACACCTCTCAGAACAGTGAATGGATACTGGCAATTGACTCGGGAGGTCAGAAAGGTCACAGACAATTTTCAGCAGATTCTAAGCACTTTCTGAACTAAGCACTATCAACTAAGAAAGATGGGTATTACTGCATGATAGGGTCAGGTCAGTCTTGAGTGAAGATACATTTGCATGTGTTAGGTTGACTCCAACAAATTTTTAGGCAATTGAATATTTATTGATATAATCATATATGAGGAAAAAATGATAATTGAGCACTATTTTGTAATTTTGGCTTTGACCAAAGACTTTATTGGGAAGTTTCATGACCAACAGTCTATTAGAAAAATAGAACAGCAGATTTGAAAAAGAGAAAGAAGGAACTTCCAGCTTGTTATTGTTGAATAATAGATGCATATTTATACAATAGATTGATCGACCAATATTCCTAAATCACTGCTAAATAGATTGACAACAAACTACTTCATGATTGACAACACACACACGAACTTGACACCTAACTAGATCTGAGACACATCCACAACTAGTCATTATTTACAACTCAAACTCTTTGCCACATATGCAGCACACATAATCAGAAATGATTTATTCACTACAGTTGGAACATTAACTCCAACACCCCCACTTAATGTGACAACTAAAAAACATAATGTAGAAATATGTTCTTTGAGAAATAGTTCATAGACCAGTAAGACTTCCTCAAGTTGCTCTCAACTATTAGTATAGTCATGCAACTATCATCCAATTTCAAAACACCATTGGACACCATTTGCACATGAAATGCCTCATAACCCTCGTAAAGGTATGATGCCAAGCTTCCAGATTTTCAAATCTCCCTGAACTATTGGACACCAATCCACATGTGTGTCTCATAACCCCAATGAGGTATAGTTTCTCCAATCCCTTAGCACCTCAGATTGTTGAGCATCTATCTAGCCTCTACTACATCCTTTCCTATTATCAAAGCATTGGCTTATTTAGAATATGGCAAGACCTTCATCTCCAATGGAATCATCACCATCAAGATCTGGTGGTTCTTCACCAGGCCTCATCTTCTTGATAGCTTCTTCTCTAACATACACAATTTAGTAGGAAGATGGCTCTAATGCCATATTAGAAAAATAAAACAGCAGATTTAAAACAGAGAAAGAAGGAACTTCCAGCTTGTCATTTTTGAATATCAGATGCATATTTATACAGTAGATTGACCCACTAATATTCATAAATTACTACTAAATAGATTGACAACAAACTATTTCATGATTAACAACACACACATGAACTTGACACCTAACTGGATATGAGAGACACATCTACAACTAGTCATTGTTTATGACTCAAACTCTTTGCCACATATGCAGCACACATAATCAGAAATGATTTATTCACTACAGTTGGAACATTAACTCCAACACAGTCCTCCAGAGGATGGCTGTCACTATGGAAATATTTTCCGAACAGTCCTGAGGAATATAGCAGCGAGAATAAATGAAATATACATGTCAGCATAGATGATGAATCAGCAGTCCTAGAAATGACAGAGTCTATAACTGACACAATGGGCCAGCATTAGTTTATGATAGTGTAAATAATAAACAAACCAGCAGTTCAGGGGATGGCAACAAAACAAAGTTGAGCCCAGTCATGTGGATGGCAATCTGACTCAGATATGAGCCCAGGAGTCCCATGAGGGGTGGTGGAAGGACAAGCTTGCAGTCCCATAAGGGGTGCTCACAAGAATCAAATGTAGATGTGTTCAGAATGACTTAAACAGATGATGAATTTAAAATCATAGTTACTTGTATTGATTCCCTAAATGGATAATGAATTCAACTCAAATAGTTACTAATGTCAATTTCACTTGATCTTATTGTCTAGTCAAGTGATGGAGAAAAAGCTAGATGTAGAGTCCCCAATCAGTAATGGATCGCATGGGCCCAGCACTACAATGAATGACTCTTCTCAGAGGCAATTTTTTGTTGTGGAATAAGTTAAATTGGCGCTCTGGACCAAGGGTTTTGAAATTCAGCCACTGCACACTGTATGCTCTTAGAGATGCCCCATAGTTAAGGTGGCTAAGGACCCTGTGACCTTTCTATCTTGTGGAATTTGAATTTGAAAATCAAGGAACAGTCACCAAAATTAAAGGAACAATAAGCTATAGAATTTGTGAATTGCCAAAAACAGTGAAACATCAGACAATAAACCTTGCTGACATATGACCACCAAAAATACGAGCCAGCCAGTGTTTTCACCATATATGGTTCATATTAGGATATGCATTAATTAGAAAATAATGTTACACCCCTCTTTCATGAAACATTCTCAATTCATTTTTCACATAACAAAGATGTGATGAAAATATATAAAGCTATGTGAATGCAACACTTGGATGAGTTACACTGCAATAAATGGATTTTTATTTAAATAAACATGTGATCTTATGTTTTAATAGGTATGTTCCTAAAACGGTTTAAGTTATGGTCTAACTACATCTACAAACCTATGTGGATGCAGGAGATTTCACTAGTGATGCAGAGATAAATTCAACGGAAGCAAAAACAAAAGAAACCAGCACTAGCAAGAGATAGATAATAAAATTCTTCTAATTGATTTATCAAATGAACAGTATATACACTTGCTCTCCTATAGACTTCTCCCCGTAACTTCGTATCCAGAAAACTTGACTTAAACCTAAACCTAAAAACTCTATTTATACTTGCTAGGATAGTCTACGAAACATTCTAGATTATTACAAAATAGGAAAACCCAAAGAGACTTCTTGTCAAACGGCTTACAGAATACTCTAGATCTTATCCTAATGACGAAATTGGGGAAATTCTTCGTGCAGAAATCACATCCAAAATATTTTATGTGGGTGCTCCTGCACCATACTCCCCAGGAAATTTTATCTCAAGCCCACTTGAGATGAGCGCTTGTAGAGTGGTACCCTGCTTCTTGATATCTTGTTCAGTCATCCACACAACATCTACATCCGAATAACCTTTGAGTTTAACCAACTACTACTTGGACTCCTTTCTTCGTCTGCTTTATGACTTTGGTGTCAAGTATCCATTCTAGTTGTGGTGTCTACTTAAATGGTAGACGTTGAATGTCTTCTATATCACCAATCTGTCCTGTATCAATTTCTTCATTGGGTGCTTTGAATGGTGTGAGGTCTGCTATGTTGAAGATGGGAGAAATGCCAATCTCAGGTGGCAATCGAATCTCATAAGCATTGGTTCCAAACTTCTTCAATATTTGACAAGGACCTAGTTTTCTCAACATAAGCTTGGTAGATTTACCTTTTGGTAGCCTCTCTTTCTTGAGATTTGCTCGATACTAAATCTCCCAGTTCAAATTCTAAGTGTCTCCGTTTCAGATTTGCATGCTTCTTATACTTGTCAAAGGTTTGTTGAAGTTGTGCTTTGACTTCATCATGGATTTCTTTAATGGCTGTAGCAAATTCTTCTCCTTGGGCACTAACTTGTTGCTGTGAATTCATATCTCTTAACTCAAAAATCCCTCTAGGATGAATTCCATACGCCACTTGAAATGGTGACTTTCTTGTACTTCTATCGATGGAGTCATTATATGCAAATTCAGCTTGGGGTAGGATTACATCCCATTTTGCTGCATGTTGTCTTGTGAGTGTTCTTAACAAATTGCCCAATGTTCTATTAACTACCTCTATTTGGCCATCAGTTTGAGGGTGGTAGGTTGATGAGAATGATAAATTGGTTCCAAGTTTCCTCCATAAAGTTCTCCAAAAGTGTCCTACAAACTTCACATCCCTGTCTGAAATTGTGTTGAGAGGTAGCCTGTGAATCCTTATGACTTCTTTGAAAAAGAGATCTGCTATATGAGAAGCATCATTGGTCAACTTACATGGTAAGAAGTGAGCCATTTTGCTGAACCTATCTACTACAACAAATACACTATCATGCCCCTTTTGTGTCCGTGGCAGCCCCATTACAAAATCCATCATTATGCTTTCCCAGGTCTAGATGGTATTGGCAAAGGTTGATAAAGCCCTGCATGTGTAGTCCTTCCTTTGGCCCTTTGACAAATCATACATGTTTCCACAAAGTTTCTAACATCAGTCTGAAGTTTAGGCCAATAGTAGTACCTTCTAACCAATTCTAAGGTTTTATCCAAACCAAAATGTCCACCCATTGTTCCACTATGCTTCTCTTTGATAATGTTTGTCCTCATAGAGCACCTGGGTACACATAGTTGTCCTCCTTTGAAAAGAAGTCTGTCTTGTATCAAAAAATCAAAAAAATCAGCATGGTATCTTTCACCAAACTCCATACATACCTTGTAGATGTCACTAAAATCTGGATCTGCTACATACATGTCCTTGAATGCTTCAATTCCCACACTTTCTAGCTGTATCTGGGAGACAGTTAGATTCCTTCTACTAAGAGCATCAGCAACCTTGTTTGATATGCCCTTCTTATGCTTGATGGTAGAGGTATAGGCCTGTAAATACTCCACCGATTTCATGTGCCTATGACTTAATTTGTCTTGGCTATTCAGAAAACTGAGTGCTTGGTTATCGGTATACACAACAAACTCCTTTGGCAACAAGTAATGTCTCCACCTTTTGAGAGCTTGAACTAATGCATACATTTCTAGGTCAAATGAAGAGTATTTCTGCTTGGCTTCATTGAGTTTTTCACTTGAGAAAGCCACTAGTTTTCCTTCTTGACTAAGAACTACCCTATAGCAACCTTGCTAGCATCACATTCTACTTGGAAAACTTGGTTAAAATGAGGTAAAAAAAAAATTGGCTGCTCACTAACCTTTTTCTTAAGCAATTCAAAAGCTTCATTTTCTAATTGCCTCCATGCAAACTTACACTTCCTTCCTCCTCTAATAGTTTCTAACATAGGAGCACATATATGACTGAAATTTCTTATGAATTTCCTATAAAATGTAGCAAGACCATGAAAGCCTCTAACATCTCCAACTATTCTTGGCGGTGGCCAGGAGAGTATAGCACTTACCTTATCTTTATCCATCTTCAAGCTACCTTGGGAGATCACAAACCCAAGATATCTCAGCTCCTCTTGCATAAACAAACACTTTTCCAAATTTATTACCAATTTCTCCTCATGAAGTCTTCTCAAAACCATGTCAATGTGTTCTAAGTTTCTTCCTTTGTCTTGCTGAAAATTAATGTCATCTAAATATACTATGATGAACTTACCATTGAAGTCTTTGAGTATTTCATTCATAAGTCTCATGAAGGTGCTAGGAGCATTAAAGAGTCCAAATGGCATTACCTTCCATTCATATAATCCATCATTGGTTTTGAATGCTATCTTCCACTCATCTCCAGCTCTTATCCTTATTTGATGGTACCCACTTTTTAAGTCAATTTTGGAGAAATACTTTGCACCTCCCAAACAATCAAGCAAATCTTCAATTCTTGGCATTGGAAACCTATATTTGATTGTAATCTTATTAATTGCTCTAGAATCAGTGCACAACCTCCAGGTTCCTTCCTTCTTGGGTGCCAAAACAGCAAGTGCAGCACATGGGCTTAAGCTTTTTGTAATCAAGCCAGAACCGAGTAACTCCTTTACTTGCTTAGCAATCTCCTCATTTTGTAGAGGTGACATCTTGTATGCAGCCTTATTGGGTAAAGTAGCTCCAGGAATGAATCAATACAATGACTAATGTCTCGTATAGGTGGTAAAGACTTTGACATACCTTCTGAAATCAAACCTTCATACTTATCCAAAAGTTCTTTCACTTCATTAGAAATTGTCTTCTTTGTTTCAGCCTCCTTCCTGTCATTTCCAATGGGTTCTTGTGGTTGTGGGTTGGGCAGCAAAAGAAAACAAAGTTTAGGTTCATCCTTCATGTCCCGTAAGAATTCCTTCTTATCAACCATCATAATTTTGGCTTTCCTCTCTTTATTTTCTTCCACTTCTTCTTGATCAGCAAATGGAATAAATCTAATCACCTTTCCATCCTTCTTGATGGTGTATATATTGAGTTTTCTATCATGTTGTGCCTGCAAATCATACTGCCAAGGCCTACCAAATAATAGGTGGCATACATCCATGTCAACTATATCACACAAAATTTTGTCCTTATACTTTCCAATCTGAAAATTAACCCATGATTGCTCATTTACAAGAGTTTGTAGACCCTTTGTTAGCCATGAAACCTTATAAGGGAGAGGATGAGGTATTCTCTTAAGTTTTAACTTCTCAACCATAGTTTAAAATCTCGGTATCGGCAATATCTCAGCCAACCCAATTTTTTTGAAAAACTCGGAATCGGAAAAAACTCGGCAATAAATTGGCACTTTTATCGAACATTAAAAAATATACAATTTTTTAAAATATTCTTAAAAATGCATACATACACACCAAAAAACAAGTACAACATCTGAATATAAATAAGTCTAGTACATATAGAAGTATTAATTATTATTTATCTAGATTATATATCTTTTGTAATACTTAATACCTAAGTCACAAGGTTTGAATTTGAGGATAAAGGTCGACAAGGATAAAAGTTAGGAAAAAAATTCGACAATAAATTCGCTTTATATATATATATATATATATATATATATATATTATAATTTACCAAATTAGTTTAACTATTATTTTTCAAAGAACAAAGATGTTAAATTTATTATAATTTTACAATATTTATAACATATATATATATATTAATATATATAGATTTTTTACTAACATTAGTAAATATTTTATTTAAAAACACATTTTAATTTTTTTAATAGAAATTGAAATAATGTAAGGCAAAATCATTTCTATGTTTTTCATCGAATATCAAAAGCCTACTTTTATTTCCGTGCTGCTTTATTTCTCACTTTGCGTTTGGTCTGGCGATTGAAATTCATTAACACAACGCTAGGTTTGTGGGTGAAATCGCTCAGTCAAATGAAGGCAATATATCCTGCAGTGTTTTGAACTAAGCCTAGATTGCATTTGCATTTATAACAAAATTCGAGCAAAAGTGCCTAACGAATTTTTTTTTAAGGAAGATCAACGCATTTTTTGGGAGCGAATTTCTTAACGAATTTGTCCAAATTTTTTGTCCCTTGAATATGTTGACCAGTCAATGATATTTGGAAGTGATTTTTGGTTTAATGCGCAATTTATAGCCAAAAAAATCACCATGTTTTTGGGAAAATATCGGTGCCAATATATTGACCGTTTAATTCGTCTCCACAATAAGCTCGCAATATTCCACGATATTTGCAATATTTCGCAATGTTTTTAAACTATGATCTCAACCATCTCAAGAGAAACTAAATTCTCAGTAGATCCTAACTCAATAATGACTTTACATACCTTACCTCTGGATTTGCAAGCAATCCTAAAGATAGTTTTCCTTTGTGGTAGTTCCATGGTAGTAGGCACTTTCAAAAGTGTTCTTTTCATCATTAAACTTTCTCCTCTTTCAGGTACACTATCTAAATCAGCCATCTCCTTCTCTTGGTATTCATCATCTTGTACCAAAAGTGTTCTTCTTTCACCTAGTGAACTTGAACTTGCTCTATCCGGACACCTAGATGCATAATGTCCCTCCTTATTGCAATTGAAACAAATAATCAAACTTGCCCTTCTAGCACCAAATCCACCTCTTGAATTGCCTCTTCTACCTCTGAAGTTACCTCTGAAATTTCCTTCACTTTGACTAGTTTCTTGCTTTATCTCCTTATGATCTTCATGGTTTTGTCCTCTTCCTTGGAAATTTCCTCTTCCCCTTTGATTTCTTCCTCTTCCTTTGCTATTTTGTTCTTACCTTCTTTTCAATTTGGCTTCCACCTTCAATGCTAGTTGATAACATTTTTGTACTGTATCAGGACACAATAAATTAAGTTCTTCTTGAATGTTCAACCTCAATCCATTGAGATATCTAGCAACTTTTACACTTTCACATTCACTTGGCTTTGCCCTTAGGCTTAATTTTTGGAATTCTTCAGTATAGGTTGTGACATCTAGTTCCTTTTGTCTTAAACTTTGTCTCCTTCAATGAAGTTGGATTTCATAATCCTCAGGTAAGTATGTTTCTCTCACCTTGGCACACATCCTTTCCCATGAAGTTATCATGTTCTTACCTTCTTTGACCCTTTCTCCTTGAGTCAAATTCCACCAAGTGAGGCCTGGTCCCTTCAACTTTGACTTGGCAATTTTTACCTTGTCCTTTTCTGCTATATTTTCACATTCAAAATGGTTGTTCAAGGCTTCTATCCAATCCACAACAGCATCAGCATCCATCTTTCCCGAGAAGATGGGTAGGTCACCTTTGGCATCCTTCTTGCCAACTCTTTCAAGGGCTTCTATGAAGTATCTCTGGTCTGCAGGTAAGTTAACCACCTCCTGCTCAGGGGTATCCTCTTCTTCCCCTTCTTCCTCTTACTCTAAGGAAACCTTTGCTCTCTTTTCCATCTGACCCTTCAGCTTCTCAAATTCATCTAATAACCACTTATTGATTTTCTCATGTTCTTGCATCTTCTTTGCCAATTTAGCATTGGTGACCATATTTGATGTTTCAGTTGTTGACTCTGATCCAGACATAAAATCTAATTGCCTCAGGAGCTTTCCCCAAGCTCTGATACCAAAAATGATGCAGAGATAAATTCAATGGAAGCAAAAACGAAAGGAGCCAACACCAGCAAGAGATAGATAATAAAATTCTTCTAATGAACAATATATACACTTGCTCTCCTACAAACTTCTTCTCCCCGTAACTTCGTATCCAAAAAACTTGACCTAAACCTAAACCTAAAAACTCTATTTATACTTGCTAAGATGGTGTATGGAACATTCTAGATTATTACAAAATAGGAAAACCAACCCAAAGAGACTTCCTACCAAACGGCTTACAAAATACTCTAGATCAATATAGAATAGGGAAGAATGACCCCACAATGATCTAAACGAATCCCAATAAAAGATCTTATCCTACTAATGAAATCGGGATAAATTCTTCATGCAGAAATCACATCCAAAATATTTTATGTGGGTGCTCCTACACCAACTAGCCTCCACAAGGAGAGGGAAAGTATGATTGAGGAGAGGGAAGTAAACAAACGAAGAGGTCAAAATTGTCATGGACACCAAAACTTCATGCTCTTATGAGGTAAGTTGACCTTGATAGAGTTTCCATCAATGGAAAAATTCATACCCTTCTAAGATAATGTTAGAACATCTAGAAACTCAAATTGTAGACCAAATAAACCTTCACAATGCAAAGAGAAACAACACAAAGTTGATATTTCATTAGTAGCGAACAATATGAAAAGTGATGATACATATTGTACAAGCACCCAAATTTAAACAGGATGCAGAGTGAGATATTGGTACAACCATCGCCAACTACCTTAACCAGAGAATCAAAAAATGCACTAATGAAGTACTAGTACCTAATTACTAATAAATGCAAACATGTTGGCAGCCTACGCAAACTTTAGCATACACCAACCTTCACCCTCCCCTAGTGCAACTTACAAAGATTGTGATACAATATGAGATGCAAGATGGGTCCTGGCAACATGATAGGCACCCATGCACAACTACAATGCAATGAAAAGAAATCTCTCACAATTGGAGAAAAGGAGGAATAAATAGTGGGAGAAAATGTCTACCCAAAAGAGAAAACAGAAAAGAAAACTTGACTCAATCACTGAGATATGGAAAGTCTAAACACCCCTGCACTCTATGTTCCACCAAATGGAAAATGGCAACAACTTTATCAAATGCAAGACAGTACAGCAGGCCCAAAAAAGGCACAAAATAAAGCTGCAAAGAATAAATTCACTCCTGATCCGATAGAATCTTAGAAGCATGGGAAATGAAATCTTAGAAGCTGGCTTGTGAAGAGAAAGCACAAGCCAAATGAAGCCGCATCAGTCATACTGCAATATGCCGTGGTCAAGCCAAAGAGAATCAAGATCATCTCAAACCTCCAATGATGCGAAAATCCACCAAAACTCAATACTGAGTTCGCCTGTAGAGAAGGTAAACTGCCAAATTACAAAAAGCACATCTAATCCACTCAACCACGCAGTAGATAAAACCTCTGAACCAATGAAATGACAAACACCAACAAAGTCAAAACTCTACAAATCAATTAACATTGGACAAAAATAAAATGACTAAAAGGTACTAATAAAAACTGAATACGCCAAAGGGGTATGCGCAAGAGTTCGCTCTGATACCACATTAGAATACCCAAAAACTCAGACTGTAGACCAAATCAACTTTCACGACACAAAATCATTACAAAGTTGACATTTTACCAGTACTGAACAATATGAAAAGAGATGAAAAATATTGTACAAGCACCCAAAAATAAACAAGAGGTAGGGAAACAACCATCACCAACTACCTCAACTACAGAATCAAAAAATTCACTATCAAAGTACTAGTAACTAATTGCTAATAAATGCAAACATGTCAGTAGCCTATGTAAACTTAAGCATATACCAACAAATAAGTTGACCTGAGTTTATTGTTGTCAGTCTAGTGCCTAGTGTGTAGTGTCAGTACTTGGTGTTTGTAGTGTCACGACTTTGAATTGAACTATTCGACTTGTTTAAGATCACTACCACCTTGTAATTAACTCTTAATATTTTATGTAATTTGCCATATTATTTCATATCTCATATCATCGATACAATATATGAATACAAGAGATATGTAGATATGCATATGCATGTAGTTCATATGTACATGGAATATAGATGCAAGATATATATATGTGTGTGTGTGTGTGTGTGTGTGAATAAAAATGTATTATATTGATAATATAAGGAAAGAAATATTTTAAGTTTTAGGAAAAAGAACTTATTCCTTCTAAATTAATAACTAATAAGAGCTCGACTCTGAGCCATAGAGTGTTCGATGACCTTGGTAATTTGTCAACCCACTCAATATGGGGCCACATCATTTCAAATCACCTTGACTTCCTACAGATTAAGCCAACTTAAATTGGCCGCAAAATATGAATACGGTCTTACAGCAAATAAACGGCAATTCTATTGGTTTCGTAGGGCTTGACAAAAGCTCAAAGCTCATTTAGTACAGATGAAAACATTTAAATGATTTCAATTATAGGACTGTAATTTATTAACACCGCCACCTTTACTTCAAAAAGCACATCCTTCTATCTGGAAAGTGCTTCTTTGAAGGGAATTTTGGTTAGTACTTGAGGTCCCTATATAAGGACCAGAATTCTGTTGTTTTGAAAGGAAAAAACTTCAATTTTATGTCTGGGAACAATTTTCTTGGAAAAAGAAGCAGTGGAGCTTAAAGCTTGTAAGATTGAGCTGGCGAAGAGCTTCATTTTAGCAGACTTATATCTCAGCTACAGTTACAGGTATGAGAAACTGTCACTCTTCTCATGAACTCTTCTTCTGTCTTTAAAATCTTCGGCTAATTTTAGCTCCTTGAAGAGCTCAATAGAGAATGCTTTTATAAAAGGAAAAGGTTTAGGAAGAAATGTCTTCTATAATTAATTCATCGGAAGTAATTCTAATTATGTTCTTTAAGAAGGAAATTGATGCAATTCTGATTGTATTATTTGGGATAAGACTTCAGTGTTAAGACTGTTAGTCAACTTTTGAAACTTAAGCTGATGGCTAAAGATATATATTTCATGTTCATATGTGAACTTCTATAATGTTTCTACATGGGTATGAAGTATCATTCTGATCTGTACATTGTTTCTTAATATTGAACCTTTTCTAAACTCTTTCTAGAAACCTTAGTAAGATTAAAAGGAGGATTCTTCTGTGTATACCAAAGTCTTTAATTTCCTCAAAACCAAGACCACTATTTGATTTTAAAGATTACCAGAAAACTAACCTACGCCTTATGAATCTTATTATAAAGAACCAACTTTCTGATTGTACATTATCTTGCTTAGTAAAGAACATCATTATCTCGATGCACGTATATGCTTGAGTATAGTATGCTGTGATAGAAAGTATGTGTTCATGTAGTGTGCAGAGATAGCATGTATAGACATGTGCATGGCATGCAGAGATTGCATGTATATGTATGCACTAAGTATGCTAGGATAGCATGTATATACATCCATGAAGTATGAGGAGATAGCATGTATATGTATGCATGTCATGTGCAGAGATAGCACGTATATGAATGTGTATAGTATGCAGAGATAGCTCGTACGTATATGCACATCGGATTCAGCTATGGCACATATTTGAGTGCATATAGAAGAACAGATTGACTTACTGATCCCTAAGAATTGCAAGTCCTATTTCATGCAAAGAAATGTCATAGGCTAGTGAGCCTAATCTGTAATGGAAGTACCTAAAAGGAATCTGCAACTCTGTAAGCTTTCTAATCAGCCATCCACAAAAAACTGATTGGCCAGTAAAACCCTGTACCATGGTAAGAGTGACCAGCTACAATGGTATTACTTACTCAGAACCCAAACTCACATATACATAAGTGAGCAAAGTTGAGTATTGGTTTATGTCTTTGTACGGATGTGCAATCCCAATGATAACTAGATTAATCCAACATATGTCAAGGATGGAATGCAGCAAGAACATGCCCCCAAGCCAATTTTCTTCCTATATTATTGAACATTTGCAACCATTGAAAGATGTGAATATTAGTTCAAATAAGAGTGGGTGGATAGTTGAAGGCATTTATGTCATGCTTAGCAAGAACAATTAAAAGTTAAAACATTTGGCCAAGGTAGTGCAAGTTTTGTTTGCACCAAACCATTCACTAAAACGGTAAAACCCTATGTTGCCGGTACGGGTACGAGCACAGATACAGATACGCGGGTACGGTATGTGGGTACGACAAATTTTTTTGGAAGGGGTTTGGGCAAAGTAACAAGAATCGGAATCGGATCGAAATCGGCAAGGCCGAATCAAATCGTGAATCGGCCATGAATCGGAATCGAATCGGCCATGAATCGGAAAATTAAAAAAACCCTTGAAATTTAGTGAGTAACTTATTTCATAAACCCTTTATCGCTGATTTGATTCACTGATTCACAAAAAATCGTTTGGCTTGAATCGAATCGCCGAATCGCGTGAATCGCATGAATCGCCGTGATTCTTGGAACTATGGGTTTGGGTACGTTTGGGTACGTTTAGACCAAAAAGTATATAAAAAATCATAAATATATATGTATAGATGTTTACAGCCTGAAAAGTAGAATATTAGCCATTATGTTATCTACAAAAGCCAACAAGTTAAAAAAATATATTAACATTAAACAATACAATATTAAGCAATAAATTAGAAAAATATATAATAATTAAAAATATTATAACATCTATGCTTTAAAAAACTTGCAATTTAATTTTAAATGTTTAAGAAACTTTAACAACTTAATATATTATATAGAATTTACTATTATAAATATATTTAGTATTTTAAAGGTTAATACTATTATCATTCTAAATAAATTTAATACTATTTTAACGTTTAATACTATTATCATATTTTAATGTTTAATACTATTCTAAATAAATATATATAATATTTTAAAGTTTAATACTATTTTTAAGTTTAACTATTATCCTAGATCATTCTTAATATTCCGGTAACATCTTCTTTTCCTAATGATTGTAAGTGTTTGAAAGTTAAATATTTAAAATAAATTTTAAAAAATCTTAAATTGTCCTAAAAATCCCCCCGTACCTGAAGCAATTAAAAAATTTAATAGTCTAAGAAATTGAAAAAACATCATTCGTAGCTGCGTTACACAGGTTGGTCCATCGTTGCAACTACCGTTTCCAGAATTTAGAAAAGGCGAATGTCTGCACTTGGATTCAGTTAGAATTTACTAATATAAACACAAGTTGACCGGAAGACAACCGTCTGCAGTGGATTCGAACAGCTACCGTCTGCAGGAATTTCTGTCTGTGTTTGGGAGGGTTTCTGTTTGCAGCAGATAGAAAGGAAAGACGTGGAGCTTTAGTTGTGAGATTTCAAATGTAAAAAAAGGATTTAAAAAAACACGTCACCCTCAACTTCGTCACAAAACAAAAAAAAACCGAAGTCAGATCGCCATGTCAAGTTAAAAAGTTTCGGATAGAGGTTGCAAAAGTCATGTACGTTTCAGACTTGGAAAACTTGAACCCTATCGGATTCCATGGCGATTTTTCAACGTATCCGATTCTGATACGTATCGTACCAGCATTTTAAGGAAATTTCCTAAGTACCGGTAACTTAGGTAAAACCAGATACATATTCAGAGGTTCATACATAGTTAGCAGAGTCTTCAGCTGTGTGACTGATTAGAGTTGTGTAGGTATCTAAAGATTCTAAACACCAAACTCAGATGACAACTAGACTTGATTGGAAATCAGAATGAATAATCAGAACCCTGTAGACTCTAAAGTTCTAAACCCTACTTTAAACTTTAAAAATATTGTCAGCATGTACACGTGATGGTAACAAAGATTACATAGAATCTCCTACCTTTATGTCTTCTTTCCATTTTGTATTTAATGTTTACTTGTCAGATCAACAAAAGTTAAAGGATAGATGAAAAAAATTTGTTTATGCAAATATCTAGGTAGCATCTCTTTGTTATAAGTAACATAAAATTTCCTTTAACTTCTTAGAATGGAAGTCACTGTTAAAGATGACATTCTTATCCAATAATAACGAGCCCAAAAAGAGTGAAAAAATAAATTAACATAAACAAAGGCAAGTTAAACATTCTTTCCCTTGGCTTTCTTTTAGCCTGAATACTCCTCTGTTTCAGCAAGGAAGACTCTAATAGATTGGATCCTATGTTCAACAAGTTACAATCTGAAAGGAAAGGGTAGATAAAATGCACTAGCCTCATTACCACTGCCCAAAGAGTCATCTCAACAAATGAAAATGAAGGAAAAGACAGCAGAAGACAAAATATTCAGGATCAGTAGTTTCACCTAGTTTCATCTAAACAGGCCAACCATCGGATATTAGAATGGTTTCTATGTCATAGATGTACATGCTCAGTTCATGTAATTGTATTTCTCCATTACGTGCAGTTGTCTAATTGGACAATTCGTAAAACCAAGGCTTGTACAGTTCTGCAAATTCGTGAGCCTTGAATGCAAACTCAGAGTTGCTGAGAATAATCCTTTCTACAATTCGTATGTTAAGATCTTTTAAGGCGGATATAATTATGACAACTGCAGGTCCAGACTTCTATGCACAAACTTGTGTGATTTGAAAATTGCTGCTATGAATCCATGGGAAGAAGAATGCTTGAAGATCAGACTGTATTGTATCTGTCTGTCTCCAAACTACATTCTCAACCCGACTATATATTCTTCTAGAGGGTATGTCCCTCAAGGGACATAACCCTTGGCATATAACTAATAAATTAGTTAACCCTAAGCCACCGATCTTAATGCAAATATTAGTTATGTCTAACTAAGATTAGTCAGGAACAAACTAAGATAATTACCTACAGATTGCCGGCACCTATAGAGAACATATAAATTATGTGAATGCCATTTATTAAGAATATATAAATAGAAGAGCCTAAGTACGATCTGTACCATTAGACCTGTAGATTATCTAGGTTAGATTCGTAACACTCCCTCTTAACCTAATAATCCTATAGAGAGATATCATATCTAGCAACATCAATACGAATGTTTAAGCAAGAATTAATACTCTATATCTGTTTGTCTCTTCTTAGTATGTGGTATCATAGAACACGTGATACAAAGTCATATTACTATAACTGTGATATGACAAATCACTACTACTAGTGATAAGACACATGTTGTGACTCATAGAAACTGGTATTTCTATATCACAACAAGATCCTAAGTTTAAGATCTACCAGAATACAGGATAAACCTAGAAGAAAAACTTCCTTTATCCAATTTGTGACCCATGAACATAGCAATGTCAATGTCACAAGACGATCTAAAACTCAATTGGATTTTACAGTAAAATCTACTGTATAGTACATTATCTAAAAGATCATCACCTCTCATAATGCCTTTTGCACAAGTATTCATTATTTCAGAGATCGTCACCTCTTAAAATAATGATTACACATGGTGGAGCCCATAACAGTCAATAGCTTGACAAAATAAAATTTATTATTTTATTAATAATCAAAAGAGTACAAATGAATTACAACTCAACCATACCAAGTCTCTTTCTGAAATGTTCTATCTTTACTCTAGATAGAGGTTTGGTGAGTATGTCTTCTATCTGATCTATAGTACAAATGTATTCCAATTAAACAAAATTCCTATCTACCATATCTCTTACATAATGGTAAGGAATTTCAATATGCTTGGATCTATCATGGAAAATTGGATTCACTAAGAGCTTGATGGAACTCTGATTATCGCAATGAATAATTGTAGGATTCATGGCTTGCCCAAATAATCCCACAAGTAACTTCCTCAGCAATACTACTTCTTGAGAGGCCATTGCTGCTGCAATGTATTCGGCTTCTATGGAGCTCTGAGCTACTGAAGACTGCTTTCTACATATCTGTGAAATCATAGCTGATCCTAAACTGAAACAGCATCCTGAAGTGCTTTTTTTGTCTTTAACACTTCCACCCCAATCTAAATTAGTGAATCCATGTAAATCTAAAGCAACTTTCTCATATTTGAGTCCATAATTAAGAGTGCCTTGTAAGTATTTCATAATGTGTTTAATAGCAACTAGGTGAATCTCCTTAGGTTCACACATAAACTGACTTAAGGCATGAACAACATAGCAAATATCAGGTCTTGTATTTACTAGATACATTAGGGACCCAATCATCTGCCTGTAGAGAGTAGAATCTATTGGAGGTGATTCTGCAGCTGCTTTTTTAAGTTTATGCAAATTGGTCTCCATTGGAGAAGACATGGACTTGCAGTTCCATATTCCAAATTTCTTCAAGATATTTGAAATGTACTTCCCTTGATTCAGTATGATACCATCAGCATTCTGTCGTACTTCCAATCCTAGGAAGTAATGGAGAAGACCCAAGTCTTTCATCTCGAATTCTCTGGTTAGATCTTTCTTGCACTGATCTATAAGATGATCATCACCTGTGATTAATAAATCATCAACATGCAATATCAATATTACCATAGCATCTTTATCTCTTTTATAATATAAGTTTGGATCGGCTTCATTCTTAGAAAATCCTAAGCCAGTGAGATATTTATCAATCCCTTCATATCAGGCCCTGGGAGCCTGTTTAAGCCCATAACGAGCTTTCTTGAGTCTGCAAACAAAGGCATTAGGATCATGGGTTTCAAATCCTTTTGGTTGCTCCAAATAGACTTATTCTAAAATCTTTCCATTGAGAAATGTTTTTACATCCATCTAATGTACCTTCCATCCCTTAGATACGGCAATTGCTACGACAACTCGAACAATAGTATATCTGGTATCAGGAGCAAAGGTTTCTTCATAATCAATCCCTTCTTTCTGAGAAAAACCTCTAGCTACAAATTTGGCTTTATATTTCTCAATACTTCCATCAGTAACATGCTTTATTTAGAATATCCATTTGGAAGAAACAACGGATTTTCCTTTTGGCCTTGGAACTATTTCCCAAACATCATTTTTCATAATTGATTGATATTCTTCTATCATAGCTTCTTTCCAGGCTAGATGTTTAATAGCATCAGAAGGATTGGTTGGCTCTGTTTTGGATAAATCAATCATATTTGTTGTATAACCAGAGAATCTTTTAGGTCTTTTACTTTCTCTGACTGATCCTGAAGGTGCAGCAAAATCTTGAGCTACTTCAACTGTTTTTATGGCCCAAAGTGGTCTTTTCTTTGAATTTTCCTCAAGGTTCATATTTTCATTTTCGACCTCTTCTAGGTTCTCCTTCTAGGATTCAAATTCACTAGTTCTTTCAGAATTTGATAAAGGAGAAGGTTCATTGGAACTTAGGTCTCTTTTGAATGCAAGATCTTCCTCAATGATTACATCTCTGCTAAGTTCAATAGTTTTTTGTCCAGGTATGAAGATTCTATATGCTTTAAAAGTTTCACTATACCCTACAAAGATACCTTTCCTCCCAGATGGTTCTAATTTGGTTGTCTTTTCTTTTGGAACATGAATGTATATAGGACATCCAAAAATTCTGAGATGACTTATATTGGGTTTTACTTTAGTATATACTTCTTTAGGGGTTTTATCTTTAAGATAGGAATGAGGGCTTCTATTTTGAATATATACAGCAATACAAGAGGCTTCTGCCCAAAGATAGTATTCTAGATTTTGGTCAAAAATCATAGCCCTAGCAGCTTCTATAATTGTCCTATTCTTTCTTTCAGCTACCCCGTTTTGTTTTGGGTTATAAGGAACAGTATACTCCCTCTTGATCCCTGATTCTTTACAAAACCTTTTAAATAAGTTTGAGGTATATTCTCCTCAATTATATGTTCTAAAGGTTTTGATTTTATGTCCTGAAAAAATTTCAGTTAATGCTTTAAATTCTTTAAATCTTTGTAGGATTTCTTCTGATTCCTTGCATTTTAAAAAATAGATTCATGTTTTCCTAGAGAAGTCATCTATGAACAAGATATAATACCAGAATCCTCCAAGAGAGGGAACGGACATAGGTCCACATAAATTTGAATGAATTAACTCAAGTACATTATTTGTTTTCCTAGTACTATCATGAAAGGGACTTCTAGTACTTTTACCCAGAGCACACCCTTTACAAATACTAGGGTGATCTTTATTTAATTTAGGTAATCCAATAACCATCTTTTCCATCGTTGATAAGGTTTTAAAGTTTAGATGCCCTAATCTTCTGTGCCATATTTCATTTGAATCTTCTGCTTCGTGAACTAGGGCTTGAATGGATCTACTGGGTTCTATATTCAGTTCATACAAATATCCCTTTCTTTGACCAATTACTTTAGCTTTCTTGATGGAAGAGTTCTTAGCCCAAGTTAATACTTTGCCATCCACGAATGCAACATTGTGTCCATCATCTTCTACTGCTGTAATTGAGATTAGGTTTCTTTTAATCCCCGGTACATATAGTACATCTTTAAGAAGAAGAGTTCAAAGTGTTCCTTCCCATCGAATCTTTCCTCAGGCCTGATTGTATATGCCATTGGAAATGGAAGACAACTACTGAAATAAAAAAATCCGATCACTGAAAATTTGCAGAGCCCTAGATCTGATAACAAGGCTCTGATACTATGTACAGTTCTGCAAATTCATAAGCCTTGAATGCAAACTCAGAGTTGCTGAGAATAATCCTTTCTACAATTCGTATGTTCAGATCTTTTAAGGTGGATATAATTATGACAACTGCAGGTCCAGACTTCTATGCACAAACTTGTGTGATTTGAAAATTGCTGCTATGAATCCATGGGAAGAAGAATGCTTGAAGATCAGACTGCATTGTATCTGTGTGTCTCCAAACTACATTCTCAACCCGTCTATATATTCTTCTAGAGGGTATGTCCCTCAAGGGACATAGCCCTTGGCATATAACTAATAAATTAGTTAACCCTAAGCCAGCGATCTTAATGCAAATATTAGTTATGTCTAACTAAGATTAGTCAGGAATAAACTAAGATAATTACCTACAGATCACCGGCACCTATAGAGAACATATAAATTATGTTGAATGCCATTTATTAAGAATATATAAATAGAAGAGCCTAGGTATGATCTGTACCACTAGACCTCTAGATTATCTAGGTTAGATTCGTAACAAGGCTAAATATTTGTAAGATAATTGCCATGAACATGAGGTGCTTCTATCAAGGGTAGGTAAGTTAAAATGGTGTAAGAACAATGATGCCATCTCACAACATGATTGCATCTTAATAATTGTTCCTCCTACTCAAATGAGAATTCAAATATAAAATCAATTTAGAATGGTCAAATTTCTACAGAAAACACATTAAACCTATTTTCTCAATAAAAATGATAATAACTTATATTCAAAGGGTGCTTCCGCTAAGATTTACAAATTCAAATAGAGATATCCAAATCATTTTCTTCTATCTAGTTAACACAATTCCATGCCAGCACCTGTCACAAAATTATAAAACATACTGCCCTCAAGTGTCTCCCAAATGACATGTGACAAGCATTGTCACATTATAGCATCAACTTGAATCAGTGCACCAAGCTTAATCCAATTCCCTCAACTCAAACTACACAGACCACAACTCAATTTTAAAATCTTCATAAACTTCCTTACATCATATAACAGTTGACTTCCAGTAAACTACTAGTCTGTCACCATTTCTGTTTTCTTATCTTCCAAATACAATTTTAAGCCTAGACTCAATGTGTTTTGTTACAGGTGAAATAATCATTGTCATAGTTTCAGAGAGTTGCCTGATGGGGGAATGCAAAAATGTAATTTTCCCAACTAGAATTCAATTCGCAATGATTGACATACATTACTAGCATCTAAATCAAATTAATTCATGAAAAAACAATGAATAAGTCATAATACATTTGATAGTTAACATATGTAAATCTCCTAAACTCAACCCATAGGAGGAGGGGGATTCACTATTGTAGGGTGCTTGACACCAATCTACAAGTAGCCTCCCTCCAGGCTTCAGGACCCCAACCCTATCCCATCTTGGGATTTACCTACCTTGCGAAGACGTTCTCCACCTCTACCTATGCAACACCAACCTATCCACTTAAGGAACTATAGAAAGTGATTACGGACTAGGCTGTGTGTGTGTATCTTGATAATAATGAACTCACAATTTAATATAATAAAGAGAGAAATGATAATACAGTTAGTGTATAAATTGTGCTGCTTACAGTCAGTGATCAAGACTCATGTCAACATCTACCATAAAGCATCCACGGCATTGACGAGGTCATCGTCAGACCACACACAATCATTGACTTATGAAATAATTATATAATTCAGAAAATAGTATTATGTGGTGCTTGAAGTTGAAGAATTAATAGCTCTCTCTTATAGAGGTAGAAATATTGATTCAGGCTCGTATCAACAGAAAACTCCTCCCATGGCAATTATTAATTGTCAATCACTAGAATTGGGGATTACTATTTACACACATATAAGGAACTAATTTACAGAGGGAGGAGAACCTCTTCTTCAGGCAGTTGACTGCAGACGGCGGTCAGCATAGAGACATGAAACAACAACATATCCATCATTATAACCTTTCTATGTTGCACATTCAAGGCCCATAGAGATAAACAAAACTCATGTCGAAGATCAGAGATCTCATACAGTATTAGTCAGTAATTCAATATAATCACAATCTACATACCTATCCAACCCAAAAGTCAAAGTTTATACAAGTATTGCAGATTGCAATGTCCCCTTTCAGGACATTAGGAAATTTGAGGACAAATTCATGTAGTATTAAAATTGGCTTGTGAGAGCATAATGTAAATTTATTAAAAAGTCAATTTAAAATTATACAAGGGGGTTAATAAGAGACGAACTGGCAAGAAGACAAGACAAGGACGTGAATGGGGAAGTTGAAGAGTCACACGATGAGAGAATGAGGAGTCATTTTGGACATGCTCAGATTTTGGAGATTGTTTTCAGATTTCTCTTTGAGAAAGTGGAAGCTTTCAGTTTTCAAAACTTGAGGATGCAACCCCTTCATACTTCTTCTGGTGAATTGGATGCAAACCCAGTTCAACATCAGCTATGGTAAAGTCATATCAGAGTTCACATTGGAAGTTCAGGAACATTTCATAGTTCTCCAATCTGACTGTTGTTACTGTATTAAGATTGGATATTGATGTTTGTTATTGTATCGCTGATTTATAATGCAATAAGCTTTTCTAAGTAATTTGTGTAAGCATTTGATGGTTTTTATTTGGATAAAATTATCTGCTATATTCTGAAAATTATTTGTGAGAAAGTTTGGGTAGTATATTACATAGAAGATCAATTAATTATTCAAAATAACTTTTGAAGGGAGAAGGTCTTGCAAATCAGAGTGAGAACCTGATATTGCGAAAGATTCGATAAGAATCATTCCATTATCATCAACAGATACAAATTAATAAGAATATTTATTTGCCCTTAGAAGTAAGGTTAATATTGACAAAGATTAAACAATTAAATAATTACTTAATCTAAAAGGATAAATATGGTATTTAAACAATGAGGAAGATCAAAAAATTAAAATTCCATGAGGCAAAATGATTGATCTAGGACAATTTGATGATCAAAATCAATTGACAAGAGGACATACTTAAACATCTACTAAATAGATATAATTATTTAATTGAGAGATAGGAGAATGATGAAGATTATTCAATCAATGTGAAATACAAGTTATTGAAAAGCATCGTCACAGGCCTTGGACGATTTTGAATGTCAACAAATGGCTATGGTTAAAAGAAAACTACTTCAAAACTCTCAGCAGACTTTTAGGCTTCTTGGGGCTCATCAGTACCTATCATCACTTTGTTAAAAATTATGGCAGCATAGAAGCACAACTGATAACCTTATTAAAGGGGGCCTCCCTCCATTGGTTGGAATGAAACGACCACTTGGGTATTTGAATAGATAAAGGAGGCCATGAGTATCACCCCAATTTTTCGTTAATCCGAATTCATCTAAAGCATTCATAGTAGCAGAACATAGTTGAGGAGGACAACCCGTTGCAAGTTAGATTCACCAACTCAAAGGTAAGAATTGGCGAAAACCTATTTAGGAAAAGAAAACGATGGTAATCCTCCATTCAATAAAACAATAGCAATCATGTATGATGATACTCTTAATTTTAAGTGAAGACATGCCATGAGAATCTGAAATATTTCTTAGAATAGAGGTTTTCATCAGCCAAACAAAAAAAATGAATACTAAGATATTAGACCATGAATATAAGATTGTATACAATAAAAGTGAAAAGGATGTCATGGCCAATGCACTATCTAGGAGGGATGAGCCCATCGAGGCAATAATGTGTGACAAGTCCATATTTGGGGTAGACTGTGGGGATTGGAAAAAGATCAAAATGAGAAAATGATGCAATTACATAGTACCTTATTCAAAAGCTCCATCAACATCACAGCATGTCAAATGGGGTTGCGGGGGGGCAGGGATTTGGAGAACGAACATTGTCAAAGTAGTGCAAATTTGCTACTTAGCATACAATGTACTTTCACAACAACTTAAGGGATTTCTGGGAGGAGTTCAACTGTAGGGATTTTGTGGCTGTTTACTTGCTAGTGGAGTGCATTTTGGGGGCTTTTGGTGGGGGAGTGATATTTTGGGTGGCTTTTGGTTGATTTCAGTTTGGATTTGTTTTTCCTTTTGTGGCCATTACATGGTGCTACATGTCGGCTATTTGAAAATGGATCTCTCATTTAAAGTTGGAGGTTCCGATTCTCTAAACTTGCATGTTAATTGTAAAGCCAAAGGGAATAGAAGAGGCATTGGAGAAAGCTGTTCTCAAAATGAGGGTTCGGCCTCCAATTGTTAATGGATGTTTGGCTCATAGTGAGCATAGGCCAGTGTTGGTGATTCAACCAAAGATTGTAGTCTTGATGTTAATTACTTGTCTAATCATGCCTTCATATGCAAGCTCATGGCGATACAAATTTCCCTACCTTTGTTGAAATCATGTTCCTGGTGTACGTGCAATATAGAGGGCAAAATGGAAGTGATGTTGATCACAAAAAACTACATTTTGGTTATCATTTCTTGTATTTCACAAAGAAATGGGGAGTAGATTAGTTCATCAAACCATGAAATGTAGGTTTCAACCCTACAGAGGAACTCCCTTCTAGGGTTCTAGTCTAGGTGAGACTTTCATGGTTTCCAATTTAGATCTAAAGGCATGACATTTATCACTCAGTTGCTTTGCTACTTGGAAAACTAGCAAGCCCTTAGGTGTCAACCATGGATAAAAAAGTAATCACTTGTGCCCGTCTTTGTATTGAGACAGATTTAAGTATACCCTTACAAGACTATGGAGATTTGTTTGATATCCTTCTCTTGGATAAAGCAAATTGACTATGAACTCTCCCTTTTCACTACCAAATTTTATGTGAATATGATTATTTACAAAGGATGTGCCCTAGGCAGAGTTCCTAGAATCGCCAAGTTTGGGTGAGTCATGATTCGAGTCACCCCTGTTGAGTCACAGGGACTCTAACTTGAACTCATTCGAGCCAAGCATGTGGCTTGTTGAGCCATGGGTAGTCGCAAGTCTAAGTGTGACTCATTGAGTACCTATGACAAGAATTTGCCAACATCAGACTTCTTTTTTGCAAAAACCCATAAAAAATGAATAAATTTGTTTTTTTCAAGTTGTGCATCATACTACTACATGCACACCAAACTGCTCTATGGCAGACACAATTCCTTGAGTTCTTATGCCTTTTTTTTGGCAGGAAGAGATTTGGATATTACATTTTTGGGCTTTATCGGTAGTTTTTCGGCATCTTGGAAATTCAGGAAAATGATGCATGCTATAGAATATTATGTGGTTTTGAAAGTGCTAATTTGGTCTTGGGAGCGACGGTGTTTCCCTTTGACTGCCCTGAAATGCGACAGGGAGCATTTTGGGGTGCTACCCCCAAACCCCACAAGGGATGTTGCTCCTAGACCCCATTTTATTTTTGAAGCACACCAATTGTGATTCCTTTAGTTTTGTGCTTTGTTTGACAAGAAAGAAATTTGGCAAGAGATTTAGAAAATGCATTTTTGGGTTTTATTAGTATTCTTTTTGGCATCTTAAAAATTCAAGAAAATGATGCACAATAAGGAGATTTATGTGCTTTTGAAGGTGCTAAAATGGTCTTGGCAGTGGGGGTGTTACTCTACAAATCTGCCCTAAACTGTGATAGGGAGCATTCTTGGAGTATTGCCCCCAGACCCCCACCTTATTTTTAAAGTACACTACAACTTTTAGCTTGTGCAATACGAGTCCTTGTCTACAACCTTATCATTACTCTTCTTGGATATTACTTGATGTATACTTGATGTCTAGAAGACAACTTCCCTTTTTTAATTTTTAGGGAGGTGGATGGGTGGGGTGTTGATGTAGTCTACATAAAATGCCTATAGTTGTCTTTGATAGTATTGGTTATCTATCAGTGTATTAATTGTCATCAATATATTAATTTGTGTTTGTGCTAATGTGATCGATGTATATTTATGTCTGTGATCAAATTAGCTTATATTTGATAATGTTATTTGTCATTAAGCTTTATTCAATGATGGGTGCCAGAAACAAGTTTTAAATCCTTAAAAATCTCTGAATTTCAAGGGAATTTTCACTTTGTCGAGTCATAAGTCGAGTTTGCCTCGCCAAGTCCAAATCTGGGAACTATGGTCCTAAGTCAAATTCTTCAAGACCATCTAATAGTACCAAATTGCCCTCCACCTAAGAAAGACAAAGGAAGATATTTGTTAGCAAAAGATAATGAGGGGTTTGTTCCAATTAAGGCTCACAGTAAGGGGAGAGGGCAAAAAAAGAACTTTGAGAGATAAGTAGATTGATGAGGTTTTTAACCTCTTTGAGGCTCCAAAAGAGCTTGATCAGTTTGATGATGTTCTTGTTGGACTTCCTACAAGTCAAGAGCCTATGACTGCAAAATAAATTGTTGTGAATAGGAGGGTATCCTGCCCTTTGAATCTTAAGTTGGAGGTTCAAATTCACATTTGAATACAAATTTCACCTCAATTCCTTCAAGTGTTCTACAACTAACTGGAAGCAAAATGGTGAAGGTTAGTTCAAGTCTAGGTAGCTCTTTGGTTGGTGCAAAATGGCACTCTCAAGAGGCTAGTAAGAGTAAGCATTCTCCCCTGATGTTGGGCTTGCTACAAAAAGCTCTTAAGAAGGGTCTTCCTAATAGGTCTACTAAAGCAGGAAGAAAGATCAAGAAAAAGTGAAATCGATTGATGGGACTTTAGTTAAGTCTGGGTTGGTTAAGACCATTGGTTCTCATTCCTCACAATCTCATAAATGATTGCGCTCTCATGGAATATAAGGGGTTTGAATAACATCCAAAGATAAAAGGCTATTCAAGACTTGATTAGATTGAATGTTTTTGGTGTTTTTTTAATCCAAAAGACTAAATTGTCTATAGAAGGTATGTTGAATTTGGCTTCTAAGGTTCGGGGTAGAAGATAGTGTTAGTGCGTCGCAGCTCTATGTAGTTCTAGTGTGTGGCTTATCTCTAGAACCCATATAAAGTTGTTCCCTAGTGGTGGGTGTCTAATAGTCATTCTTTATCTATGGTTGCTACAAGTTTGGAGTCACAGGTCAACCCTTTTCTAATGTGTATGCTTCGATTGATGTCCTTGGAAAGGATAAACTCTAGTTGCATATCAAAATGGTAAGGTCCCTTGCCCCTTATCTTCTTAGATTCTTAGGATGATTTTAATACTATTGTTCATTTGAGTGAACAAAAAGGCGATGTTGACAAAGTAATGTCCCCTCCATAAGCATCATTTTGGATGGGTTTTAGCCTTAGAAGTTTGTCCCAAAGAGGCCTATCATAATCTACAAGGGACATGAAAAAAAGAAAAAAGAAAAAAATTGCCTAATGTTTATCTAAGTTTAAGTGGTTATGTTTGGCATTAATTTGATATTTGAACAGAGACCAATTCGGAGTTGTTACGGCACTAACCTTGTTATTTTTGGGCGTGATATGGCAGCCATGATGGCCAGGTCATCAACAATGTTGAGTAACTATGTACAATTGTGTCAACTGCCAATTGGCAGTCCCTTTGGGATGTTACAGAAGCCCAAGGGACATGAATCTCTTGAAGAAGAGGTAAACGACAAAGAAGGGAGATATCAAAAATTGAAAGAGAATTGGTATCGAGCTGCAAGGAAGAAGGTCAGGAATTGCTAGCAAATGTTTGGACGAAAGCAACAACAATTGTAATATTCCTTTGTGAGTTGAGCTTTGTGGGATGGTACCCCTCAAGCCAACAACTTCAACACTTCTCATGAAAGAAGTCTTGGAGCTAGCCGATTAGTGGTAATTGGGTTTAGCATTGGTTCATGTTGATATCAAACATCTAGAGCTAATATGATTTATGGGAGGTACCGAGATTGACTGGGGAACGTGATATATATGAGGGACGCTATTCAAAAGTTGTGACTGGATATATAATTGTAGGCATACTGTCCTCTTGATCCTTGTCGAGCAACTATTCATTTACTGTGCTATAACTAGTAGAGGTGTGAGTGTGTGTATAGTTGACCATTGCTGGTAGCAAGAGATAACATGTCAACGGGAGACATATTTAACACAATGAAAGGTATTCCAAACCTATCAGACTTAGCGCGTGGTGGTATGGCAACTAGGATCGACAATGACATTGATTCACCAGCTAGAGCAAACTATTCATTTACTATGCTATAACTATTATTTACTGTGCTATAACTAGTTGAGGTGTGAGTGTGTGTATAGTTGACCATTTCTGGTAGCAAGAGATAACATGTCAGTGGGAGACATATTTAATACAACGGAAGGTATTCCAAATCTATCAGACTTAGTGCATGGTGGTATGGCAACTGGGACATGGTGGTATGGCAACTGGGATCGACAATGACATTGATTCACTAGCTAGAGCAAACAATCAAACTGGAAGGTATGATACCAACAAGTACATATTGGGGACTCTACAGATATACACTCCAAGTTGGGAACGTGCTTGTAACATCAGGGTAAGAAGGTGATGATTAGGGCACTTTCTTACACAAGTACAAACTCAATACCTGGGTATTTGATATTGGTTCATCAAGACACATCACAAGATTCAAAGAACACTTAGATACTATGGTAGAAGAAACTGATGAAGTAACTATTAGGGATGATTTTGCACATCGAGTGTCATGTCCCCATTTTAAGATATAATTTTAATAATAATTAAATAAATAATGATAATAAAATCATATTCAAGTATAGAAATAAGATTTAAAAATTACATATATAACATATTATCAATAAAATAATATTTAGTAAAGATCCGAGATACTCTAAAAGTTGGGAAGGGGAAGGACATTCCCACAGATCAATGAAGTTAACAACTTGGAATGTTAGGGGATTAAACGCTCCTAACAAAAAACTCTTATGAAAGCGGAATTTAACATTATTTGAATCAGAATTAATACAATTACAAGAAACAAAGTTGAATAAGTTAGAAGGGGAAAATTGAATAGGAAACTCGAAATATGGAAAGTTGATTTAATAGAATCTAAAGGAGCTTCAGGAGGCATTGGCATTGTATGGGATCCAAGGAAAATTGCATATAATAGATGGACGTCAACCAATAATTGGATGAGTGGCAAAGTCAAAAGTTTTAAAGAAACTCTCCAATTTGTTTTAATGAATATGTATGGACCAACTCCAATTGCTAGCAAGAGAGAGCTATGGCATGATATCAACACTTTTAAAAATAATAACCCTTCTAAAACATTTATGATTGGAGGGGATTTTAATGCCATTCTAAGCTTAGAAGAAAAACTGGGGCGTTCTCAATACATTTCCCAAGCAATAACAGCTTTTAGAGATTGGATTGCCAAAGATAATTTGGTTGATTTTGTACCAACAAATGGTCTCTACATGTGGCACAACAAAAGAAAAGAATGTTGTCAAATAGCGGAATGTCTTGATAGGTTCTTATTCAGAGGAGATCTAAGAGACTTTGACCAATCAGTTCAAACATCAATCCTACCATAGCAAGATCAGATCATTTTTCAGTCAAACTAGAAATATCGGAGGTTCAAAAGCCTAGCAGAAACCACTTCAAATGTGAAAAGATGTGGTTCCAAGATGAGAAGTCTATGACACTAATAAAAGAATGGTGGTCAAAAGGCCACTCTGAGGGATCAAAAATGTTTTGTTTCATATCCAAATTAAAATTATTGAAGGAAAATATATTAAAATGGAATGATATACACTTTCACAATATATTCAAAGAAAAATTAGAAACAAAAGAAGATTTGAATAAACTAAACGAAGAAATTATAAAAGGACTAAACAATAATAAATATACGAAGGAAAAAGAAGTCATACTAAAAAAAGAATCAATACTAGCAAAAGAAGAAATATCTTGGAAATAGAAATCTAGAGAAAACCGGTTAACGGAGGGGGATCGTAATACTAAATTCTTTCATAATAGTACTATCAACAATAGAAATGTAAATAGAATAACAAAAACTAAAGATGATCAAGGTTATATTGTAGAAGACCTAAATCAAATAACAAAAATATTTGTGGATTACTCCACTAAAATTCTTAATAATTTGGAATACTCTAATCTAAGAGCACAAAAAAGTATGTTAAAAGATATACCTAAACTAATATCCGTTGAAGACAATAAATACCTAAACAGGGTCTTTTCTAAAGAAGAAATTAGAACAACATTTTGTAGTCTCAATCCGGATAAGTCTCCAGGACCAGATGGATTCCAAGCATTTTTCTTTCAAAAATGTTGGGGCATACTAGGAGATGAACTCTGGAAAGCTATTGAAGCTACTAGAAACTTAGGTTCGTTATTAGCAAAAATCAATAATACCTTTATAGCTCATTCCTAAGTAAGCTAAGCAAGAAGAACCAAGTGACTATCGGCCTATTGCGCTATGTAACACTATTTACAAAATTCTCACTAGAACCCTAGCGAATAGGCTCAAAAAACTTTTACCAAAAATTATTTCAGAGGAACAAATAGGATTTACGCCTGATAGATCTATTTTAGACAGTATTATTATTATCCAAGAAACAATTCATTCTGATGGAGCCTTATTTTACTCTCCATTTTTATCATAAAGAATGAACGAACATAACGAGTTGGTGTTGTTAATGCATCGAGGGAGTGGAGAGATTGGACAGGTTATAATTCAGCTGCAAGAAACTCCTAATAAATGCAATGAGTGTTTTTTAAATTTTAAATTACCTCCTATGTGTTGGCTGCAAGAGGAAATGATTAAAATTCAGAAAAGAACTGAATGGATTTATAAATAAAAAGAGATCTGACACCTTCACAATAATGATTATTAGGAGCAGAGATTAAACAGATTTAAGCATACCTCACCAAAAGACAGCTTTAAGTATGATGCTATTAGAATGGAGGTTTGAGGATGGCAAAAATGATAAGTCTGAATATGTATACAACTAACTATAGCCAAAAAACAACATACAGAGAAATAGTATTAATAAGAATATTAGAAAGGGGATAAAGTGTTGAGCATGGAAAGAAGCATCCTGATATGAGACTCGACTCACTAGAGATTGCAATGAGAAGAATTACCTGATGAGATTATTGAAATTACAAGACAATGGAGTCTGAGATATACAGTCAACCTACAGATCCAATTGGTCATAAACAGAGTATATGCATTAACCAAGATTTGCGACAACCAACATATCATATTCAGTCAAAAGAAAATGAAAAACATTGATTATGAATGGATATTAAGAGGCGCGTGGGAGGACTCACAGTTTTAAACATCAATGGCATCAAGGATATATAAATCAGTAGAAAGTATGTGAGCAACAACTATCAACAGGAGTTTAACACGGCAAGGTGGAACCAGTACTATCATAATATAATATAGAGCACATGTGCTCGTGGATGATGTCCGACAAACAAATATGTGGAAGCTACGGTAGAAGGTCTGACTTCATAGCACGGCGCTTACACAACGATGTTCGAATTCAATACGTCTTCAATATCCTTACCATGAATATGCACAACTATGGAGATTTCGGTGGCCATATTTCACAGAGCCGCTGGAACATCGTCTATTACAAATTATTGTTTGATGACCCATATCTAACGTTACTATATACTTGATTACAGGTTTGAGAGCTAGTATTGATATGATTTCCGGTGATTCAATGATATGGAGAGCGCATGTCTAAAGGAGCTTACTTCCAAAATACACGTCTCCTTTTATTGGCCAATTATTCCAATCAAATGGAAAAGCTCTATTATCGGGAGATGTACATGCGTCTGTGCTGCATGAAGGAGGAGAGACGTGCACAAAATTGGAACTAAGGATTTTAGCGAGTAAACTATTTAAACCGAATGTGCCACCGCTTCTAAATAAAGTTAGCACAATAATGAAAATATTGGTCCGATTAAGTCTGAAGTGTATTAAGAATTTTATGTAGTTAGTCAGTTATTTGTTAGGAAAGGGTGCGTTGTTTTGGAAGGGTTACACACCCTTTCATTGGTTATTAATATAGATTTAAAATAAAACAATAATTCATATTCCTACAAAAAAAAATTTCATACCCAAGTTATATATATATGTTCTATGATATATTTTTCTTTCATTGGTAAAGAAATGATTTTTTGAACTAAGCTTTTGAATTTGGATTATTGAGTAAATATATTTATGCGATTCTGGAGTCAAACTGCATTGGATGGATCATCCATACAGAGTGTCTCCAATGCAATTTTATTTTCGGCATGATCAATAAGAAATATATATTTTATTTGCATGAAGCTTTAGAGTTAAGATATTATATAGTTTCATCCTTTATAATTATTATTTTAGTTTTATAAATAATTTATATGATAGATAAGTAGACAGGATCAATATAGCATTTTAAAATCGAACATCATAGATATTGAGAAATATTTAATTGTTTCTGAATCTATGTTTGGCTTCTCTCCGAACTACAGGAGTCAAAATACATCCTAGACTGTTTTAAAATTGCGTCCATATATTTGATTTGTCGCATCTTGATTACTAAATTGTTTATAATTAATGTGCGTAGAATTTTATAAAGTTGTATGTTTTAAACTTATAATACCAACTCTATCGCACTTCGGCACTAGTCTTTATATTTTCCATAATTTGTAATCCATATGCTGGCAATTATTTCATATCTTTCCCTTTGAAGAATTAATGTATTCATTTGTTGCAATATTTCATACTTATCTCAAAAACATTCATACAATCATTTACTTTTATTCTTAATTCATAATTTGCAAATTTGAAGTTTCCTATAATTCTTGCCACTTGGAAAACTTTCATTGTATTTGTGTTCTAACCAATCTGCTCTAAGCATCTTGGTTTTTTGGTTGTTGTCCAGGATCAAGTACACCCGCCTTGGTTTTGCAGAGCCAGGGAACTCGGACCACACTGTTCAGTTCCATCAAGTTGACCATAATCGGTTGGATATCCCAGCATCGAGTTGGCGAGACTCGTAGGATTCCAATCTGCAGTTTTGGGAACCAACACATTCAACAGAATCCAATAAAAAAGCTTATATGTTCATGAAATTACATATCCAAAAAGCATATTATAAAGTAGATTGGAGATTCTTGTGCAAAACTCTTAAAACACTTGGTTTTCCGAATCAATGGATTAATCTTATCTTTAACTACATTTCTACACCAAAAATCTCACTCATCAATGGCTCTTGGGAAGATTATTTCAATATTTCAAGAGGTATTAGGCAAGGAGATCCAATATCGCCATTTTTATTCATTATTTCGGCTGAAGCCTTTGGAAGAAGTATTTAAAAAGCACAAGAAGAGTCTCTCATCAAAGAAGTCATTGTAGCAGAAGGTATGCCCAGGATAACACATCAACAATTTGCTTTCCAGGAGAAAGTTACTTGGAAGAGGCTCGTCACTTCGAAAATATCATCACAACATATGTGGAAGCATCTAAACAAAGACTTAATGAAGAAAAATTTGAATTTTTTTTCTTAAACACACATCCAAACGTAGAAAATAGCATATGTCAATTAATGGGATTCAAAAAAGGATCATTCCCTTGTAAGTACCTAGGCATTCAAATTAGAAAGAACTCCACAGATTCTAAGCCTTGGAATCCTATTCTAGATAAAATAGATTAAAAAAAATGGAAAATTAGAAGGGTAAATGGTTAACTTAAGGCTAGTATGGCAACAAAAATCAAATTTGTTCTTTCATCTATACCAACTTACCAAATGTCGTATCTCCCCCTACCTACCCAAAGGGCTTAATAGTAGCCTAGAAAAAAAAAACAAGAGATTTTTTTTGGAAAGGGCTTGAAGAAAAGAAAAAACAAGCTCTTATAAAATGGGATAACATTTGCAGACTTAAAAAATTAGGAGGACTAGGAATTAAAAAATTTTAGTTGGCAAAATGAAGCACTGGGAGCTAAATTAGTATGGAGGATGTATCAAGAAAAAGATAAGCAATGGGCGAAAATTCTTTATCAAAAATATCTAACATTTTTGGATCCATTGTCACTATTTCGCACCTCCAACCCTCCTAAGGGATCTAGAACTTGAAACTTTATGTTACAATGTCCTCCTGTTATTGGCAAAAGCTTAACTTGGGATATTGGTGATGGGAAAAAAGCTTTGTTCTGGGAAGATTCCTGGGACGGGCTCCCAGCCCCAGATTACTTAGATATGTCTCCTAATATCAAAAATTCTCTAATTAGTCTATGGGGCAATTATGTAATAGATTGTCAAGATATCATTATCTCAAAACACTCAATCAAATGTGAGTAGAAATTTGTCGCCCAAACAAACTTAACTGAAAACAACAATATAATCACTTTATAAATCAACGCATAGCAAACTACAAAAACAGATATGATAAACTTATCTAGGGAGCATCTAAAGATGGGAATAGAGTTAAACTAGGATATGAAATCATTACTAAATCTCAGAGATGGGAAGACACTGAGATCCCCTTTGAACTATGTTGAGGTTCAGCTTGTTTACCAAAAGCTGGTATCTTCCTATGGGCTGCAATCCAAAATAGGATTTTAACTGCAGAAAGATTTTTAAAAATGGGTTTTGAAGGGCCTTCTAGATGCTCGCTCTGTAAAAATGAATCTGAAACTTCTGACCACCTATTATTTAATTACCCTTTTGCAAAGACTTGTTAGTCATGATTATATAATAAATTAAACTGGCATTCGGCCTTCCAAAACAATCTGAAGGACCACCTTTAAAGCTGGCTTAAGTCTAGATTTTCAAAAATTTACAACAACCTTTGGAGGGTCTCACCCTCTATTCTATTATGGAAAATTTGGAAGGAAAGGAACTAGAGGATATTTATGAATGAGGAGTTATCTATTTCTTCTCTCCTAAACAAAGTTGAGGCTAGTATAATAGAAAACATAAAAAATAATCTCAGAAACTTGGTTAAAGTAGAAAAAACATGTGTGGCTTGGGATGCAGAAATGAAGGAAAACTAACATAATCTCATTAATCCCCAAATGATGTACCCCAAAGCTGATAAGCTAGCTACAGAAAACTGTAAATGGACCCCACCCCCTAAGGGTTGGGCTAAACTAAACTTTGATGGAGCTTCAAGAGGTAATCCTGGGAATGCAGGATAGCTAGCATCATTCATAATGACAACAATGAATGGATAGCTAATTACCCCAAATTCCTACGAAAGGCTTCACACAATTTAGCAAAAAATAGAAGCTATAATTATTGGTTTGAGTCTAAGTTTAGCTCTTGGTATTAAGCATTTGGCTATTGAGGGAGATTCACAAATTATTCTAAATGCAATAAGGAAAAGAGAAACTCCAAATTGGCAACTTAATTCTAGAGTAGCAAAAGCAATAGAATTGCTAGATCAATTAGTATAGACTCAAATTCAACATATATACAGGGAAGGCAAAAAAGTAGCCGATGCCCTAGCAAATGTCAGGGTTAACGGTGAAAATATACTCATGGAAAGAGAAGAAATGATTAAATCAGATTAATTAGAAGACTTGTTACAAAACTTTAATCAGTTAATTATAGCCTCTTGACGATTACGATTCCTTTCCTAAGGTCGTTTCAATTCACATTCTAGTTAAACTTTCATACATTTTAAATAAATGTCCTATCACTACCTTATATCTCAATTCTCAATAAACTTAGAATATAATATCATGAATAGATAATGGGCATAGACTTTAGTAGCATAGCAAAGGTGGAAAACTTCAAAACAAACAACTTTCTCTATAAAGCACATTATGATATGTACTAAGATAATTTGAACAGAAAGAAAAAATAAGGCACATTTTTTTATTAGATATGTTATTTTATAACTACTAATGTTAGCAGATGGTTTTCTTTTTTATCACTAACAAGGATCTTGGCCAAGTTTATTCATTTTTTTTGCAGGTCTTATAAAATTCGATCAAAGAGCGAGGAATGGAAAATATAAATTATAATCGTAAGATTGGAAAGTCCATATCTAGGCTCTCGAATAAAAAAGCTATCTTGAAATCAAAATATGTAAATGCTATAAGACAAAAACAATGTCTAGCCAAACGAACTAAAATGTAATGCTCCAGTCAAGCAAGATAAGTTGTAATGTCCAAGGGCTTCAGCCTTTTACTGATCAAAAAAAAAAATAGTATAATATTTAAAACAATTAAATAATTATAAATTTACAATGAATATATTAATTAATTAAATCAAATACAAATATATTGTAGAAAGTATGTTATCTTTCTAAGTAAGATTAATAATAAATGATGATAAATATAAAATAGATAAGTAAATAAATAATATAATATAAATTAACTAAATCTAATAAAAAATCAAGAGATGTAATAAAAAGATGTGACTCTTTAAAACTAATGTATAAAAGGAAGGAGAGTTCATTTTAAAGAGGAGAAGAAGAGAAAAGTTAAAGAAAGATTATTAGAAGAGGAATGAGAAGAAAACAAGTGACTTTTTTTCAAACATTTTCAATGATGAAAGGATGTGACTCTTTGAAAGGGTTATAATTATAAATGGTTGTAACTCTTCAAAAATATTTTAACTATGAATAGTTGTGACTTTTCAAAAGGATTATGATTATGAAAGATAGTGAATTTTTGATAGTATTGTGATTATGAAGTGTTGTAACTTTTGGTAGTATTGTGATTATGAAGTGTTGTGACTTTTCAAAGGATTTTGATTATGAAGTGTTACGACATTTCCAAAGGATTGTGATTATGAATGGTTGTGAGTTTTCAAAAGGATTCTGATTATGAAGGTTTACAACTCTTTGAAAAGGACACGGATGATAAATAAAATATGGGTGGATTAAAAACAATTATGCCTAAGAGAGTTGAACTACGTTAGAGTAGAGAAAGTAAAGAAACTAAACTAATATATATTGAATGTTGGGAATTGAAGTAATATATATTCTATTTAGGATTATAAAATGAAAAACTAAAGGGAACAAGAGGTGTGTTCATTTGATATGTTTATTTCATAAATAAATATGAATCATTTGATAGATAAAATTATCAAGATAAAGGATTGAGATAAGAACTTTATAGTACTCATAGAGATCAAGTAAGAACTTGGTAGAGGGCATTCATTAGAATGTCGAGTTTCTTTTAAGAGAACTCAAAGATTAGAGGACATTCTTGATTGAATGTCGGGATTCCAAATTGGAACCCAGAAAGATTTGTAGAGAATCTCTTAGAGACAATATATATTGTAGTGGTCAAACATATGCATATGTCAAAGATAAGAGAGTTGGTTAGAGGTGGAATCTCTACCATGTAGCCAGAGATCCCAAAGAGGCCTAAGGAAGATATTCTTTATATGATAATTACCTAATCGAGATATAATTCTCACCAGAGGGTTAGGTGGTTTGAGAAGGATCTCTTCCGAAGGATTAGGAAGGGTAGTGTGGGTAGTATTTCGATTGATATTTAGTTAATCCAATACTTTTAATGTGTTTCACATTAAAAAAAATCTATATTATACTAACAAATAGTTGCAGGTTACAGCATTCGAATTTAATCCGGAAGAGGAGACATTACATCTAGTAAAGAGGATTGGAACTTGCACCATAAACTTAAATTTTGGCATCTCTCTACAACTCACTGGAATGTTTGTAATGGGAACAAAGAGGAACCTATATCCCTTTCTACTCTTGAAGACAACAAGTATAGGTTACATTTGTGAATGAAAAAGTTTTGGCATGGCCAAAGAACTCCACCATAAAGAAAGCACCAAATGGGTATAAGACAAGGATATCTCTACAAACTTTGAACAAACATTAATCAAACCCTTATTCATGAGACCTTTGACTCAAATGAAATTTGGCATCGAAGATTAGGACATATTCATTTCTATGTCCTACCTTCAGTTGAAAATTTGGTGACAAGATTGTCCAAACTAAAACAAATTTATGAAGGAGCATGCAAAAGGTAAGCCCTAGGGAAGAATACAAAGGGGACCTTCCAAAATAGTTTGAGTAACAACAAAAATGTATTAGAATTAGTCCACTCTATCTAATGTGGACCCACGTTTGTACCCTCCATGGGAGGATTCTTAAATTATGTAATATTTGCAAATGACTTTTCTAGAAAGACCTGGATATATTTTCTTAAGTGTAAAGAGTCAAAAGAAATATCTTAAAGCTTTGAGGAGTTCAAAGCTCTTACAGCAAACTTTTTTGGGAAGAAAATCTAAGTACTGAGAACAAATAATGGGAAGGAATACGAATCAAAAAAATTTAAGAAATTTTGTGTAAATGTTGGGATTAAGAGGAAGTTTATTGTACCTTACAAAGCAAAACAAAATGGTATTGCTGAGAGGTAAAATGGAACTATTGTAGAAGCTGCTAGAGCAGTGTTGTAAGACCAAAACATAGAAACTTCATTTTGGGTAGAAGCCTCTAGGATAGTTGTCTACATTCAAAATAAATATCCCCACTCAATTCTAGATAATAGAACTCTCAAAGAAGCATTTACTAGTGTAAAACCCGACATAAGTCACTTAAGGATCTTTGGTTGCCCTCTCTAAATTCATGTGCCTAAAGCAAAGAGGTCTAAATTAGAACCTATTGGAAAGAAAGGAATGTTTGTGGACAATAGTGAAACCTCAAAAGCTTACAAAATATACATACCTGGACAGAAACAAATTGAACCAAGTAGAGATGTCATCTTTGAGGATAATCTTGCTTTCAAAATTCAAAAGAGCAAAGAATTCTAATGAGATAGAAATTCAAGATTCTCTTAAAGACATGAAGGAGGATCCTACTCCTAAGATTCAGGGGGGGTATCCTGAAGAAACCATAAATGAAAATCAAACTGTTCCAAGAGAGAATCCTAATAAAAACAACAAAGAGAGACCACTTTGGGCTAGAAAGATGATTGAGGAAGCTGAAAATTTTGCAGCACCCAAAGGAACCTTTAAAGAAAGTAAGAGACCCAACAAATTCTCAAGCTATGTTGCCTTAATGAATTAGATCATTAATTTAGAACCAACTAGTGTTATAGAAGTTATCAAGCATCAAGCGTGGAAAGATGCTATGACGAAGAGTATCAATCCATTTTGAAAAATCAAGTATGGGATATAGTACCTAGACCAATCTATTGTCTCTTCCAAACGGCTCTTCAAAATCAAACATGTTGCAAATGACAATATAGACAAACACAAAGCATTTTTTGTTGCCAAAGGTTTCTCACAAAAGGAAGGTATTGATTATGATAAGACGTTTGCACCTGTTGCCCAGTACATCTCTGTTAGAGCAATAATAGCTATTGAAACAACTAAAGGCAAGAAGATCCATCAAATGGATGCGAAAGTTGCATTCTTGAATGGGCCCATTGAAGAAGAAGTTTATTTAGAGCAACCTGAAGGCTTTGTGATACATAATGCAGATTCCTATGCATGCAAATTGAAGAAAGCCCTATATGGTCTTAAACAAGCCCCTAAAGCTTGGTATGAAATATCGATAGCTATCTTATGGGACTAGGATTTTCCAAAAATGATGCAAATCCAATTCTCTATTTTAAGGTAATTAAAGGTGATATGTTAACTAATTTTATATGTTGATGACCTACTAATCACAAGAGAAGATTACCTTATTACTCAATGCCAGAAGGACCTGGCCTCAGAATTTGATAGGAAAGACTTGGGCATTCTACATTACTTTTTCCTTGGGTGACAAGTCTAGCAAAAATCAGCTAGTATCATTTTAAATCAAGGCAAGTATGCTATTTATATTCTGAAGAGATTTGGGATGTTGGACTGTAGACCCATGTCTACACCTATGGAAACCACCTTACATAAATTGAAGAAAGCAGCAACAGAGTTAAAATTTGCAAATCCTACTCTCTATAGACAAATAATTAGATCATTGAAGACCGGATATTTGTTATGTAGTGAATGCTCTAAGCCAATTTATGTGCAAACCAAAGGAAATACACCTCGTTGCTGTGAAGCATACATTGAGATATCTTCAAGGTACTATTGGATATGGTCTTAAATACAAAAATGTTGACCTAGATCTACATGGGTACTCTAATTCAAATTGGGTTGGAAGTGTGACCGATTGGACAAGCACATCAGGATGTTGCTTCAATTTAGGATCGGCTATGATCTCTTGGATTAGCAGGAAATAGTCTTCAGTGGCACAAAGCTCAACAAAAGACAAATATATTGCAGCCTCTAAGGGAGCAAGACAAGCAACATGGCTCCGAAAATTGCTTGTGGGATTATTTGGTGAGCCCTTACATCCTATTTGGTGAACCCCTAAATCCTACTATTATCCACTGTGACAATTAGAGTTGTATTAAGCATTCAGTGAATCCAGTGTTCCATGATAGATCAAAGCATATAGAGATTCCTTACCACTATGTAAGAGACATGGTAGAAAGGAAAGTGATCCAGTTGGAGAATATTAGTACAAGTGATCAAACAACAGACGCTCTCACCAAACCTCTCCAGAGTGAAAGTTGAACGCTTCAGGAAGAAACTTGGTATGGTCGAAATGTAAGTTATTTAAATTGTCTCAAATTTTTATTTGTGCCAATATATATATAAGATGTTTAATGTGTAAACTCTTCTATCATGTGTGACTCTATGAATTTATGGGGCCCCCTGTGTACATTATTGAAAGGTGACGATCTTTCTGATAATGAACACTTGTATTTGGCATTGTAAGGTGACAACTTTACAATGATTAGTCTCACTATTATGATGGATATCATGTGACTTAATATCCATGGACATGTGATGATGGTATCTCCTAGACATTTTAATAGATATCATGAGACTCAATATACCATGATTTGTTATGGTAGTTATAAGGCTCGATGCCAGTGCACATGTCATAACTTGGATATTTTATGAAGAATATCACATGACTTGATGTTCTTGAGCATATCATATCCATTGATATCACGAGTGAAGTGATATTGTATTCTTCAATAAATGAGCCTATTGTTGTGCCATTGATATCACGAGTGAAGTGATATTTTATTCTTCAATAAATGAGTCTACTGTTGTGATCTATACTTGGTCAAGATTTTATCTTCCCTAGCTAAGAGGGAGTGTTGAATACATGGTAGCATAGGTCAGATGTAGGAATGATGATTGATTTGATGATGTATATATGTATGTGTGTATGTATATCAGCACTCTGTATATTTTGACACAATACACACATTTAAATATATTTGTCACATCATTATTTCATATATGTTTTGGAATCTGATTGAAACACCATATATTCCAAGTATACTATCAATCTGCATTTAGAGATTATTCATTGCAGATTAGTGGTATTCGATGTTACATATCAAATCTCGATCAAGCAATTATGATTGGCAATAACATGCAGATTGCACATTTAAATTGTTTGTGCAAGAACACTTTTGAGCTTAATTGATAAATCATTTGCATTTGTTAAGGCGTGAGTCCCGTCTAGAGATCAGGCATGTAACTAAAATGAAAAGGCACTTTCATGAGACATCCCATGAATAGGCATGTCTACACTTTGTGGAGACATGTCCGTTCATGAGATATGTCTCCTCAAACCTTCTATAATGTAGATCCCATCCTAAAGAAAGACATCAAAATCAACAAATGTTTTGCCTCTTAGAGATCTAATGTAGTGCAAGGCCAAGTGAACCCCCAAAGGAGGTGAGCAAGCCCCCAGCAAATAGCCACATAGCGGAAAACAACACACAACACAAGATTTTATAGCAAAACCGAGACTTTATTCATCAACATCTAATTACATGCAATGTGTCAAGCTGGAAGGCCTTCCTGGTTACAGTCAATTACAAAGCAATTATGGTAACAAATCTGCAAGATCTCACAAAATCCAAACAAACCCTAGCTAGCTCAAGTTTGTAACACGACATCAACCTGGTAGAAACACCAAGAAATATCTAAACTTGTGCTTGGAAGCCACCCAGCAATTTTCTTGTCCCCTAAGCCCACAATCAAGCACTAGCTCTGCTCACAAATTCGCAACTCCAGATTTCTTCCTTGAATCTCTACTACTACCCCTCGCCTGCCTATAACACTACCCAACCCCTCATTTTATACTTGCACGGCCACAAGACGGTCTATTACAAATAGAATCATCTAGAATCCAGACAAACATAATATGGCTTGGTCGGCTTAAAACAATCATTAAATGCAAATAGGAGAAAGAACCAAGACCCTAAATAGGTCCTCACACATCCCATGATAAATCCATTCACGATCACACGCAACACAAATTAAATGCACCAACCGGCCGATCAAATCTCCCACGAACACCCAATCCGTGCACCAAACCATTGAGCCACAGCAACAACCACCGAGCATGCCAAGTATACACCAGGCATACCGAGAAAGCACGTCCACTGAGCTCCTTATTCACCAAGCACAAGTTCCACCAAAACAATCATCAACCGAGCACCACAAGCATAACCAAGTCCATTCAGTCACTCAGTTCCTCAAGTGAAACTACGACCGAGAACTACCCTAGTAATGACCGAGCATCACCTCCTTTCAACCGAGTCCACCAATTACAAGGTCAAAAGCCACTCCAACATATAGGATTGCCAACTACCCCAGGATGCTCCTCCATCAAGATCGAATACCTCTAGATCAGTTTCAAACTTGAGAATTTATATTCAATATTTTTCAATATTGATTTAGCATCACCTTCATATTTGTCAAGATCAAGAATTATCAATAATTTAATTACAACCTACAAATAATGGACAATGATTATTCCGGAATTAGTAAAAGACATAGATAGATCAAATCTAAATTTAATTGTCATTAACATCGAGGAAGGGGCTAAGCCATTGATAATTACTCCTTATAAATACCAAAACAAATATAAGGATGAAATTGACAAGGCAATTAAAGAGTTACTTGTGATGGGAAATATCAGGCCTAGCAATAGCCCATTTGCTTATGTAGTTGTTTTAGTTAAGAAGGATGGGACTTTCAAGTTGTGCATCAATTATAGGGAGTTGAATAAGTAGACAATTAAAAATCAGTACCTAATTCCCTGTATCGATGAGCTCATTGATGAGTTACATGGAGCCTGCTTCATCTCACAGATAGATTTGAGGTTGGGGCTAACATCAGATTCATGTCAAGGAGGATGGCATAGAGAAGTCAGCCTTCAATTGTCATCTTGGGCATTTTGAGTTATTAGTCATGCCCCTTGGTTTGACTAATGCACCAACTACTTTTCAGTCACGCATGAATAAGATATCCAGGGATCAATTGAGGAGATTTGTGTTGATTTTTTAGATGATATATTGATTTATAGCAGGACTTGGGAGAACCTGAAACACATTGATTTTGTGTTAAGCATCCTTGAGCGAGAATACTTATATACCAAAATTTCTAAGTGCGAATTTGGGATGTACAAGTTATTGTATTTGGGACAATCATTAGTGTTGAGAGTGCTCGAGTGAATTCAAAAAAGATCCAAGCTAATATGGATTGGCCACCACCTAAGAATCTTTCACACCTTAGGTGATTCATGGATCTATGTGGGTTCTACCACCACTTCATGAAGGGGTATCTCCTCTTGCAGATTTGACTTGGAAGGTTGCTTTCAAGTGTACAGATAGATCACGCAATACTTTGACACGTTTATAGAGTTGATGAGTACTTGCCCCATCTTAGCCACCTGGATCTTAAGAAACCATTTGAGTTACACTGTGATGCTTCAGGAGAGGGAGTTGGGGCAGTTTTGATGCAGGAAAGGCACTCCATCCCTTTTGAGAGCAGGAGGTTGAGAGGAACTAAGAAGAGTTACAGCATTTACAAAGAGGAGATGTTAGCTATCATGCATGTGTTGGCTAAATTCATGAAATATTCAGTGGGCAGAAAGTTCACAATTAAAACAGATCATAACATTTTGAAACATTTTCTTAGCAAAGCTTAATGATAGGCAAGAAAAATAGGTTAGCAAACTACAAGCCTATAATTTCAACATAGTTTTTGTCAAAGGGAAGAAGTATATCGTTGCAGATGCATTGTCTAAGAGACCACACTTGTGTGCTTTAGGTGTTATACTAGATGATTGGAGGGAGCTGATTTTGGCAGAATATGTTAAAGACAAATGGGCAGCGTTCTATACAGGATACAGGGTATACAATGGTAAATGCTTTGATCATGTATAAGGATCGGATTTGGTTAACCCCCAGATCTGCAATTAAGCAGAAAACTTCGAAAGCATTCCATTTCTCACCCATGACAGGTCCTCAAGGGTTTTTCAAGACCTATAGGCAGGTGAGAGAGCGCTTAACATGGAAAGGGCTCCGAACAAATGCATAACAGTATGTGAGGGAGTGCACAGTTTGCCAACAGAATAAGTATGAGCACTTTTTTCTTGGTGGTTTATTGCAGCCCCTACCAATCCAAGAGTAGGAGATGGGACAGCATTTTGATGGACTTTATCACAAGGTTTCCTGCAGTCCAAGGTAGGGATTGTCTCTAGGTGGTGGTAGATTGGTTGACCAAATTTGCACACTTCTTTGCCATTGCATCCACATATACAGCAGTACAAGTGGTTGAATTATTCTTCAGGGAGATATTTAAGCTCCATGGATTGCCACAAACCATTTCGTGACAGCAGATTCACGAGTTTATTTTCGAAGAAGCTTTTCAAATTGTGTGGGACCAAGCTTACAAATACAAGTTATCGCCCTCAAACCAACAGACAAACTAAGACAATGAATAAATGGGTTGAGGGATACCTCCAAAATTACGTAGCAGGAAAGAAAAAGGCATGGGTTAAGTGGTTATATTTTGGAGAATACTGTTATAACACTACATATTATATGCCCATCTAGATGATGCCTTTCATGGCTCTCTACAGTTATGAAGCACTGAACTGCTTGGATTTGCTTTTCAGCAATAGTCAAGTGCCTAGAGCTAAAGATTTGTTGCAGGAAAATTGTGACATCATGAGATCATTAAAGGAAAATATACAAAAGGCACAAAATTAGCAGAGGCAATATGCAGATCAACGTGTTGAGCAATCATTTGGGGAAGGAGACATGGTTTACCTCATGTTACAACCCTAAAGGCAGTCCTCTCTAAAGAGAAGTGGAGCAGAGAAATTGAAGCCTTATTACTACAGGCATTTCCTAGTGACTAGGAGGGTTCGAGAGGTAGCTTATGAGTTGGTGCTACCAGCGGACAACAAGATACACAATGTTTTCCATATATCACACCTTAAAGAGGCACTAGGACATAATGTGACACCTTCAATTGAGTTACCTCCTCTTGATGATGAGGGGAAATTGTTATTAGTTCCTGAAGCTATCATAGACACCAGAGAACGGAAGCTTAGTAAGAGGGCTATCAGGCAGTACTTAGTACAATGGAAGGACCTACCAAGTGAGGATGCAAAATAGGAGAATGGGAGAATATTGCATTTGCTTGTGGGCAAGCAAATTCAAGAGGAGCAGACTGTCATGTCCCATCCATGAGCATTATTTTGGATGGGTATCAGCCTTAGAAGTTTATCCCAAAAGTCTAACCATAATCTACGTTGGATGTGAAAAAAGAAAAAAAATTACCTAATGTTTATCTAAGTGCTTACATTTGGCATTAATTCAATATTCGAAGAGAGATCAATTTGGAGTTGTTACGGAACCAACCTCACTGTTTCTGGGTGTGATATGGCAGCCACGATGGCCAGGTCATTGGCAATGTTGAGTAACTAAGTACAAATGTTCCAACCACCAACTAGCAGTCCTTGGACGTTATAGAGTCTCTTGAACAAGACGTAAACGACAATGAAGGGAGGTATCAACAGCTGAAAGAGAACTGGTATCGAGCAGCAAGAAAGAAGGTCGAGAATTGCTAGCAGAAGTTTGGACGAAGTCAACAACAACTGCAGTATTCCTTTGTGAGTCTAGCTATGTGGGACGACACCCCCTCAAGTTAATCAGCTTCAACACTTCTCAAGAAAGAAGTCTTGGAGCCAGCTGATTAGTAGTTATCAGGTTTAGCATTTATTCATGTCGATATCAAAAATCTAGAGCTAATAGAGTTTACGAGAGCTACAGAGATTGACTACAAAATGTGACGAAGATAGGGGACACTATTCAGAATTTGGGATTGCATATATAACTGCAAGCATAGTATCTACTTACTCATGCGAGCAATTATTCATTTACTGTGGTATAACTAGTAGAGGTGTGAATGTGTGTATCGGTGAACCATCGCTAGTAGCAAGAGATAACACATCGGTGGGAGACATATTTGACAAGACAGAGGGTATTCCAAATCTATCAGACTTGGTGCACAATGGTGTGGCAGCTAGGATTGACAATGACCTTGATTCACCAACTAGAGAAAACAATTGAATTAGAAGGTCTAATACAGGCAAGTACATATTGGGGACTTTGCAAATCTACGCTCCAGGTTGGGAATTGTATTCCAGATGAAGAAAGGAAAAGCTCTCATACTTGATGGCTTCACTGTAGAGTTTTATCATGAATTTTGGGACATAATCAAGTGGGCCTCTTGGAGGTGGTATTAGAGTCTCAAAGAAATAAGCAAATGTTGGAAGCCATGAATTGTATATTCCAGCCCTTATTCCAAAATGTGAACGAGATGATTCTTTGAATCTATTTTATCTGCATAGCTCTTTGTAATGTTGTTTACAAAATTATTACCAAACAAACTCTAAAGAGACTTGAACCTTGGCTCAAATCTTTAATTTCGAAAGAACAAGGTGTTTTGTTGTTGGTAAGAAAATTCTCGATGGACTTGTGGTTACTACTATTCATTCTATGCGACTTTCTAAGGAAAGAGCTATGCTTATTAAGATGGAGATGGCTAAGGGGTATGAGTGTGTCAATTGGTTTGTCTTGCTAAAGGTTTTAAAAGTCCTTGGGTTGGGTAGTGAGTGCATTGAATTGGTTATGAGTTGTCCCACCTCCTCATCTTTAGTTGTACTCATTAATAATGGACCTCGCGAAATTTTTGGTGCTTCTCAGGGTCTTTGACAAGGGGATCCTCTCTCGCCTTATCTTTTTTTTTTTATAGCTGAAAGCTTGAAGAGATTTATCAAGGCTTGAGCGAGGAAAGGTTTGGTTTAGAATTGGAATTGGTGAGACAAAATTCATTCCTCCCCACTTTCACTTACAATTTGTTGATAATGTTGCTTTGATTGATCCTACTAGAGTTAGTGAGGCAGAGATACATGGACATTTATATGGCAGCTTCTAGGCAAAGTATCAATGAAGATATGCTCACTACATTCTTCTTAATACTCCAAAATAGGACAGATGGAGTTTTGAGATTCGAGATCAGAGCCCTTCCTATAGTGTATCTTGGTATTCCCATCGTAATTGGGTCTTTACCAAGTAGGTTCTAGCACGATGTTTTAGATAAGTTTTGCAAAAAAAATCTCATTGGACCAGCGGTTAATAGTGTGACTCTTCTGAAGTCTGTGATCAAGTTCTTCCTTTTTACATGTGTTTTGTGCAATCTACTCCTAGCTTAATTCAGGAGTTTGATTCCTCGTCCCGTCAATTCTTATGGGCATGAAATTTACTTTCGAAAAAATGGAGCAGAATTCAGTTTACAGAATAAAATAAGAAGGGGGTTTTGTTGTTAGGCATACTAGACTAAATGGTCAAGCTTTGACGGCTAAACTTTATTGGAGGTGGTGTTGTCATCATGATCAGGACTAGGCTAGAATCATCACCGCAATGTATCCAGGCAGTGCTGAGAAAAAGTATTAAGGATGTTCCCCATATAGTCTTGAGGGTAAAGGATACATGATTTGGAGCACTCTCAAAAGAGTTGTGAGGTCAATCAAGAATGGATTAATTTGGATCTCGATAAAGGTTTTTAGGCTTTATTTAGGCTAGATTCTTGGGATGGGTCTACACCTCTTCTTTCTGTAAATCCACATCTTTAACCTTCAAGTAATATTTTTCTTAAGATTGAACAAACTAAGGTAGAGGACTATAAAGCAGTGTAACCCAGAGACTCGCACCCCCTCCCAAACCTTGAAGTACCCGTCCCCAAGACGTCCCCGCATAGGGTACTTGAGTACCCAAGCACCCCCACCTCTGCCATTCCGCAACCATGTCGCTGCTAGGATGTGTAGTTGAATTTCTATTTGAGTTTTGATTTTTGAATGTTACTATTGGGTATGTAAAACGTTACTATGCTGAATGACAATGGTTCTAATTCATGTTTTAATTTTTCTATGTTCAAGTATTTTAATTTGGTATGTTCTAGTGAACTACGGAAACATCATTTCATAACTAGCCTTTCAAGTTCTAAATGTATACTATACAAGACCCCTCTCTAGCCCGTCCTCCCCTTGCCACTGTCCCTTGGCCTTCCCCCTGTCGTCCCGAAAATGAGGCCCATTTTCCCAGCGTCTCGGAAACTTGCCCCCGCATCCCGCTGTCCCGAAGTACCCTCGTACTGGTGTAATACTGTTATAAAGCCTCTTAATGTCTAAGACAAGTTAACTTTAGTTGGAAAAAGACACATGAATGGCATCCTAGGAGCTATGAGGAGGAATGACAAGAGCTAACAAAGACCCTTGCAAACACCTTGCAAGCAAGGTTTATAGCTCTTTGAAGGAGACATACATCCTTGCTTGGGGCCTTAATCCAAAAGATAAATTCTCTCTTGCATCAGGATATTGGAAGCTAGTCATGCAACTCTTTGCAGGAGTTGGAATTCTTTGGTGGAAACAAGTTCAGAGCAATTTTCTGGCCTAAGTGTAATTTTCTTTGGTGGTTCAAAACAAATGTCTCACTTGGGACAACTTATATAAGCAAGGATTACAAGGTCCCTCTATGTGTGTTCCTTTTAAGGGTAGTGGGTAAGGATCCTCTCATTTTAAATAAATTTGGCAATGTTGGTGGGAGGTTTGGAATAAGCCTTGTTTTCATGCTTCTACCTTGGTGGAGTTTTGGGATCAGGTGGGATGCCCCCTTGCTCAAACCTCTTTTTTTGCATTCTACGTGGAATATTGGCCCTACATTTATTCTCCAAAAAAATTGGTTGGAAAGAAACAAAAGGATTTTTCAAGACAAGAAAATGATGAGTGGTCAATTATGGATGTGAATTATTAGTGGGCTGCACAAAATCTTCTTTGCCAAGTGTCATTTATGTAGCAGTGTGGATCCAAGGGACTTGGCTATTATTCAAAGGTTAGGTTTCACGAGTTGGAAGACCAATCATCCACCATGTCATGTGGTTCGTCGTGGAAAGAACAAGGTTCAAGGAGATGGTTGTTGGAGATCTCCTTTTGAAGTTCTAAAGATTAATACTAATGGTTACTCCAAAGAAAATCCTAGGCATCCTAGGATTGGGAGAGTTGGTAGAGATTCTTTTGGGGTGGTTCAATTTTTTTATACCTATAAGGGTCACCATACTAATAACTTGATGGAAGTGTTGGTTATCCTCTATGCTTTGGACACTTATGCATTGGAATAGTGGAAGTTCATCTGTGAATCTGATTCAGAGATTGCAGCTGATATGTTGAATAAACAGGAAACAGGGGGAAAGAAGTGGCAATTAGTTAGCATGGTCAACCAAATTGCAAAACATAGCAAGTCTTTAGATTATGTTACCTTTGGTTATATCCCTCCATAATGGAACAAGGTAGCAGATTGTTTCGATAATGGGCTTCTATGTGTATGAGGGCGTAGAAGTCAAGGACTGTTGTCACTTGTCTTTTGAGTATTCTTGTTTCCTCAAAGATCTTACAGAGGACATGAGAGATTACCTACGAATTTTAGGTGATCAACAATTGTTTTTTATTAAAATCAGCAGCAAAACAAGGGTGTTAATCATCGATTGTTATTTTAGCTTTTGGCTAGTTGTTTTGTCGTGCTTCACTTCCTTGTATTCTTCTTTGTTGGAATTCATATTGTTTTACCTTTTCTTTAAAAAAAAAAGTATGTAAGATAAATTTGTGTGAAAAGTGGATGCTCTATGGTACAAGGATATGTTGTACCTGTGCAAAACTTCAAACACTACAAATAAAGGTGCTTATGAAACTCCATACTTCTCCAATATTAGGTGACTCAAACTTCTTAAAAACTTATCATAAAGATACAAAGGATCCAATGAGAAAGGATGTAATGTCCCATTCTAGATTAAGCCAAATATTTTTCATTATGTTCTTGATTATAAACCTTGCAACACCAAGAAAACACAAGTGCATACAAAAACCCATATAGACTAATGACATCAGTAAGCCCAATGTATATAATTTTAAAATACAATTTCCTATGCTATTATCATTCTTAAGAAAATTTAGAGTATAGGAATCAAGTCATAGTTTGGCTAAGCCAATCCCATACTAAGTCCAAGGGCAGAATATTGGCCTCCATGGCCTTAGTGGCAAGACTTAGACATCCATGTGAGGTGGTCTGCATAGTAGCACACTTGCTTTGCTTCCTATCTACACTTCATCCTTTAAGGTTGATTAGCAAGACATGGTAGTGGGGTCCTCAGCTTGTCCAATCTAAGCCCAAGGGTGGAACATTGACCCTCTTAGCCTTGGTCGCAAGACTTTGACATTCAATGAGGCGGTCTTCTTAGATAGAAGTCATACTTTCTTACCTACGTCTCCTACAGTTAATTAGCTCATCATGGTAGGAAAAGTAAGAAAATCGTAGTGGGGTGGTAAACTTGTCCAATCAAAGCCCAAGAGGGCTTTGAGCATCTTGACCTTGGTGGCAGGACTGTAACACCCACTAAGGTAGTCTTTTTGTTCTTACACGCACTCGCATAATTCTGATTTTGTTTTCGCACGCACACACACTTCTGATTTTGTTTTCACACACACACACGCGTGCGCGCATGTATTTCCTTTCATGCTCCCTTTTCCATCCTTCAAAGTAATTAGGTCATATATCCTTATCTTCCAAGAGTCATTCTCTTTGTAATTTAAGCATCACATTTTCCCACTTAATTGCAGCCATTCGCCTTTTTCTAATTACTGGATCTTATAGCACTTCAGTTTCCAAATCACCCCCTTTGATGAAAGATCCCTGATAGATGCCCTTGCTGATCTGCTGTAATTTTTAAATTAATAAACTATATTTTCTTGTGATTTCTTTGATGGTCTTTGAGAATAGACAGAAGTTGCAGAAGGTTTTGTTTTTGTTTTGTGTTTTTTGATAGTTTTCACAATGGTAATGAATAATGAACAATAAATATGAGAGGAGACTGAAAATAAATAAGAACATAGAGCCAAATCAGAATTGCTATAAATTGTACCAGGCAGATTTCTGATTTATAAAGCCAAATAATAAATCCAATGTAGTTCCAAGGAGCTTACATCCAACAATGATGCCAAACTGCTACAAATGGCAGCTGTAAGACAGCAAGGAATCACGTCCCAGCTGAAAGAATCAATCTGTAACGCTGAAACCATAAATCTGCAACCTGAATCCACAATAAAGAATGGTGTACTCTATCCCTGATAGCAATGCACACTGTCTGAAAAATCCAATGACAATAACTGTTGAGGGCTACGTCCCAACCAATCCAAAACTTGGGGTTTGCGTCCCAGATGAAGATTGCTTTCTCAAAGCCAATTCACAAAAGCAAGTTTTTCAATATGCAAAAGATAATAAGAAATTAGGTCTCCATCTCCTTATATCCCCTTCCAACTATAAATCGAACCCTAAAGGGAAATTACACTTTGCCCTTTAAATAAAATATAATAAAATAACATTTTCCCAATTAAAGTCGTCCATGCTATAGGAAAAACATTACTTTATTAAAATTCCATAGCTGAAGGCACCAAAAAGTCTACAGATAGTAAAAATCATGTATAATAATTCGAGACCTTTCCAAAGAGCTATAACACATAGGTGTACTTGATCAACTGAACCCAGAATCCCCTTATTACTCCAAAATGGTTATATTATTAACCTTATTTTAATTTATTTAATCACCAACTTAGGAAATATTTAAATATATTAAAATATTTCCCAAATGGTCCCAAAAGGCCCAAAATGACCAATCAAACATGAATCTGACCTTGTCACCTGTCTGTGACTGATGTCGAACAAGATGGGTCAACTGGCAGTCCATCCCTAAAATCTAGGGATGCTCCTAAAAAGTAGGAGACAGCCACAATCAACCAAAATTGAGTCCCAATGACTCTCCCCTACTGTGTGCACCTCTGAGAGAACTATCACTAAACTGGGAGTTCCTCCTAAAAAAATAGGAGATGCACTCTAAGTCTCCAAAACGTTCGCCGAGGTCTCCAAATGCCTCCTAGACCACTCCTAGCCAATCCCTACAAATTAGGAATCCCTCCTAAATTGTAGGAAATTGTTGTCTACTGCTCCAAACTACTTGGGAAGCTCATGCATGACTCTCAAAGTCCCTGGGTTGGTTCCCTCTACGCTCTGTTGGCCTATGGGAACCAGATAATAGACCAACCCTGCTAGAAATGTTGTCACTAAGGAAGGGCGGAAATTGGAGACATGACAGTCCTCCCTTCCCAAAGATTGCTTGTCCTCAAGCAATCCAACTCCACAAACATCAAGCAAGTCCATACCATAACCAAGAATGATCCCAAGGTCCCAAGCCATCCTGGAAGGTAAGGTATTTCAACAGCTATCACCGATAAGAGAATGAATAAAAGATTAGAAATCATTAAAAGAAACATATATCATAAAGGGCATCGTGTAGGGTGAAAGAAAATAAGAAACAACATCCACGCAGTTGTATAAGAAAATTTACAGTCAGAAGCCATCAGTCAACTAACCCATCAGATAATTGTTATAGCATAGAGACAGAAGTATAAGTAGAAGGAAAGATGAAAGACTTCCTCCCGGTGTTATTATCACATACGGCATCAAGATAAGATTGAATCGAATAATATTACACCATCATGTTCAATGTTACTCCAGCAGGAGTTGCACGATGTCCATATTATTGACAGAGTTAGGAGTTATGTGTATAGGCCACAAAGATACAATCAATATGTAAGAGTGCACAGTCGGTGTTAAACAATCACAAAATCATTGTTTGAATCTTGCAAAAATATCACGCTTGAAAGAAAATATAATTCCATCATGTACATATCAAGAATGATGACTCATGTCCAATAGATGACTCAAACACAAGAAAGAACTATTTCACTACTGAAGACTATCAAATCATTACGTAGAAACAAGGGATGAAGAAAAATATATAAATTAATCATACATGGGCACATATTCTCAATCTTACGCTTGGACATCAACTTCGTAGATTTGAGAATGAAATATATGATTTAGATTGATTTGAGTTGATTAAAAGGAGGGAGAATAATATTCACTATAATCAATGATCAATAAGCAATATTAGAGAAGATGTCAAGTAGATTGGAAAGGAATTAGTAAGTCAAATGTTAGAAATTGTCATATCAACGATGAGATAATACTTATAACTAATTGATTGATTCAATGTCAAAGGAGTACATTTAGCTTTACAATAGAGGGGCTATTAGATGATCTTTGGGAGAAGGAAAAATAAAATTCATAAGGAGCTGAAGCTATAGACGTATCAAAGAACTTTACTGAACTGTTTCATTATTGTGATCTTCCGCATAAGGAGTAGAATTTACTCTACATGTATATATATTATCAAAATCATCATGTTGATTAAGGAAGATAGGGAAATTTTTATGTGCAAGAAAAAAAGGATCAACATTAGATTATTTATAAAAGGAAAAGAAAGGGTGGATGCATGAAAAGTATAGCAGTTCTATATTGAGGGATATATATTCAAGTGATTGTCCCAAAATTTTAAAGCAATCAAAGTGGGGACATTACAATATCAATGTACATTAAAGATATTGGGTGCACAGGGGAGAAGGAAAATAGAGAGAAAACCTAAAAAGATGAGCCGGGAAGTAAAAATACAGTTGATACAGCTCGTGTGTGGGGACCTGAGGCAAGCGGAACACGAAGCTCTCACGGGCACATCAAGGGGTAGAGGGTTGAAGAAATCCAATGTGCAAAAAGGTCACTGGTGCTATCTGATGGACGTCGTGAAGAGTCACCTCACAAGCTCTAGCCGCGCCTTAGATATTTCATTTCCACATGTGGCTATGATGAATGGGATTCTGCACGGTAGGGTGTATGATTGGGCCGTATTGTTGGCCGAATGGATGTATGAATTCATGACATGCCGCATTATGCTATTGGCTTATTCTTGGAGGCAACAACGCGAATGATTCCCAACGATGCACTGGAGGCCAAACAAGGACCACTCGCGCCAGACAAACCATCGATCATGCAATGGAGGCCTCTTGATACACTTGCCACAAAGACCACAGTCGGACAGAAATGACCGAGACCAAACAGAGGAAATATTAACAGTGGTCAGGAGGAGACTTCTTCGAAGGAGAGTGGGACCAATGGGGAGGAGGAAGAGGACAAGGAGGTAGAGGTAATAACAACTACACTGTTGAGATTCCCACAGCCTGCACTTTCAGCGATGGCACACTTGACTCCCGTTGGTATACATGGTATTCTGGGTTTTAGTCAACTCAGGCAACTAGTAGTGATGACGCCAACTTCAGTTGCGATTCAGCTTACTGCAGAAGTACGAGCGAAGACAAGCGATTCCTAAGGCATTAGCAGAGTCACATCTGACACCAACGAAGACAACCGCTCCAAAGGTAACGATGGAGCTTGCTCGTGAGGCTTTACCAGAGGTTAGGGATGAGGTACTTGTACTTGATACAGAGATGAACACTGAGGTAGGAGTAATGGAGATACCAACAGGCTAGGGTTGGAGGGCGTCAGGTGTCCAATTGGACGTAGTAGGTTCAGATGCAATGGTTATGGTGGATGCGACATTGTTAGCATCACCTGAGCAAAACAAAGAGAGCAAAATTGATAGAGGTACGCTCTGATACCACTGACGAAGGGCCACACCACCCTTACCAACTCACAACCAATAATGCAACAATATAGAGACCAAGAAAAAAAAATGCTTCACAAATAATTTTATTATACTTGAAAAATCCTTACAACACCCACAAGATGATATGACTTCTTCAACACAAGAGAAATCCTAAATAAGAGTCTTCACACCAAGAGCTTCACCAATAACTTCTACTTGAAGAGCTACACCTTTAGAGTTTTCACACCTTGAAGTCTTCACGCCTTCTAGCTTCTACTTCTCAAACTTGATTAGAAATGCTCATATGCCTTGCTTAAATAAGCACTTACCACCCAATGCATGACTTATCCACAACCTTCTAGAATTCCTCCACAACCTTCTACAACTTCCACAACCTTCTACAACTTCCAAAACTTTCTACAATATTCATAACTTTCTAGAATTCTACCCACTCACCTTGATAAATGGAATGACAACCATTTATTTTTATTTTTTTCCTATTATGCCACCTATGCACCTCGAAAATAGAAATCACCTTTTCCTTTCTTTTCTCCTTTTTCCCTTTTTTTATTTTTTTATTATTTCTCCTCTAATTTTCGTCACTTTCTCTCTCCACAATTTTTTTTTTTTTTTTTTTCAATTTTTTTTTTTCCATGCAAGATGCTCCTGCATCAGACTCCCCCAGTAAATAGAAAAGTGTGTCCCACACTTTGATGCCAAAAGAAATATCTACCACCATCTTCATCTTCACCAAAGGTTTCCACCTCAACAGAGACAAGAAAACCACCATACAAATCTTCCACATCTGCATCACTCTATCAAACAGTAGAATCTCAACCATCCAATCAACAAGCTCACTCCCAGAAACAAACTGAACATAATTCTTCATCAACAAACCCTCATTCACATCAGCAACTAGTGAATTCACACCCATAGCAACAAACCCCGCATCAACAATAACAAACTCCATATCAGCACCAGCATGTAGATCACCATCAATACATGCCAAACTCTTAACACCAAAAACTTCATTGCTCACAACAAGATGCTCTGCAATACATAACTCACCTCCAACAACCGGATCATCCACGACCAAGTGCTCCACAATCTCCATGTCAGACTCAACCAAGTGATCATGAAAACCAACATCTGTCCCAACATCAACAACATTAGGAATATCTTTAGCAACAACCTCTAGTTGCTCTGTAGGTTCTACATCAGGCTCCACAAACTGATCAGCAAAACCATCCTCTTCCACCTTGACCTTCTTAGCTTTAGCATCCAACTGAGCAAACATCTTAGAAAAATTCCTCTCCACTATATCATGGATTTACGCAATCATCTTAGGGTCCAATCCTCTTGGAGCCATCTCCCAAGATCTTCGTAAACCCTCTGCAACAAATCCTTCCTATGCTCCTTGTGACAACCAAATTGTTTGCAAGTCAGATCGCAACCTGCCACCTCGCACGAACAATCAGGAACCACATCACAAGTCTAGGACAACGGATTTGCAATCCACCAGCTCTAATAAACTTTGCCCAACCAAGGTCCTCGTACAAACTGCCTCACACTTCGGCGATCTGCTTGTACACTCAGGATCTCCCGCTCTGATACCACTTGATAGAGGTACGCTCTGATACCACTGACGAAGGGCCACACCACCCTTACCAACTCACAACCAATAATGCAACAATATAGAGACCAAGAAAAAAAAATGCTTCACAAATAATTTTATTATACTTGAAAAATCCTTACAACACCCACAAGATGATATGACTTCTTCAACACAAGAGAAATCCTAAATAAGAGTCTTCACACCAAGAGCTTCACCAATAACTTCTACTTGAAGAGCTACAACTTTAGAGTTTTCACACCTTGAAGTCTTCACGCCTTCTAGCTTCTACTTCTCAAACTTGATTAGAAATGCTCATATGCCTTGCTTAAATAGGCACTTACCACCCAATGCATGACTTATCCACAACCTTCTAGAATTCCTCCACAACCTTCTACAACTTCCACAACCTTCTACAACTTCCAAAACTTTTTACAATATTCATAACTTTCTAGAATTCTACCCACTCACCTCGATAAATGGAATGACAACCATTTATTTTTTTATTTTTTTCTATTATGCCACCTATGCACCTCGAAAATAGAAATCACCTTTTCCTTTCTTTTCTCCTTTTTCCCTTTTTTTATTTTTTTATTATTTCTCCTCTAATTTTCGTCACTTTCTCTCTCCTCCACAATTTTTTTTTTTTTTACCATTTTTTTTTTCAACTTTTTTTTTCCATGCAAGATGCTCCTGCATCAAAAACCCAAAAGTTGAGCACATACCTGAGTACGCGGTTCCACCGTACCCCAACACCTCGAGTGGCATACCTGCAAACATCAACGCGAGAAGCAATTCCAAAGGAAAACCCTTTAGAGGCATAGGAGGTGGAGCAGACACAAGATGAGGGACTTCTGCATAGCGTTGTGGAGCGGACGGCGGAAGCAATAGAGAGGGCTATGAGTGTGCAACAGGAGCATCCCGTAGCGCTGGAAGCAGTGATGAGAGAGGCATTCTTCGCTGATATAACAGCTCTAGCGACTCAGGCTCGCCAGGTAGTGGCCTCTGCAGAGATTCAAGCTTTGGACTCAATAGTAAAGGAGTTGGAGGGAGTAGTATCCTTCATGAGATTAGGATGCCCGGTTGCCTTTACAGTCTGTTTCGAGGAACGAGGATGGCCGAGTGTAGAAATTGCAGAGATGTGATAGGATTGGACCACAACGAGAGGTCCTGATATGGAGAACTGAGTAGAGGCTTTGACTCACGAGATAATGGAGATACACAAAGAGGCATATTACACCCTTCGGAGGAGCCAAGCAGATCAGGTAGCAGCTGAGAGGGCTTGGGAGGTGTCAGCTGCCAAGTTAGCCACGGAGAGGGCACCCTAGGAATCCGAGAGGGCAGCCTTGTTAGACAGACAAAGTCCGCTACATAAATTGGCAGCAGAGAAGGAACAGATAGCAGCAAAGAAAAAGAGAGTAGCAGATGAGAAGAAGAAAGAGCTGGGAGAGATTGCTTGGATGATGCAGTCGGCTTTAGAGCTTCAGATGGAGGCGGAAGCGAAATTGAAGGTTCGGAAAGAGCAAGTCTACAAGCTACGGGCGGAACTGAATGAACTGAGGGCGTGGACGGCCACTACACCAAGGACGCATCCCTCTGTTTAGTATTTATACATTGATGTAATTAGTTGTTTACTTTAAGTTTTGTTGTATTGTCGTCCGGAGACGACTTTACTTTTTGGGAGGGATGATGTTGTAGGTAAAATATATAGTGTAGCCGATGGGTAGAATTGTATCCGAAAGGGCGCATGACGGTTGAGTCACCCCTTCAGAAAAGTATATGTACACCGTCTAGAAGGGACTTAGGAATCATCATCATTGGAATCATTGTAATGAGCATATTGCATATATGAATAATGTATTTGTTTTGTATTATATTTTACTGTACTACATGCGATAAGTATCCTTTTACCCTGTGCGGTAAACATTGAGAACCTTTAATGGACACATAGTCAGCTACGATATAGAGTCGGCCATCAACTTTGAGTATATATCATTGTATTTCTTTCTATTATTAATCTTTCAAATATATAGAATTGCCTATCAGAATCTTAATCTTATCAATCCAGTTCGTGCCAATCCAAGAATATTAATTATCGACCATGTTTCATACTTGTAACAATAAAAACCATTAATCTCGACAAACCTTACATTCTTTGCCTACTCTTAATTCTTTATACTCCAAGTCACCACAAAGAATGCAACACTGTGACTAAATTGTCTTTGTCAAAGTTCAATCAATAATCGTAGAATTGACCAATATAGGACCCCTTATTGCCAATCAGTCTACTTGTGGCTAGTTGATGTATTGGAAATAGTCCTTGTTTAATGTATCTAAAACTAAACTTGTTACCTTTTGTAATTATGTTAAACTACAATTTATTATAATTCATTTGTTCATTCGTTTGTTTGTTTGTTTATCTTTACATTTTAATTTTATTGTTGTATCCTATTTCAGAAAGGGGACATCACAAAGGGCTAGAGGATTAAGCCCAAAAACTTGTGGCAACATGTATGGTGTGCAGCATAGCAAAGGTGGTACAATCCAGATGAGAGATCTATTGCAACACTTATCTATTTGAAATAGCCAGACGTGTGAGGAAGTGTCCAACAATTTATCATGTTGTAGATAGACTTGCCAAATATCCCATTTTTGTTTATTAAAACATCTTTTCAAAGCAAGTGTAGTCGCAACAACCTTGATTAGTGTAGTTCAAAAGCTCTAAGGACCCCAAACATCATAACAAAGGATTGTGATCTCATCATCTTTACTACTAATTTTTAAAGCAATTCTCATGTTTTAATACCTAGCTAGCTCTTAGTACTTTTATCATCCTCAATCTAATTGGCAAACTGAAGCTGGTCAACAAGTGCTTGGAGGGTTATCTTCACTATTTTGTTTCATATAAAGAAAAGAGGTGAATTCAATAGCTACCCCTAGCAGAATGGCAATATAGCACTTCTTTCCATAAGTAATCCAAAATATTTCATTGTGTAGCATTGCACAGATATCATTCACAATACCTTACTTTGTCTTAAACTTTCTAGACAAAGGCTTAAGCAACCAAAGAACACACGCAACACCAGATATATGTACTCTCTAGTCTTAGGGAAAATTTGGCAATGGCAAAAAATTGCATGAAGCAACATGTTAACCAACATTGTTGTGAAATACAATTTGAAGTTGACCCATAGGTGTGGGTTAAGCTAGGCCTCGTTTACCATTTATAGTTTAGTCCTTAGTTACCGATGCTTTTTGTTTATGCCCGGAGGCAAGAGCTGATGTGGATTCTAATATGGATGCCCTGTGGATGCCATCTGGAAGCACGTATAGGGCCCCTTGATGCCTGTGGATGCGCAGTTGGCACATCCACAAGCATTTAGGGGCCCAGGATATGCTTCCAGGGGGCATCCACAAGGCACCCATGTGCTTCCTTTGGCATCTGTAGAACCAATTAGTGGAAAACATCATTTTCAGCCAAAAAACAAATTCAAAAACATTAAAACATTTGCACAATAACGTTTTTTAATCTTTTTTTTTGCAAATCCATATAATTCAGACTCAGATTGATGAACATTGAATCATGAACTATATTTTGATTTTGTAATTGTAATGCTTTCTGATTTGCATTGGAACCATGAACATAGGCATATATGATATGGCTTATTAGTTATTTCAATTTGGATATTTGTGAACTATCAAATATCTTGATCAATGGTAAAGTATCATACTATCAAACGATTTAATTTTGTATATTTCTTGCATCCTTTTGCATAATATGTGTGTGTACAAACGGATCCAAAACCCCCGACAAGAAAAATCATGCATCCGTACACCCGATTCTCACATCCAAATCAATATTTGCACCTGAATCGGAACTTAGATTTAATCCATAAGTTAGTCGTCATTTAGGCTGACTTAATTAGAATGGTGGAGAGTGACCCTATGTATTATGTTTAGATATAAGAATAAGCAAAGTGTAACAAGCTAATTTTCCCCAATTCTAAATAAACAATTAATTATAAACAGAATGAGCAATATCTTTCATATTCATACGAAAACAGTTATATTAACTACTCTACTCATTCAACTAAAAGGGATCAACGGCTATAACAGAATAACTAAATTCCTACTCCACAGAAAGAGACTAATTGAATTAACAATATTAACCAGCTAACATATCTTCAACTGAAAAAGAAATATATAAAAGTAAAGTACCCGCTAAATGAAGATAACTTGAATGAAAATCATATCCCTGTCTTGTGCAAGTCTTGGCATCTGGTGGACAGAACCATTGTCAAAGGCTTAACCTCCCAACCGCAGAGCCTTAAGTATCCCCAAACAATCTCAACAGAGAAAGACCCTCCCTACTCGAGATCAGGCATGGGACACCCCTTACCTACCACTAAGCATTCTAAAGTTAGAGTGTTTGCTAGGCAGCCAGCTATGTTGTGGAGTCCTTCCCATCAACCCATTTATCCAACTGCTAGCAACCTTGACCTCTAGTGATTACAGCAGCAAGCATGCCACTAAACCTACCCTGGCCAATGATTTAAATGGACACTATGTGCCTGATCACCCACCGCTCGACTTGACAACAAGATTAGTACCCCTTGATCCCCATGAGCTGACTCTTCAATACTTTAAGTTCATTAACTGTGATGGAGCCAAAATTTTAGAGCCTCCATTATTTTTGCTGAGATGATGGAAAGTTAGTATTTAAAATATGCCAATTGCATTGTACTGCAAGGATCACATATATTATGCATAGATATCCAACCATCCATGAATACTTAGCCAAGATTGTCAACCAGCAAAAACATAAACAGAATCACAAAAGTTTTGTAGATGCAGATCATATTGGGTGAACTAGCAAAAACAAGACATTGGTAATTACGTAAGGATTGGGATTACCACCTACATATTTGGACAAATTAGAGAAAATTGCTTTCCGTTGTTGTGGGTGTGATCAATGACCAATCAACATCCTTCATTGTAGACTATCTAGTGATAGCACAATAAAATTGGTTGCAATAATCTTGGACAAGGTTGCAGTCTGTCTGGGGAATATCCTGGCACCTAGAATCTGCATTTGATTATACACACTCAAAAATAGACCCGTCAATGTTTATATTAAGAGCACTCAAAGCATAAGTGATTTGAAAATCAAACCAGAGCATTGACAAAAGGCTATAACTGCATGTCCACCGTTATCAAGGGGTGTGATCCATACTTGCTATAGACCCCACCATGAAAGTCATCACACTAAAGTTACTCTGTCGATTGCTAGAAGACGTTGTTCATGATTGAGAATTGGAATGTAAGTGCAATACAAAAATGCAATATAAGCTCGAATTATATGCCATCAAGGGGAGTTTGAACACTAAAATATGAGAGGACAATTGTGCAAGATAGATGTAGTATGAGGAGAGATAAATACAATGCAAAGCTAATATCATGAGCCTCAATGATGAATTTGAACCCGAAGTATCTATAAAGAAACCAAAGACGTGTACAAGCAATTATCAACGGTAATAGAATGAAAGCCACATCAGATTAAGACTTGGCAGAAACAAGGTAACAAGCTTTTTAATGTTCAAAATCATCAAATATGTAGAAGGGCACAAAAAGATCCCAAACATTACTACACTTTCTTCCTAGGGAATCCCCATGGTTCATCTTCAAACAAAACTTGATGTACACCTTCGATCAGAGTGGATGCGAATAAGAAAATTCAAATTAGATTTGCACAAAAAGCCTATACATATCACCATTAACACGACATCTAATGCACATAATTTCTTCTTCACGCTAAAGTAAAGCACAAACTTATAATGGAAAGCTCAAACCAAACCAAGCGGAATTAGCATAATAGATGGCTCGGTCTATGAGAATTTATTTATTCCTCACGAAAACTTGAAGATGGAACTCCAAATAATTTGTGTGAAAGATTTCTCTGGACTTGTTACAAAGATGTCATGAAGAGTAAAATTGTTTTATTTAAAAATAAACTATGGTTTGTGGAGCCCGATGACTATGCTTATGGTAATTAAAGGGTGCAATTCAGATTATAGTATGATTTTAAATATAATTATTATTTTAGTTAAGATGTGAAATGTTTATAAGAGGTGCGACTTTTACCAATGGTCATAACTCTTATATGGTTCAAGAGATATAAATAGGAGTACTCGTAGGGTAGAAAAAGAAGACATATTTAACATTCAACAAGAAGAAATATTCATATTCTATTGTACGGAGGAATAAGGAGCAAAAATATGACTTTGTAATATTAATTTATTTATTATATTTTAATGATAAATAAAAGCCTTTTTTGCTTTTTGTTTATTTAAAAGCCATGGAGATTTAAAGTGCTATTGATTTGTCCTTATAATCATTTTTAAAATTTCGTAAACAATTTATATGTCAGATAAGTGGACATGACCATTTATGGCAATTTAAACTCGATCATCATAGATATAGTGAAATATTGAATTGTTTACGTGTCTATGTCCAATTTATCTCCCTACCTTAGAAATTAAAGTGTAATATGGACTAGTTTAAAATTGCGTATATATACTTGATCCATCGCATCTTGATTATTAAATTGTTTATAGTTTAAGTGCATAGAACTTTATAAAGTTGTACGTGAAAATCTTCATTGTAGTTGACTTTGTTGCTCGAATAAGAAAAGGCACTCGTCTTTTGAATCATTGAAGTATTATTATTGGATTTATATTTAAAGTCAGAAAATCTATATCTTCCTTCTTAGAAGCATCAAATCCATTATTGGCAAACATTATACAAAACATTCATTCAGTTCAAATATTCAACACTCAACTTTATTTTGATCGAGTTCAACAATTTTGCCATCCGGAGAACTCACAAAGCTTAAATTCGCTATAGAAAAGCTTCGGATCAAGTGATCAGGTTTGGAGTGAAGGTTTACCCGCCTAGGTGTAGCAAAGCCTTAAATGCAAGGGAATCAAGAAGTATTCTCGTTCCTTCGCCAAAATTGATTGTGGAATCCTGTCAGAGAAGTGACAAGCTCTTGGATTTCCAATCTGTGGTTTTGGGAACCAACAAACTGTTTATTTTAATTCTAAATTTTTCCTTCAATCTTGCACGTACAACTCATTATTCATATGCTATCAGCCCACACTCTCCATCCTGCCCTTGCTGGTCATCTGTAATGTCCCCATTGGTTGTTAGTATCAGAATTTCAGGGATTAGCCTAATATTGAATTCTCGTAGGCTAATGAGGATGGTTAGAGCATCTTCTGAGGATTGATTCATCTCCAACATTCAATGATTTATGGATTTGGCCTTCGTTTGATGTCATTTGGACTCCATTTGCCATACTTACTATGTATAGTAAGTCAGGGGTAATAGAGATGGATCCTTTCTATTTTTCGAAAGTGTATTTGGTCACATGGGGAATTATGAGGAGAGATTCTTGTTTCAGACGGCATGGCAATCAAACAAGTATTTCAAGAGATTAAAGTTCAAGTGACTTAAGCGATTTATTTAAATATTTTAATGTTATAAAGTTATAAAGTTACTTAAGTGACCAAAAGACAAAATTGGTTTTTAATCCCACATTGTCTAGTTGTTTGTGTCTTCCCTCATATCAAGGCTATAAAAGTGTGGAGCTACATTGGGATTGGGAGGAGGAATATATGTTATTATTCAAATCCTAAAAGGTTGCTTAAATGTGACTAGATATTTCCTAAGGACGAAAACCCTTGAGGAAAATAGTGAGGCTAGACGCAAATCTAGTACTCACCTTGTACATTTAGAACTGATACATTGATTTACAGGAAGATTGGAGCTTAATAACAGGAAGAAGAATAGGTGGTTGAAATCAATTTAAGACATTGGCAAGTACAGGTCACTTTCTGGCAGAGTTGTGCTTGGATGGCAGGCAAAGTGGACAGTTCTTCATAGAGCAGAGATAGTGCTAGCAACGTACAGGTTAGGAAGCAACAGGTCGGCACCACACTCGGCTACATAGTGGACTCACACAGCAGCAACCTCCTATAGAACGTTGGCTACAAGGGCAGCTAATAACAATGAAGCCAGGGCATGCAGACTGGAAGTGATTTGCGGGAGACTATCTGGTGGACTAATGGCATCCTCATACTGCAGCAGCATTAACATCGCCTACCCAAGCAGCTCGGGTTCACCGTACTATAAGAGCATGGATACTCCCTCTCCAGCAGACAGCATCCTTTAATTGTTGAGTTCAGACTTACTGTTATCTAGCCATTGTTCTGCATATTAAATACATTGATTTTTACATACTTTCCTTAGTGCATAGCGGTCTGACTATGTCTCAACAGTGTGGGGAATATTACATGATTAATTTTCCATAACTCGGGTCTTGCAATCTTATATATATTGACACACCAACGCTGTAACCTCTTGCAAACAATAAATCCAATTTATGGGACAGTTATTTGTTAGTTTGGTTATGATCATTAACAGTATAACAGTGACATCAATAGTTGACAGCAGACCAAGTATGCCAACTGTTTGTTAAAATTCCTTGATTAGACATTCAGCCCCTTTTGATATATCTAAGGAGGATTATTACAGTTGTATCAGAGCTGGTATTTTCAGAACGAATGTCCATTGAAGAACATGCCCACATGAACAATACCCTTTTCTTGTATGCACTGCCAACCATCTATGAGTGATAAACTGGAGGGATAATCAGTTCTGCGATGTTTAACACCACTGATTTGGTATTGAGTAAAGTTCTGGAATAAATCTGAGAACATTATATTATTGGTTCAAGTCTGCTTTTAGTAGCCATTTCAGAATTAAATTTGGTTCCTTGTCAAGAGTTTGTTGTGTTATTTCTAGTTGTATGGAAATCTGATAAACTTGGCAAACATCCTCAAATCAAATAAACATTTGCATATTGAAGAAACTAAGTAGCATTCATAGCATCCAGGTTGTACACCAACTGTTTGGGAAAATTCCTCGAGTCAAAGTTTAATTTCTTATATCAGACCAAGGGGGATTATTACAGTGGTATCAGAGTCGGTCTTCCTACCAGCCTGTGGATTTATAACTGAGGCAAAATTTTATAAGGATTTATCAGAAACAGTTTAAGTTGAGACATGGAGATTGTGGAGTGAATTTGTAAGGAGTGTTTATGCAAGTAGAAGTCAATTTGTGAATGCAATAGTGCTATGAAATGGAGTATTGTTTAATAGCAGATACAAGGAGGAAGTGAAACACGTACAAGACACTCAAATGGCTCGTAATGAGAATGAACAAGGACGGGAAGTGAGGGGAACTTTGAGGACTATTAGATATTTATTACATCAATAGTTGACAGCAGACCAAGTATGCCAACTGTTTGTTAAAATTCCTTCATTAGACATTCAGCCCCTTTTAATATATCTAAGGAGGATTATTCAGCCCCAAGTCATCACAGTGGAAGTGGTAGTGCGCAGGATCACCCCAAGTTGCTATGGCCCCCACACGGAACACTAACAGGCCTTTGATGCCCATTTTTAATGCAAAGAAAGAGGTAGCACCACCCAGGGCACCAAACTTACTACTAGATAATGTTATGGCAATGTATGACGAATGGGATTTATTCCCTGATCTGGTTAAGCAAAATTTGTCCTTTGTTCAATACTTATTCAAAAAATAGAGAGCTTGTCAGATCTAGAGACAATTGAGAGGACAACGAGGTATACGGTTTCTAACTTTAGGAGGTCGATATCGAGATTGCAAGGAAGGAAACTTGAGTTTTCCCTGACAGGTGTCTATAATGCATATGTACATGTACTTCGTACAACACCTACTAGTCCTATCTGCCATGTTGATGATGGACCCAGTTCACAGAGATCATTAGATGTGTCAGTACCCTTGGTGGATAGTGGCACTAAGCTTCAGCATGTTGAGGCCCCTAGAGTTGTTGCAATTAGTGCAGAGACAGTTGATGCAATTGTTACTATTGATACTTCAGGCTTTCTTGAGGAGGGAATTATTATTGGAGATTTTTATGGGAGCTGTCATAGTGTTGCTCTAGTGCAGGAGGCAATTGCTTCCTCAGGTGGGACCGATGCATGTATAGAATCACCCAGCTGTAATGTCAGTGATTTGAGTGTTACAGCGGAGTCAGTAGATGTGGGTTCATACTCTAGTGTTATTGATTCACAACCTTGCATAGAGTCATGTGTGTAGAGTCAGGTGGCGGCAGTTGAGACTCTATTAGGTGATGAGGATGCAGACAGTGTGGACACCTCTGGTGATTTGTTGGATGATGCTATGATTTGCACCGGGTATTGTTGTCCTGCATTTTGTCACCACAAAATGTTGGTGACAGCATGAAACTTTTCCAAGCTAGTTTCGCATTTTTCTAAGTTTAAATTTGATATTTAGTTGTTTAATGTTGATCAATTGATCAATTTCAATTCATATATCAAATTGTTTTACTGAAGGCTTTCGTCAAGTCTTTTAAGTTTTGTTTTCTATCGAGCCTTTGCTTGACTTTTGAAGCCTTCATTGTCTCTTCTTTGCTTTTGAGTTTTTGTTTGTTGGTTTTTAGTCCTTTGGTTTTGTTCATGTCATGCCTTTTGTTTTTCCCTTCAATCGGGTCTAACCTAGAGGTCAATCGGAGTTGTCAGTCAAGAGCTATGTCCATTTTAGTGCTTCAAAAGTGGACCTTTTGGGTGCAATGTAATGTTCCCATTATAAAATAAATAAATTATCAAACTATTGTTAATGGTGATGGAGCTCAAAAAAATTTTGGCTCCATTTGACAAAAACAAGTGAACAACAACTCCATACACTAAAGAAACAATAGGAACATTTATTCCTGAATGTTTTAAGCAAATTTGGACTGTGGATATATATGATGATTCTGCAAGTAATAAAATATTCAGTGATATCTAATACAGCAAAAAACTACATATTGATTCTTCATATATTCAAGGAGTTTGAGATAGGATCATTGGAGACTAAGAATTCGATGAAGTCCAATAATGAATTGACACTATTGATAAGGAGGACGTATTGGAGTCACTAATCAAATGAAAAAACCAATCTTGCATACAGTCAGCATTGGAAAATAACATCAACATTCCATAAATAATTCTATGAAAAATATTATATTTCAATGGCTCTGTAATAATACATTATCTGTCAGCACTGAATCAAAGGTTTATTTTGTTAATCAAAACAATAAAATATTGCTACCAAGCTAAGCAAATGGATAGAAGAGGGAATTTTACATGACATATGTTTGAGCCATCAAATTTCTGAAACGTGAGCCACAATGAGACAAGTTTGGAAGAGTGTATGAATGATGTGGTTTTCTTTATTCAAAGGAATACAATCTCGATGAAGAGAAACAATAGTATATAGAGTTTATTGTGATCAATAAAAGATATATATAAGATGAGCCTCATCAAAAGTATAAACAGAGATTGAGTATATCAGATGCTTGGTATGGATGTGAAACTTTGGTTTTCTAGCAGAAAATAGGAGAAGATGAAATTCTTGAAGTCCGAAACAAGAATACGTCTCAAGTAACAGAATTGTGCAAATATGATTGCAAGTAGATAGCCAAAATTACATCAAACTGGATATCTTTGTGCTTGATATTCCAGAATTCTGCAAAAAATGTAGAGAACTTTGTAATGATGTAACTTGAGAAGAACATGGACACGCAATGGCTCTAGTGGAATCATTTTTCCTTCAAAGCCCCAACAGTTCGAGCATATGCAGCATTAGCATCGCTCAATTTGAACATCAACACTTGTATGTAGTGACACATATTTGGGTAAATATACTCCAGAATGAATCGTCATCAGGTCAATGATAGACAAAAACAATAATGGTGCTCGATAGAAGAACTCAGATATACTAAGTAGCCTAATAATTTCCAAGCCAACCAATCAGAACAAACAACTTGCTCATAAATTGCTGATAAAGCTCTAGATATGGCACCTTCATAATTGTTTTGGAAATCCTTGATACGAATTATGGTGGCAACCTAGAAGTTCAAAGGTTTAGGACTTTCATTGCCGTGAATGGTCTTTGCCCACCTATGAATATTCCAAGATGTAACAAAGGAGTCACAAATGAACGAAGAATAAATTGGAAGTTAATACATCGAAGAACTTAATAGATTAATACAAACAAGCCACACACCGTTCAAAATTGGAGGAATAGCTAATTCTGTGTTTTGAAGATTACGGAAGTAACAATAATCGAATATGGTCATAGTATGACCTTCTACGGGAGAAGATGGAGACAGAACCAATAATTCATGTTTTGTTTTGTATCTGATAATATTTTATTTTTTATGCAAGTATGAAGATTTACTCGTGTAAAGGAGCTGGTAATGATCATCACAGTTGAAGGAACATGATCCGTTGTGCATATGAAGTCCATCTTGCAATAATAGAGATATTCATGCATTACATGGGAAGCATTTCAGGCGTATCCTAAGGCTCACGGGATTACCAGACTTGCTATAATTATACCCGTATCAAATTATTTAGTGCAACAAAGGGGTTATCAAATATAAAATACTATTGAATTAGCAAAGTTGATTAGTTATTGCGAAAGGAAGCGATGTATGGAGAAACAACCGACACCCCTTGCTAGTTTATAAATATGGAATGCAACACAAACACTAGGAGAACAATTTTTATTCATATTCCTATAAATTTATACATATCTTATACACTTATGGCAGATTATATTCTTTTATTGGCGGAGAAATGAAGTTTTGAACAAAGCCCATGGATTGAATTATTGGGTGAATTTTGTGCAATCCAGATAAATTCGCAATAAGTGGATCATCTATAAGGAATGTCTTTATTGTGATTTTATTTCTAGCATAATTATTTATTTTAAATTTTGGAGTTTTAAATTATTATTAAGTTGTGTCGTTTATAAATATTTTAATTTATTTTCTATAAATATTTTAGTATTCGGATAAGTGGACTAGGTTATTATTGCATTTTAAATTTGATAAACATAGATATTATGAAATATTTAATTGTTCCCTATTTATGTCTAGTTTGTCTCTGCAGGAGTTAAAGTGTATCCTAGACTAGTTTAAAATTGCATTTATATAATTGATCCGTTGCGTCTGAATTGTTAAAATTATTTATAGTTTAAATATATTAGAATTTATAAAGTTGTACGTATCAACTTATAATATTGACTCTGATTGCCCATTTAATTAAGCACTGGTCTTTTATTCTTGATTCATAATCCATATGTTGGCAACTGTTTCATTTCTTTCCATTGAGGAAATAATATATTCATTTGTTGCAATCATCTATAATAATCACTTTTATTTTAAAAACTCTCATATATTCTTTTATTATTCTTAATTCGTAATTCACAAATTTGAAGTTTTCTATATCTCTTTCCATTAGGAAAACTTTCATTATCTTCATGTTTTGACTGATTTGCTTTAAGCATCTTGGATATAAGGATGTTGTCCAAGATCAGGTACACCCACCTCGGTTTTGCAGAGCCGAAAGCGCAGGGGATTTGGATCGCATCAATCAATCGATTAGATATCTCAACATCGAGTAGGTAAGGCTCATAAGATTCTAATCAACGGTTTTGATAACCAACAAATGGGCCAATTGATTTAATATATCTCAGACCCATTTTTATTTTGTTTCCATAGTTTGTGTCATCGTCGGCTATGTTTGTACACCCTCGGAAAGTTTCCTAACATGTATTTAAGCACAGCTTGTTGGTAGTCTTTAGGGATGCTTTTGGATTAATTTTATGTACTGCGAATTCCTATTGGGGTTCTCTGTTGATTGCCATTTTGGAAGTGAAAGATCTTCCCTATTTGGTCTTTTTGGTTTCAGTGGGTTTCAACCCTCACCCTATTCCGTCACCTATAATACTTCGCTCAAAACTAGCGAATCGGAGCATCATCTTTCAGCATCTATATTAATTGAAGCATTATTTGTGTTCAAATCTCTTGATCTAGCTTGTCTGATAAATTCAAGATTAATAGTTTATAGTGCATAATTATCTTCCATCATTCATCCACGACTAGGAACCTTCATTTCTACCCCGTACAGCAACCCCACTCCCATACGACCTCCTAGTTTTCCTGTACCCCTCCTTATTCCCCGTACTACCGCCATAGATTTTGTACTGTCTCCATTGTCGTTCGTACAGCATTCACAAGCCATCCGTACAACATTCACAAGCCTATTGTACGGCCTGCACAAACATTTCGTACAACCCTTTATGTGCCACCGTACGACACATCCGCTACCCTCAAGCATACCATATGGACTGTTCTATACAGTCCTCCAATTGTCCGTACGTTGGCCATTGCCAACTGTACGCCATCCCAACACCCTCAATACTAGTTCCAAATTGCCATACGAACTCTATTTGGTCGCCAAAGTTGTCTGGAGAGCGATTTTTTGATTCGTGTACGGGAATGGGTCATTACAGTGGTATCAAAGCTTAGATCTTGCCAGCCTGTGGACAGTGAATGAGAGTTTATAGCCGAAAGAGGACACATTCCGTTGATCGAATGGCTACCGAACCGGAACCAACAGCGGCCGAACTCGTGGCACTATTGAGAGAACTTGTCAGGAATCAGGCACAGATCACTGATACTCAATGACTCATGGAAGAGACTCTCAAGAAGTTGGCAGACAATAAAATATCCAGAGAACAAAATAGTCACAGCGCGGACTCAGTGTCGGGTAAATCAAACCCTCATCTAGCACACTCAACCTTCCATGCAGACTTTTCCTCCACTGACGGAGGCACAACACAGAGGGAAACAACCAACCTTTGAAGAGATGCAAGAACAACTGAGAGAAGATTGGAAGAATGCAAATTTTGAGAAAGATATATCCTACAAAGATTATGTAGATCTGAGAATGAGATATTTGGGAGGCAAAAACAGAGGATATTTTAACGATGATCTTAGAAGAAAGTTGAGTAAAGTAAATTTGTCTCTATTTGACGGATTTGGATCCATATCTGTGCAAGTGTGGGTAATGAAGGTTGATACTTACTTCTAGCTGAATCCTATGCCAAAAGAAGAGGCAATCAAATTTGCGGTGCTACACTTGGAGGGAGTTGCGCATAAATGGTGGCATCATGGCACCATCACACAAGGGCATAATCAAATAAATACTTATGTAAAATTAACGAAGAGATTGATAGAGAGATTTGATGGCAAAGATCCAGAACTCAATTTCAAAGATTTGGCACAGCTGAGACAAACTAGATCGATCAATCAATACATTGCAAAATTTCAGAAACTCTTTGTTTTGGTCACGGACATTTCCGAAAGAAGACGGGTAGTGCTCTTCATGGACGAACTGACAGAACCTCTGAAAGGTTAGGTAAAAGGGTTCAATCCTGCCACCCTGTCAGAGGCTATCAATAAAGCACAGAGTATGGCATTGTCATCGGCGTCATCCTCTCAAAGTTACTCACATTCCAAGTCGTCGGCATTTCCAAGGGACAAACCTCTACCCAGGAAGCCATCGTTGGACGAAGCTACCAGAGAGAAACTCCGAAGGAAGAAACTGTGTTTCAATTGCAAGGGACCTTAGGAGCCTAGCCACAGATGCCTCAGTAAAGGGAAGATCCATTACATTGAGGTCGTGTCCGATGATGAGGACGAACAGGAAGAAATGTCGACCGAAGACAACCAACTCACAACAACACCAACATGGTCAGTTTAAACCATACGGAGAGAATTGTAGCTTCGGTACAACGTGGAGGAACTATTGTCCTAGCCAGTAGCCCGAGGTGCACAATTTTTCGTGTACAAGGAACCCTTCAAGGACAAAGGGTTATAGTAATGCTTGACAGCAAAGGCACTCTAAACTTCATAAACTCATCTCTAATGAAGCAAAGAGGTCTACCTACGGAGATGCACGTAGGATTGCAAGTCAAGGTTGCCGGAGGGACTCTTCTGCCCTGCACACACTTTTTTCCTCAGCTAAGTATCACAATGGCGAATCACATGGTGACCGAGGATTTCTTCATAGTAGACCTTGATGACATGGAGGTTATTTTGGCTATACAGTGGATGGAGACACTTGATGAATACATTCAGAGCTTCAAACAGATGGATTTCACTTTTGTTGTCGATGGAAAGAAGGTTGTTCTCCACATAATGGAAAATGAGGGTCTGAAGGAAGTTTCTGCGCATCGGATGGAGGCAATTTTTTGGCGTGATGACATTGCGTAGGCTGCACATTGTTTTATCTTGGCGGAACCTATAAAAGGACAACGAACACCTCCACAGGATGATGAACTCCAAGATATTTTGAGTAAACATGATAAAGTTTTCATTGACATTCTTCCTAGCATACCACCTCATTGAGGATCTGAACATATTATCAAGTTGGAAGTAGAAGCCAAGCCGGTCATAACCACACCATACTGCCATCCCAAGAGATTCAAAGATGAGATCAAAAAGACGATTCAGGAATTGCTAGAGAAATGATGGATCCGTCCCAGCTCTAGCCCCTTTGCGTCATCTGTGGTATTGGTCAAAAAGGATGGGACGATGCACATGTGTGTGGACTACCGTGCGTTGAACAAAAAAACAATAAAGAATAGATATCCCATTCCAAGGATAGATGACTTGCTAGATGAATTACATGGCGCAATCTATTTTTCAAAAATAGATCTCCGTTCCGGATACCATCAGATCCGTATGACGGAGGAAGATGTAGAAAAGAAGACGGCCTTTCGTTGTCATTATGGGCATATTGAGTTTCTGGTCATGTCATTTGGATTGACCAATGCACCTGCTACATTCCAATCATGCATGAATCGCATCTTCAACAAACAATTGCGTAAGCACTTATTGGTATTTTTTGATGATCTTATTTATAGAAAGACATGGGAGGAGCACTTGAAACATCTGAATAAAGTCTTAAGTATCATGGAGGAACAATCTTTGTTCGCCAAGCAATCCAAGTGTGGATTTGGTATGACAGAAATATTATACCTTGGGCATGTTGTCAGTAAATACGGAGCTCAAGTTCATCAAGAGAAGATTTAGGCTATCCTTGATTGGCCTCCCCCAAAATCACTCATGGATTTGCGAGGATTTTTCGAACTGTAGAGTTATTACCGGAAGTTCATTAAAGGATTCTCTCAGCTCAGTGCACCCTTAACGGATCTGACAAGAAAGGGGTCTTTCCAATGGAACAAAAAGGCACAAATCACTCTTGATAAACTAAAAGAGGTAATGAGCACTTGTCCCGTACTAGCATTACCCAATTTCACTCGACCGTTCCTTTTGGAGTGCAACATCAATGCGTGGTACTGATGCAAGATAGACACCCCATAGCTTATCAGAGCAGGAAACTTACACAAACATAACACTTATATTCCATATACGACAAAGAAATGTTGGTCATCGTACATGCACTAACCAAGTTCCGGCAATATCTGGTGGGTGCCAAGTTTGTCATCCGTACAGATCACAACAGTTTGAGATATTTTCTGAAGCAACAGGACTTGAACGAAAGGCAACAAAAATGGGTAAGCAAGGTTCAAGCTTTTGATTTTGACATTGAATATGTGAAAGGGAAGAACAATGTGGTTGCAGATGCCTTGTCTAGGAAACCCACCATCTGTCACTAAACTAGATTTCAGCTGAGTGGAAGGCACACTTGTTGGTAGAATACTCCAAAAACACATTTCCCTGTGAGCTAATGGATGGCAACACCCAGGATGATAGGTACAAAGTGGTGGATGACATCATCTACTATAAGAATCGGATATTTTTGGTGCTAGAGTCCAAATTGAAGCAAAAAAACTTGAAGGAAGTACACGACTCACCCTTGGCGAGACACCCGAGGTTCCTCAAAACTTATAGAAGTCTCCAAGAGAGGTTTTCATGGAAAGGACTTAAAGGAGACGTGTTGCAGTATGTGAGAGTGTGTGGTTTGCTACTAGAACAAATCCGAACATACTCTACCTGCCAGGTTACTGCAACCTCTACCAATTCCAAAACATAAATGGGAAAGTATCTCGATGGATTTCATAACGAGGCTTCCCAAGGTGAACAGAAAGGATTGTATTTTCATGGTGGTTGATAGATTGACAAAGTACGCACATTTCTTCGCCATCTCCTCAAATTTTCAGGCCGCACAAGTTATCGATCTGTTTTTAAAAGAAGTCTTTCGTCTACACAAGTTACCCCGTAACATTTGTCAGTGATCGGGATGGGCAATTTATCAGTATCTTTTGGACAGAACTATTTCGATTGGCGGAAACGGAATTGTCACCAAGTACTAGTTACCACCCGCAGACAGACGGACAGACGGAGATTGTGAACAAGTGGGTCAAAGGTTACCTTTGAAACTATGTTTCGGCACAACAACAAGCATGGGTCAAATAGATACATCTAGGGGAGTATTGCTACAATACCACATACCACATCTCCATCGAAATGGCACCATTCAAAGCTCTGTATGGGTACGAACCCCTTTCCTTCATCAACACAGTTTTAGGTGACAGTCGCACACCAAGTGCGAGAGACTAGCTTCAGGAGGGACAAGACATACTGAGACGCTTGAAGGAAAACTTACAGCGGGTGCAAAATCAACAGAAGATGTACGCCAACAAACACAGACTGGAGAGGAGTTCGAAGTAGGGGACTTAGTTTATCTCATGCTTCAGCCATATAGACAATCCTTATTGAAGGAAAAAGGAAAGGAAAAATTGAAGCCACAATTTTATGGCCCCTATTGTGTAGTTCGTCGCATTGGTGAAGTCGCGTACAAGTTGGAACTTTCGGAGGGAAGCCATATTCATGACGTCTTTTATGTTTCATATCTGAAGAAGGCCATAGGGTAGAACATCACGGTTGCTACAGACCTTCCACCACTTAATGAAGACGGCAAGCTCATCCTAGAACTAGCCGAGATCATCGAAGTATGTGAGAAGACTCTGCGGAACCGCACGGTGAAGGAATATTTGGTGCATTGGAAACACTTGTCATTGTACGATGCGATGTGGGAGGGTGAGCACATTCTCCAACACCCAGCATTGCATTTGCTCAAGGACAAGTAAAATTTGGGACAGGAGGACTGTAATGTTCCCGTTATAAAATAAATAAATTATCAAACTATTGTTAATGGGCCGATTGATTTAATATATCTCGGACCCATTTTTATTTTGTTTCTGTAGTTTGTGTCGTCGTTGGCTATGTCTGTACACCCTCGGAAAGTTTCCCGACGGGTATTTAAGCACGGCTTGTTGGTAGTCTTTAGGGATGCTTTTGGATTAATTTTATGTACTGCGAATTCCTATTGGGGTTCTCTGTTGATTGTCATTTCAAAAGTGAAAGATCTTCCCTATTTGGTCTTTTCGGTTTCAGTGCATTTCAACCCTCACCCTATTCCATTGCCTGTAATACTTTGCTCAGAACTGGCAAATCGAAGCATCATCTTTCGACATCTATATTAATTGAAGGATTATTTGTGTTCAAATCTCTTGATCTAGCTTGTCTGATAAATTCGGGATTAATAGTTTATGGTGCATAATTATCTTCCATCTTTCATCCATGATTGGGAACCTTCATTTCAACCCTGTACAGCAACCCCACTCCCGCACGACCTCTTGGTTTTCCCGTACCCCCTTCCTTATTCCCCATACTACCTCCATAGATTTCATACTACCTCCATAGTCGTTCGTACAGCATTCACAAGCCATCCGTACAGCCTGCACAAACATTTTGTACAGCCCTTTCTGTGCTACCGTACGGCATATCTGCTACCCTCAAGCATACCATACGGACTGTTCTGTACAATCCTCCAATTGTCTGTACGTTGGCCATTGCCAACCGTACACCATCCCAACACCCTCAATACTAGTTCCAAATTGCCGTCCAAACTCCATCTGGTCGCCAAAGTTGTTTGGAGAGCGATTTTCTGATTCGTGTACAGGAACGAGTCATTACATGCAACAGCATGAATTAAAAATATGATGTTATATTTTCAATTTGACTTTCACTTTTTGATAAATATAACTTATATTCACTTTTTGTTATGTTTTTAAGTTACTTTGACTTTAAATTTTTAATTTAAATTGACTATAGTGCACTTTATGTTATAATTTTAAGTTGATTTATTTATTAATTTTTCACGTAAAGTAAATATGTAACTATATAGTTTCAATTTAATTTTTGGTTTTAAAAATCAAATGTTTATTTAAATGTTACTTTAAAATGATGTTTATATGCTAAGTTACCAAATTCTCTCTAGCAACCCTCAAAGTCTGGTTCAATTCTATAAAAAGTTTGGTCCTTGTCAAATTCTCTTGCAGAGCTGTGAATTTTCTGCAAATTCTGTCAGAGGAACCCAGGTAGAGTTTGCAGCGAATTTTAAAGAATTTGTTGTCTAGACCTGGGCTGAATTTGGTCTCAGAACATTTTTCTTAGACTTTTTAAAGTGTTTTTTTGACCTCTCAATCCTACAGTGACCACTAAAAAGACCAAAAAAGATGTTTATATGTCATTTATGCATTTGTGTATGAAAATGAAAACTTGCTTATAAAGGAAATCCAAATTGACAATAGGTTACATCTAAATTGATGATTATAGAGAAATGTCTTTAAAAAGATATGATATGTTTGAATCCGAGACTTCAAATTTGTATCACCTTATGACATAGCCTGGTTAGAAATTCTCTAAACAATACAAAATAAAAATTCAGATAATTGCACTTATCTTTTGACAATTCCTTTCATTCTCAAACTGTCCCCATGATATGGAAATATGTTCCATGCATGTGACCAAGCCAGTGTGTCAATTTGTATGTAGTGCTAAATGATGCAATTAATGTCCTATTGAACTAAAACATAGATTTGGTGGTGTATTATGCTATGTTCCTTTACTATTAGCAGATTCAAGTATGGATTTATTTTTTATGCATATATATATTTTAACAAAACATATGTTTTTGTACAGATGAACCCAAAACAAATCCGAACCCAAGCCTAAAAAAATTTAGATGAATCTCAAACCCGCATTCGTACCAGAATCCAAACCGACAACTTAGTTTATATGTTATATTTCAAAATATGATAAATAAATATTGTTTATGACCCATTTTGTAACATTTTTATAATTTTAGTGAATTACATGACTTAAGTCTTCATAAGTGGACATTTTATATGCAATAACATGTAAAATCCATCAAAAGTGGACATTTTACATGTCACTGCATATAAAGTTTACTTTAGTGAACCTTTTAGATGTCATTACATCAAAAGTTCATCATAAGTGGACCCTTTTGATGCTATTGTATCAAAAGTGAAGATTTCATGCTTATACATCTAAAAGGTGAGTTGCATTTTAAAATATGCTTCTTCCCCCAAAAGGTGAGTTTTTGTCTGTGAGCACACTTTAGAACATGTAATGGCACCCAAAAAGTGCGATTTTGGAGGGATGCATGTTTTAAAATGTGTAAATGACTCCAAAAGGTCTGATTTGATCAAAAGACATGTTTTAATATATGCATTGACCCTCCAAAAGTCCGTTTTTGAAGAACATGCTCTTGCCCTCCAAAAACTCGATTTTGATCATAACTTGAGATTTTCTCAATGGATTTGCATGAGATTTCTTCCATTGGAGGCATTTTTGGTTGGCAATGATTTCTCTTGCTTCTAAAACGGATTTATTAAGCTCAAAAATGTTTTTGAAAGCTTCATGATAGGGCACGTTTTTGGAGAAATCAGCAAATAAATCCTTTTTTAATGCATGTTTTAGCGCCCAAGCAAATCAATTTGGCATATTTTGGAGGTTACATTGCATTGTGGTTCATATTTTGGTGTTTAATGATCAAAACGTTTTGATCTTTCATCATGGAGAAAAACATGTTTACCAAAAAATGTCCCACAAGCATGACAATCCAAAAACGTTGGACCTTGGAGTGTTTCTAGGGCACGTTTTGGTATCTTCCACCTAAAACGCCTTGTTTGCTGCTTTCTCCCATTCGAATTTGCAAAAGTTTGAAAGGTTCAAGTGTTTTTGAACAATTTTTCAAACCTTGGAGCATCTTTTTCCTTCATTTTTGGCACATGTAAGTGGACTCTTTCTTTCTTGCTTTAAATTCATCCTTATCTTGCTGATTTTATGCATGAAATTACTTAATGGTTGTCATTTGTTAAAATCTTTGCCATGGAAAGTGCATTTTTCCTTTAAAAATGAAATGTTTATTCATTTTCATGTTTTGGTTCTTTCCCAAGTCCCAATATTGAATTTGAGTGTTAAAGTGCACTGCATCTTGGCATGTTTGAGTCACTTTCCAAAGGTATGCGTTTCTTTTGTGTTTTGTGCTTGCTTACCGATTTTCTTCACTTGGAGAAATTGTAAGTTCTTGCCCAAAAACTTGTTTTTGTTTCATTACATGTGAAAGCATCATCACATTCCACATTCTGTTTGCGTGTCACCACACTTCACATTCTCATCCGACAAATGCAATTACATGTTTTCTATTTCATTCACCATCCACACATGCATGTAATCCCATTTTTCGCTTCAATTTTTCACCCATCTCACATTCTGCATCCACTCGCATGACACGACTACACGAAAAGCATTACATGTAATTACACTCAAAAGGTTCGATTTTGATTATACGTCACATTTTGGAAAGTCAAAAAGATGTCATTTTCATCTCCCATGTACTTTGACTTCCCCTTTTTACCAAAAGTGACTATAAGCAAATACATTTTTCTGCATCTTTCCGTGCTTTCCATCTCATCCTTCATTCTCACTTATATGTGAAGTGCATACTTCACCCGCATTCGCATCTCATCTCACCTACCCTCTCCCATTACATGTTGCACTTACATGTAATCATTTTTCATACAATAAAGTCTTGAAAACACTAAGTCACTTTTGAAATCAGCAATTTTCATTTGTATGCATTCTCATGTGTTCCATCTTCATGCATTCTCATTCATTCTATTTCACTCCAATTTCCATATTCTCACTTTTATACCATTTCATTCCACTTTCCATTCATTTGATTCCGCATTCCACCGCATATGAATATGCTTTCTAAGTCACTTTGTCGGATTTGTGAAATTTCCTATACATTTTTGAATCTTCGCTGCTGATCCAAAATCCATTTGTATAGAGATTCTTTTTTATGATGTATTTGTGTTTTGGGATTTTTGTGTTGCAGTGCAAGCACAGGACATGTCCTCGCCATCCAAATCCAAAGGCAAAATGAAATATCAATATGATAAAAAATTGGCTCATGCAGCTCCTTCAGTCATATCTATTTTGGATAACGTGTTGGACAGAAAGATTGGTCATGTGGATGTGGTTGATTTTCAACAAAGAGTTGAAGCTCCAACGAGTCATTAAATGAAGCATATTAAGAGAAGCAATATTCACCTGGTTCCACATTTCCCATGGCGGCTATAGAATCTGACTTCATTTTTGGATGTGCACAGCATTTCACTCCTAAGACGAAGACTATTAAAGATGCTGATGAAAAGGTTATCATTAGTCTTGATCTTAAGGTCATTGAGCAATTTTTCAAGGTCCCACATAAAACAGAATGCGCTGATTTGACCAAAGAATCATCATTGGCATGTTAGAATGAGCAAAGGGGTAATTATCAGAAATATTTCAACCTTTACTAGTTAGACAATAAAAGAAACAATTTCTCCAAATTGCCAAAGACTGGTTATCGGTCAAATTTCAAACAAGAATATAAAGATCTTATCATCCTTCTTAGCAGGATTTGTGGCTTTAAAGATTCTACTGATTTCGAGCCATGGATGTATAAGTTCATGTTTCAAATTATGGAGAGTAAAGAACATATCTTTTGGGGAGAACTCATCAGTATTGCACTCTATCAACAAATATGCAATGTGAGAACATCAATACCTTTCTACATGAATTCTTATCTTGTTTACATTGCTGCTGCCATGGGTTCTTTCTCTAGTCTTTCTACCAAGGGAGATCGTCTTCAAGTTCCTATTTGGGATTACTATGACCAAATCACTTTGGCAAATAGTAAATTCCAATTCAAAGAATCCAAGATGCCTTCTTTGAGTATTTCTAGTGTTTGTTTAACAAGCAGCTGTCTGTCAAAAGAGTATCTGATGCAGCATGGGAGAAGGTGAATCAATACGGCTGTATTTTTATTCAATTTCCCACTTTCACATATTTGAGAGTTGGATATTTCAAAGGTGAGTCGTATACCTTACCTAGGTATGCTACAGATTCGAATCATCCTGATAGAGCTAGCTAGACAGCTCATGGACGTGCAAAGTGAACAGCGTGCTTTGCATAGGCCTAGTTTTGGATTACCTCAGCTAAACCTTTGGCTACTGGCAATTATTCAACCATTTCTGTACGTAAAGCAAAGAACACGGAAGCATAGTTGCAGTTGATTACCTTGAAGAAGTTTAAGGCCAAATTTGATTATGACTATCGAGAGATGAATTCTCAAATGAAAAGAGCCTACACTCATGTTCATCACATCGAAGACATCTGGAAAGATATAAGGATAGAACTTCACATCATGAAGATGGACTACTGCAGATTAACTTTGCAGCAGATCATTGATCTTAATATGTTGGAAATTCCTTCAGATTTCCAAGTTGAAGATGATGGCAATATCCTTGATCCAGAATTTCATCAAGCCGGCTTTGATAAGAATTTGCCCTTTTCCTATCCAATGGCAACAAAAGGAAGGTATGTCTATCATGGATAGATTTGAATTCATCTTAGTCAACACCAACAAATGGTTGAAAAGTAAAGGCCTTAAAAGAGTAAATCCTAAGATGGGCTTGGATGGTGGAAGTTTTGGTCCTCCTGGCAGGAAATCACAACTAGAAATTACAGGGAAGGATGGTACCTCATCTTCTAATGCTAAGGGTTCCCTTAAATTCAAATTGAAGGGCGGAAAAGGAACTAAATCATCTCAAGTTCCTAAACCAATTCAAGAATCATTGGAAGAATTGGAAACAGAATCCAATAAAGGAAATTCAAATGAAGAAGGGGAAATCATGATTATATCTCCTCTAAAGCCTGCACAAGTTTGTACATCTTCTATACATCATGAACCTTTTTCTACATGAGGTTGATGATGATGTGGATTCATTCTCCACTGTTTTCACACCTTCCATTCCAATTTCGAAGGTTAATACTATGGCTCCTCCTATTTCCTCTGTTGCTCCTCACGTCCCTCCACATGAACAATATGATCATTTATCTTCAATGGTCAAGTTTCTCAACTTGATACATCTTTGACAGGATTTGAACTTTCTATGATGGAGTCTTCTCAACATGTTCCTATGCCTTCACTTGTACAGACCGAATCTTGCTCAATCACTACGGAAATACAATCTAGATCAATGTCAATGATTTCCACCGTACCTACTTCTGCAGATGAAAATTTCAGTCTACCTGCATGGTTGAGCAAAATAACAACAAAGAGAAGGAAAGTGGTTGTTCCTCCTAACAATCTTCCTGTTAAGAAGACTAAATCCAAATCTTTGAAAGACAAGATTGTTTCCAAAATTTTGGTTGATTCTGATAAAACCAAATTTGTTGAAGTTGTTGAGCCCTTGGTAGATAAACCTATTGAGGAACTTACTCGTTTTGACTACAAGTTTACTAAAGTTGAAACTGGAAAGCAATCACGTTTGAGTTGTTTGCAAGATGCTCAAGATGCATCATTCCTAGCGCAAGCCTTATCTCATCTTTCTATTTCCGATCATCATTCCCAAGATGGTGTCTTTGTATAATGTAACCTAGGATATTCGCTCCACTATAGACCTTACCCAGTACCCGTAGGCTTTACCTAGTACCTCTGAGTGGTGTCACCCAGCCCATTCCACCGCAGGCCTTATCTCATTGTTGAAGAGGATGACCAACATTATAATTTATTAAACCTTTAATAAATATTCTTAAAGCAATTTCAAGTCAATCAAGATTTATACTTAATTGATTAATAATAATGTTTGTAACAATCATTTCAATTATCCAATGATATTATTATTTAGAACCATTAGTTATATACATTTATAATTTCATACGAATACATGTACATCTTATATACATTACAAACATAACATAATCCTTCATTTCAACAATAGAAATTAAATAGCATAATACTTAAAATAGAAAAAATTAACCATACCTTATTTTTACTTCTCATATGCTATGGTGAACCTCTTTTAAATTTACCTCATTTAAGCCTTGCTTGGTAGGCGATGGGTCCCATTGTACCTGCTTCAAGATCATTATATGATGGCACAACCAAGTCAATATGGAGGCCTTAATTCACAAAATTGCCTTCTAAACAATATCTCCTTTAATCTTTTCCCATGCTTTCCTTGTTAGATCACATTCTTATCAATGTTTTGTAATTACTCCAATGTTTTTGGACTGGTCATGTCCCTTAAACTCCTTCAACATTTTTGCTGAATCCTTTTTAGTTTTTACTTGTATATCACCAATGGATTTATAGTTCTAACATGTGAGAGAATCCATAGTTGCATATTAAATTGCAATAGTATGAGGTGATCCTCGGTAGAATTATTTGCGAGTTACTAGATTCTCATATTCAGCACTTGGACATTGGTATAGAAATTTATTATTTGAGATCTTCCCTATTATACTTGTATACGAGATGGTCTCTCCCAATTGGCATCTGTCCAAAGCCATTGCATTATGGAGGTTGAAGCATGCAGCGTTATACTGAGCAAAGCATCTCCACCATAAAGATTTGGAAAACCAGAAAGCAAAAATTTATACATTGCTGTCCAAAGAGCAGAATCACGTTTTTGCGTTTTAGCCTTAGATTTGGAGCTATTTTTGAGCAGCAAATGATGTTTTCCATATCTAAATTTTCCTTCAAACCATTTCTCATAATTGGATAGCAAGTTTTCATCTTTTTAATGCATTTTTGTGAAACCGACAGACCCCAAAACGCCCAGCATCTCCAAAAACGACCCAGATTTTAATGATTGTGAATGTAGTTTCAGCATTTCAAGATAGTAACAATAGAGATCAGTCAATAAAGTTAGAAGAGCATTTGTAGCTAGACGGTGACATAATTGCTTTTCTTCTTGGAGTGTTTCTTGTTTAGATGTTTTACCTCTGTTGTCATTGATTCCCTTCAATTTGTCGGCTACCAGTTTATGCTTATCTCTATGTTAAGTGAGAATGCAAAGTATCAGTACAGAAGGAGGATCAATGTCTTCCACTTCAATGCTGTGGTGCCTTAACTGTATTTTTTCGTTGAATATACACAAAACTACCGGTTATCTTTTAGATGATAGTTCCGCTCCTTACATGTCCTTTATGATCCATTGTTAAATCTCTCTATCATTTCAGATGTATAATTAGTTTTCCCAGGATGAACTATCAACTTCTCTTCTTGCCTTAATGGATGTCAATGCCCACAAGTATCTTCTTTTTGATGCTCAGTGACTTTCTCTGTTGATTAGTTCCCTCACAGTATTAATTATATGATCAATCTTAGTAGGATTCGGATGAATCATTAATATGGCTTGATTCTGACTGTCCTTTGCAATTGTTGATCAATTGATCTACACAATTCACGATGATGTCTTGAACGTGTCAATTTGTAAACTGATTTTTATTTTCTTGATGAATTCTCAACTATCAAATTGTTGAGGAAAATCACGAGTTTGGTTGAAACATATTTCCATCATGTCAAACCTCTACAGAGCTTTCCTTGCTTGGAAGAGTTGTGCATAGACACCACGTTATCTGGATTGGAAAAGATGAGTTATTAGACCTTGTTACAGATTCTTATGCTGGAATCACCTGTAAGTCAATAGACCTATTTGTTTACTGCTGGTGCAACCACTTTCTGCAGTTCATCATACAAAACAAATTTGTTTTCATGAATGGACGCAGATCCCGTAATGACCTCTAATAGGGTCTTATGTAATTTTTTCTCAAAATTACCAATTAGGGTCAGGGCCGATAATAGTCGTGAGCCATTTCCTTGGGAGCAGTTTAGTAAATCATGCCATAATTACATTCTGACTTTAGTATGCTGCCTTCATATTATTACTCCAACCTTCATTTGTGCGCCAAAATCTAAAATTATATAGGCCGAACAAATATACTACTACAAATTGGTTTCTGTAGTGACTTTACAACCCATCTTAATTTCTGCACAGAAATGATAATCTTTTATGGCCAAATAATATTTAACCTTTAACTTGCTTGATTATGTTATTTTGATATACTCTAGTGGCTTGTAATAGATTGTCCTTAGTGCAGGATATAACCAACATGGTTTTGGGATTGATGTTCTGATAGATCCTCTAATAAGATATCGTGTTAAAATTTGTTTCTGAATCAACTCCACACAATGATATTTGGTTCTAAATAAACCTAATATGATGGCAAGGTCAATGGGTCAATGCTTTGATAAAGTTTTGTAAAAATTTATTTTTGTACAAACATTACAGGATGGCAAGATCGAGGCTCTGATACCACTTGTAATGTCCCCTTTCAAGACATTCGATATTTTCCTCTTAAATTGTATATATTTGATAGTATTTCATATGGTCCCCCTTCAATATTTCAAACTCTATATATATATATAGTAATCATAGAGACGTGTCTTTTCATTAATTATATTTTATTAATAATAATATTTAATTATATTTAATTATATATTTATATTAATAAGCTTGGTTATATTAATCAATATCATATGATATATTATATTAATAATAATTATATTATAACATATATTATTTTAATAATATATCAACTATTATATTATATTATATGATAATATGTAATGTCCCCTTTTTAGCATTCATAGTATGATGTTGTCGTTAGCTGATTTCCCCACAGTCCCGTAGGCTAACCAGGACATTAAAGGGGCTTAGAGGCCATTTGGCCTAGATAGTTTCAATTGCAGGTCTTTTTGAGGGGTTTTGAGGCAACTTTGGGCATACTTACTATTTATAGTAAGTCATCTTGGATATGGACGGACATCCAGTGGCAGCAGTATGTCGATGGTAATTGTTTAAAATCGGCAAGAAGACTTGTATATCATTGATAAGATTTGTTATGCATTGATAAAGCTATTTTATAAAGTTAAATTTAAATATTTAACTTTATTAATGCATAGACTATAGTTTGTGAGAAATATTTAAATTAAAAGAGTCCCCTTTATTTTATAACACATTGGAGACATAAGTTACATAAAAGGAGTGATGTTTTATCCCACATTGAGAAAACGAAGGATTGAGCTCTTATGAGAACACTATAAAAGAAAGGGATGAGCTTCTTTTTAGTATGCTTGGGAAAATCAAAGAAATTGGGAAATTTTCTGGAGATCATGTCTCAATAGTTTGAAGGACGAAATCCCTTCAAGCCGAAAATCTTGACGCCATTAAAAGATATGGTCTTGAGATTCAACAGGGTAGAAGTCTGAAAAAAGCAGATACGAAAAAGTAGCCCGAAAAAGCGGAACCGAAAAAGCAAGCCGAAAAAGCAGTCCGAAAAGGTAGAACTGAAAAAGCAAGCCGAAAAAGCAGTTCGAAAAAGCAAATCGGAAAGGCAAAACAGAAGGGGCAGCATTGAAAAAAATTATTACAGCCATCTACAACTAGGTTCCTTTATTAGTATTGTTTTTTTTAGGGTGTTATAAGTTTCAGCTGTAAGTGTGCATTATACCAGTATTATCATTTTGTAATCCATGTAAATGTCAAAAGTCTTGGCCATATTTCATGAGCATTGTATTAGAAATTTCATTGCAAATTAAGAAAATAATAGTTGTTGGTGTCATTTAAGCAATTCAATATCATTATTTATCAGCTAGTTAGTTTGCACACCAACTGTTTGTTAAAATGCCAGTTGGCTGTAGGTGTTCATTTCTCATGCTTAGATCATATATATGCACTGAATATTGTCAAAAATTAGTAGCACGCTCATGTTAGGCCATTGTGTAGTCCATTTGGAGTCTTCTAGCACAAGATTCTCATTGATGCAAATTGAAAAAGAGTCATTTAAAGCCAGCTGAAAAACTATATCAGTCATATGTCCCTTGCATGTAAATTGTTTGATGAAATTCCTTGAGCTTTCATCAGCATTGTTTGAGGGCAGATTTGAGGAGGGCCATTATAGTGCTATCAGAGCTTGCTTGCAAAGTGTTTGACGAAATGTCAAACAACTGAAGTATAAAGATTTTTGGTGTTTGAAGAAGTTATAACCTATTGGGGTTATTACAGTGGTATCAGAGCGGTTTCTTGCCATCCTGTGTAGGTCTTATTGGGAATTTGGATTAGCCAGATAGAGAGAAAAATGTTTGACAAAATGAATGCAGGTCCAGATCAGGGAAAGGAAAGATTCTTACAGTTATTAGACACTTTAGCACAGGGACAGCAATCAGCAAAGCAGAGAGCACAGGAACAGAGTCAGAGATTGGAGCTTATGATGCAGATGATGGCTTGTCAAATGGGGTTGAATGCTAATGTGGGTGGAGGAAATAATCAGAATGGTAATAACCAGAGTGGTAATAATCAGGATGGGACACATAATGGAAGCGAACAAGTTGGGAACAATTTCGGTCATGCACCCCAGCAAACTAGGACAGTGAGTTCAAGGCCCATTATTCCCACATTTCCTCCTAGAACTCCAGAGCAGCCCGTACCAGAGCCCCAGATCACTGATATACAGGACCAACTAAGGAGAGATTGGGAAGCCGGAGGTCCAGACTTTACTGCTGCAATTACCTTTAGGAAGTATATAGATGTGCGGATGAAGCATATGCCACGTGGACATGACAGGAACTAGAGCTATGAGCTACAGATGAAAGTAGGGAAACTTCAGTTACCATATTACGATGGCTCGGAGAAGTCTACAGCAAGAGCTTGGGTTCAAAGGCTTGACACATACTTTCAAATGAACCCTATGCCTGAGGAAGAAGCTATTAATTATGCAGCAATTCACTTGGATGGGTTAGCACACGAGTGGTGGCATCATGGTATGGTCACTATGGGTCATGCACACATTACCTCATATGTGGAGTGTAAGGAGAGACTTATTGAACGTTTTGATAGGCCTAAGGATTGTAACTTCCCTATGACAGGCAGAAACTTGTATGAGGAGTTTAACAGACATGCTGATTCGATACAGGGAGACATTAGCATATCTTCAGGTAATGGTTTATCTGCATCATCTTCACAGGTAGAAGGGGTTACAGATGTTGTGCAGGTTGAGCCAGAAGGTGATATCACAGGCACACTGGATTGTGCGATTGACACAGATAGTGACTCCAGTACAGTTGGGCTGGATGAAGTTACAGCAGTTGAGGATACTGTCATGTTTGAGGATAGTACAGTTGATCAAAAAGTGAGCATTCAGGACTTTGCAGAAAGTGAGTATCAGGCACAGTTGGATGCTTCTTCACATGAGATAGAGGCTAGTAGCTCTTTACTTGGTTTGGCACGCCAGTTGGAGACAAGGGACAAGAATATTGTCACGGCTTTATCTCATCATGATAGGATACATAGATTGATTGAGAATCACATTTGGATGATTCAACTGCAGGGGAGACAGAAAGGAGTCACAACAGGTTCTTCTTGTGACGACTTACAGCAGATCAAGGAAGGCATGGAGGCAATGAAGTTGGCTCTCCAGGATTCTGAGAGACATGTGGACGAGCGTTGTCTTGAGGTGAGTTCAGTTCGGGAGTTAGCGCATATAGCAAGGACTCAGTTTGCTTTTACAGTCGGGTCACATATTGATGATGATATGAGTACGTCTAGCATTCACACTCCGGATTCAGAGACTGTACACAGGTGCGTGAAGTCAGTTGGTATTGTTCACATTACTCAGGTGAGAAGTTTACTTGAATTGCCAGTTGGTTTCCATTCATGGATTAGATGTTGGGATCCTTATCTTAGTACTTGGGATCGTTTTGACCGGAGATATTTATCATTCTTTGGTAGTAGTATCTGTTGCACCATCATGGACTTGATTAGTAGCTTGCCAGGTGTAGTTCTCATCCATGCCAGCAGCTTGTTTGATGCTGGAATTAGTTTTTACACACTTTTGTTGGGCATTGTTCATGTATCCAGTCGACCATTCTTGTTGGAATGGGTTGATGATCTCTCAGATATGACAAAGTTTACAGAAGAGTCCCAGGATCTGATTATTACAGATGACACCCAGGGGGATGTTGTGGACAGTTTTGAGGACATAGTCTCCTCAACAGTTTCCTTTGATACGGAGGTTTATGTTGATGCCTCAGTCACTCCGTTTGATGATACAAGTTCAGCAGTTGGACTGCAAAATTTGGATGGCAGTATTACAGATGATAGCCATTCTGAGGTTACTCCTTTGGACAGTGTACCAAGGGTAGAGTATAGGAGTTTGACCAGTCAGCACAATCATGTGTCTAGTCAGCTAAGAGTTTGCGAGCGAGACATTTCTATCGCTTGCGAGCTTTTCGATGCTGCTCGTCAGTTGTTAGTAGTTTATGGATGGGGTTCTCCTACTAGTGATGAGCAGGGAGGCAGTTATCTTTCCTTGACAGAGATCCACTCTTTATGGGAGGCTATCCGGATTCTGAGACAGAATTATATGCAGTTGGTAGCCGACAGAGATTATCTTATGGAGTGGGGGAGTACAGCATACGATGCATTATTGGCCAAGGAAGATGAGGTGAGTGAGCTTACTCAGCAGCTCAAGGTGACTTCTGAGATTCTTGAGAGTACACAATTGGCTTTCGAGGAGTCACAGTTTCATTTGGCTAAGGTGACAATGGAGTTAGAGCGACTGCAGTCTTTACCGGATTCTGTACAATCACGGACCGTGGTGTCTGGTGATCCACGGATGTCCATGGTCGAGGTTGATAGAGGTAGTGGAGATGAGGACATATCTGTCCACGACACTAGTATTGGCATATTTGGTCCGTTTTCACTAGAGGCAGGTTCAACTGAGTTGGACACTGCAACTGAGCGTTGTGATATGTTTGACTTGGAGGGCACAAAGGCTAGTGATGTTGTTGTTGATTTTGCACTCTTGGCTATATCATCCTCTGACTTAGCTGATGATCAGTCACAGGTGGTTGTATCACGTCTGCAGGATGAGTCTTTGACTGGGATTGGTTCTTTTTACCGGCATTATACTGTAGGATATGTTCATCGGTTTGCTTTTGATCCATGTGCTAAGGAGTTAATGGCAGACAAGTTTGGTCTGGGCTCTTGTTTTTGTTATCTACCGTGTAATGACTATTCACCATTAGCAATGCATGGGTGTTATGGTTATGAGACAGTGGCCGGTGATCTGCAAAGTTGTGTTAATTGCAGTAGATGTGCAGTGTGTGGATTCTTTGTATTTGGTGGAGTTTCATGCGGGAGTATTCATCGTTGTTGCAGAATTGTATTGTACATTCCACATAGGCTAGTGGGATGTGTTGATGGTATTTACTATGTTGGCAATTTGGGTTATTTACTCTACTTGGGTTCTAATATTTCGAGAGCTTGTTTCTCATGGGTTCCTGACTTTGGAGTTTGGGTGAGTTGTATTCGCCAATTTGATTATGGATTCCTCTTGGTTAATTTTCAAAGGTTGTTGCAAGAGCTTATGTTGACTGACAGCAGTATAGTTCATGACTACATTTGGGATCCAGTTGGATTGATTGGGTTGTTGTTCGACCATTGCTTGGGGACAAGCAATTTTGGGAAGGGCGGACTGTAATGTCCCCTTTTTAGCATTCATAGCATGATGTTGTCGTTAGCCTATTTCCCCACAGTCCCGTAGGCTAACCAGGACATTAAAGGGGCTTAGAGGCCATTTGGCCTAGATAGTTTCAGTTGCAGGCCTTTTTGAGGGGTTTTGAGGCAACTTTGGGCATACTTACTATTTATAGTAAGTCATCTTGGATATGGTCAGACATCCAGTGGCAGCAGTATGTCGATGGTAATTGTTTAAAATTGGCAAGAAGACTTGTTTATCATTGATAAGATTTGTTATGCATTGATAAAGCTATTTTATAAAGTTAAATTTAAATATTTAACTTTATTAATGCATAGACTATAGTTTGTGAGAAATATTTAAATTAAAAGAGTCCCCTTTATTTTATAACACATTGGAGAGATAAGTTACATAAAGGGAGTGATGTTTTATCCCACATTGAGAAAACGAAGGATTGAGCTCTTATGAGAACACTATAAAAGAAAGGGAAGAGCTTCTTTTTAGTATGCTTGGGAAAATCAAAGAAATTGGAAAATTTTTTGAAGATCATGTCTCAATAGTTTGAAGGACGAAATCCTTTCAAGCTGAAAATCTTGACGCCATTGAAAGATATGGTCTTGAGATTCAACAGGGTAGCAGTCTAAAAAAAGCAGATACGAAAAAGCAGCCCAAAAAAGCAGAACCGAAAAAGCAGGCCGAAAAAGCAGTCCGAAAAAGCGGAACCGAAAAAGCAGGCCGAAAAAGCAGTTCGAAAAAGCAAATCGAAAAGGCAAAACAGAAGGGGCAGCATTGAAGAAAATTATTACAGCCATCTACAACCAAGTTCCTTTATTAGTATTGTTTTTTTTAGGGTGTTATAAGTTTCAGCTATAAGTGTGCATTATACCAGCATTATCATTTTGTAATCCATGTAAATGCCAAAAGTCTTGGCCATATTTCATGAGCATTGTATTAGAAATTTCATTGCAAATTAAGAAGATAATAGTTGTTGGTGTCATTTAAGCAATTCAATATCATTATTTATCAGCTAGTTAGTTTGTACACCAACTGTTTGTTAAAATGCCAGTTGACTATAGGTGTTCATTTCTCATACTTAGATCATATATATGCATTGAATATTGTCAAAAATTAGTAGCACACTCATGTTAGGCCATTGTGTAGTCCATTTGGAGTCTTCTAGCACAAGATTCTCATTGATGCAAATTGAAAAAGAGTCATTTAAAGCCAGCTGGAAAACTATATCAGTCATACGTCCCTTGCATGTGAATTGTTTGATGAAATTCCTTGAGCTTTCATCAGCATTTTTTGAGGGCAGATTTGAGGAGGGCCATTATAGTGGTATCAGAGCTTGCTTGCAAAGTGTTTGACGAAATGTCAAACAACTGAAGTATAAAGATTTTTGGTGTTTAAAGAAGTTATAACCTATTCGGGTTATTACATAATACTTTATTAACATGGTATTGCCATATAAAATATATCTTTCATCATAATATCTTTATTTAATAGATTATTATTTCATTTGTAGGTAAATTACTATAATATGATATATATAATATGATATTATATGATTATAATATAATATAATATTTATAAATATTATATGATTATAATATAATATAGTATCACTTCTAAATATTATTTTAATATAATATTACTTATAAATATTATTATTTAGTATTACTTTATATATAATACTCATTTAAATTATATGTCAAAATGGGGATATCACCGATACATAGTAATTGTATCTCAAATGCAGAGTTGTGCAAGGACGATAGCACATGTATGAGTGATCTTGTGGTGGACAGTTCTAATTTAGTTTTTTATCACAATGCAGTTAGTGAGACACAAAGCTTGCATAGGAGTCAGGGGTTACAAAGGCATCATGTGACTTATCAGCTGAAGGTGAGTGATAGTGACATTTATTCATCTCTTGATCATTATGATGCTATTTGGCATATGCTAGCTACATCTGGTTGGGGTGCCCCAATGTCAGATGAGCACAGTGACAGCAGTCTTTCCCTAGCAGAGGTTCATGCGCTTTGAAAGGCTATTAGGATCTTGAAGCATAGTTACTCTGATTTAGTTGATGGCAAAGATTACCTTCTAGAGTGGGATAGCACCTGCTATAAGGCGTTAGGGGAAAAGGAGGTGGTTGAGCTCACCCAAGAGCTTGAGGTGACGATGGACTCTCTTCAGTATACTCAGTTGGCTCTACAGGAGTCACAGTCACAGTTGGGTGAGGTTACCGTGGAGTTAGAACAGGTACAATCAACACCAACCCCCGACCCTATTCAGTTACATATTGTGGTTGGTGGTGAGTTTGCTTCTACGGTTGAGGATGAGGGACTTGATGATGTGGCAAACACATTCGTCCAGGATATGAGTGTAGTATGTACAGAGGAGGCGAGAGCATCAGTGGAGATGGGCTCTCAAGGTGATTTGTTTCCCTGTACTAGAAGTGAATCTATTTCTTCTTTTCATACAACTAGTAACATTGGATAGTTGGCATTGTCACATTTTCAAAGAGATCAGCTGTGGGTTGCGAGGGAGCACATCGATGCTTCCACATATAATTTCTACTATACTAAGTCATTCATGGAGTATTTGCTTGAGAGCTCGGATATGCAGGAGGTTTCATATAGTATATCTGAGGGTGCTCTCATGGACTCTTGTGCTATTCGACAATTGGTGAGGAAGATTGTAGAGACCTTGGCTACAATGCTTCCCAATAGAAGGCTTACTGAGAGGGTTGCCCAAGATCCTACCTGAACAATAGTTCAAAGTCAGAGATTGGAGCCATCTTCTGATTTCCACTTTGATGACAATGAGCCCTTGATAGAGATTGGGAGTTTTTATCGGCATTACACTATGAGGAGTGCTCATCACTTTTCTTTTCACCCACAAGTGGGCGACTTGGTTTTCAATGTTATGGATGGTGATAGAAGGTTTGGTATTCATTACACCCGCAGAGGGCGTACTTCTCCGCTAATGGAGGGAAATTCTAAGATATAGGGTATTGTGAAACAGTTCGATGTGCTAGTGAATGAGATGAATCAAAATCACAAACGGATGACCCAACTGATTTCAAAGCCGAGATTTGAGCAGAGAATGATATCACTTTTTCTAAGAGCGGAAAGTGATAATACAGTTGCGGCTTCAAATTTGCAGGACATTTCTTATGAGACACTACATGAGTTAGGCACAATTGAGGTGGAATGTGATGAGGATTTATGTCAAGTCAGATGATGCAGTTGTTGGCATGAGTTCCCCGGATCATGTATTTGATGGCGATGCAACGATAGTGGGAGTAGGAGCATGCAAGGATATTGTCATATCAGTAGCCACTTCTGTGTCGATTGAGCCATCCAATGAGGAGTTTAGCAGTATGCAAGTGGTTGTATATGTGTGCTCTAATGGTAGTACACTTGTTATTGTTGATGAGGTGAGCAATGTCATGATAGAGTCATGTTATACTATCGATCAACAAAGTGTTGATGTTTACTTCATGAATAGTCCTATGTTTGAAATGGATGCAACAGTCTTATGACAATCTGTTGTTTAAGGTTGATGCTGATCACTCACTTGAGTGGAGTTGGGTTCAGTTTTCACCATCTATAAAGATTCAGTTTTGTGTTGCGGCAGTTACTAATGTTCCTGTGTCCACAAATTTTGACGTGGCTACACCTACGGTTGATACAGTTGGCATGAGTGCATATGGTTCTCCTATAGCTACGTCTCTTCAAGGGATTGTTGATCTGAATTCAATCCAGTTTATATTATATGAGTGAGAACCAGGATGAAGATATTTCTTGTGGGGAATTCTTCTGCTAATATTCTAACTCCATCATTAGCAAAAAGTTTTGAGTGCTGTACTGCAGGTTATGTTGTTGGTCCTAATGATGTTAGTGGTATGCAATTGGTGCAATGTTAACAGGAGTGTCACGTACTACTTCATTTGGGATACAGGTGGAGGTTGTAGTTCACCGTTATTGCTTGATTGCTTGAGCGCAAGCAATCTCGAGAAGGGAGGACTGTAATGTCCCCACTGGTTGCCAGCATCAGAATTAGGGATTAGCCTAATATTGGACCCTCGTAGGCTAATGAGGATGGTTTGAGGGTCTTCTGAGGATTGATTCATCTCCAACAGTCAGCAATTTATGGATTTGGCCTTCATTTGATGTCATTTGGACTCTATTTTCCATACTCATGTATAGTAAATCAGGGGTAATAGAGATGGACTTTGTATTTTTAGAGAGTGTATTTGGTCACGTGGGGAATTATGAGTAGAGATTCCTATTTCAGACGGCATGGCAATCAGACAAGTATTTCAAGAGATATTAAATTTCAAGTGACTTAAGTGACTTAATGTTATTTAAATATTTTAATATTATAAATTTATAAAGTTACTTAAGTGACTAAAAGACAAAATTGGCTTTTAATCCCACATTGCCTAGTTGTTTGTGTCTTCCCTCATATCAAGGCTATAAAAGTGTGGAGCTACATTGGGATTGGGAGGAGGAATATATGTTATAATGCAAATCCTAAAAGGTCGCTTAAATGTGACTAGATATTTCCTAAGGACGAAACCCCTTAAGGAAAATAGTGAGGCTAGATGCAAAACTAGTACTCACCTTGCACATTCAGAATTGATACATTGATTTACACGAAGATTGGAGCTTAATAGCAGGAAGACGAAAAGGTGGTTGAAATCAATTTAAGACATTGGCAAGTACAGGTCACTTTCTGGCAGAGTTGTGCTTGGACAGCAGGCAGAGTGGACAGTTCTTCATAGAGCAGAGACAATGCTAGCAACGTACAAGTTAGGAAGCAACAGGCCGACACCACACTTGGCTCCATAGTGGACTCACACAGCAGCAACCTCCTACAGAACGTTGGCTTCAAGGGCAGCTAATAACAATGAAGCCAAGGCATGCAAACTAGAAGTGATTTGTGGGCAACTATCTGGTGGACTAAGGGCGTCCTCATACTGCAACAGCACTAACATCACCTACCCAAGAGGCTCTGGTTCACTCTCCTACAGCAGCACAGGTACTCCCTCTCCAGCAGATGGCATCCTTTAATTGTTGAGTTTAGAGTGTATGTTATCTAGCCATTGTTCTGCATATTAGATACGTTGATTTTTGCATACTTTCCTTAGTGCATAGAGGTCTGACTATGTCTCAACAGTGTGGGGAATATTACTTGATAAGTTTTTCATAACTCAGGTCTTGCAATCTTATATATATTGACACACCAACACTGTAATCTCTTGCAAACAATAAATCCAATTTATGGACAGTTATTTGTTAGTTTGGTTATGATCATTAACAGTATAACAGTGACATCAATAGTTGACAGACCAAGTATGCCAACTGTTTGTTAAAATTCCTTGATTAGACATTCAGCCCCTTTTAATATATCTGAGGATTATTACAATGGTATCAGAGCTGGTATCTTTAGAACGTATGTCCATTGAAGAACATGCCAACGTGAACAATACCCTTTTCTTGTATGCACATTGCCAACCATTTGTAAGTGATAAATTGGAGGGATAATCAGGTCTGTGATGTTTAACACCAATGATTTGGTATTGAGTGAAGTTCTGGAATAAATCTGAGAACATTATATTATTGGTTCAGGTTTGCTTTTAGTCACCATTTCAAAATTAAATTTGGTTCCTTGTCAAGAGTTTGTTGTGTTATTTCTAGTTGTATGGAAATCTGATAAACTTGGCAAACATCCTCAAATCAAATAAACATTTGCATATTGAAGAAACCAAGCAGCATTCACAGCATCCAGGTTGTATACCAACTGTTTGGGAAAATTCCTCGAGTCAAAGTTTAATTTCTTATATCAGACCAAGGGGGATTATTACATCATTCTTGATAAATCTCAGTATAGTTGTCTATATCCTTGAACAATCATTGTTTAACACAGTCAATTACTTTCTGCCCAATCGGGGCTTATGACAAATATTTACATATGATTTCAAATTATTTATTATTAGATTTCTTAACTCACTAGGAGTGCTTCCTCTTATCTCAGAGGCATATTGAAGATGCCCCTGTATAATTATTGCACAGGGTTAGAGATCCTTCCAATTCTGATTTAAATTATGAAAGAACAATCATAACAGTATGCAATAATTAATTGTGATCCTTATGCATGCTTTATGTTATAAAATTATGCAAACAAGGCATTCAATTCAGAGCTAGTCCATCTGACTCTATCTAATACATAACAATACTTCTTTCAGAATTCCTAACTAGAACTTTCAGAGCCTTTTAATATAACAAAATGTCAAGAAAACTTAGAAAGAATGCATGATCTAACAAAGGTATTATCACGCTCAAGTGCAAATGAAAACTGAATTGCCTAGTATGGCTCTTTGCCTATAGCTTCTAGCAACACTGGTACAAATATTTTGTGGCCAAGGAGCACGCTGATTTTCTAAGAAATCACATGTGCAAACCCACGGCACTATAGGTGCAATCTCAGAAATAGCCACTAAGGTATGAATGCTAATAATAATGAGAACATGACACTAAATGTGTAGATGCAGCAAAGCTAAGTAGTATGAAAAAGCTATTGCAATTATAGTGCACAAAACTGCATGTATAATTTCACAACAGAGTATTATGAAATGCTATTGCAGATATGGAGCACAAAATTACGAATGAGGTCTATAGAAGATAAAAGAAATCGCATAAAAAATGTGATAACCCGTAAAAATAAATGTAACTTCCTATACAAGAAATTGATATTTTGTAATAATCATTAAAAATAAGGAAATAAGAAGTAATATAAAAATTAATGTAATTTCCTACACAAAGAAATTCATATTTTATTTATAAATGAGGAGATAAGAAAATACAAATAATAAATAATATTACAATTCATATTACAAATAATAAATAACTAAATATTAATAAACAACTAAAAATAATAAAATACAAACAAATAAGAACTAAAACAAATTAACTATTACTCTTGACACAACTAGTCGTTCCCCTAAGAGACATGACTGGTTAAGAAGGCAAACATATATATACAACGTTAACCGAAGGTAGAGGGACAAAACAAGATATCGATGTGAAGAAGCCCCAACAAACCGTGACAAAAAAGAATTACCATACAAGCAAAGACATCTGGAAAGGAATGACAGACTTCTAAGTGCCAAGCCAAACAAGATAGAGATCCATATCCCATTATCCACACACACGCGGATATAAGCGATTAAATCGAGAACAAAAGAATATCATTAATGGTGTATAAGACATCACTCAAGATGGGGAAAACAAAACTTAGGAAGCTAGTGAAGATATTTCCAAATGTGGATAATATAACCGCCAATAAGACAACTCTTGGAGGCGTGGACAGAGTAGGAAGCCATTAAATTCGTGAATCCAAAGCAGACAGTTGGAAGTGCCTTTGACGAAAAGGAAGAATAGCCAATTAAACAAGTACGACTGAAAAATATTCACAAGACATCATCCTAAGCCGCACCCAACTGTGAAATAGCAGAGAGCCAGCAAAGGATATTAAGAGGACTAATATAAAGAGTACACTAAGGGATTGGGAATTGATCAAACCGGTATGAGAACTTACCATTAACAAAGAGAATTCCTCAATTATTAAGGGCAATACTTAGAGGGCATCCAGTTGGATGTAGAGCCTCTCTTGAGGACAACAGAGATAGAGGGCATTCTAGTGTGAATGTTGGATTCCAAATAGGAATCCTAGAGAAGGGATTTATAGAAAATCTCTTAGAGGCAATATGTATTGCAGTGGTCAAACATATGCATATGTCAGGGATGAGAGCCTTGGTAGAGGTGGGATCTTTACCAAGTGAATAATTAGAGATCCCAAAAGAGGCCTTAGGAAGATACTCTTTTATGACAATTACTTAATCGGGAAGCAATTCTCACTAGAGGGTTAAGTGATTTGAAAGGAGTTCCTTCTGAAGGATTAGGAAGGGCTAGACAGGGTAGTCTTTATATTCATGTTTCTAATATAATTTTCATACATTTTTTTTCATTATACTAACAATTTGATGCAGATTCCTACTTCCAATCTAGATCCAGACAAGGGGACATTACAATGGTATCAGAGCATAATCCTGCCATCCTGTGGATAAAGGCTTATGCAAACTTACGAGATAAGAACAAAGACAACAATGAACGATTTAGCAAATGAAGTAAGGTCATATATGGAGTAAACCAACCAAACCAATCAAACTCTATTAAACCAAATGGAGAAATCAAATCAAGCTCTCCTACAAGCCTTATAGAACATGGAAAATTCAATCAATAATTTAAGAATTCAACCAACCTGGAGAGAGAAGCTAGTTCAATCCATTTTGAAAATAATAATATAACTTCAAGTTCAAGTTTGCCCCAACCAACATTCCTACCCAGAAGAACAAACCTACGAGAAGAGGAAGGGGTAGTGCAACCCTTAACTAGCACGGAAGATATTGCAAGAGCATATGCAGCCCTAGAGCCTCACATTTGAGAAGTAGTCTCTTTCAAGGAATTTTGTGTGGATAAAAGAAGAGAAATACCTAGAGGTTACATAAATGAAGAACTTAAATGCAAAGTAAGCAAGGTCGCAATCCAAACTTTTAATGGATCAGGAGAAATGTCAGCTCATCAGTGGTTAGAAAAACTTAATACATTCTTCATCCTAAACCCCATGACAAAGGAAGAAGGCCTCCAATTCGCCATAATCCTTTTGGCGCGAACAGCACATGATTGGTGGATGCAACGACGTATCTCATTAGGTCATAAAGATGTGAAATCTTATGAGTTCTCCCAAAAACTCATAAATCGATTTGATGAGAAAGATACTAAATGGTACTTCCAAGAGTTGACACACATTAAGCAAACAGGAGCCCTATAAGAATATGTTACAAACTCCAAGAAATTTCAGTCATGATCCCCGATTTATCCCAAAAGAGACTCACACGGATGTTTTTAGAAGGTTTGAAAGAATCAACAAGAACAATGGTGAAACCCCGCGAGCCACAAAATCTGGGAGAAGCCATAAGGAAAACAAAAATGGTTGAATCTAATAATAAGGAAAGACCCCGGAATTTTCCCTCCAAAACATTCCCTCGAAGTGAAGGAATCAGCAAGGATGACCAAGATAAACCATGCTACTTATGCAACAAACCTTGGAGCATCAGACACAAATGCCCTCAACGAGAAGAACTAATCCAGAAGAATTTGTGCTTTAAATGTAGGGAGCCTTGGGGATGGGGGCACCAATGTAAAAGAGGACAAGTAAATCAAATTGAAGAGACAAATAAGAAAGCTAGAATAGAGAAATCAGAACAAGGAACATTGGCGGTCATATCTCAAGATGAGAATAGGCCCTTCCGTATCAAACGTGTGCTTAAGGGACAAAAGGTAATTGCACTAGTGGATACGGGAGCTTCTCATGATTTTATCAGCAAACACTTGGTCACAAAAAGAAGGTTAAAAACACAAGACTTTGAAGGTTTTAGGGTCAAGTTGGCAAATGGCACCTAGATCATTGTAGAAAGATGGTTACACAAGTAGAAATCACCACTAACAGGCATGTAATTAAAAGGAACCTTTATGTAGCAAACATACAAAATGATATCATCTTAGGAATGCCTTGGATCAACTCCCTAGGACGTTTTATCATGGATGGACCAAATCTGGAAATATGCTTCAAACATGAAGGGAAAGACATAGCACTAAGAGGCATGCCCGACGGATCAGCAAGGGTAGTATCTTGTAATAAAATGGAGAAAATATTAAAACATGACCAAGGAGAAATGATAGCTCAATGTATGATTTTGGTTAATAACCCCACTAAAGAGAAAACATTCCATGTAGAGATTCAGCCCATCCTTAAGAGGCATAAAATAGTCTTTGAAGATATACCTCCTGGACTTCCCCCTAAGAGAGGTTTTGAACAAACCATTGAATTGGAAGAAGGAGCAAAACCGGTAATCACTATGCCATATAGGCATCCCCACAAATATTAAGAAGAAATAGAGAAAACTATCAAGAAACTCTTAGAAATGGGGCAAATACAACCGAGTAGCAGCCCATTTGCATCATCTATGGTATTAGTAAAAAAGAAAGATGGAACTATGAGAAGGTGCATTTATTATCGGGCATTGAATAAGAAGACTATAAAATAGATACCCTATCCCTAGAATTGATGAGCTAATGGATGAATTACATGGAGCTCGTTATTTCTCCAAAATTGATTTAAGATTAGGATACCACCAAATCAGAATGAAAGAAGATGTACCAAAAACAGCATTCAGATGCCACTATGGACATTTTGAATTCCTTATACTTCCCTTTGGGCTCAAATGCACCAGCAACTTTCCAATCCTATATGAACCATACCTTTAGACAGCAGCTACGAAAAATTCCTTCTCATATTCTTTGATGACATTCTCATTTATAGTAAGACATGGGAGAAGCACCTAGAACACATCAAAGAAGTCCTTAGCATTTTAGAAAGAGAATCTCTATATGCCAAAATCTCAAAATGCGAATTTGGACATGAAGAAATACTTTACCTTGGACATAAAATCAATAAAGGAGTAAGTGTGGATGAAGAAAAGATCAAAGCTATCAAGGAATGGCCAAAACCAAAAACCCTTACACAACTCAAAGGATTTGTAGGATTATGCAGTTACTATCAAAGGTTTGTTAAAGGCTTCTCAAAAATTGCAACCCCTCTTATAGACTTAACCAAGAAAGGAGCCTTCACTTGGGATGACAAAGCACAACAAGCCTTCAAACAACTCAAAGTCATTATGAGTTCATGCCCAGTATTGGCTATACCAAATTTCTCCATACCATTTGACCTACAATGTGATGCCTTGGGAGACGGAATAGGGGCAGTACTAATGCAAAGGAAACATCCTATAGCTTTTGAAAGCCGTAAACTCACAAGAGTTGAAAGACATTATTCAATTTATGACAAAGAGATGTTGGCAATAATGCACGCCTTGGCAAAGTTCCATCAGTATTTAGTTTGTGGGAAATTCATAGTCAAAGCCGATCATAATAGCCTATGCTTCATCTTGAATCAAAGGGTTCTAAACGACAGACAACAAAAATGGGTGAGCAAAATTCAAACCTACAATTTTAACATAGAGTATGTTAAAGGAGTAAATAACGGGGCAGCAGACGCCTTATCTAGAAGATCCCACATCAACCATATTTCTTGCATTTCAGGTTGGAAAGATGATATAATAGCAGATTATGCGAAGGATCAAAATTGCAACAAAAGTAATGGAAGGGAAGGTATCCAATGGAGATTTTAAGATCTCAAATGACATCATCTTCTACAAAGGGAGGATCTATTTGACTCCAAAATTTGAGTTGAAAAAGATAATTATGAAGGAATATCATGACAATCCCTTGGCAGGCCACCCTGAATATTACAAAATGTATAAACAGATAAGGGAAAAATATTCTTAGAAAGGATTAAAAGGAGACATACAAAAATATGTACAAGAATATAGAATCTGTCAACAAAACAAAGCAGTGCAATCACACCCTGCAGGATTATTACAACCACTACCTATTCCAAATCAAAAATGGGAAAGTATATCTATGGATTTCATAATAAGATTTCCAAAGGCGCAAGGAAGAAACAACATCTATGTAGCGGTAGACAGACTCACAAAATTTGCACACTTCTTCCCCATCTCTACATAATACAAAGCACCTCAAATCATGAAAGTATTCTTTATAGAAATTTTTCGTCTCCATGGATTACACAAGAACATTGTAAGTGATAGAGACGGCAAGTTCCTTAGCAAATTTTGGCAAGAATTATTTAGACTAGCAGGGACTTCACTCACCCCTAGCACCAGTTATCACCCCCAAACCGATGGTCAAACTAAGATCGTAAACAAGTGGATAGAGGAATATCTAAGAAATTATGTCACGGGACATCAAACGGCTTGGATCAAATGGCTACACTTAGGTGAGTATTACTATAATACAACCCATCATATGTCCATAAGGATGAGTCCCTTCAAGGCATTGTATGGATATGAAGCTACGACATTCGGAGGCCTAATCATTCTTGAAAGCAGAGTACCTAGTGCACAAGAGTTCATTCAAAGAAACATTGATATTATAAAAGAATTGAAGGATAATTGACATGTTGCACAGAACCAAAAAAACTCTATGCAGATAAGAACAGAGTAGAGTGATCATTCCAGGAAGGGCATCTAGTGTACTTGCGATTACAGCCCTATAAACAATCATATATTAAGAAGAATGGAACTGAGAAACTCAAACCTCGATTCTATGGACCATATAAAGTAATCAAAAGAGTTGGAGAAGTAGCCTATGAGCTAGAATTACCTAGCAATAGTCGAATCCAAAACACATTCCATGTATCCAGACTCAAGAAGGTTTTGGGCCAATAGATAGAACCCTGTATAGAACTTCCCCCACTAGATGATGAGGGACAACTCAAGTTGGAGCCGGAAATAATTCTGGACACCAGAGAAAAGGCACTAAGAAATAGAACCATGAGAGAATTCTTAATCAAATGGAAAGGATTGCCAGATGAAGATGCTACTTGGGAAAAAGAAGAAAACCTCAAATTGTTTGAGGACAAGCAAAATTGAGACAGAGGGACTGTGATAACCCGTAATAATACATGTAACTTTCTATACAAGAAATTCATATTTTGTAATAATCATTATAAATAAGGAAATAAGAAGTAATATAAAAATTAATGTAATTTCCTACACAAAGAAATTCATATTTTATTTATAAATGAGGAGATAAGAAAATACAAATAATGAATGATATTACAATTCATATTACAAATAACAAATAACTAAATATCAATAAACAACTAAAAATAATAAAATACAAACAAATAAGAACTAAAACAAATTAACTATTACTCTCGATACAATTAGTCGTTCCCCCAAGAGACACGACTGGTCAAGAAGGCAAACATAAATATATACAACGTTAACTGAAGGTAGAGAGACAGAGCAGGATATCGATGTGAAGAAGCCCCAACAAACCGGGGCAAAAAAGCATTACCATACAAGCAAAGACATCTAGAAAGGAATGACAGACTTCTAAGCGCCAAGCCAAACAAGACAGAGATCCATATCACATTATCCACACACACAGGGATATAAGCGATTAAATCGAGAACAAGAGAATACCATTGACAGTGTATAAGATGTCACTCAGGACAAGGAAAACAAAACTTAGGAAGCTAGTGAAGATATTTCCAAACGTGGATAATATAACCGCCAATAAGACAACTCTTGGAGGCATGGACAAAGCAGGAAGCCATTAAATTCGTGAATCCAAAGCAGACAATTGGAAGTGCCTTTGATATAAAGGAAGAATTGCCAATTAAACAAGTACGACTGAACAATATCCACAAGACATCATCCTAAGCCGCACCCGACTATGAAATAGCCGAGAGCCAACAAAGGATATTAACAGGACTAATATAAAGAGTACACTAAGGGATTGGGAATTGATCAAACCAGTATGAGAGCTTACCATTAACAAAGAGAATTCCTCAATTATTAAGGGAAATACTTAGAGGGCATCCAGTTGGATGTAGAGCCTCTCTTGAGGACAACAGAGATAGAGGGCATTCTAGTGTGAATGTTGGATTCCAAATAGGAATCCTAGAGAAGGGATTTATAGAAAATCCCTTAAGGCAATATGTATTGTAGTGATCAAACATATGCATATGTCAGGGATGAGAGCCTTGGTAGAGGTGGGATCTTTACCAAGTTAATAATTAGAGATCCCAAAAGAGGCCTTAGGAAGATACTCTTTTATGACAATTACTTAATCCGGAAGCAATTCTCACTAGAGGGTTAAGTGATTTGAAAGGAGTTTCTTCTGAAGGATTAGGAAGGGCTAGACAGGGTAGTCTTTATATTCATGTTTCTAATATAATTTTCATACATTTTTTTTCATTGTACTAACAATTTGATGCAGATTCCTACTTCCAATCTAGATCCAGACAAGGGGACATTACAATGGTATCAGAGCATAATCCTACCATCCTGTGGATAAAGGCTTATGCAAACCTACGAGATAAGAACGAAGACAACAATGAACAATTTAGCAAATGAAGTAAGGTCATATATGGAGTAAACCAACCAAACCGGTGTGAGAACTTAGGGATTGGGCATTGATCATACCGGCATGAGAACTTACCATTAACAAACAGAATTCCTCAATTATTAAGGGAAATACTTAGAGGGCATCCAGTTGGATGCAGAGCCTCTCTTGAGGACAACAAAGATAGAGGGCATGCTAGTGTGAATGTCGGATTCCAAATAGGAATCCTAGAGAAGGGATTTATAGAGAATCCCTTCAAGGCTATATATATATATTGTAGTGGTCAAACATATGCATATGTCAAAGATGAGAACCTTCATAGAGGTGAGATCTTTACCAAGTGAATAATCAGAGATCCCAAAAGAGGCCTTAAGAAGATACTCTTTTATGACAATTACTTAATCGGGAAGCAATTCTCACTAGAGGGTTAAGTGATTTGAAAGGAGTTCCTTCCGAAGGATTAGGAAGGGCTAGACGGGGTAGTCTTTATATTATTAGTTTCATGTTTCTAATATAATTTTCATATAAATTTGTTTCCATTATACTAACGATTTGATGCAAATTCCTACTTCCAATCCAGATCCAGACAAGGGGACATTACAAAAAACTAGCGTATGAGATGCCCCACTGATATATATGAATTGCAAAAAAAGAGAGAGATTGTCTTCATGCTCTCGCGAGCATGCTTAGTTCGAGCAAGAAAGAAAGGTAGCAATGTTAAGAGTTACATTTAAGAGCCTCTAAAAAGGTTGATAGCACATGTGGCTATTTTCAAAAAGAAAGAAAATATTAAATAGGTCATTGGAAAACAAAAATAAAGAGGGCCAATGACATGAAATATTATTAACACGTAGCCAAAGGTTGGGAGTAATAATTCCACTCTCAAAATGTTAATATAAAGATACCATCCTATATCTACCTATACTCGTATATGCATGTACACAGGTATACATATACATGATATTCTAAACATATATATCTTGGGCATACGTCTTATTTCAAGTGGGCATATACGCTCATGTATGTCTCATTTGAATTACGCATACATACATACATACATACATACATACATTTATATATACATACATGTACCAGTATAGATGGGTACCATGGTGTCGTTATATTAAGACATGTCAATTATCATAGGAAGCTTTGAAGTTCATATTCATATATAAAGGTAACAATTTTGTTGCATTAAATTATTTTGTCATCTTATTAAATACACAAACCAATTTAACTCATGGTGATCACTTGGTATCCTTATTGCGTAGTCTGGTTTTTCCCTTGTCCAAGGTGGTTTAGGACCCATAGTTGTTATTTGCTCAATGCTAGGTGGTGCCCTCATGCCATTTTCTTTTTTGGCAATGTTCCCCCCCCCCCCCCCTTCGTTGTGTTCCTACAAAAAGAAACTTTACCATGGTAATAACATATTTCTCATCACTTAATCAAATCAAAATTACTTTAAGAAGAATTCATATTAGCTATCCATTTCCAATTCATATAACATCATAATGATTAACCATTATTCCAAATCTCATGAATTTATAACGAATAACCAACACTTCCATTTCACATGAACCATAACGATTAACTAACTTAACCAAATCAACTCGCTTCACATGAAGTTCTCAATGGCTATAAAAAGCATTTTATTTTTAAGCAAAATAGGGATGTAACATAAAGGCTCTCCCAAATCATCATATTTCAAATTGTAATCTTATTGTTAGGTTGCAAAGGTTGCCCCTTAAAATACAGATGGAAAGATAATAACGATTATGATAAACAGCTACCTACAACTGAAATGTCTCTTAGGACCACCTCTGACTATATTAAACAAGAAACACAATTTCTACTCCATGCCTAAATTAGTCTATTTCAACTGGAAGTCTTATTGTGTTTTCTTTGCTACTTGTGACCAAGTGGCAGTTTGTCATATCTCAGTTTTAAGATAGAATTTTAATAATAATTAGAAAATACAATGTTATTAAATAAATAATGGTAATAAAGTTATATAAAAACTAATACTAAAATATAAAAATAGGAAATAATTATTAATTATTCGATATTATTAATGAAATAATATTTAATATGATATTTTAAATAATTAGAAACTAATAAAATTACGATGAATAAATAAACAAATAAAATTAAATACAAGAGACAATATTATAAAAAGTATGTTAACTTTCTAAACAGAATTTAATAATAAATATTAATAAACACAAATAAGTAAGTAAACAAATAATATAACATAGAATAATATAAATTAACTAAATCTAATGAAAAGTCAAGAGATATTTAATAAATAGACATGACTCCTTAAAATTAAGATATAAAGGGAGGAGAGTTTATTTTAGAGAGGGGGAAAAAGAAGAGGAGAAGATAGGAATTAAAAAATGAAAAATGGAAGAGGAAAGTAATATGAAGAAAATAAGAAAGTGACTTTCTACAAAGGTATCAACGATATTAAAACGATGTGAACCGTCGAAAGAGTCATAATTATGAATAGTTGTGACTCTTCAAAAATGTTGTAGTTATAAATTATTGGGACTTTTCCAAAGGATTTTAGTTACAAAGTGTTGTGACTTTGAGAAAGGATTATAATTATGAAGTGTTGTGATTTTTCATGAAAGGTTGTGACTCTTGGAAAAGAAGAAACAAATAAGTATATTTTATCCTTTCCTTATAATTAGAAAAGGAAAATATTTAGAAAGTAAATATAGAATCGAGATAATCTAGAAGGAATAATTCATTGAAGGGCCAACTAAGGATAGAGCCACATAGACCAAGCAAAGAGGAAGCTAACAAAGGTATGTTTATGGATTGTATTTGCTTAATTATGTTTATAAATTTATTTATATTAATGAATCATATTTGTGGATGTAAACAACTTGGCATGTCTCTAACCGAAAATAACTGATGGAAGTAAAGCTCTTTTTGCAATTTTGTAGTTTCCAGACTTTTTTTGAATTTTTGGAATTATATATTTTTATTTTTTTAAATTTTCTCCTTGGCATAGATATATATTGACTTCAAGAAATATTGAAATGAAAATATAAAATAAAACTATGAAATTGAAAATCCACTTTGCAATCTCAATATGACAAATAGAGTTCGGAATTACAATTTATAGTATTGGCACCTAATTTTGGCTTTTTCCCTGCAAGCCGTCCATGCAATTCCTTCTCCCTTGAGTTAGACGCTGCTTTAATCAACACGCCTACACTCTGCAGTCAGGATTGATACCAAATTCCAAATCGTAGCCCTCAATAATTATCTCCAGTCCCTCTCTGGATGCAAATCGATCCACAATACAATCGGCCACAATTATAAATCGCAGACTATAAGTCAGCTACGGCCAATGGGCATTAACGTTGGAGAGAGTAATGAAATCGCAGACCTCTGAATGCAAATGATATGGAATCAGCAAGCTGCCAGTATAAGATGAATGTTATTTAGACTTCTCACAAAATTTCACAGTCCCTTAACTCCACTCGGATTCATGCATAATCACAAAGATTTTCCAATTATGTGAATCGCAATTTCAAGAGACTACTAACTTTTGGATGGAAATTGCTAATCGATTTTCCTTCAAGATTTAAAATTCCAACTCTAGAATGCAACACTTCACAGTCACAAATATTGCAGTAAAAAAGAAAAGCAAATTATATACCTCAGCATAATTTGCAATCACCAAACTTCAAAAATCTCAAAAATCTTCAGAAACCCTCAACCAGATAATTTTTATGAAAGTTATAATATTCAAGATGATCTCTCCTCAACAAAAAGTTGTATTTATAATCAAATTGAGCCATCCAGCTTCACATTCACACCTTCTGCTTAAAAAGCAACTTTATAATATAAAGTTATAACACTTTATAATATAAAATACTATGCTTATTAAATGCAAATTAAATCAACAAGCTTGCAGATAAAAGGCTTTAATAAAGAATCCCAAGAGATCAAATAACTAGAATCAAAGAATCATCCTGCCTGAACTGCGCACTCCAAAATTAGCAACTGACCAATAGTGACTTACTAAAAATAGTAAGTCCAAAATTAGCAATCTCATGACAAAGACCCCCAAAACTAGACATCAGCTTAGAGGGTCGTGATAATGAGCTGACAAACCCACTCTCCGGAGACCTGCTAAATTAGGGACATTACAGTGGATAATTTATGCATATACATATGTATATGTAAAGATAAAATTAGAAATGGATAACACACATGACTTAATGGTTAAAGGTTTTTGATCAAGAGAATCCCTTTTTAGGGAAGAGAGTGATCTAAATATGGTTAGTAGCCTAAGATCAAGAGAATCCCTTTGGGAAGAGAGTGATCTTAATATGGCTAATAACTTAAGATCAAGAGAGTTCCTTTGGGAAGAGAGTGATCTTAATATAGTTATAAGACCAGAATATTCCGTAGATGTATATGCATATGTGTCAAGGGCCCTGGATAGAGAATGTCTCTTCTATGAAGGACCTTAAAGGGAGCACTTAATAGACGACGGAGAAGTAACCAGGGATCTAAGGATCCTCAAGAGGATTATTGATCCCAATGTGGAGACATCTTTAAGGTTGGGTTAGGATAGAGGGTGGAATAGTGAAATATAATTTATTATTGTATAAATTCCAACATTGGTTTTGTAGGTATTCTTGTCCTAGCTAGTGGGGATATTACACAATTTGAACTTTGAAGTAAAAGCACTGCTTATTTTCTTTGTTTCTTGTCTTGAGATTTACTGTTCATATTGCTTTTATATCCAGCATGCTACACAAGTTGATTATCCCTGCATGAAGCTTTAGAGATCATAACAAAAACTAAATGACATTATCAAGGAATGCACTATTTGACAACATCAAGAATTATGTTCTTACCTTTTCTAATTCCTGTGCACGCATCCTCTCCTCTATACAGAAGAGGTATGTCAACCTTGAGCATAGCATCTGAAGGGGCTCTAATAAATGTGACATTGACAATCTCATCAGTTGCTCTATTGATGTGAACCTGCACAATCATAATTTATGTGTTTATCAGCTACACTCAATAAAAACAAAAATAAACATAGATGCTAAATGTTTGAACAGAGTTTTTTCAAGTTTTACTTTATCTGCAATTGCTTGCAGCTTCCTCTATATGAAAAGAGAGTGAATTACACCAAAAAGAATGAGTTACATTTACTAATCAGCAGAGCAAGATGGAAACCCATATCTAATGTAAGCTAAAATGGACAGAATCTGAAAGTTTTGCCCAAGAGAATGCAAGTCTAGTGATCAAAAGATATATGTAAGCAATTATGTTAAAATCTACAGATGAAAAATGTGAGTAAACATGATTAGGAATGATATGAATGAGCACAAGGAATCTTCTAAATACCACAAAATCCATGAAAGATAGCACTGCTCGTGTAGGAACTCAAGCAGTTCATCTCTTTTCTTGCAACAACTATGACCTCTTTTCTTTTTAAAGAAATACATCATGCATTACACCAAAAACTATTGCATACATATATGTTTATGCATGTATGTATATGCATGTATATAGGTAGTTAGATATGTATGTATGTATGTAAATATGTGTGTGTGTACGTGTGTAAGTATTAATGTACATATGCATGTACCTATGTATGTGTTTGTGGGTAATAGCAGAGTTACATGGAAACCCAAATCGTTTATGTATGTATGAATGAAAATATGAATATATGCATGCATGTATCAATGCATGTATCAGCAGAGTTACGTGGAAACCCAAATCAAATGTAAGCTGAAATGGGCAAAATCTGAAACTTTTCTCAAGAGACTAAAAGCCTAACCCAACCCAAATGTAAGCTAAAATGGGCAAAATCTACAACTTTTCTCCAAGAGGCTAAAAGCCCATATTTAAAAGAGCCATGTGAACCAGATAGAGAAGTTAAATATGCAGATGAAAAAATGGACTCAATGGCAGAACTGAATAAACAAGATTGGGAGTGCTATGGTGATGTGCATGAGGGATATTCTAAATACAATGAAGTCCAGTGAAGATACCACTGCCTGTATAGTGACTCAAGCAGTTTACCTTCTTTCTTTAAGAGATTATTATTCTGAGATGCAGATGTTTATGCTCGATCACTACACAGCTGTCATGGAGATTATATCTTTCCTTCAGCTCTCTTTCAGTTAATTGGGAGTGTTTTGCCTTTCCTATCTCTGTTGTTCTTTGATAATAATAATACCTTATGTTACTAACTTCTGTTACTACAATTTAAATTTTCCCAAAATTATTCTTTCTGATAGGAAAACCCTATTTATAATGATGTGTTTATTGTTCCCTTGTGCTCCTCTCAGTAAGATAATTTGCTTAGTATTTAGGAAGTTAAAATGTGTTTTGCTTTGGCTGTCAAAAACATCAAATTTTCATTGCATTTGGTTCCTATTCTGTGAGGATAAACTAATCCATGACCTATCATTTCATGGTAGGTAATTGTTAGATTTTCTTGATCAAAGCTTCACTCCTTTGAGGAGATATTATTTTAATAGTTATAGTAGCACTTCACAATCTTTATTAAGGAATGTTAGTTGAGTATATTGATGTAACCCTTAGATGGTCTGAAGTCCCTGCAAGTAGTAATTTCTAAGTTTTTGTTGGCCAGAAATTTAATTTTCATTTGACTCCATAATTTTTCTTCCCTAGTCAGCTATCTTTATGTGAGAATAAACCTTTTCCTTGCATCTCTTCTTGAATGCTGGATATATGTTGCATTTAGTATATCAATGGAAACTTAGATGGTTTGAAACTTTAAAGTCACTGCAAGCAGTGATTTCTAAATATTTGTGTGACCAGAAAGTTGATTTAATGAAATTCTTTTTCTTCCTGAATAAGTTGCCTGTATGCATGAATCAACTTTTTCCTTGGCTCTCTCCTTGTAAACGTGACAATATTATTGAGCACACCCAAATGGTATTCAAAAAATTAGTTGATAACAAGTTCTCAGCAGCTATCTGAATCTTGTGCTATTTAAAAAATTTATGTTCAGATTCCTTCATTAGGTATCTTTATTATATCTGCTGCTATATTAACTCTTGTTAATAACTGCATAAGTCTGAACTGGCCTTTCAACAATTTCTGCTCAGTGGATTTAGAAAAAAAATTATAATTTTGCAAGTGGTAGAAAAGCAGCAATCTTGGCTGCTATTCACAATGCATCAGTGCCAGTGCAGCTGTCAGGGTCAATGACAGCTTATGGCAATAGAACTCTTAAAGGTAGAAGTGTATTCTTTTTCCCACCTGTAAAATATATTTCATAGCAATATTCTTGCAATTTTCAGCAACCCTTGAGTTCTGTCTCCATATTACTATCTGAAACATCTGGGATCACAATCTTTATGGTCATTGGCCTTTTGCACTCATGAGAGTAGATGTGTTTAAAAACATGCGATTGCCAGTTTAGTGATGCTTAAGATGTCTTTAATCAGATACCTCTCAGTGAGACAATAGCATATCAGTCACCAGTAGCTTCCCAGTCACCCCTGGTTTTCAAGTACAGACTGTACTCCTATTAAAGTTATATCCATTCTAATCCATCTTGTGGAGCTAGCTGAAATGACAACTGCAACATGTTATACTCCTGCAGTCCCAGCTTTCATTTACTAAACTAAAATCCTAGCCAAACCTTACACTTGCCCTGATTGTTGACAGCAAAATGCCACGATATAAGACAGTTGTATGAGAGAATACACTAAGGTTGAAAGCACTCCCAGAAAGGAAAATTGAGGGAGAACAGCAGAATTAAAGTAGCCAACCATTAGGAAAAGTCCAGAGCCACATGCAGCTTGGACACCAGTTCTCAAGCATTGCCATGTGATGATTAAGAATGTTTTAAATTGCTGGTAGATATTTGGCTCTCACAGTTCAAAACTAATTTACAAATTAAAGAACATTAGGAAATTAAGGACATGTTCATGTAATATTAATTGACTCATGAAATGATAATATAAATTAATTAAAAGGAGGCAATTTAATTTTTTTTTTTGGCGAAACATTATATTTATATTAATAATAATTGGTTCAAAATAGCTCCCAAAGAAAAGAACCAGAAAAGAAAAACTCCGGTCATTGCCTGATACAAAAAAGATGCAGAAGAAGAAATGCTGCATCAAGAGAGAGTATCTATCAACACTAATGAATCTTGTCCTAGAGATTCCCAAATCAAGAATATAGTGATTACAAAGAGCCCAAAACTCATATGAATACAATTCACTATCTAGTGCCAGAGACAAAACCAAGAACCCAGCCAAAAACTGTCATAAAGATTACCATCACTGATCTACATCCAAAACTCCAATTGAAACCATGATATTAGAAAGCCATCTAATGCAAGTGCAATCCAAGATCCTGACCTACATACAATATCTCAAAAGAACAAGGGAGATTCACAAAAAAAAAAACATGCGAAATCGTAAAGAAGATGTGATTTACTATCAAAAAAAATATGAGGACTCAACCTTATTCTAAACATATTCTTTTGTCACAATATTAACCAAGTTGGGGAGATCAAGGAGGTTAAGTGGGGAAAGTAAAGAGTCAATATAAACCCCGTCAATACCCAAATTAGCCAAACAATCAACTAAAAGATTGTCTTCTCTATAAGCATGCATGATGTAACATTTACAGATTGAATCAAGAAGAGACCATACTTGATGTAATATATACTGTGATGGAGCCTTATTTTGGGTATAAAAAATAATAATAATAATAATTTGGCCTCCATTCAAGATATGAGGTTGGAGACTTGATGAAGTACTGTGGCTTGACAAATATATTCATTACTATCACCGGATGTTTATCATTCGTCCTAATTCAATGGCTCGGTTCTTTACAAATATTCTACTAATAAGCAAAGTGGGCTATCATTAATATGGTTTCAAAGCATCCATTAAACCAGCAGAGGAAGAGATGGTAATGAGCAGCATAGATACAATAATCTTCTCAAAATATCAGAAGTAGCACAAATCAGTTACGTTCAGACTAATGGAGATGGCACACAAAATCAGCATTTGGCAGAAAAAGTCGTTTCTTCTATTCTATCATAATACATTTTTTCACATCATCAATTGGAGCTTGGTCATTCAATTGCTCGTGCTTCATACCCTTACGCAGATCCTTATATTGGAGGTATTCTGACCTATGGAGCTTCAACAATGATCCCCCCTCACATGTTTGGAGTACAACAGGCTCGTATGCTCCTGCAACCTGAAACAAAAGAAGAGCCCATGTATATCAATGCAAAACAATATTATGGAATCCTACGACGCAAACAATCACGTGCCAAGGCAAAGTCAGAAAATAAAGTTTTGAAAGCGAGAAAGCCATATCTATATGAATCTCGTCATCTTCATGCAATGAGAAGAGCAAGGGGGTGTGGAGGCCGTTTTCTCAACACAAAAAAGCAAGAGTTTGAACGTTCTGAAGATTTATACTTTAAATACTGATGAATTTCATGAATCATGCGAAATGGGGATTTTGGTTGAAAAGCGCACAGGATGTATTCTTATCGAGCCTATTTAAATTTAAATGATGGAATGATTAGATGCCAGTGCTCAACGGATTCTTTATGCCCAGACCAATTAGGAAGTAGGATTTATTTCTTGTAGCTAATATCTCACGATTTGTGTGTTTGCTTGCAGGTTCAGGATGTGTCGGAAGGCGAATCAAACACGACAAGAAGGCACCAAGGTTCAAAATATATGCTCGTGAAGAGAGCCCAATGATCATGCTGGCTTTGAGGATGGATGATTGTCTTCAATGCGAATGGTCTTCAGGAGAAGTGCGAGCGGAAGGATCAGTTGGAGGTGGCGCTAAGGAGATGTTCAGTTATGCGCAAACATCAAAGAAATCTAAACACGCATCGGTGAATGCAAAGGATGCAGGTGTTAGCCGATGATGATATATAAGGAAGGATAATTGAATCAGCTATTGCATTTGATTTTATTTAAAATCAAATTAAAGTTATACCGTTGGTTAGGTATTACTATGAAAGGGTGCAAAGTTTGGAAAACAAACTGATACCCCTTATGGCTCTATAAATATATGATGTGAAACTCAGCAAGATACGATTCAAGATATTTTTTTAAGTTTTGCACATTCTGAAGCTCATAGGTTATTAGATTCATCTTCTAAAAGAGATTGAAGTCGAACTAAACCCCTACATATTGAGGGCGCTAGACGTATATTTCAATTATTGTGAGAAATTGTGTTGGATAGAGTGTCAAAATACTGGATGTCTTCAACATGACTTTCTTGCAGTAAAATCACTAAGAGTTTCATTTACATTTGAGTTAAATATTATAGTTCATCTTTTGTGAATCATATTATTTCTTATAAATAATTCATTATCACGATAAGCAAATCGAATTGTTCACTGTTATTTGAACTTGATCAATACAAATACAATAAAATAAAATTGTTTTCATATTTGTACCTATTTCGTCCTTTTATAGGTTAAAATATTATAGGCTAGTTTAAATACACAAAAAAGTGTAATAATTTGATGCATTGTGATAACTGAATTGTTTCCAAATATTGTATATCACAAAATTGTATGTGAAAACGTATGCTATTGACACTATTGCCCATTTGAAATTCGGCATTGATCATTTAAATTGTTCATGTTTCTTGTAATGACCCTGCTCAAACCTGATTAAAACTTTTGATTTTTGGCCTTGGAAATTTTGTCAAACACTTCACATACAAGGGTCATATGACTGATATAACATTTCAGTTTGTTTTAATGACTCTTTTCTTCAATTAGCATCAATGAGAATGCTTGCAAGAGGACTCAAAATTGACTAAACAATGACCTAACATGAATGTGTAACTTATTTTGACAATATTCAATGCATAAATGGGATTGAAACTACTTGCAATATGCAGCTACAGCAACTAGTAATTATGACAAACACTTTGGATGCAACCCAAGATGGCATTAATGCACTTACAGCCAAGTGGCATTAATACAAACACTTGATATGCAAAATTATAACATTATTTATGCCAAAAAGAGAACCTATAGCCAATTGACATTTTGTCAAACAATTGGCATGCAAACTAATAAGCTGATCATGAATGATAAAAACACATTCAATTACAACTATATCAGAGCCGCAACTTATGTCTCCTTTATTGCACATATAATGTCAACTACAATGCTAGTTCGAAATGGCCAAGACTCTTGGCATTACAACATATGCAAACTATGTAATCTTCTGAGTACAAATGCAGCCTTAGTATGAAATCTAAAATGCAATATATATGCAACAATTGACTTGAGAAACCTGGTACACAAATTGTAGAAGAACCAGAGACTTGATTGTAACACTTGTTGATGATGAAGACCCCTCCAAATGAAGAAATTGACTCCCTTGAAGTGTCGCCCCTATTCTTGCTTGGCAATACTTTAGATAAATAAAGGCAGACTCTAGGCTCCTCGAATTTGACCTTGAAATGATTGTCTCGGCGATAGCAATTGAATGCAACAATACCCAGAACCATAGGATGCTTCAATGATGAGCTATGAACAAAAATGTCTTGCCAACAGTGCCCTTTATGTAATATATCAGACCGCTGAAATTATTTACCAGCAACCTGATAGCTACTCCAAAATACACCAAAACAATTGCCAAGCTCTCCCAAGATGAATGCTCAAATACCCACAAAGAAACAATACCCGAATGAGGCCATACAAGCAAAATCTGAATATGATATGCAAAATTGTCCTCCATTAAAATCTGAAAAGACTGGTAACTATAATAGCAATGTGCAATAAATGAAATCGACCCAATGATGAAATTCCAAAGCTCCGAAATGCCTCCAAAATCTGCAATAGATTTCCTCAAATCGATACCACCAAAATTTGGCCAAGGGCCATAAAATTTTGCTTTGAAGTACAAGTAGAAAGTTTGAAGCAACTTCCTCAACTTTGCAATAATTTAAGTGATATTTTCATACCCTCAAAATTGCTCACCAATCGAGAGTTTGCGTTCTCAATGGCCAAAGACAACTGCAAGAACCCTAGGCTCCACAACCATCAAACATCAACATCAACAACAACAAATCTGTTTGCCGAGAATGAAGCCCAAGATGCCTATTTATTCTTTTTTTGCACTTTCTCCAGAAACTTCTAGAACATTATTTTATTTTATTTATTAAGTGACTTTATAAGATATTTTACAATTCAAGTCACTTTATTAAATTAGTTAAATAAAAACTTACTTTTTTTTATATTTATTTATTTGATAACTTTATAAATAATTAACTTAATACCACTTATTTATTTAATTAAAATAATTAATTAGTCATCCTCATAAAATATTCATTATTTTGAACAATTTAATTAATTAAATTAATTAAATCAAATTACCTCTAAAACGGGGACATTACAATCCACCCCTCCTGAAATTGCTTGTCCCCAAGCAATCTCAGCAACAAGTACCATTCTCCTCCACCTAGATCCCAAGTGAAGACCTGTGTAATGTCTCAATCATCACCAAACAACTCTTGTAGCACAAGCACAACCTGTTGAATCAACTCAACCCCAAAACTGCGATGATAAATCTGATGCGCCCATACTGTTGGAAAGCCACCTCCCATTGCTTCCCGTTGTGCCACTCTGATACCTCCCATCTCCATAATGTAGCAAGTCCCCAAGTCTTGAATCAAATGATAATCATCATGAGAGAACAAAGTAGAAAACCTGCCAAACTTGGAATCACTATCTGAGATCGGAAGTAAGTCACCAACCAACAAGTAGATAGTTGCCCTATCGTATGAAATAGGTAACCAATCCAAAGATGAATTGTACATGCCTTTATTACCCTCCAAGTACAACTCTTGGGTGGCTGGTCCACTAAGAGAGTAATCACTAATATCAACGTCCTCCTCAAAGAATGATCAACCTCATCACAAAATGCATCCTTTCCTTGAGTAAGGAGTCTTCTAATGTTATCTACTCCTTTTTGTCTTGCCAAGTTGGAGAGATTGACTTTTTCTTTCATATCTTGAAGGCGTTGTGCCTTGGCAGCCACTAACCTAGCCTCCTTGGCCTTCCTCGTCCACTCATCATTCATCATTTTGGACCTTCTAATCTCTTCAATGCCAAAGTACACAAAATCGGTCCTCTTGATATCTTCATGTCCTCCAATGGGTGTAGTATTGCCATCAAGAAATGATATCATATCTTTAGCTTGTTCATGATCACAAGCTTCCTTTTCATGAGAATGATGATGCACCATGTTGCTGTCCTCAAACAAATCTGTGATGACATCATGCCATTGTAGAATGCCTTCTTCATTATGTGAAGAAAAAACACTAGTGGCTGCTCCACTAGGTAGAGGATCAAATTCCATATCCTCCCTTATATCTTGTGCCTCCAATAAACTCCCATATGAATCAACATTCATTGAACTACAATATGATTCTTTATCATGATAAGAAGAAGCAATGTTAAACTCACCTATTGAACCATCACAAAAAACCATATCTTCATGTGGATGCTCTAATAAAACTGATTGGTCTTCAAACACCTCTTGCTCTTCTTCATCCTTGAAGTCCTCCTGAAGTATTCTGTGCCCAACATCTTCCTCCAAGCTGGCCTGATTTTTGTCCTCCCTAGATTCGGCTATATGTTGGTCACCAACTGCTACAAACTCCTTGTAGAGGTTTCTAGATACCTCACTTGTAGAGACCTCTTGTTCTTCCACCTTAAGACTTTTAGAAATGGAAGTCATATACCTTGCAATTTTGTCTATGGTTGCTAGTGAGAGCAATTCGACCATCTTTCTTTGACTTTGTATAAGCTTCTCCAATTCTCCCATCATGGCATTTAACTGCATTCTAGGAATAGCCATAATTTCTTCGTTCTTCATCCAACAGGATGGCAGGAGACCGCTCTGATACCACTGTAATGACCCTGCTCAAATCTGATTAAAACTTTTGATTTTTGGCTTTGGAAATTTTGTCAAACACTTCACATATGTCATGTCCCCATTTTTTTTGGTGACAGTTCGATTTAATTAATTTAATTAATGGTTGTCCAAGGACGACTAATTAATTATTTTAATTAAATAAATAGTTATTAAAAGATAACTTTATATTTAATAAAGTGACTTGGAAAATATTTAATAAAGTCACTTGAGGGATAAGATCAAAAATGTTCTAGAAGTCTCTGGAGAGGATGGAGGGAAAAGAATAAATAGGCACCCCGGGGCTCCATTCGAATCAGGCAGTTGATTATCTCTCTTTGATTTTCAGATTGTGATTCAATCACAGGTGCATTGTGGAACCTAGGGTTTCTACAATTGTCACAACTGGCCATTGAGAACGATAACTCTCAATTGGTACGCAATTTTGAGGGTGTGAAATATCATCCGAATCATTGCAGATTGGAGGTGACATTCAGTCATTTCATCAGGGCTATTACTTGCGGCTTAAGGCCAACTTAATGGTTTTGCATCATTATTTATTCAAGAATCAGCGAGGAGAGAGATTGACATCGTTTCATGATTTATCTCTGAGTTGGAAAGAATTCGGAAGGAGTTAACCTCAGGTCAAGGATCCGTTCTAGAATAACATGACAAGAAAGTGCCACTAGCTGAGGACATTATAGGCATCGATTTATTTGACATGCGATTTTCAGGACCGGCTAGGATGACCTGTCATTGAAGGATTTGGTAGACAAACTTCAGTCAGCATACCAGAATCTGCCGCACTCAAAACATATAAAATGGTCAATTTACAATAATTATTGAAGCCGCACTCAGCAACCACATATCGAGGGTAACAGGCATTTCTCAAGAGCAAGCTGAAGGCCATAATGAATTCATGGGTGTTGTTTTATATCAGATCGCACAGACCTGACAAGCGGTGAATTAACCAATGAATACACATTCAACGTGGACTGCCAAATTAAAGCAGGAGGACGGCATTATATATTGATCTTCATTACGGTTCAGGAAGGTGCGGTCTTGGTGGGCACGGGATGCTGTTAACAACTAGATTATCATGATAGTCTGATCCGCAGGATCGATGACGAGTCTCTGATCAGTGCCGGCATCGTCTCGCAGCAGAAGTTTGAAGAAGGGCATGTGATACAGACTGGGCGTACTGTCACAAGGGTCGCGATAATAATCACAGTCTTAATAACCATTTCGTTGGGCAACGTCTAAAAGATCATATTTAGTGGTGGAGGCAGGTAACTTCTCTGCAAGTGACAAAGGAGATCTTTCCAAAGTATTCGGGCCAGGTTGGGCAGTGGGCCCCAAACAGCCATTGTGATAAGTTGGCGGCGTCGGCATTCCTTCCAAAGTGTGAATGTGACCAGCCCATGACGACTACAGGTAAAGGCCAATTAAAGTTTTTCTTTTGATACTATTAGCTATTGTAGATATCCAGTACAGGCTCTGTATTCAGTTTGGACTATTGTTGGATATATAAAGAATTTGCTTGTAATTAGATCCTTTCTTAAAACTTGAGGGTATCATTGTCTATTGTATCATGTTAAACAATTAGTTCTCGAGAGTTATTACACCCTTACTTGTTAACAGTTGCATACTGAGTATTAACGGGTTGTCACAATTCCGTAATTAAAAGCTTGTTTGCAAATTGCCACCGTATCGTATTGGGATTTAGTGACCTTTATAGCAAGGGTTATTTCAACATACAAGGGTCATATGACTGATATAAAATTTCAATTTGCTTTGATGACTCTTCTCTTCAATTAGCATCAATGAGAATGCTTGCAAGAAGACTCAAAATTGACTAAACAATGACGTAACATGAATGTGCAACTTATTTTGACAATATTCAATGCATAAATGTGACTGAAACTACTTGCAATATGTAGCTACAGCAACTAGTAATTATGACAAACACTTTGGATGCAACCTAAGATGGCATTAATGCACTTACGGCCAACTGGCATTAATACAAACACTTGGTATGCAAAATTATAACATTATTTATGCGAAAAAGAGAACCTACAGCCAATTGACATTTTGTCAAACAATTGGCATGCAAACTAATAAGCTGATCATGAATGATAAAAACACATTCAATTACAACTTATGTCTCCTTTATTGCACATATAACTACAATGCTAGTATGAAATGGCCAAGACTCTTGGCATTACAACATATGCAAACTATGTAATCTTCTGAGTACAAATGCAGCCTTAGTATGAAATCTAAAATGCAATATATATGCAACAATTGACTTGAGAAACCTGGTACACAAATTGTAGAAGAGTTGGAGACTTGATTGTAACACTTGTTGAAGATGAAGACCCCTCCAAATGAAGAAATTGACTCCCTTGAAGTGTCGCCCCTATTCTTGCCTGGCAATACTTTAGATAAATAAAGGCAGACTCTAGGCTCGTCGAATTTGACCTTGAAATGATTGTCTCGGCGATAGCAATTGAATGCAACAAAACCCAGAACCATAGGATGCTTCAATGATGAGCTATGAACCAAAATGTCTTGCCAATGGTGCCCTTTCTGTAGTATATCAGACCACTAAAATTATTTACCAGCAACTTGATAGCTACACCAAAATATGCCAAAACAATTGCCAAGTTCTCTCAAGATGAATGCTCAAATACCCACAAAGAAACAATACCCAAATGAGGCCATATAAGCAAAAATCTGAATATGATATGCAAAATTGTCCTCCATTAAAATTTGAAAAGACTGATAACTATAACAGCAACGTGCAATAAATGAAATCGACCCAATGATGAAATTCCAAAGCTCCAAAATGCCTCCAAAATCTACAATAGATTTCCTCAAATCGATACCATAAAATTTTGCTTTGAAATACAAGTAGAAAGTCTGAAGCGACTTCTTCAATTTTGCAATAATTCAAGTGATATTTCACACCCTCAAAATTGCTCACCAATCGAGAGTTTTCGTTCTCAATGGCCAAAGACAATTGCAGAAACCCTAGGCTCCACAACCATCAAACATCAACATCAACAACAACAAATCTGTCTACCGAGAATGAAGCCCAAGATGCCTATTTATTCTTTTTCTCCACTTTCTCCAGAACTTCTAGAACATTATTTTATTTTATTTATTAAGTAACTTTATAAGATATTTTATAATTCAAGTCACTTTATTAAATTAATTAAATATAGAGTTACCTTTTTATATTTATTTATTTGATAACTTTATAAATAATTAACTTAATACCACTTATTTATTTAATTAAAATAATTAATTAGTCATCCTCATAAAATATTCATTATTTTGGACAACTTAATTAATTTAATTAATTTAATCAAATTACCTCCAAAACGGGGACATTACATTTCTCAATTCATGTGCTGGCAATTTTTCTTAATCTATTTTCTCGAAGGATTTGATACTTATCTATTTTAGTAAATTCATTTTAAATTTTCTTTTCAGCAATTCACAATTCTACTAAAGTAAATAAAATTCGAAGAATAATACTCATTAATCACAATCCAAAGGGTTTCCTTGAATTCTTGCCACTTGAGGAAATTATCTTTGTGTTACAATTTATCCAATGTAAATCATCTTGGATCCAAGTTTTGTTGTCCACAATTCAGGTGTACAAGCCTTGGTTTAGTGGAGCCAAAAGCGTGGAGGGTTTAAGTCAATTTGACTGATCCTATCAAGTTGGCCAAAATCGATTAGATATCCCAACATCGAGTAGGCAAGGCTCGTAAGTTTCTAATCAACGATTTTGATAACCAACATACTGTATGGACCAATTATATACATGACGTTTAATACAAACATTAATAATAATAGATGAATCCCCTTCAACATGTAACTTAGATATAGAAAGTGATTTTGCAAGTTTTAAACCAAAAAGCAAGGCCAAGGCCTCAGCTTTGTTATTAGTACATTGAGGGAGAGAAGATGATTTTTCTGCAATCACATGACCTTTAAAATCTCTAATGACTATCCATAGCCAGAGTTGCCTGGATCTCCTCTGGATGCCTCATCAAAATTGAGTTTGAAATAACCCTCACTTGGAGGAGTACATTTGGTTTGTGCTCGGATAAGAGGAATCTTGGATCGACACAATGGAGCAGGAAGATGAGGAAAAAGTAAACCCTTCCACCAATGAATAACATAGCCATCCAAAGGAGAAAAAACATGTTTACCCTTATATTTACTTATTCAAACATCAACAAACTCAACAATTGATCTCTCTAATCCTTCCAAAAATTGAGGAATTGGAGATGACGTCTGTCTAAAAATTATCTTGTTTCTTTCCCACCAAATTGCCCATACTACAGATGTAAGGATGCACTTCCAAAGACATGAAAACATTGATTGAGTATAAGATTGGCCATGCTTAGAATAAATCCCATAGAGAATTAGGTAATGGCATATGGAAATTAAGCTTATTAAGGACAAAATGCCAACAATCTTGGGCAAAAGGGCAGTTTAAGAGGACGTGATCTGTTGTTTCTATAACTTGCAGATAGAGCACACAGTTAAAGGGATCAGAAATGTTCAATCTATGAAGACGATCACTAGTTAAAATTTGGTTCTTTAGTGCAAGCCATGCAAAGCATCCTACTTTTGGCAGAACTGAGCTATTCCAACAGAATTCAAAAGCACGATATGTGGTCTGATTAAACTGGTTGTGTTGGAGAGCCAAGTATCCTAGTTTAATAGAGTATTTACCATCTTTAGTTGGAACCCAAAAGAGGCAATCCGGTTAATTAGACATAAAAACATTCCTTTCAGCTAGTACTTGTTTGAAAGAAGCAACCTGATTGTGGGATATAGAAAGAATTGAGGGGTCTTGCCAAATGACTAGCCCTGTGAATCTATGAATAGCTGAGACATAAGTAGAAAAAGATGTCCCCCAAGCTTGAATCACCATGTTTGAAAAATCCTTTACAAAATTGATAGTGGCAAGGGTGAGAACCCATTCCACGAATCAAACCAAAAATTGACACTATCCCTGTTGTTCACTTGCCATGATATGAATGAAGTAATAACTTCTTGAGAAGCCATCATGAAATCCCAAATGACAGACCCCTTTAGCGGGTCTAGCACAGTAAGAACTCTAGAAGGTTCCAAGTTATCTAAATATTTCTCTTGTAAAAGGCGACACCATTTGGTAGAGGATTTTTCATACATTTGCCAAACAAGTTTAGCACCAAAAGCCCTATTCCTATTGCTAATGTTGGGAAGTTTGACACCTCCTGTTCTATAAGAGGTTGACATGGCATGAATAGAAATTAGCGGTATTTTCCTCTGACCATTCATATTATCTGATCAAAGAAAGGTGTGGATTAAAGTTTCAATTTGAGAGATGATACCTTTGGGGACTTTGGGGCAATTTAACATTATAAAGTGGGCCAAAGTGACCAAAGGAGGAATAAGACAAAAAGACAAAACACAATTGAAGGGTCACTGTTTAAGCATTCAAGGTGGAAGTCCCATTCATTTTCAGATATGCTTGTATTATGCCTGGTTTATTGTTTGTTTGGAGAGTTTGGGTTTCTCTTGGAAAAACGTTGGAAGAGCTTACATCTTCCAATTTAGACGTGAGGACGCAAACCATCAGGCCAGTTCTGGTGGATTGGATGCAGCCCCGGTACATCACTGCAGTTGATATAAGACAGATTTCATGTTGAGCTTACATGTTCGTTTAATGTGTTTCCAATCTAACTGTTGTTATTGTTTATAAGATTGGCTTTTCTATGCATGCTATATAGTATTGTTGAAAATTATAATACAAGTTTTTGAGGTTTTTCTATGTGAGAAATTGTTGTTGTATAGCTGGCTTATAATAGAATAACCAGTCTAAAGTTGTATCAAACTGAGTATTTTAATGAGCATTTATCGATTCATTTGCTGGTTTATAGTACTAGTTTAGTTTGCATGCATTATCTATTATGTCCTGAAATTTGTTTATGAGAAAATTTGTTAGAATATCCATTCAGGATATTGCACTAGTTTCAGAGCAACGAATCTGCCCTAGTGAAATCTTGATATTAGATGCAGCTTGTAAGATTACACACAATAAATCTGTTAGAATCTCTACTCAACTTGAAATATTTCAAGAGGGGTAGATACTGCATATTGTCTAAAACATTCGGGCACAACCATGTTTATCAGAAAGTTTATCAGAAACTGAAATGCAAATATTTCATTCTAAGTATTTTGGGTAAGTACTCCTATCTACTTGAGGTGATCTTGCCGTCTCATTAATCTCAGACAAAAACCAAAATTTCTCTGAGATTTCCATTCACCTGTTCAACAATCTGAAGGGAGACACCATACACTGGGAAGTGTCATTACTCATGAAACTATTATTATTGCAGTCCATACATTTACTGTTATTTTCACTAAGATCGACATAAGTAATTTTTGCAGTATTGAGTCCAATATTAGGAGCCATTGGGGAAATCAAAGACTTATCGTCATTAATAATGACAATTGTAGCTAAACATCAGCACAAGCAAATAGAATTGAAATTTGAAAGGGCGAAAATATTGGTCCAAGCTTTCAAATGTTCCGCACAATTGTGTAGTCGGGTGCTCTCATAATCTATATCATGGGTAAATATTGTCATTGTCGTGTTGAGAACATTAGCGGATGCCTACATTACTTATGGAGGCTTTAACATAACTGTTGTGAATGTCTCGGAAATAAATTTCGACAAAGATTTTGTTGGAAAAAATGTACTTGATGCAAACATATTTTATCTGGGACCCATTGAATGCTTTGAAGTATTTCTCTAAGTCGGACATTGGTGTGAATGTTTGTGAAACCCATTTGATGTCACGGTTGGTCCAAACACTCTAGACGAAGGAGGAAATAGTCTGAAGTCATTACAAATTTTGAAATAAAACTCCTTGAGAATGCCACGTTCATTTCTTGTAGTGAATCTAGAAGTTGAGTCCTCTGGGCATTACAAAGGCAAGTTAAAATTCAAATGGTCGCTTTCTAAAGTTTGGCGGACTATGTTAAGTGTGGCTCGATTCTAAGTTTATGAAATTAATTTTTATATGATTAGTTTTGATAACTTTTAACGGCACTAGCTGAGTTCTTAGCTGGTTGCACTCTGGTAGACTGGAGATTACGATGGGAAGTTACACAGTAATGTTCCCTTTTGGGACATTAGAAAAATTGAAGTCTTATTCTATATAATATTAAAATTGACTCTAAGACATAGACTTAAAATGTTAAGAGGTCAATTTAATGTTATACAAAGGACAAGGGGTCAAGGAGGAACAAGACAAAATGCCTTAAGGAAGTTGAAGAGCCACAAGGGAATAAGACGAAAGCCAGAGAGGAGCCGAAGAGTCTTGGTTTGTGTATTAAAAGGGGAAACAGACTCATTGTTGAGATGCTTGATTTTATGATTCAGTTCAATTTCCTCTCTTGTGAGAGTTTTCAGAAAGCTTCAGCTTTCAACTAGTTTGAGGACGTAGCCCCTCGTGCTGGCAAACAATGGACGCAAACCCATTGTCCTGAGAGACATCAGTTCAGGTGTTTCATTTGTGCTTACAAGTTCTTATTCTAGTATTCCAATCTGACTATTAAACTATATTTAGGATTGGATTTGTTATTGCTGGTTATTGTATTGTTGTTGTATAGTGCAATAACGTATTGTAAGGAGTTATAAGAGTTTGTTGGTTTTATCTTGCTGGTTTGCAACACATGGTTATATATTCGACATCTTGGATGTTATTGTGAAATAACGGGTTATACTCTTGTGGAGAATTCTTTGGGCTTTATTATAGCATTGTATTCCATTTTTGCATATATCTGAGTTTGAATGTCATATCTGAGAAAAGTTGATTAAATCTCTATTGGGTTTTCTACTAGTTTTTCAATTGAGCTGGAAACTATCTGCAATGTTTTGTTTCTGATTATATTGTAAAAAGAGAAATCAGTAAATATTCGATTAGGGATATTTCAGTGGTATCAAAGCTGGTTTTCCTGCCAACCTGAAGGGCTGCATTGAAACAATAATATTCTTTTTTTGAATTCTAGAAGAAGAGTAGTGTTATGAGATTATCATTACCTGCAGAAACTAAAAATGTTGTGAAGTTTATGCCTCTGCATATACACTCAGTTATTATAGGAATCATTAAGGGGTGAATGACATAGCTTGAGCCACGGCTGGGTATTGTGTACAAGATTATGGTGCTACAGTTATAGAAGATTTTTTATTAAGACTCAAATGGAGGTGTTAAATAGACAAGTGATAAAAACTCACACTTCATTCTGGACTACTATTTAGTTAGTTATTTTGGATATCTGAAGGTTAAAGACTGAAGTTCAAACATGTTTACCGTACAGGTAAAGAAAATGAACGCATACAGACAATGAACATGAACAGCAGAATTATATTCGCAATAGTAAATGAATGATGCTTTACAATGATCCCCGACGGGCTATAAATACTACCGCCGAACCTTCCTGAAAGAGTCCGTCGGCCACAATTATTCTATCCGCTACAAATTATTTACCGCCGGACCGTCGACTACAAACTAGAAAATACTGCCGGAACTATCCAGTCGGCTAACACCATCCCCCCCAAAAAAAACAGTTGTCTCCTGACAACTAACAAAATTAGGAGACAACCTACAGACCACAAAAGAAACTAGAGAGAAGGGGGCGTCCCAGAAGTGTGCTGCTGGCGACGTAACTCATACACCTACTCTGTCCTGATGCGGAGATCTGTCTGAATTTGAGAATTAACTTCGACGGCCTCCTTTAGAAGAAGTGCCGCATCCATGGCCTACGTCCTGGCTAACTGCATCTCGTGCTCAGCCGCATCCTTATCTCGAACCGCTGCCTCCGTACCTTGCTTAGCCACGTCCCTCTCCTGCACCGCTGCTGCCAAATCTGCCAGTAGTGCTGCCCGCTCTGTGGCCCATGCTGCCTGCTGATCGGAAAAGTCGGCGGCTAGCTTCTGTCTAGCCTCAGTCTCTGCTGCCAATGATCTCTCTGCTGCAACCCTGTTCGCCTCCGCATGCTGACGACCGTAATAAACATCTTTGTACAGTCCCACAATCTCATGTGCCAGCTTCATCATAGGGGTGTCATTGGGTCCCAACTCCGGCTCAGTAGCCCAATCTTCCAACATCTCAGCTATCTCCGTTGCCGGCCAGCCCCTGTCTATAAAGCAAGTCTGAAAGCGCCGAGGACAAATCCCATGGATATATGCTCTGATCAAGTGCCACTCCCTCTGCCGAGTCAGGGCCTGAATTGCCACATCGTGGCCCTTCTTCAATGCAGATTTCATAGTCCTGAGGTAATCCCGGCACCTGTCCTCATCTGACCCATAGTCCTCCTTGGCGAAGGCCTCCAATGACCATTCCGCATCACTGTTTTCCTCCTCATCAACAAGAGCCATGCCCACATCCGGTGCCGCCATCTCTGCTGTTAGCGCAACCATGGCATGTGGCATTCCCTCCTCCTGAAGCTGAGGCTCTGGTACCGCTGGCCATGTTCCTGAACGCCTAGGAGACTGAATGGACGGACCCCGCTTGGCAGGAGTGAGTCGGAACTGCTGCCTCAAAAACTCACTAGCTCTATCCATCACCTCCGGTTGGTCGACCTGCGCAAGCTCCATGTTCATCTCCGATACTGGCTGGGCTGACTCGGCCTCTGCTAAAAAGGATGATGAAACGGTGACCACTGCATCACAATCAATGACCTCCAAGCGAACCTGCGGCTCAGATTGTGGCGGTGGCGACTGTGCTCTTGGTGTGACTGCGACGGTGACATCTGCTGGTGCAACTGGAATCACCTCCGCTACAGCCGTCGGCAATGACTCGGCAACAATCCGTGGGACGGCATCCGTCACTGTCTGTGGAACCACCTCTGTCACTATCCGTGGGACATCTGCCTCCGCTGGAGGAGTCATAAGAACCGGGGTATGGCGCTGACCAAACGCCGGAATGACTATCGAAGAGGTAGTCAGGTGTGCCGAAGTTGACAACTGAGGCGGGGTAAAGAATGTGGGCCCACCACCCGCTGTCTCATCGTCAACTTCAGCCGATGTGCTCTCCTCTTCTTCCACGGATTTAGCCCCGTCACTCATCGAAGTGCCCTCCCGTCCGCTATCTGTCTCCCCGAAAGGGGCCAATTCACGGAGTACTTTCTTGTGACCTGCTGCTGGCCCTCCTGTATCTAAGTGTCGCCAGTAGAATATGGGAGGCTCCTCGTCTGCCAACTTGCCCCTTCGAGGAGCCTCAAAGCCATCCATTGGAATCTGGCTAGCTGCAGCCTCTAGAAACAACCCGATGGCATGGTGCGGCATGAAAAATGTTCGGTGCTGAAGCGTCATGAATTCTTCCATCCTGTTGGCAAGTACTGAGGCCCAATCATATACCACTCCCTACATGATACCATTCATAAACACAATCTGCGGCAATGCAATATCTGAGGCCCGGGTGGCGCCTGTCAACCTGCTCTTGATAATGTCCATGATACACCGCCAATGACCCTCCCGAATAAAGTCTCTGCGAAGCCCTCTACACTTTGTCCCCTGAACTACTGTCTCCCTCTCCACGGGTGTAAGATCCCTGCATACTAGAGCTATCCAATGCTCCTTCCGTCCCCGTGACAGTTTATGATTCCTGATTTCCACTTTCTTCCCATCGGGGCCAGGGATGCCGAAAACTCTAGTGAAATCCCTCGGTTTAAAAGATACTGACATCTGATGCTCTTTGTACAGGAATGTACTTGTTCTGCTCTGGGCGCTATATGTCTTTATCATAGTGCGCAATACTTATTCAAACAATCGGATGGAAAAAGTGGGAAGCTGAATAGCCCAATGTACCTGTGCCCGCAGCAAAATCTGTTTAATTTGGTCTGTCTCGGGGGTCTCCTGCCACCACTTCCAGCATTCGCTTCCACTAAGACTCTCAAACTGGACAGTGAGATAGGTGAGTTCCTCCTTGGTTTTTTGCTTCTTGCTACTAGAACCGGAAGGACCTGCAACTCGAATCCCCGATGCCAAAACTCTTGAATTCTTCTCCATATTTGCCGCAAACTGACTCTTCCATGGCTTCCGCTTACCTGCTGACTCCATGCAACAATGACTTATTTCTTCTTATATAAATTTCCCCTTGTCTGTTACACATGCAATCTCACCCCACGGAGAGGTAAATGAACGAGTCGTAGTAAATCCGACTACACCAGCACTCCTAGAAGGCAGCCAGTAACTTCCGGAACAAACTCAATCTTGGCGAAAAACCTAATGCGCTGGATGGAAACTGCGAAAAACAGCATGCTCCTGATGAGTCTCGTTCTACTACTTCCCCGACCTCCAAAAAGTTTGCGTTAGCTAGCAAGTTCAATAGATCAGAAGATTCGGCAAACTCCATTACGACATGAGTGCAGCATCAAAGAACAACCAACGATGAATCCGCATCATTTCAAAGCAGAAGAAGAAAAAGATCCAAAACACACACATCCGGCAGCGACGGATTTTGAACTAGCGTCCGGTGAAAACATTTCTGTCTCACCCGCCTTCGCCAAATAACGATACAACCAGAGGGATGAACAAGAATCGATTAAGTTTTATGCTGCGGACGCCTTCTTGTTACCCGCGGAGAGAGTTAAATGTTGAAGAGACTTATACCAGCGAACCATTCTTTCACCGGCGGCTTTTGTGGCGAGGAAAATGTTATACTCGCGAGAGTTTGTGTTTTTATTTCTGCCGAAGGACAACTTTATGCCCGTGGGGCTTTTAAGAGCCCGCGGACAAACTGTCCGCGGGACCTTACACTCCCGCGGGGTTTCTCTGCCCGCAGGACTTTCACTACCCGCGGACAGGCAGTTGCCTGCGGGGCTTTTCAATCCGCGGGGCCTCCGTTTTTTTTTTTTTTTTTTTTTTTTTGCAAAAAAAAAAATTTTATTTTTATTTTTTCTTTTTCTTTTTCTTTTTTTTTGAAATTCGAATACATCAAATAACAGCGGTACCTCTGGATGACGTCACCGCCAGGGAATGTTGTACTCACGACGATGGCGGATTCAATGACGGCGAGAACTGCCTTGCACGATATGGTTTCAACTTGGATCCGTTAACTGACTGAGTCATCTCCTGTCCGTCCAAGGTTGTCAATTTGATTGCCCCAGTGTCACCAATTTCTTGGACCTGATATGGTCCAACCCATCGCACTTTGAATTTGCCCAGCTTGAGTTCATTACGGCCATCATACTTCAGTACTAACTGTCCCGGCTGGAATCTGCTACGTTTCAGATGCTTATCATGCCAGATTTTGCGTCTGTTCTGTGCCACTTCTGTTGCCCACTGTGCCAACAACCGTTTCTCCTCCAGTTTATTCAAATTATTCAATCGCTCTTGTAAACTTCCGTCATCATCGAGTTTGTTTTCCAACGCTATTCGGAGACTCAGAATCATGAATTCTGCTGGGACCACTGCTTCCTGTCCAAACATTAACTGGAATGGTGTGTGCCCGGTCGTCATTTTGTATGCCGTGCGGTACGCCCAGAGGGCAGCGGGTAAGTTCTCCTCCCAATCAGCACCTTCCACCGTGCCGGATTTGTAGATGATGGATACCAGAATTTTATTGGTGGCCTCTGCATGCTCGTTTGCTCTTGGATAGTACGAACTCGACAGTGAATGATAAATCTTGAACTGAGTGGTGAGCAGTCGAATAACATGATTAACAAAATGACCTCCCCTATCACTTGTTAATTGTAACGAGATTCCATACCTTGTGATGATCTGTTCATAAATAAATTTCGCGGTACTGACGGCCGAGTTATCTGGTAACGCACGGGCCTCCACCCACTTGGTCAGGAACTCCGTTGCAACAATGATGTAGCGGCACCGCCGAGTCTTGCTCACCCTCAGTGGTCCAATGAAATCTAGTCCCCATCTCTCAAAAAGTTCCTACGCATGGGAGGGTTGAAGTGGCATGAAATCTCTCTTCAGCGGCTTCCCAGCCCGTTGGCAAGTGTCACATCCGACGACCCATTCCCATGCATCATTGTATACCATCGGCCACCAGAGTCTTGCGAGTAATATCTTTCGTGCAGTGATGTCAGGCCCCATGTGTCCTCCCGCGGGACCCTCATGTGCTTCTTTTAACACCTGCGGTATCTCTTCTTCCAACACACACCGCCGAAGAATATGATCCGGCCCCATTTTGTAGAGCAACCCATTGATTAATTGAAATGTACGACTCCTGATTATCAACTTGCGCCTATCATTTGTTGACATCCCCGTGGGAAACTGTCTTGTTGAGAGGTATTCGCCAATACTCCTGTACCATTCCGGCAGTACCCCAATCTGAAACAGCTGTGCGTCAGGGAACTCGTCATTCACACCATCCGCTAGTTCCCCTGTTTTGATCTGCGACAGGTGGTCGGCACTGACGTGTTTCTTTCCTAGCCGGACAATGATTTTGAAAGTAAATTCCTGCAACAGTAGCAACCATCGGCTGATCCTCCCTTGGATGACAGGTTTGTTAATCATGTACAACAGGGCCTAGTGATCAACATAAAACACAAACGGTGTAGCAAGCAAATAATGACGGAATTTTTGCACAGCATAAACCATTCCCAAGGCTTCTCTTTCAGTCGTGTTGTAGTTCTGCTCGGCCTTTGATAGCAACCGGCTGGCAAAGTATATTGGATGATCCAGTCCGTGATTACCAGTCTGTGCCAGGGTTGCGCCGATCGCATAATTGGAGGCATCCACATGAACATGAAATTCTTTATTCCAATCCGGATATGCCAGGATGGGTGCCGTAGCCAATCGTACCTTCAGCCCTTCAAATGCCTCATCCTGCTCTTTCTCCCATCTAAATGATTCTTCCTTGCATGTTAACTTATTTAACGGTTAGGACACCTTGGCAAAAAATTTAATAAATCTCCAATAATAACCTATATGCCCGAGAAAAGATTTTACCTCCGTCACATTAGTAGATGGCTGCATTTTGAGAATGACTTTCACCTTGTCGGGATCCATCTTTAATCCTTCCTTACAGACAATGTGTCCGAGCAATCTACCGTGCGGAACCATAAATCTGCACTTTTTGGGATTCAATGCTAGCCGGGCCCTGCGACATCTCTCCATACACTCACCAAGTGCTGCCAGGTGTCCGTCCTTCGTGCTAAATATTGACCAATCATCCAAGAAGGCCTTGAAATTTCCCACAGACATCTTGTCGAAGATATGTAGTATAATCCGCTGGAATGTGGCCGGTGCATTACACAACCCAAAAGGCATCTGGTTGTACGCGTAGACCCCATCTTCAATGACAAATGTTGTCTTCAACTTATCCTCCTCCGCTATAGAAATCAGATTATATCCAGAGAACCCGTCCATAAAAGAGTAGATTTCATGTCCCGCGACCTCCTCCAGAATGCTATCTATGAATGGAATCGGAAAAGGATCTTTGATCGTTACTGCATTCAGGCATCTGAAATCAACGCATATCCAGATCTGAATGGTATCCTTCTTCAAGGAAATGACTATTGGTGACACCCATTCGCTAATCTGTACCTTGAAGATAATGTCGGCTTCCAGCATCCGGTTGATTTCCTCCATAACCCGTGCGGCATAGTTCTTATTCATCCTGTAGGGTCGCTTCCGTACAGGTACAGCTCCGTCCACCAGCGGGATGCGGTGCGCACACAATTCCGGCAGTACTCCTTTGAGGTCCTTGTATGTCCATGCAAACACATCCTTGTAGTCCATAAATATCTTGAATGCCGCAGCCTTGAGTATTGGATCCCAATTATCTCCGACTAGTATGTTCTTCGACTCTGCCTCGTCCCCCAAATTCATTGTTTGCAGCGGAGCTTCGTTGTACTTGATTGTCTGTCCTTTACTGAATGCATGGGCGGGTGTAACATCCAACGGTGTCTCCCCCTTCTTTACTTCAGTAAACTCCTTTGGATATTCGTTCTCAATTGACAGAACATTACAATTGTGAAATAATTCATAGTCCCCCATTTGCCAGTGGTAGAGACCGTTGACGGAATCCAAGTCGTCATCCGTTGTTCCCCCGTCCAATCGGAGGACACCCTCCTGATCCAGTTCCATCCGTCGTCTACCTTCGTCCTCCTCTCCCTCAAAATCTGACGACAGAGCCTCTTCCCCTACCATTTGGGTATGCAAATCAATGACGAATCGGCAGCCTTTACTTTCCAGGGATAAAGTGTTCTTCTTCCAATTGTGTCGAGCTCTTGCTTCGATAAGCCACCCGCGGCCCAGGATGGCATCATAGCCTTTCCTTTTCAATGGAATCACCACGAAATCCATGAGGAACGGCTGGGTGCCAATGGTTACCGGCTGTGCCATGAGAATACCTAGTGGTTTAATTCCATGTTGATCGGCGATCAGTAGCTGAAACCTTGGAGGCCACAATGTCGGCTGTCCAAGTTTCCTCCAAGTTTCTTCTGGCAATACATTTATGCCGGACCCTCCATCCACTATGGTGTCAGTGAGAACATGTCCAAGTATCCCCATCTCGACAACTGTAGGTTGTCGTCCGGATGTCAGCGCCAACAACATCTGATCTTCTCCTCCCGTAACAATTTCCTTTTCTTTTCGTCGACTCGGTTCTCCCGGTGACTTTTCCTTCTCGAGGCTTGATTCCCCTGCCATATTTGAAAGAGCAGAACGAAGTTGGGGCATGGTGAGAAGCAAATCACTTACCTTTACTTGCACCTCCGTTTGCAAAATTTGTCGTACTATGTTTTGTTCTGCAGAATTTCTTGCTGAAGTGGCGGCGGTGTCCGGAGAAGTTACTGCTTGAGATACTTTTCCAACCTTCGCCCATGCTGCCGCAAATTTCTTCTTTTCTTCGGCGGGGTTCGGGTATTCTTTTGCTTGTTGCCGCGTAATTGCGAGAAACTCTTCCTCATCGACTCCAACAGTGATCAAGTTCACTCCGAATTTTGGACATTTTGAGTCGTCGTGATCACCGGGCCCGCACCATCGGCACAATAGTTGAGGTGTATTTTCTGTTGGACATTCTCGCGCAAAATGCCCCCACAAGTTACCTGCTCGACACTGAATAATCAGTCATCCGTTTGCATCATACTGAATCCGACTTCTGCTCGTATTGGTATTGTTATTGTTGTTATTTTGTCCACGCCGATTATTCCTGTATCCTCCAGAAGTAGCGCCGGCGGCATTTGTGTTTCCGTTACCACCTGACAGGGAGGCCTCCTATGTGAGAAGCACCTGCGGAGATCCTCTTGTTTTCATGTTAAAGGGGCAGTCTTTTGTCGAGTGTCCCATGATCTGACAGATGTCACAGAATTGGTTCTTCGGACATGATCCTTTAGTGTGACCGTCGGTCTTACATTTCGTGCACCACAATTCACTACCTTTTGGCTCTTTCTGCATATTTTTAAACTCCTTCATCATTCGAACCATATCCTTCTGTAAGGCACGAACCTTTTTGTTACTACCTTCGTCGTCACTACTATCATCTCCAGCAGATTCGTCATCATCAGAGTCAGAGGAGCTAGTTTTCTTCTTCTTTGTCTTCTGCGCACTTTCAAGGTCCAGTGCTCTGTTATAAGCATCGGCATATGACGATGGTGGTACAATTTTCATCTTCCTCCGCAACTGTGAGCGTAGGCCGTCCACAAACCACCTTTTCTGCAATCCGTCCGCTGGCTTGCTTTCCATTTTGTTTATTAAGTCTTTTAATCTCTTGGCGTAAACACCGATAGTTTCGTGCTTCCCTTGCTTGGTATTGAAAATTTCCGCTACGATTTCATTTTCATCCCGCAAAAGTTTAAATTCTGCCAAGAACTCCTTTTTAATCTTATCCCAGGTATCCAGCTTCTGCGGATCCATATCTGAAAACCAATCAATCGCGACACCCCGTAGGGTTGCCGAAAATTGCCTAGCCCATTCGTCAGCATCTGTGATTCCATTTGCCCGCCAAATCGTCTCACATGTCTCACAATGTCGGAGGGGGTCGGCTGTACCATCGCCTTCAAATTTCGGCAACTTTTCTTTGGGTCCCGCCATAACTCTGGAGGTCTGCACTCCTACGTTGGTCGGCACTCCCACACCGGCAGTCGGCACTCCCACACCGGCAGTCTGAACTCCCACACCGACAGTCTGTACTCCCACACCGGCGGACTGGTCTCCCACACCGGAGGTTTGCACTCCCACACCGGCGGTCTGCACTCCCTCACTGGAGGTGTCGACAGCTGCCAACCTTGGTGAAGACGAAGGATCCTCCGAAATTGTTTCCCGCGGAAGTCTATCCTAGACGAAGAGGTCACTCCACGCTCATGCTCCGTCGGCACTGCGAGTCATGCGAGTTGATGGTCTCCCATCTGAATTTTCTTCCCTCGACAAACACAAATTCAAGAACTCCTCTCGTGCTTCTTCCACCAATTCCACCCGCTGCCGAGTCTCCTCCAACAATTCCTCCGCACTTCGGTTTCCGTCGGCAATCTTCTGGAATCTCCGTCGGCGTTCAGCTTGCTGTGCCAGAATTAAATTCTCTTGCGCAATACGGATTCCATCTTTTCCCTTTGCTTTATTCCGATCCTTGTTAAGCTGATTTGGCATTAATCTTCATTCCTCCCACCTTCCAGATTCATAAGGCAACGACGCCAAATGTTTACCGTACAGGTAAAGAAAATGAACGCATACAGACAATGAACATGAACAGCTGAATTATATTCGCAATAGTAGATGAATGATGCTTTACAATGATCCCCGACGGGCTATAAATACTACCGCTGAACCTTCCCGAAGGAGTCCGTCGGCCACAATTATTCTATCCGCTACAAATTATTTACCGCCGGACCGTCGGCTACAGAATACCGAAACACTGTCGGACCGTCGGCTACAAAATACAAAACACCGCCGGACTGTCGGCTATAGATTAGAAAATACTGCCGGAACTATCCAGTCGGCTAACAAAACGTAGGAGGAAGGAAATGCGTTCTGGAAAATGACAATTTATGGTAATTAAAGACTGAAGTTCAAACGTAGGAGGAAGGAAATGCGTTCTGGTAAATGACAATTTGTGGTAACCATATGCAGACCATAGCAGCAGACGTAAGCTATTGACAAGCCAGGAAGTGATCTCTTCATAATCAAAACAAGGTAAATCTCAGTGTGATCTTGCTTCCCTTGTTCACGAGTTGGTCTTTCTTAGTCGGCTTCCACCTTCAAACTACACGGCAGGAAGAGACACTGGTTGCAAATGTTTGAGTATCTACAGGTCACCATTGAAGACTAGACAAAAATCTAGAAGTAAACTTCCCAAACTGTAGAATCTGGGAGGAGTGTAAAGTGAAGTAAAATAACCATCATCTAAGCTTATACAAGGGCGGGTCTTTCCATATAGTGGGCTCACAGGGTAGTAAAAGGTTACCGACAAACATAAATCCAACTCACGTAACTAGTTTGCAGTGAATATCAGCTTTCGAGAGTGGGATGACTGGCATAATACTGGGAGTAACAGCTGCCTCTGTGATAACTATCGGACAAGATAGGAGTTGAGAATGTCAAATGCGAGTTCGATTGGATCGAGCATGGAAGGGAGGCTTGGTGTTTCACATCTCGTACACTTAATAATCAAATGAAGGCTGACTCCTTTTTCAGCACCCACGACTTCAGCAATACAGACTATTTTAACGGCAACATAGAGGAAGTCCGCACTTGATCAAGCACCTAGAGTGATGACGGGTTGGAAATCTTTTCTGCACTCTTCAAATGCCATGAACGGCAGTCTCTATTAAAGGGGTCCGCTCCTTATCTACCCATCCTGTTTTCTATTATTGCACAATGATGAATATTGTAATAAACGTTTAACTTTGGCGATGGTTTAAAGAGGTGAGAATAACATTTTGAGCCGAGAAAGTTTTATTTGATGCTATTGTGTTGAAGCGAACCCAGAAATATATGCGATCAGAAATTTAAATAATAGATTAAATGACAGACAACAGGAACCTATAATCAAGCTGCGAATATTGCTTACTCGAACTCCATTCAAAGATTGGGCAAATAATCGAGATCTGCAGAGCAGTTGTGGAAAGACGTTATATGCTGATCGCCCAGTATTAACATGAATGTTCAATTTGTGGGGAAAAGCTATCAAATAGCTACCAAGGATGGTCATATCTTTAATGAGATTCTTGGCATCAAAGAAACTTGACCATTACAGAAAGTTTGGAAACTTGTATACGTCCACCATTGGTTTAGAGGGGAGGAATCATTGGTAATGGCAATGATAATCTATCATCTTTAGTAAGTCTGACGATTTAGCTGGAGGTTGGGAGGTAATGCTTCCTTGTTTTATCCAAACCATTACAATAGTGACAGTCCCTATTCAACTTTGCCATTTGTAATATTGCGGAAGGAAATCTCTAATATGTTGTCTCTTCCGCTTCTGAAGTGTATATTTTATAATACCATAAATCTGTCTAATAGTAATTTTAGCTATCCATTACTAATATTGAGCTGCAAAGGAATAAGGTAAAAGAACTCAAGTATTTTATCCCAAAGTTCTTAGGCATTTTATCATGTGAGTGAAGGCTTATGGAAACTTATGAGATAAGGACAAATAAAACTACAATGAATGACTTAGCAAATGAAGTGAGAGCATATATGGAGCAAACCCATTAGACTAACCATACTATATTAAATCAAATGGAGAAGTCAAATCAGGCCCTCCTACAAGCATTACATAACATGGGAAACTCGATCAATGATTTGAGAAGTCAATCTCACATAGAAAGAGAAACTAATTCAGTCCATTCTGAAAATAACAATGTAACTTCAAGCTCCAGCCTAGAAGATTAAATCTTAGAGAAGAGGAAGGGGTCGAGCAACCCCTAACTAGTACGGAAGATATTGCGAGGGCATATGCTACTCTAGAGCCTAACATTAGAGAAGTGATATCATTTAGAGAATTTTGTGATGATAAACAAAGAGAGACGTCTAGAAGTACGGTAAATGAAGAAATAAAACATAAAATTAACAAAATAAAGCTTCCACATTTTGATGGTTCAGAAAAGATTATGCCGCGCCAATGATTAGAAAAATTAAACACATTTGTTATTTTATGTTCGATGACGGGAGAAGATGCCTTGCAATTCGCTATAGTGCATTTAGAGGGAGCAGCACATGATTGGTGGACTCATGGGGGTATCTCATTAGGACATAAAGATGTAAAATCCTATGAAGAATTATCCCGAAAGCTCATGAACAGATTTGATGATAAGGACATCGAATGGCATTTCCAAGAACTAACTCAACTCAGACAAATTGGAACAATGGAAGACTATGCTCGCAAATTCCAAGAGTTGTCAGTTATGGTTCTAGACCTTTCCCAAAAGACTCACTCATATATTTATAGAAGGATTAAAAGACTCCACCAGGCACACTGTTAAACTGCATGAACCACAAAACTTGGAAGAAGCCACTAGGAAAGCAAAAATGGTAGAGTCAAATTCATCAAAAGAAAGGTCTAAGAATTTCTCAACAAAGACAGAGCATACAAAAGAAGACTCACACAAAGACCAAAAAGAGAAAGAATGTTATTTCTGCAAAGTGAAATGGAGTAGAGAACACTAATACCTGAGTAAGGAAGCCCAAAAGCAAAAAGAGGATACATTGAAGAAAGGCGTATGTTTCAAATGCAGAGGCCCTTGGGAACCTGGACATAAGTGCAACAAGAAAAGTCAACTCCATAAAATTGAAGCAACTTATGAAATAATTAATGAAGAGACTTCAAACAAAAGTGTGAATGGTGATCAAGAGAGGATATGGGAATAGAGATTCATTGAAGCTTTGAGGAGGTTCAACTTAGGAAATGTAAATATCAAACAATACATATATGTACATATTTTTTATGATTATTAATAGAACTTTAATATTCAATTTAAATAAAAGGAAAGAGTGGCAATTAAGGGAGAATTGGTAATGACACCTTGTTGTTAGCACCTTCCTAAGAGTGCAATTAGGGAGAATAGCTAAGGCACCCTACTGCAGTGGTATGTTAGGGAGAACTGTGGTAAGGACACCCTATTACTCTGTAATTAAGGGAGAACCGCTAGAGCACCCTATTGCAGAATTAGTTGAGGGAAAACCGCTGAGGGCACCCTATCATAGTGATAGTAAAGAGAGAATTGCTAGCAGGGCATCCTACTACACTATGGTTATGGGAGAACTACTAAGGTACCCCAATACAGAGAGATTATTGTAGAGATCTTGGGATGAGATAAAATCTCACCTAAGTATTTTAAAAAGGAGTAATCCTAAAGGGATACCCATTGAGGCCTAAAGGAAAGATAAAATCTTCCTCATGGAAAAAAAGAAACAAAGAAAGAAATGCACACTAAAAGAGAATTGATACAAGGAAACGCATAACAAGGAGCGTGGGAATACTAAGATAAGTTGTTTCTTTATTCTTGATATTTTCAATGAAATATTGCGATTTTCAATCTATATTGTTGTTCTAACTTCAAGATGGAATTTTTTGTTTCAGGACCATGGGATTGAATATCAAAACTATGTATTGAGAGTTGTATTGCTCGAGGATAAGCAATTTTGGGGAGGATGGACTGTGATATCCCCAATCTCAGAGGTCGAATTAATTAAATGACACAATATTTAAATAATAAATATAATATCTAAATGATTAATAAATAGTAACTAAGCAAATTTCATTCACTATATTAAATAATAATAAATAGTAACCAAGCAAATATATAAACATAATATAATTTATTATAAATAATTCTTACATCGAATTGACATAATATGATATTAAGTCAATCGATATAAGAATACTATAATAGTAAGCCATTATAACATATTAATATTATATTATATTTTAAATATAATATTCTATCGATATAATACAATATAATAAAGAATATATGAGCACAAATAAAATAACAAGTATACATAATAAACTAATACATAATCTTCTATAACACTTATTATTTTCAAGACACGTATATGGATAACAACAAAATCTTATTATATAATCGAAACTATTCCTATGGTTTCCATACACAATGGGCATATGCGTATGAGAATGGAATTAAGTAATACACTGAAATATTTTTAATAATAACATTGGACAGAATGATTTGCTAAACTAGATTCCATTTTATTTAACCATGTTGCTAGGGATGTCGACATTATCCTCCATTCCTATTTGGGCGACATTGACATCTTATAATCACTGCATTATATGATAGCGATCTATATACTTATCCGCGGGAAACCAGCTCGCCATCGACTATGCCATACAAATCATTATATAATATGAAGGACGCGCTAAGTTTTATGGATCTCTGATAGATAAAACAATTACAATAAATATAAGAACAATAGATACTCTTACTTGTACTATAGTAGTGCAGAGTATTTCTTCAAATAATGGTGAACTTGAATTTCTTGAGTTTAGTATCTCCCTTTTGTGAGTCGCGGATAGTATGAACGGTATGCTGAATATTCTGATACTCCTGCAGGTTAGATTTTAGAGGAAGATATACTGAAAATATTAATAATGTTTAACTTGCAGATCGTTGAGTCTGAGATGCCATGTATTGATGTCATCCCTCAATGATCTGCCTTACCTTATGTATGGAGATGGAGAGTCATGACCACAGTAGAGTCATGACTCTACATGGCCTTTGGCCACGTAGAGTCCATGCCTCTTCGGTGGCATGACTAACAAACTATTAGTTAAGAAAATCCCAATATAAGCAGTGCGTCCGATAACACTTTATTAACAGTATGCCAATACAAATAGTGACTGCCGATAGGCATGTTTGTCTATCGATAATTGTATTGCTAGTATATATTAATCCAAACACACACACACACACACACACACATATATATGTTTAATAAGCAACAATAACAATTTATCTAAAAACATAAACACAGATTAGTATATCAGATAAGCATCATTTTACTTCTATTGATGTTAAAACATTAACAGGATGTTGGAAGTGTAATCGATTATGGTTGCTGCAGAAACAGATTATATATTATAACCCTTCGTTAGAAAATAATTAAAAGTCAAAGAAGATGACACTTCATTGATTAAAAGGTCACGACTTCTAACAGTAGAAAATATAAGGAGGTAAGGGGCATCGAAGAACAAGGGGATTACATTTTCTAATTTCTTTTGGGAACTCCTCAGCAGAGAGAAATATATATGATACAGGCAATAACAATGATCGTAAAAACGAACCTGTGTAAATAAGACGTTCAAACACGAGTCTACTTGGCACTAGTTCAATATATAACATTGTTGAAGGTACATCTCTTATCAAAAGAGCACGAACCTGTGTAATTTATAATCAGACATACTATCCAACCATTTGCATATTGTTCAGGTTCCCAATCGGCCACAACATTAGCAAACCACTCACATAATATTGAAGTATCCAATAGTCACAATAATTCTGGCTGTAGCAAAGTCTTAAAGATCATTTGTAATAGTTTCATCGGTTGCAAGATATCACTCCTATCGTGGACCACAAGGGTCGTAAATTGCATATTTCAGACATATCTGAAATAGAAAGGATTAGTCTTCAAATACGTTGTCTCTTCTGCTTCTGAAGTGTATATTTTTATATTACCATAAATCTGTCTAATAGTAATTTTAACTATTCATTACTAATATTGAGCTGCAAAGGAATAAGGTAAAAGAACTCAAGTATTTTATCCCAAAGTTCTTAGGTATCTAGAAGGGACATTACAAAGCTAATGGGTCTAGAATTGAAAGATCCTAGCTTCCGACGCCATGTTCTTGTTCAGTGCTGAATTATTTTTTATTATCTTAAGTGTCCAAGAAAAAGCCGACAAAGAGGCTCCCAAGGAAAGTGTGACAAAAGGATCCAAAAGATACAATCCATAAAAATGCTAGAAGGAATATTTATTTGTGCAGCTCCACATTGTCTAAAGTTATTTTTAAAGAGGAGGGAGTCTGGAGTTTGAATTGCATTTAATAGAGATACACTCGGATTTACTTCAGGTATTACTGAAAAAGATGAGTTAAATAAGAAGGTCGTTACAAAAGCAAGGCCAGTATCATCAGATCCTCAGCCTAAGAAACTCTCTTCACAAGCACAATGTGATCAGTCTAAAGAATCATCTAGCTCACAGCAGCAAGAACAAGAACAAATGTCAAGGCTACAAACACAACACAAACAATTTAATTATAATTTGCAACCCCAGGGACAAAAGGATTATCAAGGTAACTCAGGTGATAACTCAAAATTATATCAAGAGAAGCAACGGGAGTTTGAAAGATCACATCATTAATCACATCAAGAGAACGTTGTGAGTGGAAAAGAACACAAAGTTTCAGAATCTCAAGCAAAAACTCCCCAAGGTTTGTTTCCCTCTCTTGCACCAGAGGTGACATTGAATCCAGTCTTGTTAGACAGGGAAGGAGATGAAGGGAAAATGTTGTATAAGCATGGAATAGGTTTCCTTTCAGTGAGGGTTCCTTATTTACATTCCATTGCAGATGTTAACAAGTCTGTTCCTCAAGGAAAAATTCCAACTTTTAAAACCACCACACATCATTGTGTGTTTCCAAAATCTTCATCAGCATTGAATATTGAAAACAATTATGACCCATTGCAAGATTTGTCAGCTGTCACTTCAGTAACTAATATAAGGTCATAGCGAAATGACACATTACATAATCATCAAACAACTATAACTGCATGGGGAGTAGTGACATCTGCAAATGAGCTAACTTCTGGTCATATTTCATATGCCAAAGATATAGGTTCATGGCTATTGTTGGTAATAGGCATACAGATACTATAAAACTACAAGAACAGTTAGCCCAGAAGTCTGAAGCTGACATAAAAGCAGAAATCCTTGACATTTTTGGAGAGTATGAAGAACTTCCTATCAGAATTCAAAATGAGTTATCATTCAATGATTACTTGGATGTTCATTTAGAGCACCAAAATAGGATTGACACGACAAAAAGGAAGTATTTTGAATTAGCTGAAGATCTCCTTGCAAAAGACCAGTGCAAAACTATGTATGATGAATGTCCCGCAGATCAAGGTCATCAAATTGAGGTTTTTGAAGTAGAAAAGCAGTCAACTACCATTGACTTACAGCTTTCCAGCGACCACGTAGAAGATGTTACCCAAGGTACAAGTTTTTATGTTGGTGAATTGGAGATCAGTGTTGACAAACAAGCGGATGGGGACGGTTGCACACGAGGTAATAACAGATTGCAAATTTTGCGTTATGAATCATATAGCACCTGTTCGTTCCCAAAACTGTAGATTGGAAATCCAAGAGCTTGCCACTTCTCCAATAGGACTTCTCAATCAGTTCTGGCCAACTAACAGGAATACTTCTCCATTCCCTTGCACTTCAAGCTAAGCTACACCTAGGTGGGTAGATCTTGTCCTCGAACCTGATTACTTGGTTCAGAGCTTTTCTAAAGCGAATTTAAACTTTGAGAGTTCTTCGGCTAGCGAAGTCCTCAAACTCTATCAAAATGAAATTGGATGCTGGATAATAGTTGAATGTTTTGTATAAGGTTTTAAAAATGGATCTGATGCTTGTTGAAGGAATATATAGATTTTATGACTTCAATGATAGAAAGACCAGTGCCTCTGCTCATCCGGGCAATAGAGTCAACTTCAATGAATTATCATGTACAACTTTATAATGTTTTACACACTTTACTGCTAACAATTAAATAATCAAGATGCAATAGATCAAATATTTATGCAATTTTAAATTAGTCCATATTGAATTTTAACTCCTTTGGGAGGGAGACAAACTGGACATAGATGCGGAAACAATTATTTGTTTCACAATATCTGCGATGATCAAATTTAAAATGCTAAATGACCATGTCCACTTATCTAATATTTAAATTGTATACAATATTCCAGAAAATAATTACAAAGGACGATCGCTTATAGTTTAAATCTCCACGCCTTTAATAATAAACAAAGAACATTTTATTTTATTATTAAAATAAAATAATAGAATTTATATTACAAAGTCATAATGAGCCCCTTATTCCTTCATACAATAAATAAATATAAAATAATTTCTCCAGAGAGAATATAAAATGTTCGAATATGTCTTGTTACAATTTTTCTCTTATTATTTATATCTCCTTATTCTAAAGTTATGACTTTTCAAATGAAAAGTCATAATTTATAACTTGCCTTAGTTAATCCAAATCGCACCTTTTTGCATTTTAAATAACTTTCTTTATTTTATTATTATATGTTAATCACGATTATGTTTCACCGATAGTTTATAGCATTTGATAAAGTTTAAAATAAATATTTCTCCTGGTTGAGATCCATGGTGCCATTTGTTCAAGCATTTTTCTTTCCCCCGATTAGAGACATCATTCCCCCTGATTGCAATGAAATTTTACTTCCATGAATGATCGATATGGAATGCACTGACTTTTTCTTTCATTGTCGATACTTGGTGCGGAAGTTCAAATTGGTGTCATTATAATGAATAGAAGTTGCATCTTTTTCCAAATCTACGGCTCCTGGGCCCTCTGCAAATGCTACGCCTTTTAAATCTGTGTAATATTCTGGAATTAATTTTCTCTTAGAATTGTTGAATGTTTAATAAATGGCATTAATTCAAACAGTTGTTAAGCAGCCTGGGAAATGGTTCTGATTCTGTTGATATAATCTCACTAAACTTTCTTAATACAAACTACTGATTTAGGAATGGAGGAATTTAGTCAAACAGTTCAGTTACAAGTTTAAATGACATCACTCAGTATATCCTTATGATGAGTTCCAGAATTTGACAATTGGAAGAATGCTGGCATTTTGTCAAACATATGGTGCAAGCTCAAAAATGCCTTTTTAAAAAGTTCTACTCATCAAAATATGTATTTCAACAGTAAGAGAAACTAATTGCTAGATTTCCAATTATATTGAGCTGAGTCTACAAATGTAATCAAAAATTTACAAAGGCCGAACCTGGAACTGTATATGTAATGTTTGACATGGTCATTACTCATTCCCAGCCAATACCATGTATTCACGAACTCTTAAGCATGATAAGGGACCGTCTTCTTTAGTGGTTCCGGCCTAGCTGCTTGGTACCTCTTGCTATATTGTTATTAACCAATATATTCACACCCTCTGTCCTCCTGGTAACCTGTAGGTCAGAACTCAACTTGCAGAATGTCAGACATTGGTTGAAATGAGGTAACCAACCCAAATGACGTGAGTTAAAAGGCTCAAACTGTGAAACAGTCAACTTGTGCCTGGCCTGTCTACACGTGGACACCCACTATATTACCACTGGACGTGTTTAGCAACAAACCACAGCATCCATAGTTTCAAAACACGTTTATTCTCCAAGCCAACTGTGCAACAATATCTATCACAACCTGTAACCAGTATTCCGACTATGGTGAAGGAAGTAATCTTCCATAGCTTGTTCCACTGAAATTTTACTGCCTTGCCAATTTCTTGCCCAACCTATATAATGCCGACTAGAAAGAAGATTAGGGTGACGTCCAACCTTCTTAGAGAATTTCAGACTTGAGGGTTTTCGTCCTCAAGGTTCAACCAGTCACATTTAAGCAACCAGAACTTACAATATTTCTTTCACAATTTCTTCTATATAGATAATCCCAATGCAAGCTCTCCTTTATAGCCTCGAAGTGAGGGAAAACACAAGAAGCAAGGAATGTGGGATTAAAAAGTCATTTTCATCATGTAGTCACTTAAAGTCATTTTATAAAGTAAATAACTTTATAACATTAAAATGACTTAACTCCGCTCACTTTAATAAAGTTCTATAGTAAATTAAATTAAATTTCAATTGTGACTGGTAGGTATCTTATTAAATAAAGTTATTAATCTATCCAGATGTGGAGATAGATTAAATTGTAGCCCAAATTTCTAGTACTGAGAAGGGGACATTGCAGTCTCCCCTTCCTGGGATTGCTTACCCTCAAGCAATCTCAATGTTGGATGCTGCAATATAGACTCACCTTCCCAAGTGGTGTCTTCATAAGGTAAGTCTTTCCAACGGACTAAATATTCCCTTACGGTTCTGTTGCGCAGCCTCCTCTCTTAGGTTTCAATCACTTCCTCTGGCACCAAAATAAGCTTACCCTCTTCATCAAGCAGGGGCAAACTCTTTGAAGGTACAATCTGCTGGCCCACAGCCTTCTTGAGGCATGAGACATGAAAAACATTGTGAATTTGGCTGTTACTCGGCAAATCCAGCTCATAGGCAACCTCTCCTACCCTCCTGGTGATATAATAAGGTCCATAGAATCTAGGCTTAAGTTTCTCTAAGACACTTTTCTTCAAAGAACTCTATCTATATGGCTGGAGACGAAGAAAAACTCTATCACCCACCTCAAAGCTCTGCTCAGTGCGATGTCGATCAGCATATAACTTTTGTTGATTTTGTGCCTGCTAAATATTATCCTTGAGAGCTCGGAGAATATCCTGTTGGTCCATTATCCAATCTTTGGCCAGGGGTGCCCGACTGTCTGGTAATGCCAAATCAATAAAAGAGAGGGCCTCATAACCATAAAGGGCTCGGAAAGGGGTCATCCGAATGGATATATGGTAGGTGGTGTTGTAACAATATTCTCTGAAATACAACCACTTAACCCATGCTCTCTACTGCCCTGCAACGTAGTTTCTCAAGTACCCTTCCACCCACTTATTCACTATTTCGGCCTGGCCATCTGTCAGTGGATGATAACTCGTGCTAGGAGTCAACTTTGTACCTGTCAATCTAAAAATCTCCTGCCAAAAGGTACTGAGAAACCTACTATCTCTGTCACTCACAATAGTCCTGGGTAATCCATGGAGCCGAAAAACCTCTCGAAAAAACAATTCAGCTACTTGAGAAGCTAACCAGTTTGCAGCTATCACGAAGAAATGTGTGTACTTGGTCAATCTGTCCACTATTGCAAAGATGCAGTCCCTGCCCACCCGGTAATAAAATCCATGGAAATACTCTCCCACCTCTGGGCTAGAATAGGGAGAGGCCGAAGTAATCCTGCAGAAAAACCCTGTTCAGACTTGTTCTGCTGACAAGTCTGACACTCTGACATGCTACAATACATCATCCTTAAGCCCCTTCCATGAGAATCTCTGCCTGTAGGTTTTGAAAATCCCTGGGTGCCCTACTGATGGTGCATCATGTATGGTGCACATAATGTCCCCCTTTAGTTTAGATTCCGGTACTAGGTAGATTCTGTTTTTGTAATAAATAACATCATTCATAACCTTGCACCGCTCGTCCTGAAGTATACCAACCAAAATCTGACAAGCATGAGTATTTTTAGAATACTCCACTAATAACTGGGACCTCCAATCTGCTGAAATCTCTGAAATAGCGAAACATGCTAGCACTGGGGGTCATCGGGAAAGAGCATCAGCAACTATATTATTTCTCCCTTTGACATATTCAATGTCAAAATCATAAGCCTGTATCTTACTGACCCATTTCTGCTACCTTTCGTTCAACTCCTTCTGCTCCAAGAAGTAACGCAAACTACTATGATCCGTCTTAACTATAAATTTACTTCCCACCAAGTACTGCCTAAGTTTTGCTAAGGCGTGCATTATAGCTAGCATCTCCTTATCATAAGTGGAATATAACAACTCGCTGCCCCTAAGTTTCCTGCTCTCGAAAGCAATGGGATGACAGTCCTGCATCAATATTGCCCCTATCCCACTTCCCGAAGCATCACACTCTAAAATAAAGGGCCTAGAAAAATCAGGAAGTGCTAGCACTGGACATGAGCTCATCACCTGTTTCAGTGTATCAAAAGCTGCCTCAGCATCCTCTGTCTAGGTAAATGTCCCTTTTCGTGTCAAATCGGTAAGGGGAGCTACTACCTGTGAAAATCCCTTGGTGAACCGCCGATAATAGGAACAGAGACCAAGGAAACCCCGTAACTCTGATACATCCTTCGGTGGTGGCCAATCCAGAATTGCCTGTATCTTCTCCAGAGAATCTCTAGTAGCCCAAATTCGCATTTGGACTCTTTTGCAAATAAGAACTACTCCTCCACGAGACTAAAGACCTCATCCAAATGTTGCAAATGTTCTTCCCAAGTCCTACTGAAAATTAAAATGTCATCAAAGAAAACCAGTACACTTTTCCTTAGCTATTTCTTGAAAATATGGTTCATGCATGACTAGAAAGTGGCTAGTGCATTAGTGAGCCCAAATGGCATCACCAAAAACTCATAATGTCCGTAGTGGCATCTGAAAGTTGTCTTGTGCATATCCTCCTCACGGACTCGAATCTAGTGGTATCCTGATTGAAGATCTATCTTCGAGAAATAAACTGCCCCGTCAAGCTCATCCAGTAACTCATCAATGCAGAGAATCGGGTACCTGTTCTTGATGGTCCTCTTGTTCAGTGTGCGATAGTCTATAGTGCCCTCTGCAAATGCTACGCCTTTTAAATCTGTGTAATATTCTGGACTTAATTTTCTCTCAGAATTGTTGAATGTTTAATAAATGGCATTAATTCAAACAGTTGTTAAGCAGCTTGGGAAATGGTTCTAATTTTGTTGATATAATCTCGTTGAACTTTCTTAATACAAACTACTGATTTAGGAATGAAGGAATTTAGTCAAATAGTTCAGTTACAAGTTTAAATGACATCACTCAGTATATCCTTATGATGAGTTCCAGAATTTGACAATTGGAAGAATGCTAGCATTTTGTCAAACATATGGTGCAAGCTCAGGAATGCCTTTTTAAAAAGTTCTATTCATCAAAATATGTATTTCAACAGTAAGAGAAACTAATTACTAGATTTCCAACTGTATTGAGTTGTGTCTACAAATGTAATCAAAAATTTACAAAGGCCGAACCTGGAATTGTATATGTAATGTTTGACATGGTCATTACTCATTCCCAACGAATACCATGTATTCACGAACTGTTAAGCATGATAAGGACTATCTTATTTAGTGGTTCGAGCCTAGCTGCTTGGTACCTCTTGCTATGCTGTTATTAACCAATATATTCACACCCTCTGTCCTCCTGGTAACCCGCAGGTCAGAACTCAACTTCCAAAATGTCAGACACTGGTCAAAATGAGGTAACCAACCCAAATGACATGAGTTATAAGGCTCAAACTGTGAAACATTCAACTCGTGCCTAGCCTGTTTGCACGTGGACACCCACTATATTACCACTGGACATGTTTAGCAGCGAACCACAGCATCCATAGTTTCAAAACACGTTTATTCTCCAAGCCGACTGTGCAACAATATGCATCACAACCTGTAACCAGTATTCTGGCTATGGTGAAGGAAGTAATCTTCCATAGCTTGTTCCACTGAAATTTTACTGCCTTGTCGATTTCTTGCCCAACCTGTATAATGCCGACTAGAAAGCAGATTAGGGTGACATCCAACCTTCTTAGAGAATTTCAGACTTGAGGGTTTTCGTCTTCAAGGTTCAACCAGTCACATTTAAGCAACCAAAATTTACAATATTTCTTTCACAATTTCTTCTATATCATTAATCCCAATGCAAGCTCTCCTTTATAGCCTCGAAGTGAGGGAAAACACAAGGAGCAAGGAATGTGGGATTAAAAAGTCATTTTCATCCTGTAGTCACTTAAAGTCATTTTATAAAGTAAATAACTTTATAACATTAAAATGACTTAACTCCGCTCACTTTAATAAAGTTCTGTACTAAATTAAATTAAATTTCCATTGTGACTGGTAGGCATCCTGTTAAATAAAGTTATTAATCTATCCAGATATGGAGATAGATTAAATTGTCGCCCAAATTTCTAGTGCTGAGAAGGGGACATGACAATCTAGAACATCTCCATATGAGTTCGTAAATCACCATGTAAGAGAAACGTTCAATCCTAATGTGTCTCCTTACATAGCATCCGACAACTGAGATCATTACATGAAGTCTCCGTCCTTTATTTCTTTCACATGCACCATCCTCATGACCATGAGAATTTTAATGCTAAAGAGACGATCTGAAGAATACACTGTGTAAAATTGGGCAGTTTAACTCCACACTCGTGCATTTCCTTGGTTTATTTGTGCTATATCTTTACCAGATAACATGATCAGCATGTCCTCCTGTTGTCTTCATACTTTATCACAATCTGTGATTGCTGGTGATGATTTATTTATTAATTTCTAATGGATTTCCATTAGTTTGTTGTGCTTTCCACGTACACCACTGCAGAGATAAAAGGCTTAAATCATGTTTCATTTCTTCAAATGATGATGTCTCCGTATTAAATCTTTAAACAAACTGTTGATTATCATTGATTGTTTATGTATTTCTGATGTAAGATGCTACTGTGAGGCTTGGACTACTATATTGCTACAATTCTAGTTTCAAATCTGTTGTAGAGTCTCCATGTAATACGGTGAATTTTCAATGCATTTACTTCTTAATATTCTCTAGGTCATTCCTCATTATTTGTGGTCATCTTCACTGACATATAAGCAACCATCCTAATTATTTGTTTCCTTATTGATGTATACCTTCTATACACCACGTGTTCTTAACTTTGACATCAATAGTTATATCATGAATTCCCAGCATTGTTTCACAAATGGATGCCCCAAATTTTTGCAAATAATTTGGGCTCCATCAGCACCTACGCCCATGATAGAAATTCAGAAGAACAATCCAAGATGACACTACAAGATGATGAGTTGTACCAACATGATAAGGAAATGCATGCATTTAGAAATCAACTGAAGGTTAGTAAAGACATGGTTGTGGCATCCTTGGTGCAGCAAGACAATGCCCACAAGTTGGTTGAGGAGCTCTACACGAAGGTCCCAAGGGAAGGGGAAGGTGACTAGCATGCGGCCCATTACAGAAAGTCAAAATAGCCTTCGAGACTATGAAATCAGATTACTTATATCTGTTGTCCGACAAGGATTATATTCTTAAGGCTATTGAGATTTATGCAGCACAGTCAAATAGGGAAAAGGATGAGATTGAGGATCTCAACAAGACACTTAAGTATGTTCAGGAGGCACTGAGTGAAACTCAATTTTCTCTACAGAGAGCAAAAAATCAAATCAAGCTCATGGAACACTCTCGGGAACATGAGAATATAATCACGCAGGAGTTCTTCCAGAAAGTCTTTGACGAACTTGAGAACATTCAGCAAATGTATGACTTGGATAGCTGCCCCAAACGATTAAGTAGCAAAACTTCAGAACACTTTCAAGTTGTTGACAACCCTTTGTTTGAAGTTGTTGCTGATTGGACGTCTGACAATCCTCTTTTTGTGTTAAATGAGGGATCATCTCTTGTTTGCCATGAAGAGGAAGAGTTTGATTTCAGACTTTGCGATCTTGACTCAAATCCTAGTAGTGAATCCAGATCTCAACATGGGGATGATGAATCTACTTCTGTTGCTTATCATTTGATCGGCCCCAACATATTTTCCAATTTCACCCCATTTAGGAGTTGGGTGAATTTTCTTTATCAGCATCTGGACAGTTCTCGGTGGAGTATTTATGTGAGGTTTGTGGTTAGATTCTCAACATCTTTCATATTCATAAAACCTATACGCTTGGGAACTCTCCAAGTTTATGCTGACAGTATGAATTTTGATGTCCATGGGATGGTGGTTTCAAATTTTGAACAACTCATTTCTTACATCATCATCCATTTAGGTCAAGTCTTCACATTCTACTGGATTATACATGGACCCTGGATATATTTCTATCTCATCATAGCAGCGAGGCAGCATAACAAAGTTTGGGATCCAAGTGTTAGCAGATGGTATCTATGGTTGGACGAGGATTTTACTGTGGTCCTATTCAATTTGAGGTTAAATATGGTGATGATCAGTATTGATCACTTTACAGGTGCTAAGTTTTTTTAGAGAGTTATATGGGATCCAGGGATCCGGTTGAGAGATAGATTGGAGAGAGTCATTTGGCTTCGCAATGTGGCCGGAATTGCTTTTAGTTTGGACTACAGGACTGCCTGCAGACTTGTATGGGATCCTAGTACTGATTGCTTGGGGACAAGTGTCGTCGGTAGATATTGTGTAGTCGATGAGTCCCTTCGGAAAGGTTATTGTTATGTAGCCAACGGGTCCTTCGATAATTGTCATGTAGCCGACGGACACCTTTGGGAAGGTTCTTCGAAAAGTATATATACACCCTTCAGGATCATTGTAATCATTAGAGCATTATGTAATGTTTTTGGCATATGCAAATAATAAAAGGAGTACTGTTGTTCTTGTCTGTTGTCTGTGTGCATTGATCCACTGATCTATGCGGTAAACATTTGGCACTGTTGCCAAGGACTCATCCTGTTGTTTAGTATTTATGTATTGATGTACTTGGGTTATTTGTTATTTTGAGTTTTGTCGTATTGTCGTCCAGAGACGACTTTTTCTTTTGGGGGGGATGATGTCGTCGGTAGATATTGTGTAGCCGACGAGTCCCTTCGGGAAGATTATCGTTATGTAGCCGACGGGTCCCTTCAAGAAGGTTCTTTTTATGTAGCCGACAGGCCCTTCAGTAATTGTCATGTAGCCGACGAACCCCTTCGGGAAGGTTCTTTGGAAAGTATATATATACCCTTCAAGATCATTGTAATCATCAGAGCATTATGTAATGTTTTTGGCATATGCGAATAATAAAAGAAGTATTGTTGTTCTTGTCTATTGTCTGTGTGCATTGATTCATTTACCCAGGACGGTAAACAACAAGCAATCTTAAGGAGGGCAGATTTGAAATGTTCCTTTTGGGACATTAGAAAAATTGAAGTCTTATTCTATATAATATTAATATTGACTCTGAGATAGACTTAAAATGTTAAGAGGTCAATTTAATGTTATACAAAGGACAAAGGGTCAAGGAGGAACAAGATGAAATGCCTTAAGGAAGTTGAAGAGCCACAAGGGAATAAGACGAAAGCCAGAGAGGAGCCGAAAAGTCTTAATTTGTGTATTAAAAGGGGAAAGAAGCTCATTGTTGGGATGCTTGATTTTATGATTCAGTTCAGTTTCCTCTCTTGTGAGAGTTTTTAGAAAGCTTCAGCTTTCAGCTAATTTGAGGATGTAGCCCCTCATGCTGGAACACGATGGACGCAAACCCATTGTCCTGGGAGACATCAGTTCAAGTGTTTCATTTGTGCTTACAAGTTCTTATTCTAGTATTCCAATCTGACTGTTAAATTGTATTTAGGATTGGATTTGTTATTGCCAGTTATTGTATTGTTGTTGTATAATGCAATAACATATTGTAAGGAGTTATAAGAGTTTGTTGGTTTTATCTTACTAGTTTGCAACACATGGTTATCTGTTCGACATCTTGGATGTTATTGTGAAATAACAAGTTATATTCTTGTGGAGAATTCTTCGGGTTTTATTATAGCATTGTATTCCATTTTTGCATATATCTGAGTTTGAATGTCATATCTGAGAAAAGTTGATTAAATCTTTATTGGGTTTTCTAATGGTTTTTTGATTGAGCTGGAAACTATCTGCAATATTTTATTTCTGATTATATTGTTAAAAAAGAAATCAGTAGGGATATTTCATACACATAGGGATACAGTGTTTTTTAAAGGAGAGAAATTAACGCTACATCGACCTCCCTCATTGACCGTCGGCAGTGAAAAACCTATGATATCACCAGCATTTGATGAGCAATGAATGAATACAAGTAACAATTGGATTAATTGTAAAGGTAAGTGGCATAAATTCAAAGAAATGTTGTTGTTTAGCTCTGCTTGTGAGCCCAATTCGGAAATTGTAACAGAGTTGGTGTTTCGATCCTTAGTAGCTACATGTGGATTCCATTCTGAGCAGCACTACTAGAGAATTCTATAAAATTCTCACAAATGCACTAGGTGGGAGTAGTTATCAGCCTCTAATAATTAGGTGAAGGTAATGCACATAAAAAGGCAGGGAGTGCTAGTCGACTGAATGTATTGTTTGGTTTGCGAACTAGATTACAACTTAATTCTATAGGTGAGTTATGTGATCATCTTGGAATGTTGTTTGCAAAAATGATATTGAATTAATCATTTTCCAGCATCATGAAATATCGAATGTCAAATTATAGTCCACAAGCAAAGTCTTAAGAGATGAAATATTGACATCAAGTGCCGAATAGAGACAATTTTTAGAATTGTTCCCACTGTGAATTATTCCAAATGTAGACATCGTACAAATCAGATGCAATGATATTATATCATCTGCAATATCTGCTGTCGTAGAAAAAATTTGGCAAAATAACGGTTATTTGCAAGAAACTTTAGTATGAGAGACAGATTAAGGACATTGCATGATTTGGAAATGTTGTGGTTAATATTTGCTTGGGCCTGCTGAATATTAAAGTTCAAATTTGCCATGGGAAATAATAATGCAGGGTGAGTATATTGTCGACAGTTTTTGGGAGCCAAAATTGCTTAAAACAAAGGCTTCATTCATCTATTCTTCCAGCAATAAGATATTGATTGGAACATTATTGTGGAAGAATTTCTAATGTGTGGTTTATAATATATATCTAATGGGAGCTCGGGTTTGGATTACTTTTCATCTGCAGAATTAACTAGAACAGATATCAGCATTGCCCACAATTGATTTTGATTGACATACAGTTGCTAGTTTTGAAGTATATCAACAATTGGGTTCACAGGGATTCGAACTATACATTGGACCTCCATCATCACTTTAAGTTAGCAAGTTTATTGGATGTTGGAGCTAAAATTGTATATCAGACTAAGATATTTGGCATTATGTCATTATGTTGGGAAAGTACTTCAGTTCATTGTATAAGTCGAATTAAGGTTGTTTTTGTGGGTTGCTTGTAATACTATTGAAGTGGAAACAATTATAACTGCTTACACTGGACCGTAAGCCTGGAATACTACTTTATATATAAAATTTCTGCTGTAAATTGCTATTTCAGGTGTTGACACAAACTGTGTATGCAAACAAACAAGTTAACAAAAATCCTCATGCGTGGTCAGTAAGTTGTTTAACAAAATGGCAGCAGATAACAACTTGGCTAAAATAATTTATAAAACAGGTAGCAAACTTGGATTAGAATTTATAAACAGCAGAAAAGTTCTTGGCACATTGATTGAATTGGAAGGATGCTTAGCCATGGTACAATAATTCACCACCCAGTTTGTTGCAAACAACTCTTGTCCTTATAGTGACAGGGTTGAATCAACACAAGTGGTTGTAACATTTAGATGACGAGATAAAACTATTAGTCGCTTCTTGTCTAATGGAGGTCAAGAAAAATTTAGCCCCACAAGAACCTTATGAAGAAGACACTCTGAAAGAGGTGGTGTTGGTTCCCAAAACCACAGATTGGAAAGAGCTTTCCCAATTCTCTGATAGGATTACTCAATCAGTTTTGGCCAACAAATGGGAATGACCTCCTGATTCAATTCCCCTGCACTTTAGGCTTTGCTAAACCTAGGCAGGTAAACCTTCCTTAAACCCTTAGGACTTGGTTTAAAGGATTTTCTATAGCAAATTTAAACTTTATGAATTCTTAGTTGGCAAAATCTTTAAAGTTGATCAAAATAAAGTTGTATAAATGCTTTGCTATGATTGAATGTTTTATATAAGATTTTTCAATAATGGAGTTAATGTTTGCAAGAAGGAAATATAGAGAGGGATCACAAACTTTGACTATGAACCTTATAATTACTTTTCAATGATTCTAAATGACCAGTGTCATGTTTACTTGGGCAATAGAGTCTGACACAATGAAGAATGATATGTACAACTTTGTGAGACATTTACAATATCATCAGTTACCCCTATGCTTTGCAGAAGATAAATCTTATATGAAATTCGATGTTAGTAATAAAGGAATCTAACTTCTTTGATGGGAAGTCCAATAGGAAACAGATGAAGAAACACATGTATTCCACACCATCCCCAATTATCAAACAAAGAATGCGATGAAAAATCTAATAAATGAGCTTTGTCAGAAATAATCCAGTGATCGCCTTATTAATCACAAAGGACAAATCCAAATTGTATTTAGTCTCTTTGCTTTAAATAAAAAAACAAGAACAAAGAATTTTAATTGATCATGAAATAATAATATTTTAATTCATATCATAAGCCATGTTTTTAATATTTCTCCTAACAACATCCAAAAACAAATTCGTAGTTATATTGTTGTTCCAAATATGTCTTGTTTCTTGTTGCTTTAGTATTTTAGTAAATACAACTTCCTTTATATTTTTTCAATCCAAAAGTAAGGTGTGCCTTTTGGTCCCAAGAAACATCTCCTTATGAAATCACACATTTTCATCTTAATTATTTGTATTAGTTTGATTGCAACTTAAACATAGTTTATTTTGGATCACCAATTAAATAATTATTGGTATAAACATCTTCATATCATTTCATATACTTAGCAGATTTTCTAAGTTTGGTTGACATTTGATAGACATCGACTAGATATCCATTCCACTCGTTTCAGAGCATCAACTTCCCATCACTAGTTCTACTTTGGACAATCCCTTCTCCAAAGAAAATGATCTTCCTTGGCAGCAAACGACTTTCTGCATTTTTCCTTTATGCACTAAGAAAGGCTTTGTCGGCATCGCATCCAACTCCCAAAGGCATCATACAGGAATGATTGTCGTTAATCTATGGTGTGTATCAAAAACTTTTGTGTCGGGCATGTGACAAAATGTTCTATTGTTCGTCACCACTTGTTGATATGGCCCAAGGCTTATCTTGAACTTGAATAGATGATTTGCACACACTTCAATGCCCATCAACTCAACCATATTAATATGCGAATCTTTTTCCATTTGTGGTTTATTTATTTTGGTACTTTGTTTTGAGAATCCGGAATCACCTCCACTTCCTTCACATCTTGAATCACTTAATTACCTTTGATATTCGATTCATTCATATTGAGATGCTTGTCGTCATAGGTCCTCTTCTTACGCGAGCTTCAGGAAATTGCACTTCCACTTGTTTGTTATTATCGTTGGGGATGGAGTCAATTATCGCCACTGTGAGCTTCAACATGAAAATTGCATACTGCAAACAAACATCAGACCCTCCTCATGGTTCCAAAGATGCTCGTTATTTCAACACTACTGAAGGTATATGATCTACACAATAATGTTTTGACTATTTGTGACAATATTTCAAATGCTGAAAGATATCTCTGTTATTTTTGGAAGTCATCACATGTTGTGCTTCTAAATCGATTCATAGTGTCTGACAAATAAACTTAGTTAAAGTATCTGCACAAGATAACACTGCATAAGCAGTAACAAGGTTGATTGAAGGGAATTTTGTGAGAAAGAATTCTCCTGGTGTTTATGATTCCAACATAGCAAGATAAGAAACTTATTCCAACATAGCAAGATAAGAAACTTCTGTTGATTTCCTTGCCATTCTGCTCTATAGTCCATTAAGTACACGATCATAGTTCTTTGACAAATTCCATATGCTTTGGCATCTTAACATGAATCAAGGGCAGCCCTACTAAAATAATTTGCAGATATCGGGTTGTGCAATCTACTACTTGACTTGGGATTGTATGATTTAATACATACCATGTTTCAAAATCTATCAGACACAATCAGGGAAGAACACAATGCAGATGTTATTGCAGTCATGAAAAATATTATGGTGATGACAACTAATGAGTGCGATGCCCATTTCCAGCAACTTCTACAAATCTTGTTACAATTTCAAATAGAGAACAAAAGGCTTCAAAGTGCTTACAAGCTGATCAACAAGGTGCTGAAACAATGTGAACAAAAAATTGAGAAATGCAAACAACAACAGGCTAAAGAAGAACTAAAAGAGATGGATTAAAAGTCTCGGGATCTTCAATGGTGAGCAAAAACAAATTGAGAAAGGAGCATCTCTGTTTCACAAGCCAACACCTCTGGTCTCTTAACGACATTTGTGAGAAGAACAAGGAAGAAGTATCAGCTTCACAAGTGCAGGTTAGTGTCAAGGAAGTTGAGGACTCTTTGGTTCAGCTTCAACATAACGGCGCTCAAGCTTGCAAGGGGACAAAACTGGCTATGGATAATGGTAAGAATTACACTGGCATCTTATTTGGCGAATTGGAGGTTGTTATCAACAAAGATTTTGATGTTTGCAAGGATGAAAATGAAACCTCCCATGATGGTGAACCATTCGAACTTGATGACATGATAAAAGGTAAGGCCATGTATATTGAGGTAGCAGAAAATTTTTAAAATGGTGCCACTGAAATTGAGGATGAATTTAGTATACAAGAACTAGAACAAGATGATGTTACTATAGGAGCTGATTTGAAGGACCAATCAGAAATTCCATTTCAAATTGATGAAGTTGGAGCGTATAATTTAGAGGACAAGCTGAAAGTATCAAATGATATGGTCATTGCAGCCTTAGTGCACTTTGATAACACCCATAAAAACATTGAAGAAACCTTGTGGGAGGTTAATATGTTGAAAGGGAGAAGGGAACAATGAATGGAATCACTATGCAATATTACATACCTTCACACTCTCAAGAGGGCATTGGAAAGAATGAAATCAAACTACTTGAAGTTGCTCAAAGACAGGGATATAACTATCAAACTTGCTGAAGATAAAGAGGAGGAGATGGATGAGCTTTGTCTTCAACTAAGTATGACACACTACTGCTTATATCAAGCTGAAAATCAGAATTCTATAACAGCCACTCACATAGTTGATGGACATGATCATAGAACTGAGGATATCATACACATTGTAGAGGGGATCAATACTCTTGATGAGAATGAAGTTAAGCTTAGCACCCCCACTTTATCTCTCATTATGTTGAAGAAAACTTTAAGGACCAGCAAGAAGTAAACCATGAGAAGTCTGGTTTTTAAAACAACAATTGTGTATCTTCATATTGCCACGTGGATAAAGATAAATCAAGTGAAAATAATTCAAACATTTCACTTGACGACGATCTTTTCACTGATGGAGATGTTGATTTGAGTAATGATACTTAAGGTAATGCTGAAAATTCAGAATTGTCTTTAATGTATATTGATGGTTTCTAAAAATTACCTAAAGATGTATCACCGAGTCTTCATGAGATGGCAGCTATTCACTTGTTGATTGGTATTTTTCCTTCATCTGTGCTTCAATTGTCAGTGGCTACCCTACTTGGACTACTAGTACTTTCAGTTTTGGCTCCACCTTTGGGAGATAGTGAGTTGCAGATCAATTTCCTCTTAAGGCACATACCACATGAGATGATTTTCCTTCCGGGTGAGTTGCAGATTGATTTCCTCTTGAGGCACATACCAAATGAGATGATTTTCCTTCCAGTGCTAAGGTAAATTTATAACATGGGTATCATCCCTATTCCTAATTCAGATTATAGCAGCAATGTGTTGTGGTTAATGAATTGGACTTTTCACATATTGGAGATGTTTTTGGGTTTGGTGGAGTAACTTGTTCGTTCAGTTGGCTGATTCAGAATGATGATAGGTTGATATACACCTATTTTTACTTCCAAGATCGAGTTAACAAGCTGGATTGGGATCCAGGTGTTAACAGGATGTATGTTTTGCATTTTGTGGATCATGTTGTGATGCTACAAAGTTGGATATTTACGATCAAAGTTGCACAGCTTACAGTTGCAGCAGAAATTTAAATATTGACATTGGATCCAAGGATCATAGTGATATATGGGTTGCATTCTCATTTTTGGAACCACAACATGGCCACCAAGATGCTAGTAGATGGATATGGAATCCTCGAATTCGTTTATGGACTCATGATTGATTGAGGGCAAGCGATCTTGAGGAGGGAGGACTATAATGTCCCCCTTTTGGGACATTAGGAAATTAAGGGCATGTTAATGTATATTAAATTGACTTATGAGAACATAATATAAATTATTTTAAAAGGGAGCAATTTAATATTATAAAATGGGCCAAAGTGACAAAAGGGGGAATAAGATGAAAAACAGAAGGTAGTTAAATGGTCATTGTTTGAGCATTAAAGGTGGATGTCCCTGAAATATCCCAAACGGATATTGACCCGATTTTTCTTTCTCAAAATAGCATTCAAAACATAAACATGTGATGTTGCATTATAAAACCAATAATATAAACCCTAGGAAATATTCCCAATAGATATTTACCCGGTTGTTTCCTCAAAACTGATATTCAGAACTTAAACATAGGCAGATGTATTACGCAAACAACAATAGAAACCAACAGATTCTCATAAAATGCTTTAAAATAAGTTATTCCATTATACAACAGCAATACAATAACTATTATTCAAAGTACAATCTTAAACATAGATTTACAGTCAGATTGGAATGCTAAGAGAAGAACTCGTAAGCACATACTAGACACCTGAAGTGACGTCTCCACGGACAATGGGTTTGCATCCACTGTCTGTTGGCACGAAGGGCTACGTCCTCACGCTGGCTAAAAGCTGAAGCTTTCGAATTAACTCTCGCAAGAGAGAAACTGAGATGTGAATCATAAACCAAGCATGCCAAATGAATGAGTCTCTTCTCCTTTTATCCTCACAGTTGTGACTCTTCGACTCCCTTCCTAGCTTTTCGTCTTATCTCTCCTTGTCATTTTTAGCCCACTTTATAATATTAAATTGACCTTTATAATTTGAGTCCACACTCTCCAAGTCAATTTTAATATTATATGAATATGCCTTTAACTTTTCTAATGTCCCAAAAAGGGACATTACAGTCTTATTCATTTTTAGATATGCTTGGTTTATTGTTTGTTTGAAAAAGTTGACTTTCTCTTGGAGTGACATTAGAAAAGCTTACATTTCCATTTCAGATTTGAGGATGCAAATCTTCAGGCCATTTCTGTTGGATTGGACACAGCCCCGATTCATCACTGCAGTGGATTCAAGACAAAGTTCACGCTAAGCTTACAGGTTCATTTTATCTATTTCCAATCTAACTATTGTTACTATTTATAAGGTTGGTTTTCTATGCATGCTATTGTATTGCTGAATATTATAATACAATTGAAGTTTCAAAGGTTTTTGTATATGATAAATTGCTGTTGTATTGTTGGCTTTTAATACAATAACCAGACTAGAATTGTATCAACTCAATATTTTAATAAGCATTTATCAGTTGATTTTGTTGGTTTATATTATTCGTTTGGTTTGCATGAGTTATCTATTATGTGTTGAAATTTGTTTATGAGAAAGATTAGTAGAATATTCATTCAGGATATTACACACCTCCAACAACATGTTAGCTCGTAGCAAGCAAGATATGACATCCTTTCGACCAAAGTAGCTAGAATCTCTAGGGAAGATGTAATTTAAGATGGTTAATCAATTTGGACATGTGATCGAAAGTATGATCCTATTATTCAATTGATTCCAAGCAAACATCCACCTTACCTTTCTGCCATATAACTACCGATATGCTCAAATGAGTAAAATCGAACAGATTATCCAGGAAACTCCTAATGCATGCATCATTTGCTCCAGTCAAAGAGCTTTCTTGGCTCCTATGGTTATGGCATGAAAAACAGAGTTTTCCGATAGAAAAGTTACCTTGCCCCAAATTCTTGTCATGAGCCTCCAATGGATTTCAAGAGCAAATCACTGATGGCAAATGGACCCAACAACTCAACAAATTACTCTAAAATTGCAAGGCAACCAAAATGCACAAAGAAAAGAGATTACCTAAGTCACAAAGGACTAGTTATACTTGTGAAAAAATTCACAAGTGAAGCATAAATGGTTTCACAACTTAATGCTTTGCCTATGGCAATCCCCTAGTTTCTCAAACCTAATCAGGCCCTCTTGAGAAACTATCAAGATAAGCATCCAAAAGTATGTAGCAGAGTGCATAATCCATCAGTTCAATATAACTGACGAACCAACATAATTCTTACAACACGGACTCACAATGGGCCTTCCCAGAACTAAAGGGCAATAGTAGCATTTGCAGCATATTAATAGTTATAAAAAAATAGATTAGTTTCACTTTGTGGTCGTTGTTCAACAGGGTTCCAAATTTGAAGCGGACACCTAGATACTAAAAAGAGTATAAGGTGGTATGTAACATATACTATCAAGCTTTAGCAAAACTGAAATTGGAGTTTCCTAAGCAGTGTAGCCTAATTTGTAAAACTAACTTACTAAGTCATTTCATGGTATGAATATATCAATGTTACTTGATCATTGATCAATGTCAAATGTCAAAGATAAACATTAAACACTGGCTCATTAATCTATGTTCATAATTGTAAAGAAAATACTTTGAATTACTAAAATGCAAAATGAAATTTTAAAACATAAACTAGTTCATCAAATTGATGGATAATAAAAGTTTGAAACATAATGATAAATGACAAATGTTTAATAGTTTATTAATGATCATAGACTCATAGTATCAAAGATGCAAATGCCCTTCAAGGGTCAAATGGGTCATCAAAAAATGCGAGATCAATGGCTTCATCCCCAACTATATTTGCATCCTCATCATTGGAACCCAAATTGATTCCACTAGCCCCAGATGTTGTTGCATTCTCCACCTTGTCCTCCTCAACATCTACTAAGGAAATTCTAGCTAGATCCTAGACGGTCATATCAAAGTCAGCAATCTCGAGTAATACATCCCACAACTTCTCTAAGCCCTTCTTATATCTTGGATCCTTGCGTAACAGGAGGCGCCAATTATTGCGAATATATACCAAGTCCACTTCTTTCTTGGAACCCAACCGGTTATGTTTCACTAAGTGGATAAAAGAGTATGTACTCAAATTCTGCTCAACAGCAGAAGAGCTCGCAACCTAGAGAGACAACCAACAAAATTTTTAAAAATTAGAAATTGTAAATTTAAATTATAATACAATAAAAATTTAAGAGTGCTAATTCTACAAGCTAAGTAGCCATAAAAAAAAGGAGAAAAAAAAAGAAACTTAAATACTTACTTGTGACAGGATCTTAATGGCAAGAGGTTGGAGGTACATGTAACCTTGCCCATGTAAGTGCCACCATCCAATAGCATCCATTCTACTTTGATCATCGATTGCATCAAGGTCTGCATTTTTTCCTCAAAGTCTGCAAACTCTCTTCTAACATTTGATGCCACCTCAGAATCGCTAAAGGGCCTGCTAAATCCCTTCTTATACCCACTAGCGACCTCAGGATCTCTATATGGTGCCACTCTACTGGGAATAGAAAGTATCTCACCGCTATAATACCTAGGAGAAAGTGCATATGCCAAGAGGTGTAAAGGTGTAGTCATCTTGTTCCAACAATGTAGAACAATTTTCTCCACCTATTTGTGAAAGGTTTCCTCAGGATCCTAGTCTCTCCTCTAAATGACCTAGGATGTCAAATGATGTTCATGTAAGTTATCTTGATGTAGTGTTAATTAAAATTAAAAATCAAAATCTCTACATAAATAAGCATATAGTATTGTATAAAAAGTTAAACTTATCATTTTCACTCTCTCTAGCAGGGAGTCCATGGCATCATTTGTCCCCCAAACAAGGCTCATCAGTGTCAGCAAACCAAAGTATAGAAATGATGAGCTCAGTGAATTCTAATACATATTCCACCCTATTCCAAAAATCATCACTCAAGGTTATATCCTTGACAATTTTAGCGCTTGTTGTATTGGCTTGCTTCCATCCACCCCATTGGTTGCTAATAACCATTTGACACAACGCTAAATTTCACTCTCACAAGTCGTCCAAGGATGATTGTGTGTGAAGCAAACCTTGTTTCAGCAAACTATTACCATGTTAATTCAAATTGTAAGTTAATAACACATCTCAAATATATAAACAACACAAAAAAAATATTATTCAATTATGTAAAGTGTGACACAAAATGATAAATGAAACTAAATAAAGTTTAAAATTTACCTTCAATAATTCCAAACCGGAGAAATTTCTGAAAATTGCTTGTGCCATATGGTGGTTTGTCACAAACATTTGGATCTCCTCACCCTCCTCATACACTTTTTCCACCCATTCAATTTGGGTGCCAATTGCTTTCATCACCAAGTTCAACGAGTGGACGGTGCATGGTGTCCAAAAGATATGATCATATCAAGCTTCTACCAAAGCACCTCCAGCCCTACAAACTTTAGCATTGTTCGTTATTATTTGGACAACATTGTCAACTCCCACGGACTCTATGGATTGAATTAAAAGCCTAGCAATAAAATTTGCATCTTTTACCTTCCCTTCAAAATCAACCGCCCTCAAAAACATTGCCCCCTTAGGGGAGACAGGAATCACATTTATTAATGGACGATTTTTGAAATCTTTCCATCCATCAAAGATAATATTCACCCCCATTTGTATCCAAGAATCTCTTATTGGTTTAGGGTTTCTACATTCTCTCTCATTATGCAATATGGTGGTTCTCAACTTTTCATATCTAGGGCCTCGGTAACCACAAGGTGCTTCATTTATTGCAAGACAAATAAATGAAGACAACTTTCAAGACAAAGGAGGTCTTGTAAGAATGGTTAGTTGTGTCTTTTGGGTTGTCCAATGCACCGAACACATTCATGCAGCTCATGAACGAGGCACTAAAAGAATTCCTAAGTAAGTTTGTTATTGTTTACTTGGATGATATTTCAAGCTTTAGTAAGACATTGGAGGAGCATATAATGCATACCTGTAAGGTGTTTCAAAAGTTAAGAGAAGAAAAGTTATTGATTAACTTGAAGAAGTGTAATTTTGAGAAGAAGCTATTAGTGTACTTGAAATTTGTTGTCTTATCAAATGGTTTGTAAATGGGCCCAGAGAAGGTGAAGGCCATCCTTATATGGCCTACTCCAAAGAGTCCTACTAAGGTAAGATTTTTTCATGGTTTGGCCAGCTCTTACAAAAAGTAAAGCAGAAATTTCAATAGTATCTATGGACCCTTGACTAAAACTACGAGAGGGCATAGAAAAAAGTTTAAATGGACAACAGAAGCAACAAAAAGTTTTGATTTGTTGAAGAGAAAATTACAAAGAAACCTATTTTGGAACTTCTAGATTTTACTAAGGCATTTCAAGTAGACTGTGATATCAGTGGCAATGCCATTGGAGTTGTTTGAATTAAGAAGGTAAACTCATTGCTTATTTTATTTAAATGTTGAATGATACCAAAAGAAAATATTTTGGTTATGATCAAGAGTTTGATGCTATAGTTCAAGCATTGAAGAAGTGGGGACATTATATTTTTCCTAAGAGTTTGTTTGTTTCCTAATCATCAAACTTTACAATATTTGAATAGCCAAGGAAAGTTAAATCAAAGACATTTGAAATAAGTTGAGTTTTCGCAGAGTTACACTTTTGTTTTGAAGCACATGAGTGAAAAGTCTAATAGGGTTGTAGATGCCCTGAGCAGGAGGTAGAATCTTTGACAGAGATGTAGATCGAAGTTGTTGGGTTCCAAGAACTCAATAGTTTGTATCCCGAGGATCCTGATTTTGGTGAGGCTTGGAGAGCTTGCACACGGCCTATTACTCTAGACAGGACCAGATGGTTGTGTTTTATCCAAGATGGAATAGCATTCAAGGGGAGTCAATAGTGCATTCCAAAGAGTTACATGAGGGAGAACTTACTCAAAGAAGCATAATGGAGGATTATCTGGACAATTTGGTCAAGATAAAACCATTGCTCTAGTTAGTGAGCATTATTATTGGCCACAATTGCAACAAGATGTTCAGATGTTTATGCAGGGTTGTAGAATATATCAAATTGCAGAAGTAACCAAGCAGAATACAGAGTTATATCAGTCGTTACCTGTAACAGATACGTCATGGGAGGATATTAGCATGGACTTTGTTTGTGGGTAACCAAGCACTCAGAGAGCACAAGATTCCATTTTGTCGTGGTGGATAAGTTCTCGAAGATAGTGCATTTCATTCCTTGTAAGAAGACTAATGATGTCGTTCAAGGGGCAGAATTGTTTTTCAAAGAAATCGTGAGACTACATGGTCTACCAAAGAGCATAGTTTCAGATTGAGATGTCAAATTTGTTGGTTATTTTTGGAGGACATTGTGGAAAAAGCTAAAAAAAAAATTGAAGTTTATTTCACCACATGATCCACAGACTAATGGACAGACAGAAATGGTGAACAAGAGTTTGGGATATTGGTGAACAAGAGTTTGGGATATCTGTTGAGATGATTAGTTGGAGATAAACCTAAGGGGTGGGATTTGATTTAATTACAATCTAAATTTGCATTCAATAACTCTATCAATAGGAGCACTAGTAATCACCATTCTAGCTTGTATAGGAGTAACCTTTGAAATGCTTCAGAATTAAGAGAGTGGAGAAAAGAATAGCACTAAAGTTGAAGGCAGAAGATTTTGTTTAACACTTTAAAAAATTGAATGAAGAGTTGAGGAAGCATATTAATAAGATGAATAAAGAGGATGGAGGATAAGGCTGATCGGAAAAGGAGGCATAAGGAATTTCAAACTAAAGATAAACTCATGGTTTATTTGAAAAAGGAGAGATTTCGAGTGGAACATACAAGTTGAAGATGAAGAAATTTAGACAATGTAAGATCTTGAAGAAGCACAATTCAGGAAATGCTTATGATGTAGAGTTGCCTAGTGAACACAATATTTTGTGAGTGTTTAATATTTCAGAAATGACAAAGTATCATAAAAGAAGAACTGAAGATGAGACAATAGAAGTACAGTAGAATACTCCAACACCTACTTCAACTACAAAGGAGATATAAGACATTTTGGATAGTTGTGTTGGCAAAAGCACGAGGAGCAAGAAGAATTAAGAGTATCTAGTCAAATGAAAAGGACAACCTATTGAAGATTCATCATGGCTATCAAAGGAAGAGGTTGACCAGCTTGGTTTTCCTTTAAACATCTGAGATGTGACAAGGTTTCTTCTCAAATTACCCTACATATCTCATATAGAAGCATTCAAGATGTGAGAGCAATCTTACATCACTCAAAAATATTGTCTAGTTTTTCAAATAAGGGCTATCTTTAAGAAGAGTCACTATTTTTAGCAACTTACTAGTTATTTACAAAAGTATTTGAGTACAGATTGTTCCCAACATTGTTATTCCTATAAAATTCATAAAAATTGTATGCACCCAATACGAAAACAAATACACCCACTTAAGCTAAAACAATTTTTTCATGTTTGTGTTATTGATGCTTATGTTATGTCTTACTCTTCTCTTGTAAGGTTTTTCTAATTTACGTCGTATGCGGGCATGTCCCCCTTTTTTGACAGTTAAGTCTCTTAAACAATTGTGAATGCCCTCCGAGCCTTGCCAAAAAATAGAGCCAACAAAAATGCACGCAATACAAAACCAAACAGACCCACTTCACCTCAAGCTTAAAACGAAAAATAAATACGCACCAGGCGAGGCAAGACTCTTCCCTTCTCCACAACATCTTCGGAATCAGAAGCAGTACGAACCTCAATATCATATACTCTTGACAGAAAAAAACTCTCGCCCATTTTCCTTAAAAGATTCCTAATCTGCTTAGTCTCCACAGAAATAAGGCTCTTGTTCCCACCTTGCTGCCCGTTCTCGCATTCAAAAATAATACTAGGAATCCTCCCTGTTTTCCTGAGCTGTTTGGCTGCATGTTTCTTTGTTTTTACTCTGGGAAGAGCCCTTATGATATCTGCGAATTTCGGGTCTGGTTTTGGGTACTCATCTTTCACTTCAACATTAACATAATCTTCTTCTACGTCTGCTAATGCTGCAGAAGAAAATGGAATTCGATCTAGGACAATTTGAATCCTCGCATACCTCTGAACAATCGATTTGTAAAAAGTTATAGCATTGTACTGCCTTCCCAACATTGATTAGAATTCAGGCTGTCCTGTTTAGTTGCCAAACAGAAAGAATGAGATTGAAGATTTTTGTTCACAGTTAACGACGATACACCTGATGTCGACGATTCACTTCTGAAAAAATGTTGCTCGCCGTTCTTTGTTCACCTTCCCAGCTTTTGGGTCGAGGAGTTCTTTAATTTTGCTTTAGTGAATTTAATTTAATTAACAATATATGTAAATAATAATAAATATAATGTAATAAACAAGAGACGCAAATAGGTGAAGTTAGTGGAATGAAGCAAATTTTAAAAAATTCAAATTGGCAATCGCACCTTAGTGTAATAGGTGCGCCGTAAGTTATGGAAGTTAAATTAAGAATTTGTTTATTTGTGTCTCTTCTCCTCTCCCCCCTCTTTCTCTGTCCCTCCCTCCCTCTCCATTTTATAATGTCCCTACATTTATCCTTGTTATCTTTTGATCAATCTAACTCACCATCTATATCACTTTATATCTCATCCTATCTATTTGTCCCTCTCTATGCATCCTTCCAATCTTCATAGATCTCTTTCTATCTTTACCTCTCAATCTATATGTATCTTTCTATACATCCATCTCTCCTCATCACACTCTTCCTATACCTTTAAACATCTAAATCTATATCTCTCTATCTCCCCATCCCTATATATTCCACCACCCCCTCTCTCCCTCCCCCAACCCCCTCCTCACTATCTATATATACATATATAAGTCATGGTCTCTCTCTCTCTCTCTCTCTCTCTCTCTCTCTCTCTCTCTCTCTCTCTCTATATATATATATATATATGTCATTGTATCCTCCCTCCATCCCTCCCTCCCTCCATATATATTTATGTCTACCATATCTATCTTTTTCTCTTCCCTTTTTATCTCTCTTTCCTTCTATACATAACCCCCCCCTCTCTCTCTCTCTCTCTCTCTCTCTCTCTCTCTCTCTCTCTCTCTCTCTCTCTCTCTCTCTCTCTCTCTCTCTCTCTGTTCCTCTTTATTGTTATTTCCCTACCTCTTTCTCTCTACACTCACCCCTTCAATATCAACCTCACTTCCTCCATTTTCCAAACGCAACATGACCTTGTTGATAAGCATTTTTATAATTTAATTCATAAAATTAAGTCTATTTCATTGTTTTAAAACTTTTTTGAAATTGATTATTGATATACTAATCAAATAAAAATGTGTATGCCACTTATTTACTATCAATAATAATGATAGTTATAATTTGGTGATTTCTCTCAATAGGTGGAAGAAGCCAAAATGTTTCTTGGGCAGCCATGAAATATATCCATACTATTCTTTTTCATCATCCATTTTTTAGATGCATTCACTAGTCACAACTTAAATGAGTATGACTAAATGAACCATCTACATATCAAAACTACAAAAAAAACCTCTAACTAGGCCTACATGCAAGCAAGATAATCATTGTGGCATTAAGGGGGTTCAAGTTATCTTCTACAGGGACTAGTATTTATAATATTTACAATACAGAATCTTATTGTGCAATTGATTGTTTGTTGACTTTTATGTACATATCAAATTCACTTGAATTTATAGTAACTTTCTAGAAGTTGGAATAGTAGCTTTAAACTCTTGAATCAGTGGCAAACAAACACCCCAAAAAAACTCATAGAAACCTGACATACTACTCACAAACTTAACATACAAAAAGTTAGGGTGGTGGCTATTAGGTCCTTTCCCGTACTAGTGCAGTGTAAAATAGTCGCAAGTCTTTATGAGAAATTCTCAATCAATTTTAGGTAGTGGTAACAATTACATGTAATGAGACGAGATCCCTTCAAAGCCAAGCTTATAAAGCTATTTTTATTGAAAAAAAGTCTTCAAAATCAAAATAATTCTCTTTCGAACTTCTTCAAAGTTTCATGTGCAAATTTTCCCTCTCAATTTATGGTCACACATCTAGCCTATATTATAATTTGACATTTATAAGAGTTAGAAGACAAGGAAATGATGGAGATCAACAATAATGAGGTCAACTCCAAAAATATACTCCATTGCAAGTCTAAAAATATTGAAATAGTTTAGTTTAAAGAAAATTTTAAGATTCTGACTACCTAGAGTTCCCTTAGAAATACCCTTGGCAGCAAAACTAGAGCAATTAGAAAAATGATCCTAATAGGTGATCACGTAAAATATACCTTTGAAACATACCAGTAAGGGAAACACACGAATTAGATTTAAAGGGATATCATCTTCAATGCTACCAGAACAAGAGGAACATGAATAAAGAACAATAAACACACATTTTGTGGAAGATATCACTCTTAAAGAAGAAACTAATGAAGCTTTGTTGTTGACTCTACACTTTGAGCCCACGATAAACATGGTCTTTTTTATAATGATTAAAAAAAAAACAACTACAGAGTGACTTTGCCTCGTACATTCTCTTCTACAGCGTTGGTCTTGGTGTGCTCTGCTTTGCCATGTTGAAAACAAATTGACATATTATGAGAATGTGTTTCAATCATTGTTTTGTCACTGATGTTAAACATACTACTTGCTGGTAAGACAACTACCTAGTTGATTTGAGTATTGTCATTTGTTTGATTGATGAGGAGGTTTTGATCAAATGAGATAGCAAAAGCACCTAGAGGAAAGGTTGAGTTATGGTAAGAAAAAATAGTACAAAGATCAGTTAAGACAGTGATGTTATAGTGTATTGATTATCTGCTTAAGGATGCAAAGGTTGGATACACTGACTAAGTCTAGAAGAACAAGTAAGAAGAATTGAGTCTGTCAAGCTTGACCCAATGGATAGTAGGTGCCAAGAAAAGTTAGTGCAAGTCGAGCAAAAAATCAGTTGGAGCCAAGCAAAGTGAAAGTTTAGTGTATGTCGAGTGATACGGTATAAGCCAAGTAAAGTTTAGTTGATGTCGAGCACCAATAAATTTTAGTGTTTGTCGAGTGATCTAGTTGAAGAAGAGTGGAAGAATAGTTTGGAAACCAAGTGACAACATATTGATGTCGAGTGCTAGTATTCATGTTAAATCGTAGATTTGACGAATCTAAGCTGACTATTTTTTTTTTCTGGAATTTTGTGAAGCATGTGGAAGATAACCATGATGAGTTAGTGGTACAGAATTCATGGTAAACTATTTAGAGGCGAATTTAAAGAGGATTGAAGAAGAAGTTTCTAGAAGGGACTCAAATGAAAAGATAGGTAGATTCATTGAATCCTACCTAATCCTAAAATGGATGATAGAAGTTGAACGACAAAAGATCTTAATTTTCTATTTATAAAGATGGTTGGTTAGAAGTAAGGTTGGTCATGTTTGAGAACCTAAGTTAGATAAGAGGTCTAAGGTATTGCTTCAATCAGTGACCGAACAAAAGAGATTGTTATTGGCAAGCAAAGCAAGAAGGCTTAAGAGCATGAATGCTTGAAGGCTGAACAAGTTATTAGAGTTGAAGTGTGTGAAAGCCAAGCAGAATGGAAGACTAAAACAAAGATCTATAATCTACAAGTGAGTTGTATTTTTTTATCAGGTCAGCCTTACTATTACTTTCTAATCATTGTACCAGTCTAGGGTAAATCCTTTGGATTAAGGTTGACCTAACAGTCATTTGTAAATTCTTTAATTAGGTGACATTCCAAGTGAATTATTTGAAGTCCTCTAATAGGTCTCACTCCTAATAGGGTGATTGAAATTCTCTAACTAGGTCACATTTAACAGTGTGTATTGTAACCTTTAACAAGGTTGGTCTTTCATAGGGCATCACTTCAGAAGAGTGAGAATGAGTAGCATGTTACTGGTGGTTTTTCCCAAATTGGGTTTTCATGTAAAATCCTTGAGACAAATGTGTTATTGAATCTATTATGTTTCATGTTTACATTTTTGTAAAGTTATTTTGACCTAGGATAGTAATCTACAAGTTTAAGTGATTGTATGATCTAATGGATGCATACATGAATATGTTTTATGGATATGGGTTCACTAAGCTATGAAAATTTTTATTTGTACATCTGGACCTTGGATAACTAATTCACCCCCCCTCTTAGTTTTAGATTATGGTAAAAACAAGTTTTAAAGGGACCCAAAACCCTTTACAAGAAACTAGAGATAAACATTAAGCACCACCAGGTTTTACAAGGACCTGAATCTTGAAGAAAAGACAAAACCAACACAAAAAACTAGGTTTTACAAGGACCTAAAACCATAAGTTTAAACCAAATAAAAGCAACCAAGTTTTATAAGGACCTAGAACGTAGAGTTTAAACAAGCTGGAAAACAAAAAGCAAAACCAAAAAAACCATATGGACTAGCATCCAGTACACCAACACCCACAACCAGCACCTACAATAGCTCTTTGATGATATTCGCTACCTCTTTACCTGCTTTTGTCGTGCTCTGGATAATCCTAGTCGAAGCTAAAGCAAGAGCCTCAAGAGCCTCGGTGACCTTTTTCCTCATGATCTACCTAATTCTCTTACTAGGTCCTCCTAGACTCCCCATCCCAATATTATCTAGAGACATTATCTCCTCGTTGCTTTTCTTACCTAGACTAGCTGTCGCTACACATAAACTGGATGTAACCTATTCCATTCTTTGCCCACTTTCCTTTATTAAATAATAGAGTTCCTTCTCATATTCCTTAATCTTTTTAGGGATGTTTTCAATTTGTATTCCAACTAAGCTCTCATGGTACATTCATAGTCCAATTCTTTATGCATAATCCCCACTCTTTTCTTGGGTTCCATGATCTCATTGTAAAGCCAAGAATCGCCTTGAAGGGAAGCCTCTACTTTAAGCTTAGCAGTATGAAGTAAGGATAATTTCACTTCATGAGACTCTTCCCTATCATCATCATCAACCCTAATCTCAGAATCAATAGCAATGGTAATTGTATTGATCTAGATATTAGTATTGATATCCTGCTTCTCTATCCTCTCCACTTTTTCCTCTTTACTCAAGTTGTTGTCCTTAGCAGCAAGGTCTTTCTCCTCATTTTCCTTACCAGTGTCCTTCTCCATTTTCTCCTTGCTATCATTTCTCTTCGAACTCTGTTTCTCTACATCCTCCCCCAAGGCTTTTGAACCAACATTAGAATCAATAATTTTGTCCTTACTACCCTCCACATTATCTTTACTAACCAACACCCCTTTGCTCCTAGAATATCCGTCTAGGTTGGAACTAAGGTCCCCCATTTTCGTTTTGTCATCATTGTCAGAATTCTCAGACTTTGTGATTTCCTCCATGTTTTTCTTATTACTCCCCCATTTGAAGCCCTTTTTCTTGCTATCACTAGTGCCCTCCTCGCTTTTAACCTTAATTCTCTTAGAATGAGGATCATTTCCAGGCACTTTCTACTTCTTCTCTAAAACTAGAGAGGTCTAATGGCTTTACTTTTACAAAAAAAATCTATAAGTAAAATTAGACCTTCATGCAGCACAAGATGATAATCTTTCTTCCTATGAGCATAGAGGCTTTGAAGCAGAGAATACTTTACGTAAAATGGAAAGGAGGTCCTATCTTTATGCCTAAAATGATTTAGGAAAACAAAGTGAAATGTATGAACTCTCTTTTCTCTACCAACAACAATAAAATACTCATGGATACATGACAACATGTCCCTCCAGATGACCTTAATCTATTTCAGGTTGTAGAAGTCGCCATTTTTCTCCAAGTTTTTCTCTTCAGCTTCTAACTTTAGAAATTTCTTAAAATTTGTGTTTGAGATGTTAGTCTCCTTATTGAATTTTATCCCTTCTATGGAAGCCCCGTAAGCTCATATATGAACTCTTTAGTCAAGTTCATTGTGACCCCATACAATGTGACCCTTTCTTCAAACCAATTTTTGAAGATCTCAGTAATGTGTGGTTTATACCCATGGAATCTCTTAATGTAAGTCTTTACTTTCCCCTTCTGCAGAATCTCCCACCCAAAAGCATTTTCCTTCCACTCCCTACAATTGCTCAGTTCTTGCTTTCTAGGTTCCCCTCCCATCTCATGTTCTTCTTTACCCTTGTGATTTGCCTAAGAAATGGAAACCAAAAGAAATAGTAAAGTTTTTATGATTACCAAGGAACTTTTAACCTTACATATGTGTTGAATACAAATTATAATAGCACCAACACACTTCCTAGGGAAGCTCATACTATCCTCCATAAACTCATCACTCCCCTTAATAAATTTTCCAATCTTAGAAAATAATTCCTTCCATAGCATGTGTCTTGTCATAATTAGCTATAGTCGTCAGCTCCACTTCCTTGCATAGGTCAGCTTGTCACCTCATCTTTCTTTCCCTATAGACAACTTGATTGGTGATCCAATCAACAACTAAATTTCCCTCTTGAAATTTATGAGTAAATAAAACCTTATCAAATTTATTCATATGATTTTTAATTTCGAACATACTTCTCTCAATAGTCCAAGTAACTGGGCTCTTATTATTAAGCATATTAATAATATTGAGTGAATCTCCTTCCAACCAAAGATTCTGATAACCAGAATCTATTGCCATCCTCATAGTATACAAAGTAGTTGTAGCCTCTACTTTATGGCTAGTAGATATCCCTATAGGAATGGCAATAGCATCAACAATTCTACTAGTATGGTCCCTCAAAATACCTCCACAACCAACTTTACCAAGATTTCATTTTGCAACACTACCAAAATTACCTTTAATCCATCCCATAGGTGGAGAATCCCATTTAACATTATGTCTTTGATCATCAATATTGGTTTTATAGCCTTTAGTCTTCATGGGGATATTAATTTGGAATTCATCACTCATTTTTATATGAGTTTTGAAGTTTTCCTTGATGGCTTTGATAATATTGTGACCGAGAACCCTTTTAAGAATTTCTTTGTCTCTAAAGATTCTATTATTTCTTTCTTTCTAGATTTCCCACTAGAGATGGGATAGAGAAATTTTCCAAAGAAAATTGATAGCAGTGTCCTTTGAAGGACAAGTCCAACTTTGGAAGCATTGATCAATATTATTATGCTAAACCCAATCTAGATTCCAATAGAGAAGGATATAACTCCAAACTTTTTGGTTGAAACTACAAATTAAGAATAGGTGATTCCTATCTTCAGATTCCATTTTACATAGACAACATTTGTTGACCAAATAAACCCCTCTTTTTTACAGATTGTCCAAAGTTAAGATTTTGTTTTGGAGCAAGATCTAGAAAAAAATATTGATTTTAGGAATTAGACCTTTAATCCATGATTTAGCCCATAAAGGTTTGTTTCCCTTTTCCTTAGATCTAAAATAGAATAAACTTTTAAAAACCTCTTGGTTCAATCCCCCAAATCATATTATCTTCAATGTTAGGATAAAAGCTAAGCATTCATAATTAACTAGATTCTAGTAAAAACCCTATTACTTTCAACAAGATTTATCCATTCACTATTAATCAAATAATCCTCCACTAAAATACTATAAATCTATCTGGATATATCAACAAGTGTTTTATACTCAAAATCCTCAATCAAAGGATGATCTAGTAGCCACACGTCATCCCAAAACCTAATCTTATGCCCATTGCCCACTTTCCAAATGCACCCCTTGATTAAAATATGTTTAGCTCCTTGAATAGCACCCCAAATACTAAAAGAAGATTGGATATTTGGATAATATATAAAATTAGGCAAAGTAGGAGCAACAAAAAGGTATTTATGTTTCCAAATAGAACTCCACTCCTTATTGTCATGATAGACTCTCCATCCCTGCTTAACAAGTAAAGCTTTATTCATACTCCTAATAGACCTGATACCCATCCCACTTTCTAGTTTAGGATTACAAATTTTCTCCCAAGCAATTAAAGGCATTCTCCTCTTCTCCTCATATCTAGACCAAAGGAAATTCCTTTGGATTTTGTCCATAGTATCAACATATTTTGCTAGAATCCTGAAGAGACTCAAAGAATAAGTAGGGATACTTTAGAGGCAAGCTTTAAGAAGAGTGACTTTACTAGCTTGACTTAGCAAATTACCTTTCCTTCCTGTGAGTTTCTTATTGAATTTCTTAACAAGATCTTCCCAAAAAGAATCTGAAGGATTAGGTCCCAAAGGGAGACTTAGGTAAATACAAGGAAAAAATCCTATAGAACAACCAAGGATGTTAGCAATCTTACCCTTTCTATAAATAGGAGTATAAATAAAATACAAAGAGCTCTTATTCCAATTAATTAATTGACCAGAAGAAGAAGAATAGAGATTAAGGGTCTTTTGAGATTCCTAGCCTCCCTAACCTCAACTTTACCTAAAAAAATAGTATCATCCACAAATTGTTCATGAGAAAAAATAAGAGGATGAGAAGGTCTTAATCCTTTAATTTCCCCTAGAGAAACCAATTTCCCAATATATATGCCCAGACAGTCAGCTATAATAGTGAAGATGATCGGCAATAAAGGATCTCCCTGTCTTAGTCCTCTAGTTGGTTTAAAGAAAATAGAGGAACGCCCATTAACCAGAACAACAACTGTAGTAGTAGAGGTCATCTGCATAATAAGATTAACCACATTGACACTAAAACCAAAAGAAAATAATATCTCATGGAGAAAGGACCATTCTACTCTATCGTAAGCTTTACCAATATCAACTTTCATAATAAACCCCTAATTGTTAAAGAGAGATAGAGAATGGATATTCTCATGCACAAAAATAATAGAGTTAAGGATTTGTCTATGAGGAATAAAACCATTTTGTTGCTCAGATATAAGGGAAGGAAGCAAATTCAACAATCTCAAAGTAAGGACTTTAGAAATGATTTTATAAATCGAGTTACAACTATTGATAGGCTTGAAGTAATCCAGGGAATCAACACCAATCTTCTTTGGAATCAAACAGAGGAAAGTAGAATTAATTTTCTTCAACATACTTTTAGCCCCAAAGAATTCTTTAACATCACACATCTTTTCCAACAAATTTCCATTCATTCTGAAAAAATATCATAGGAAAAACATTCAACCCTGGTGACTTATCCCCTCCTAATGAGCAAACAACTTTATAAATTTCCTCTCCCTGAGGGATAACACACAACAATATATTATGATCTTCAGAAACCAATGAAGGAATAACATTTAACAACTCAGCTTGTTTAGTCAAATCAATTCCAAGGTCCGAGGACATCAAAGAAGAAGAAGAAGAAACCATTTCCTCTAAAATTTCCTTTTCATTAGTTAACTTGATACTTCCTTTTTCAAGACTAGAAATTTGAGTTTTAGCTCTATGTTTGAAAGTTGACAAATGAATTTTTTTTGTATTTATGTCACCTTCTTCAAGCCATATAGATCTGGATCTTTGTCTCCAATAAATCTCTTCTTTGGTAACAATATCATAATACTCCACCATCTTCTCATTTTCTTCCATTACCAAATTCATTGAGTACCCTTCTAGTTGAATGTTGTCTTGGATAGCTTGCAAATTCTATTTAATTTTTGATTTTCTATAAAAAAATGTTCCCAAATTTTTTTTTTTCCATACTCTAACTCTCTTTTTAACATTTTTGAGTTTAGTAGCCACTCGAAATAAAGTTATTCCTTCAATATTTATGTTCCACCATTCAGCTAGCTGATCCTCAAACTGCGGGTGTTGCATCCACATTTTCTCAAATCTGAACGGAAAGTTCTTTCTAGCTTGAATAGCCTTAGCTCTAAATAACAAAGGAAAGTGATCCAAACCTATCTTTTGGATAGCATTTAGATTACACACAAATTCTTTTGTCCAATCTAGTGATATAAGAACTCTATCCAGGTGAGCTTGGATACAATCATTACCAACCCTTTTGTTACTCCAAGTGAAATCAATCCCAAGAAGATTAACGTCCATTAATCCTTCCTTATTTAATAAATCCATAAAATCCAATCTTCCATCCAATTGACTAGCATTACCCTCTTTTGTTTCATGCTCACAAAGCAGAACATTAAAATCACCCAAAAAGATCCATCTACCATAATAGTCATTACTCTTAATGTTAGATAAAGTAGCCCAATTTTTTTTTCTAGCACTCTTGTTATTAGGTGCATAGACATTCACAATATACCAATCATTGTTCAGGGAAATGCTCTCAATCTTAACCACCATAAAATGTTTATTAGCATTCAACAAAATACCTATAAACAAGGATTGCTTCCACAATATCATTGTTCCCCCCGAGGCTCCTTCAAAGCTGCTTGCCAAAATACAATAATTATTAAAAGATTTAAGTTTTTCAACTTTCTCTTTCTCCATTTTGGTCTCATGGAGTGCTAAAATATTTGGTTTATGCTCTCTAACAAAATTTTGAATAATATCTAATTTATGAATACTATTCATCCCTCTAATATTCCAAGTAATAATATTCATCATAACTTTTTAGGGGTAAAATTCAGAATAGTTGCCTTTTTACTATTAGCATTATTCTATAAGCTTAATCTTTCTGTAGTTTTCTTAGATGTTTTCCTTCTAGGTTTCTCTAGAGTTCCAACATTTAGTTTCAGCTTTGGAAAGCACATTTCCAATTTACTACTCCGGATCTCAACTCCTTTAGATAAAGTGTTACATTTCTTCTCTATTTTCTTTCTTTGACTCTGTTTCTGTTTAGATTCTTTCTTATCTGAAATCAATTCCAAACTATTGGATTCAAAGACATTATCAATGGATATAATTTATTGACAAAGGGGAGACAATTGAATATGAGACTCTACAACCTATATATCCTCTAAAGCCAATATTCTACTTCCTTCCTGTAGGATTTCTCCTTCCTCTGTCTCTTCTAATTCTTCTATATCTTCCCATTTTAGCTCTTTTTTTAAAAGATAACCATCTAATTCATTAGATCTTCATCCTTTTCTTTTTGTTGCATCCTTGAGGTCTCTTCTACTTCCATCTGCATTCCTATAGTTTGATTATCTTGGATATATTTTCCTTAAAAACCCTTCTCAAACATTGCTTTAGGTTTCCATACCCTTTTCTAGATCTTAGTTTCTTTCATTTTTTCCACATTCACCAACTTTGGTTGATTTTTAATTTTCAAAGGATAATTTTTTGCCCAGTGACTCTATTTTTTATAGACAAAACATGCATTTGGAAGATCTTTAAAGATTGTTTCTTGAATTATTTTACCAAGTTTTGAATTTAATTCGACCTTCTATGGAAGGTTCTTCAAATGAGCAACTTTCACATAGATTTTGGCACACTGAAGTTTTGATCTTGAAGCTGTAACATTGTCTATAACTACGAGTTCACCAAAAGATCTAGCTATCCCCTTAAAGATTTCTTCATGCCAAAACTCAAGGGGTAAACTAGGAAGTCTAACCCAAATCAAAGTAGTTAAGAAGAGGGCATTAGACAGATGAACCATATTGGGTTCCCACTTTTAAATTGTTAGGGTACTATTACCAAACAACCAAGGTCCACCACATACCACCACATTTAAATCTTCCTTACAAGTATAAACAAAGGAAAAGAAACCATTCATCATAAGTGCAATGTCCACTTGACCACAAAGTGCCCATTTCCTTTTGACCATATTTCTCAAAGCATCAATATCTGGTCTAGCCCCTAGAAATTTTCCAACTAGGTTAAAATCCATTGTCGAAATAGAAAAATCAATAATCAAATCTGGGATAAAGATTTGAATCTCACCTTTTTCCCAGCAAGATTTTTATGTAACTGGTAGAAAAGAAGATTTTCCTCCAGGTCTTCTCCCAAACAACGAAGATAATTTGCAGTGATCTACATCCAAATTATCCTTCTTCTAGTCCTTCACACTATAAACATTTGCATTCTTATCCACACCCTCCAAGAAATTCCTTTCCTATAGTGGGTCCCTTTTGTGAACATGACAGTCAAGTAGAGGAATAGAAAAACCATCCCCGACACCACATTTTATGGAATAGGAACTTGATAATTTGTCATATTCTTCTAGGAATCCATCACCAAACCATGTCTGACCCTACAATTCCTGTCAAGATCCCTAATTTCTGACTCCTTGTCCCTCCAGGTTTAGTCCCTGCCGCTAAGTTTTCACCTACCAAATTCCTACCTACCAAAGCTCTGACCATTTAGAAAAAATTAGCAAATGGATTTTGTTGGTTATTCTAGAGAATTCCAACAATTGGTATTAGAACCATCCACTTAAGAGGACTAGCTTGAAGGGACGACTAATTTGAAGGTACTGGAAGCAAAAGATCAAGATGTTAAAAAGAGAGGTACCCAAGCTTAACAAGGACAACTTTCCTGCATGGCAAAGTCTGATAAAGCTACACCTAGGAGGTCTTAGAGACCATGCACAATCTATCATCACCACTAAGCATGTTGATTCTACTGGAACCCTAACTACTGAAGATCTAAAAAAGAAGAAAGAACACAATTAGGTAATGTTGGAGATTTCCTCTACCCTAAGTTATGTCAAGTTTGATGATATCAAGGGTTGTGATAGTGCAAAGAAGATGTGGGGTGCTCTTCACACCATCTATAGAAGAGATGCAAATGTTTTGAGAGCCAAATTTGAAAGTCTTAGAGGTAAGTTTGATGATATGAGGATGCAAGAGGGTGAGAATGTTGCTCAATATTGCTCTAGAATAAAAGATGTTGTTAATGTTATAAGAGGAGCTAAAAGTAAGATAGATGATGATATTGTATTGAGTAAAGTACTGAGAAAATTGCTGCCCATCTATGCTATTAGAGTTTCTACAATACAAGAACTAAGATGTATACCAGGTTCTAATCTAACTCTTGAAGGTTTTCTAGGTAGGCTCACTGCTTTGGAGCTATCTAATTTTGACAACTTCAAATCTAACAATGTTGAATCTACTTTCAAAGCTAAGTTGTCATTGAAGGAACCTAATGAGAAGAAGAAGAAAAAGGTAAAATATATTTCCAGTGATAATGATACAGATAAGGAGGATGTAAAATAACTTGAAGCACTACTAGCAAGGAGATTTCACTAAGGTAAAGGAAAATTCAATGGTAAGTTACTTATCATGTGCTTTAATTGCAATGAAGTTGGTCATATTGTTGTTATATGTCCAAAAAAGAAGAACAATAGAAGTGGTGAAAAATATAGAAGTAGAAGAGATGAGGACAATAAAGATTACAAAGACAAAGGCAAGAAGTCTTGCTACATTGTAGAAGAGTAAACCAAAGATGGATATGACAATCATGATAATGAAGTGGTGTATGTTGCAATGAAGGATGATTTTGATGAGGATGAGACAAATACACTAGTGTCTTGTGTGAACAAGAATGACAGATGGATCATTGATGGTGGGTGTTCACATCACATGACTGGAGATAAAAGTAAGTTCATTACCTTGAATTATTATGATGGAAATAGTGTAAGGTTTGGTAATGATGCACCCTGTCTGATAAAAGGATAAGGATCTATCAAACTCACAGAAAAGAGGTCATGTGACAATGCTTATTATGTTGAAGGACTTAATTATAAATTATTGAATATATCACAATTGAATAGTTCAAGTTACAAGGTTGAGTTTGAGAACAAGATAGCTAAGATATATGATATTGATGGAAAACTAATTGGAAAAAGTGATCAAACTAGAGGTAATCTATTCTACTTTGATATGAATGATGCTACTTGTCTAGTTGTAGAAATTGATGATGTGTGATTATGGCACAAGAGGTTATGTCATGTTAATTTTGATAACTAGGTTAGTATTAGTAACATGAGAAGAGTCATAGGTTTTCCTAACTTGAAAAAACCTAACAATGTAATTTGCAAACAATGTCAATTCTAGGCAAAATGACAAAATTCTAGTTTTAAGAGTAAGACTTGCGCCTCTAAATGATTTTTGGATATTGTTCATACTGACTTGTGTGGACCAATTGATGTAGAAAGCTACAAAGGTGATAAGTATATTATGCTATTTTTTGATGATTATTCTAGGATGATGATAGTTATATTTTTGAAACAAAAATCTGATGCTTTCCAAATGTTTAAGTGGTACTTAATAAAGGTTGAAAAGGAAATAGGTAAAATCCTAAAATGTATGAGATCTCATAGAGGAGGAGAATTTTTATCAAATGATTTTGAGATGTTCTATAATGACAGAGGAATCAAAAGATAGACATCTACACCTAGGACCCCTCCACAAAATGGAATTGTTGAAAGGAGTAACATATCTATAATGGACTGTGCTAGGAAACTTATGATGGAGAAGAATGTTGCTTTGAAATAATGGAGAGAGGTTGTATGTACAACTATCTATACCTTGAACTGTGTGCAAGTCAAGAAAGGTACTCATTCAACACCTTTTGAAATATGGTATGGATACTCACCCAATGTAAAATATTTTAAGGTATTTGGAAGCAAGTGTTATATTCTCAAAAATTTCAGGAATGGTAAATTAGATGAAAAAAGTGAAGAAGATATATTCCTTGGATATTCCACAAGAAGTAAAGCTTATAAGTGTTTAAATACTAATGCTAACAAAGTTGTGGAAAGTGCAAATGTGAAATTTGATGAATATACAGAAGTACATGAGGTTGAACCTATGAAGGAATAAGGGGAATATAAATATTTTGTATACTTTTATGAAGGTATGTCTGCTGACGAAGATGTTGCAAATCAATAGCAAGTTTCAGTCATTGTTGAGTCACATATAATGAATGTCGAGTTGTATTCAGGAATCAAGCTATAGTCAAGTGTCAAGTTGCAGACTGAAGCTAAGGCACATTCTGATTCTGAGATTAGTTTTCATGAAAGAGATGCTGAATGACTTGGTAGAGAAGTACATAGTGTTCAGAAGTTGACAAACCTAATGAGGAAAATAAAGCAAAATCAAGATTGTCAAAGTATGTCAAAAGACGTCACTTTACTACAAAAATTATTGGAGATAAAAATGCAAGACCAATGACAAGAAACAAGCTAAGTTGTGATATATGTTTTCTTAGCATGCATAAACCTAAAATAGTGAAAAATGCCTTAGAAGATGATGATTGGAGTAAAGTCATGAAAGAAGAGATTGAATAGATTGAGAAGAATAAGATATGGAGTCTAGTTCCTAAACCATAAAATAAAAATGTGATTGGAACCAAGTGGGTTTATAGAAATAAGTTAAATGAAAATGGTGAAGTCACAACGAATAAGGCAAGAGTAGTTTGAAAATGGTATGCACAAGAAGAAGGGATAGACTGTGGAGAAACATTTTCCCCCATTGCAATATTGGAAGGAGTAAGAACTATTCTTTCTTACATTGCATACAAAGGTTTCAAAGTTTATCAAATGGATGTTAAATCTACATTTATGAATGACATATTGGAAAAAAAGGTCTATATAGAATAGCCAGAGGGATTTTTTGATGCTAACAACAAAAACATGGTATGTAGACTACACAAAGCTTTATATGGTTTGAAGCAAGCATCAAGAGCATAGTATGAAAGGCTTCACAATTATCTTGTGAAGATTGGATTTGAGAGGAATGATGATAACAACAATTTGTACTTGAAGACAGAAAAAGGAAAAGGTATTTTACTATCTAAAATTTTTATTGATGATATCATATTTGGAGGTCAAGATACTTTATGCAAAGCCTTTTAAAATGGAATGAAGGAAGAATTTGAGATGTCTATGTTTGGAGAGATCAAGTTCTTTGTGGGTTTGCAAGTACATCAAATGAAATATGGTAGATACATCACTTAGTCTAAGTATGTAAAGAAGATTTTTAAAACTTTTGGATTGGAAGATTCCAAGCTAGTAAGCACGACCTATGGTGATAGGACACAAGTTGTCAAACAATGATGATTTAGCCGAGGTGAATCAAACATTGTACAGGTCTATGATTGACAAATTGCAATATGTAGTGCATAGCGGACCTGATATTGCATTATCTGTTGGGATAGTTGCAATATTCTTTGTTAATCCTAGGGAGAATCATTTGATGGTTGTAAAGAGAATAATGCGATATCTAAAAGGAACAGAAGACTATGGTCTATACTACAAGAAAGATGAGAAGTTTGAGTTGAGAGCCTACACTAATGCTAATTGGGCTGGAAATATTGATGACAGAAAGAGCACTAGTGGAGGAGCATTTTTCTTAGGAAAAAGGTTGGTTACATGGACTGGCAAGAAACAAAATGGCATATCTCAATCTACTGCTAAAGCTGAATATGTTGCTACTGCAACAAATTGTACAAAACATTGTGTGGGTCAAACAACTACTAAAAGGTATAAGGAGGAAATCACTTAACCTATGATACTTTATTGTGATAATACAAGTGCTATAAATATATCAAAGAACCCTATGATGCATACAAATACTAAGCACATTGCAATCAAGTATCATTACTTGAGAGAGTTAGTTCAAGACAAAGAGGTGAAGATGGAATATGTGAATACAAAAGAGAAGATAGCTAATATCTTCACAAAAGCATTGCCTAAGGATGCTTATGAGTATCTAAGAGGTAAACTAGGGATGATATCCCTATCCAAGGCTATTTAAGAAGCATAAGTAGTGCCCTGCATGAACTAAGATGATTAGCATATGTTACACATTGATGCAGTGGATCTTACTTTAAGAGTTGCTTAAAGTAATCAAAGAGTTAGAATAAATGTTCATATCTACATGTTGAGATGACAAGTCGTTGGCATTGTTGTCAAAGAGGGAGAAATAAAGAAAGAGAGAAATAAAAAATACCAAATACAATGAGAACAAGGGAGAAATATGGAACATCTCCCAAAAGGAGATAGTGTACCTGATGATTACTACTAAGGGAGATATAAGAACAGAATAGTACAGAGATACTTGAGTATCAGAAAGAGGGAGTGATCAAAAGAGAGTTATAAGGATGAGTTGATTGTTTGTTGATCAAAAGAGAATTTTGTAGCCTATACAGAAGATGAAAGTTGTTGATAGAGGGAGATATTTCAATACAAGGAATTATTTTCTTTTTGGTATTTTTGATGGTATGGTTTTTATCATTGCCAAAGAGGGAGATTGTTGAAAATAGATTGATATAAGTATGAGAATGTGTTTCAATCATTGTTTTGTCAGTAATGTCAAACATGTTACTTGTTGGTAAAACAATAGCCTAGTTCATTTGAGTATTATCATTTGTTTGATTGATGAGGAGGTTTTGATCAAATGAGATAGAAAAAACACCTAGAGGAAAGCTTGAGTTATGGTAAGAAAAAGGAGTACAAAGATCAATAAAGATAGTGATGTTATAGTTTATTGATTATCTACTTAAGTCTACAAATGTTGGATACACTGACTAAGTCTAGAAGAACAAGTAAGAAGAATTGAGTCTATCAAGCATGATCGAGTGGACAGTAGGTGTCGAGCAAAGTTAGTGCAAGCCAAGCAAAAAATTAGTTGGAGTTGAGAAAAGTGAAAGTTTAGTGTATGCCAAGTGATACAGTGTAAGCTAAGTAAAGTTTAGTTGATGTCCAACACCAATAAACTTTAGTGTTTGCCAAGTGATCTAGTTGAAGAGGAGTGGAAGAACAATTTGGAAGCCAAGTGACAACATATTAATGTCAAGTACCAATATTCATGTTAAATCGTAGATTTGACAAATCTAAGTTGACTATTTTGTTTTCTTTAATTTTGTGAAGCATGGGGAAGATAACTATGATGATTTGTGGCATTGAATTCATGGTAAACCATTTTGAGGTGAATTTTTCAAAGAGGATTAAAGAAGAAGTTTCTAGAAGGGACTCAAATGAAAAGATGGGTAGATTCATTGAATCCTACCTAATCCTACGTAACCCTAAAATGGATGATAGAGGTTGAACGACAAAAGATTTTAATTTTTTATTTATAGAGATGGCTGGTCAGAAGCAAGGTTGGTCATGTTTGAGAACCTAATTTAGACAAGAGGTCTAAGGTATTGCTTCATTTAGTTACTGAACAAAGAGACTGCTATTGGTGAGCAAAGCAAGAAGGCTTAAGAGTATGAATTATTGAAGGGTGAACAAGCTATCAGAGCTGAAGTGTGTGAAAGTCAAGCAGAATGGAGGACTGAAATAAAGATCTGTAATCTGCAAGTGAGTTGAATTTTTTATTAGATCAAGCTTATTGTTACTTTCTAATCATTGTACTAGTTGTTGTGGTTTCACAATGCATGCCCCATTTCACTTGGAAATGGGGACCCCCTACTTTAGTTTTTAGCTTGCTAAATTCCTAGTTTGGGGTTTAAGTACTTTTAGGGTTTTGCTTACTATTTTTTGCCTAATCCAGGTCTCTGCCTGAAAACCTAGATTTTGAAAACCATTCTTTGAAGGAGAAAAGTTATTTTTGCATGTGAAGATGTATACTAGCACACCTAGGGCACCTCACCAGGTGTGCTAGTGCACTAAGTCAAAGAGGAAAAGAACTTCCCTCTTGGAAGTGTGCAACTGTGCACCTCCAAGAGGCGCGCTAATGCACTTTCTTTGCCCTCCATCACTTGCACACAAGACACAAAGAACAACATTAAAACACCTATAAAGGTGGGAAGCTGCACACCTTTGTACTCTTAAGTGTATTAAAATGACTCATGAATTGCATTCCAAGTGCACCCCATGAGGTGCGCTAGTGCTCACTCTCATATTTAAAAGAGTTTGATAAGGGATAAAGCACACCTAGTGCACCTTAGGGTGCATTCTTTTGTGCTTTTCAAGGTTTAAATGAACTTTTTATGTGATTTGTGATGTTTTATGTTCTCAGTCTTTTTTGTCATAATTAGGGTTTGTTTAAGGTTTGATTTTCATCTCTCTGGACTAATGTTTTCTTCTTTGTGTAGGTAAAAAAGACATCCTTAACTTGTCAGGGTCATGACTTTTGATCTAGAGCTCAAAATTCAAAACCATTTACATCATTGGAAAGAAGAACTAAAAATCTATTTTAGTCCCTAAGATAGCAAGCCTTCGGCAACCTAGTTTTAGAGATTGATGAAAGTTTCAACTTGAAATTTTGAGCAGAAGACCTTTGAAAAGGCTAGTTAAAAAGACTTAGAAAAATTTGTAAAAAAAGATATGAAAAGGTTTCAAACATTTGATCATTTTGGATAATCTAGATCACTTGTTCTCTGACCTAGAAGGATCAGATAGTTGGAAAGAAGAAAAGATCAAAGATACAAAGGTTGGACACATGAACCAGAACAGGTTCTTCATCTTATGCAACCATTAATGACAAGATTCAACATGTTAGTGTAGTTTTTTTATTTTTCCTATTTTGCTAAGTTTTTCCTACACTTTTAATAATTTCACTTAGGTTAATAAAGCATGTCTTATTAGGTGAATGGTTGTGAGGTGTCACCTTCCTACATGTGAGCATCCATTAGCTATCTTAGGAAGATACTTTGCTATCTTTAGTCCAATAGATGGTTGCTCCTCATTGGTTGGTGTTGCCACCTCCTCCCTCTTCCTAGCCTATATAAGCATGCTACCTGGCTTGTATTTGTATCTCTTATTTTTGCATCCTCTTAATGCTATTTTGCTTCCAGCATTTGCATTACTCTCTTGGAGACTAACTCTATGATGCTATTTTGATTTTTTATCATTTGCATTCATAGTTTAGATATTTAATCTTTGCACTAGTTTTCTGGGTTGTTAATCTTTTCAGATTCTAACATGGTATCAGAGCTTTTCTATGTGCAAGAGTAGATTTTAGTTTCCTTATTTGAGAGATTCGGGGGGGGGGGGCAAATAAACTTTATTGTAGTTTTTTTGAAGTAGGCTCTTCTCTTGCATCTTTGGATGATCCTGAGAATCAGAAAAGTTTTGACAAAAATGATTTTTCTCTGGAGTTTCAATCTCAAATCTGACAACCAACTTGCATATTTAGAGTTTTCAATCAGTATTGCAGGTTCCAACATGCCATTAATGGACTTAGGAAGCTGATCCAGCATTTGCATGTCATATTCTGGTTGCTGGGGTCATTTTTTGATTTTTGGAGCCATTTTTTACTGTTAAAGACGTCTGATTTACACTACAGCAACATCTTTTGTACATCAGCAAGAAAAACGCTTTTTGGGTTTTGTTTGCAGCCCCAAAAAACCATCTGGGTATCTTTTAGATTTTGCATGCAAGCTGTATATTTTTCAAAATCGAGCATGCAAAGCTACAGCCATACCCCTCTCTATTGGCAGTCGCAGATTTGAATGCAGTTTTCAAATGTCTCGTTCTTGCTCATACGGACTCTGATTTTGACGATTCTTGTTATGAACTTGGCTATTTTTTTGTGCTCTATCCACTAGTGGAGTTGTTTTTTGATTTTCATGCATGAATTCTTTAGAAATTGCAGATTCTCAGTCGTGACTGTGCACAGTTCTCGTTTTGGAAACTTCGAAGGATCGTAACTTTCTCATACGACCTCGTATCGAGGAGATTCTTTTTTTGAAAGTGCATGATTTTTTGAGTAGATCATAGTGGTGCTATTTGTTTCCTTGATTATTGTGCCCAAGTTTCACTTTTAGCATATGCTCTTCATGAGGAGGCCCTATCGGTTTTTCTTCCGTAACTTGAGCATACAAACATATTTTTTTGATTCAAAAAATGCATCGAAAAGTTGGTTCTGAGATGGAGATGATGGTACAGGTGTTTTTGATGTTTGCTACAATCTGGTTGCCTATTTTGGCAGTCAAAGCCAGATGTTGTATTTTGCCTTTCGGGAGCCATATCTCGCTCATTCGGACTCCTTTCTGGGCTCGCCAGATATCGTTGGAAAGATGGTTCTATGAGTTATTCAGTTGTAGAGGTCTTTTATCCAGATTTTGCTCCAGGTTCTTTCTCCTTCGAGTTTTGCACTTTCGCACTCTGGCGGATTGCTTGGATTCTACAGGTTCTGAAATCTCTTCTTTTGTTCTTTTGGCTCACTCTTCTTTCTGAATTCTGAGCATTGTATGCTTCTATTCTTTTGTATTCCTTTTTTTGTAAACACACTGAGATAAAGTGCCTGCTTTTGCATATCTAGGATCTTGTACACCTTGTGTTTGTTTGTACTCGCACTCAGTTATAAAGTGCCATGGGGGGTCATGATGTTTTGCCATTTTGTGCTCATCCACCTTTGTCAAGTGAATTTTTCTTCCACGACATTAGTCCATGCAGTGTGTCGGTGACACCGCCCTTTATCCTGTGCTTGTACTTCTATTGCACTATTGGTGTTCCTAATTCTTCTTCTTGCAGATGTTTTTGGCATTGCATTTCAGTGTTCCTGTCACCCCTCTCCCTGTTCAGCATTATGGGGGGGTTCACTTGTTGTTCTATGCTTCTTTGGTTGATGGTTCGTGCCTTCTATTTCCACGGAGGTTCTACAGATCAACATTTTGACAGAGTTTGTAGCTTCATGCTTCAGAGATGCTTCATGCTCTTTTTTGTTCCTCTCTTTGGGATATTTCCTAGATTGGAGGCTTAGTTTCCTTCATCTAGTTCTTTTTATTGTATTGGGTACCTGATTAGGCCTTGTTGCCGGGACCCATTTTCTTGCTTTCATAGCTTTGCTAGGTTAGCATCCACCTAAGCTTCACTTATGGGGGGGTGTTAGTGTAGTTATTTTATTTTTCCTATTTTGCTAGGTTTTTCCTACACTTTTAATAATCTCGCTTAGGTTAATAAAGCATGTCTTATTAGGTGAATGGTTGTGAGTTGTCACCTTCCTACATGTGAGCATCCATTAGCTATTTTAGGAAGATACTTTGCTATCTTTAGTTCGATAGATGGTTGCTCCTCATTGGTTGGTGTTGCCACCTCCTCCCTCTTCCTAGCCTATATAAGCATGCTACCTGGCTTGTATTTGTATCTCTTATTTTTGCATCCTCTTAATGCTATTTTGCTTCCATCATTTGCATTACTCTCTTGGAGACTAACTCTATGATGCTATTTTGATTTTGTATCATTTGCATTCATAGTTTAGATATTTACTCTTTGCACTAGTTTTCTGGGTTGTTAATCTTTTCAGATTCTAACACAACACAGGTGCCTTATGATTTTAGAAGTAGAAGGAGTTCATGTCTATGAAATTTTGTTGGCTATAAAGAGGGTATGAATCATCAAAGGGATCAAAGTAAGTACACAAAAGTGATCTAAAACCCCATCTGAGCAAAACCCAGAAACCATTTTCAAAACTAAGAACTTTGAGTTTTTTTGGTGAAATTAGCACCTTGCACAAATTTCTTTCGAGGTGCATTAGGTGCACAGGTGCACGTTGCAAAGGTTTGCTAGAAGTTTTTCAAGAAGTTAAAGGTGTATCGATGGTTAACTACCAATTCTAAACTTAGAGCTTTCCATGCATCAAAAACACATTCTGATGACAATTTAACTCCTACAAACATCCAGAGAAGGTTAAGCTTCTATTTTTGGCATCTTTGGAGACTCCTACATCATCTAATGGCTTTCTTCTTATTATTTTTTCATGCTTTTTTTTATGACATGTAAAAACTCATGTATCCAATTAATGATATAAATATGGATGGAGTCCTACTAAGCACCAATTAGAGAGTCAGTTTGTACAAAAATAGGTTTGCTTTATTAGTTTAGAAGCATATGATTGCATAAAGATATCTCTCACTCTCAACACAAATTGAGGAGATGATTTCCTATAAATTCAAGAATGTAATATGTATTTCAAGTTGTCGTTGTTATTTTGCAATAATATATGCTTTTGGTGCTCGCATTTGGAGTATAGTGATTCTTGCCTAAGTGTGTTATATTTTGTGGATGCATGTTCATGGAATGTAATTGAGCCAAAAGTTTATTGCATTATTTCTAGTTGTGCAATCTTTTAATTCTAGTGTTTGTTACAGGTCTACAAACTTTGCTAATGTACTTAGTTTGAGAAGAGATCATGATATTGTTCATGCATAGATTTTTGTCTCGTATGAGTGCACTTTCTGTGGCCTTGCGATTTGATGACAAGTAAAACATCATTAGGTAACTAAATTCCCATTGACAATTGCATTAGTGGATTAAGGAAGTGCTGCTCCTATTTTTATTAGTTACCTATCGATATTTTCAAAAGCTTAACTTGCGGACGCGTTGTTTTTGTGGCTTATGTCCATTAGGATTTTACTTTTCATGTTACTTGCTTTAAATTCTTGTTACCCTATCTTTTTTTGTCTTTGTTAATCTCTAGTTAATTTAGGAATTCATATAGTTGCATTGCTAGATTGCATTCATTCAAAAAATAGAAAATACCAAAAAAATATCTCTTTTGTGGTTAATTTTGAAACAACAAGTAGATTGGTCATCTTATCCGAAATTAGTTCAAACTAGTAAAGGCATCTTTGTGAGCAAACACATTTATCTTCAACTGAGTAGATTCTAGTAGGTCATAAGATCACCTAGAACCTTGGAGCTAATCCCAGATTAACTTTTCAAGAGAGGAGTTCAAAAGGATTCCTGTCTTTAAGCATCGTGCAAAATGATAGCTCAACAAAAGTGGTGCTAGAAGGAGGGTCTAAAAACCATTCGGCTCGAAGAACCCAAGTTGTTGTTTGAAAATTCTATAATTTTGAAAAAAAAAAAACTAAGTCTGTGAAATTTTAGAAGGTGCGCAGGTGCCCTGTTTTGAGAAAAGTTCTTCAGAGGTGTGCTTTTCCAAAATAAACATAAGTTCCTAGAACTCAATCACTTTCACAAGCATTACAATGATAAAGAGATACCAAGAACTCCACCCATTTGTATTACATATTCCATAATCATCATCTGCTCTACATTATACTTCACACATTCCCATCATTATGCACCATGTCTTTCTTCAATGCCTAAAGTTCACCTTTGAATCTAATTAGTCCATTACATGACTTGCCAAAAAATCCTGAAAAGTTTTTCCCATAGTTCATCTATGGAGAATCACAAACAATAGAACATCATATTAAAATTTTCAAGGAGATTTGTAATCAAAACCAAATTCAACATATGGACATGGTATGTCGGCTTTTCCCTTACACTTTAGGGGAAACAAAATTCAATTGGTTCCTCAATTTGCCATCGACGTCAATAAGGGATTGGAACTCTTTTGAGAGCAAGTTTCTTGAACAATTCAAGATCTATATTTATCCAGCTATCCTATATGATTAGTTCATCTCAATTAAGAGGGATCCCCATGAGACTATTTCATAATTTAATCATTGCTTCTATCAAAGGATGGAGTTTCCTTACATTATACCACAAGAGGTTGTCATCTAGATCTATTTTGGAACAATAGATTTATTAACTCCTATTTTTCTAAGAAGCTTCCCACCTAGAGATATTGATACCATTGAAAAGGTATTCAAAGAGGCTATTGCATTCACGAAGCAAGTTACTACTGCTCCAATGCCAACAATTACATATTCAAGGTATGAGTCCCAAAAGACTGCTTTCTTTGAACAGAAAGCTGCTGCATCCATTGAAGCATACAATAATATGGCTAGAGAGTTTAAGGCCATGAAGGAGATGATGTCTCTTTTATCCAATGAACTCATCAAAATAAAGTTGAATTCCTCAAGAAATCAAGGTGATCATCCAAGACAACTTGTTGCCCAAAATAATTATTCTCAAAATCAGAGTAGAAATTTTGGCCTTTACAATAACATCAACAATGAGAATAATAGTATCACAGGTATGAGTCCAAGTGAAAATAGATATGGGCACAATCATGTTTCAAATTAACCTCCCCAAATCATGGGGGAACAACCTTTGCAATTTAGTGCAATGATGTTTGAATCATATGCTAAATCTATAGGAGGACAAAATGGTGAAGATGATCAAGAGGAGTTCGTGTTCCCATTAATGAAGAAATTATTCCAAGTGTTGATGTTGAAATAAGTGAAGTTATCCCAAGAAATTTTGAGGACGTGGAAAATTTTGAAGTTCCAAAACTCCATGAAGTTGAAAAAATTCTCAAAGTTGCAAAAAGAGATGGAAATGTAGAAGATCTCGAGGTTGGTGAGATTTTTGAATCAAGAGGTCATCAAGAAGAAGATACCAATGCTTCCTATTGTGATATTGATCCCTCATTGAATAATGATAAGATACCTCCCTCAAAATAGGATATGTCATTAGAAGAGATGGATAGAGTGCTCAATTTGGTCTCAAGCTTGATTGAGGAAATGTCTATTTGTGGGTATTCTACATGTATATCAAACCATGAAATAATCGAGTCATGTAGAATCCATCAATTTGGGTTTCATTTAGAAGAAAGTTGTCCTAATTTCTTGTTAGTTTGGGAGATCACAATGGAGGGAAAGTATGATTCTGAACAAGCTTCTTTGGGATATGAGGTGGAAAACATCTTGACTGATGATATTAATGAATCCTGTAATTCGAAAGGAAGGCTGATGATTGAGTTTTCTAGTTTGAAGGAGCCCAAAGTGGAGCCTAAAGTGTTTCCAGGTGAGAGTGGAGTTGTGTACCATGAGATAAGACCACCAAAAAGAGAAATTACAATGTGTGAGTATAACTCTATGGTGGGGGACTCGCTAGATCAAGTGACATTTTCCCATTATCCCTCTAAGTTTTATGATTTTCAATTTGAATATGATGCTAAAGGTAAGAGAACTTGTTTGTGGATTAATCATGGTCATAAAGAGTTACCACAACTTCTGCTTTTGTGTGATTTATGCCCAAATTTGAACCAAGATTGCCCAAATTTTATTTTTTTGAGTACAAAGACAAGTTATCATTTTTTAGGACTATATGGGGTAGTTCATTACTATTGCACATAATGGAGAAATCTACTGACAACCACCCCACATTCTTATTATTCGAGGTTTTTTGTATATAAGTTTTTTTTTTAATAAAGTTTTTCTAGTTAGGTGTTAGTTTTCTTTGAGTTGAGTCTTTTGTTAGGGTTTAGTTTCTTTTAGTTTCTTTTTCTTTTTTAGTTGTGTTAGTCCGAGGGTTAGGTGCAATCAAGACTCATTCTTAACACATTTCACAAATCACTCCTTGTGGTTTTGACTTTTGGGAAGAGGTATTTCTTTGTCAAAAAATTTAAATGATTTTGTTTCTTATACAAATTAAGGAACATATATTGCTCGTAGTAACAAGGGACTTTTAGTCTTGATTTCAAAGTTGAAAATTAACAAGTTTTCAACACTTTGTAAATTTAAAGATCGACTATCTTAGGTGTTTTTAAACCAGGGTCACTAGTAGCAAGGAATAATCCAAACCCTACCAGTTCAAATAGAAGAGTCTTCTTGAAGGAATTGCTAAAATCGTTGTTTGACGTGAGAGTTTCTTAAAAGAGGAACACAAGGGATGTTCACTAAAGATTGAATTTGAGAAATGACACCAATGTCTTGGCCACACAATCTAAGCATGGTCAGGGTACAGAAAGAAAATAAAAAAAGAAAAGGTGTTAAGAATGAAAGATTCTACAAAGTCTGATAAAGGTAATCTAACTATAGGGATATACACTCCAAATAAGCTATCCAATTTCAAAACAATTGCTTCATTGAAGAATCAAATGGTGACATGCGAGATATGTGAAGCAAATATTCAAAAGATTACCTAGGACTTCAAATGAAAAGTGATAACCCATTAAGAGCCCTCAGGACTGATTCTCTCATCTGGTCAGACAAGGGATTGATAAATAACTTTCATGAGGATTCCCAATGAATGGACCAGAAGAGTGGAAGATTATTTCCAAGTTGTCGAAGGTTTTTGATAAGATTGCATTCGAAGATGTCAAAGAAAATGGTTACACTGAACACACACTAAATTTGGAGATTCAAGATTTTGAGGTTTTGACTGTAAAGTGACTCGAAATATGCTTGGAGTATTCAGGATTTAGTTAGTGTTAGACACATATCTGAGGAATTTTTGTTGATGAAGAAATGCCTTTGTCATTCTTCTCTTTTGTCAGGGCTATTTGTTGTGGTTTCATAATGTACACCCCATTTCACTTAAAAATGGGGACACCCTACTTTATTTTTTAGCTTGCTAGATCCCTAGTCTAGGGTTTGAGTCCTTTTAGGGTTTTGCTTACTATTTTTTGCCTAATCTAGATCTCTGCCTGGAAACCCAGAATCTGAAAACTATGCTCTGAAGGAGAAAAGCTATTTTTGCATGTGAAGATGTGCACTAGCACACCTCGCACACCTCACTAGGTGCGCTAGTGCATTGAGTCAAAGAGGAAAATCACTTCCCTCTTGGAAGTGTGTAGCAGCACAGTTGTGTAACTACGTACCTCCAAGAGGTGTGCTAATGTGCTCGCTCTACCCTCCACCACCTACACACAGGACACAAAGAACAACATTAAAGGTATGCAACTACACATCTTTGTACTCTAAGTGTATTAAAATGACTCATGAAGTGTGCATCAAGTGCACCCCACGAGGTGCGCTAGTGCATACTCTCATATTTAATTAAGTTTGATAAGGGATGAAGCACACCTAGCGCACCTCTAAGATGTGCTAGGTGCACTCTTTTGTGCTTTTCAGGGTTTAAATGAGGTTTTTACGTGTTTTGTGATGTTTTTGCATTCTTGATCTTTTTTTCATAATTAGGGTTTGTTTAAGGTTTGATTTTCATCTCTCCAGACTAATCTTTTCTTCTTTGTGTAGGTGAAAAAGGCATCCTTAACTTGTTGGGGTCATAACTTTTGACCTAGAGCTTAGAATTCAAAATCATTTACACCGTTGGAAAGAAGAACTAAAAATCTAATTTTAGTCCCTAAAATAGTGAGCCCTTGACTGCCTAATTTTAGAGGTTGATGAAAGTTTCAACTTGAAAATTTGAGCATAAGACCTCCGAAAAGGCTAGTTAAAAAGACCTAGAAAAACTTGTAAAACAAGATATGAAAAGGTTTCAAACATTTGATTGTTTTGGATAATTTGGATCACCTGGTCTCTGATTAGAAGGATCAGACAGTTGGAGAGAAGAAAAGATCAAAGATATAGAGGTTGAACACATGAACCAGAACAAGTTTTTCATCTTATGTAACTATTAATGACAAGATTCAACATAGGTGCCTTGTGATTTTAGAAGCAGAAGGAGTTCAAGTATATGAAAGTTTTTTGGCTATAAAGAGGGTATAAATCATCAAAGGGATCAAAGTAAGTACAAAAAGGTAATCTAAAACTCCATTTGAGCAAAACCCATAAACCATTTTCAAAACCAAGAACTTTGATTTTTTTGTGAAATTAGCACCTCGCACAAATTTCTTCTGAGGTGTGTTGATGCGCAAGTGCACTTTACAAAGGTTTTCTAGAAGTTTTTAAAGAAGTTAGAGGTGTGTTGACAGTTAACTACCAGTTATAAATTTAGAGCTTTCCATGCATCAAAAACTTATTACGACGATAGTTTAACTCATACAAGCATCTAGAGAAGGCTGAGCTTCTATTTTTGGCATCTCTGGAGTCTCCTACATCATCTAATGGCTCTCTTCTTTTTTTCTCATGCTTTTTTTTATGACATGTAAAGGCTCATGCATCCAAGTAATGATATAAATATGGATGGAGTCCTACTAAGCACTAGTTAGAGAGTTAGTTTGTACAAAAATAGTTTAGAAGCACTAGTTAGTTTGTACAAAAATAGTTTAGAAGCACTAGTTAGTTTGTACAAAAATAGTTTAGAAGCACTAGTTAGTTTGTATAAATATGGATGGAGTCCTACTAAGCACTAGTTAATTTGTTTTATTAGTTTAGAAGCATATGATTGCATAAAGATATCTCTCACTCTCAACACAAATTGAGGAGATGATTTCCTATAAATTCAAGAATGTAATATCCATTCGAATTCACCGCCATTATTTTGCAATAATGTATGCTTTTGGTGCTCGCATTTGGAGTGTAGTGATTCTTTCCTAAGTGTGTTATATTTTGTGGATGTATGTTCATGGAATGTAATTGAGCCAAAAGTTTATTGCGTTATTTCTAGTTGTGGAGTCTTTTAATTTTGGTGTTTGCTACGGGTCTACAAATTTTGCTGACATACTTAGTTTGAGAAGAGATCATCATATTGTTCCTACATAGCTTTTCGTCTTGCATGAGCATAATTTCCATGGCCTTGCGATTTGATTACAAATGAAACATCTTTAGGTTACTGAATTCCCATTGATGATTACATTAGTGGAATTAAGGAAGCACTACTCCTATTTCATTGGTTACCTACCGATCTTTTTGAAGGCTTAACTCATAGACGCGTTGTTTTCGTGGCTTATGTTCATTAGGATTTTTCTTTTTATGTTATTTGCTTAAACTTCTTGTTACCCTATCTTTTTTTTTTGATTTGCTAACCCTTGGTTAATTTAGGAATTCATATAGTTGCATTGTTAGATTGCATTCATTTGAAAAATAAAAAATACCAAAAACATATCTCTTTGGTGGTTAATTTTGAAACATCAAGCAGATTGGTCGTCTTATCCAAAATTGGTTTGAACTAGCAAAGGCCTCTTTGTGAACAAACACATTTGTCTTCAATGAAGAGGATTCCAGTAGGTCACAAGATTGCCCAAAACCTTGGAGTTAATCCCAGATTAACTTTTCAAGATAGGAGTTCGAAAGAATTCCTGTCGTTAAGCATCGTACAAAATGATAGCTCAACACTAGTTTAGGGTAAATCCTTTGGATAAAGGTTGACCTAATAATCATTTGTAAATCCTTTAGCTGAGTGACATTCCAAGTGAATGATCTAAAGTCCTCTAACAATGCTCACTCCTAACAGGGTGATTGAAATCCTCTAACCAGGTCATATTTAATAGTGTGTATTGTAACCTTTAATAGGGTTTGCCTTTCATAGGGCATCACTTCAAAATAGTGAGAATGAGTAGCATGTTACTAGTGGTTTTTCCAAAATAAGGTTTCCACATAAAATCCTTGTGCCAAATGTGTTATTAAATATGTTATGTTTCATGTTTACATTTTTACAAAGTTATTTTTACCTAGGATAATAATCTACAAGTTAAAGTGATTGTATGATCTAATGGATGCATGTATGAATATGTTTTATAGATATGGGTTCACTAAGCTGTGAAAAGTTTTATTTGTACATTTGGACCTTGGATAACTAATTCAACCCCCCTCTTAGTTATTATAGAGAATTCCAACACACCATTGTTGTCTGTCATCATTCCATTTGTAAAAGAGCTATAATAATATTGTCCATTTACATGCCCAATTGCTTCCAATTTATTTTCTATTTAACTATTTCAAAATCTATGGATTAAAAACCACAAACTATTGAAATTGTCGAGGGCTTTTGAGCCTTTCAGTAGCAACAAACATTTTTTGGTTTTGAACTTTAGTAGTTTTGTACTCACTTCCTTTGTAGAGAAATTATTTTCTTAGAAAGACAAGAATCAATAGAAAATGCACTTAAGTTCTCGCCAACCTCAACTACACTTTAGATTGTGTCATGACATTGTGTAGCAATTTTAAAGCAAATAGTGGATGCCTTGTGAAGAAAATCTAATGGCTATCCAACCTTAAATTGTCGTCCACACTTATCCAACGTTACAAACCATCGATCTAGAAAGTTAGCCCAAACATCTCATACAGGGAAACATCTTCGATGTAAATATAAAGTTGAATTTATTTATAATAAAATAATATGGTAAAATTTTAGTTGTGATAGTTAAAGGTGCCAAAATTAGAATGTAAGAAAAACACTTAGAGACATAGTTTTAACAAGTGCCACCTAATACTTGACTTTAGTTAGGCAATTGGTTTAAAAAAAAATTGAAATGCTATATAATTTTCTAAAATTTAAAGTAAATAATTTTAAAAATATATTTAATATATTTTTATAACTAATTGTAAAATTCAATTAAGATAAGATTTTAATATGTAAACTAGAATTATGTAATTTTTATTTATTTTTATCAATAAACTATCAAAGCCTTTGGATTATATAAATAAATTGGAACAATTACAAAAACTTGAGTATCTCTGTTCAAACATGCACTAGTAGGAAAGAACGACGAAGAAAACCTCCAATCTTGCCTGGAACCTTAGTCTTATACAGAATACAAATATAAAAGGGGAATTCCCCAGTTTCTTAATACATTATTATGCTCTATACTACTTTATCTATATTTATTCTTTACAACTTGATACATTTGTTTCTAGGAAGCCTTTCTTCTTTTACATTTATAAATTCTTGATCAAAGTTAGAATCGTCAACTCAACTTTGGGTTATACTTAGTATCTCAATCAGGTTTGATTTACTAAAGCTCTGCAATCACATCCACTACAAACTTGTTTTGGGAGTTAGAGCTAACTTTAATTTAAATTTAGAATCTGTATTACTTCTAGACTAATAATCTTCAAATAGATACTAAATTTAACTGAGATACAACATATACAAGAAGAGATGGATTGATAGCTTTAGATTTTAATACTAACTTCCTACTAAGTTATAATATAAATGGGTTCCTAATAGGGATTAGTTATACTTTCTAGATCTCTTGGTTATTGTGATTAAAAGGCCTTATTGTGGTTTATATTTAAATGGAATTTAATTCTACTTAACGTTTAGATTATAATTTGTATTTTTATTGAATTTAGTTACACTTAAAATAACTCTTATTAAAATTTGTATTTATTGTGATATGTAATTCTACTTATTTTAATTTGGTTCTATCTTGAATTCAATTCTACTTTAAACCCTCATGTAACTTGTAATAATACTTAATTCAATTCTACTTACCTTCCTAATGTTGATGGACAAACTCACATCAATCTAGAAAAAGGATGTAAGTGGAATATCAAAAGATATGAAGATTAGAGGAAATCATCCTAACTAGTCTAAGAGACAGAGCCCCTAGTGAAGAATTACTAAAAACTAATTCCCTAGAATACTTACTGTTAGAAAATGATAGGATAAGGGAATACAAAACAAAAGAATCTACTGCTTAACTACAAGGCGAGAAGGGTTCCTACCATACTCTTTGAACATAAATAAATTTGACTAGAGGATTAAAAAAGAACTAACAACCATACCTAATATCAATACAGAGGGCTAGAAGGATAAAGTACATCTTAATCCAGCAAACCAAATATTTATGAGTTCATTGATGCTATAAATGCTTACCTCCTTTAGAGGGAACGACTAGATATATTAAATTTCTTATACAAAGTGTTTACTAAGATTTGAACTAATTATTATTTTACCAAAACTTAAAATGTAGAAGATAAATCGATGAAAGCAAAAAAAAACCATAGAAACCCAGATTTCAAGTTGTATCATCGAATCAAAACCACATGTGAACAAAAAGTCAAACCAATGCCAACAATACAAGACATTTTATATATGATAATATTTGTACATAGGTGTCTATATGTAAGAGAATTAAACTAAAATTTAGAGGACCACCTAGAGCTAAAAGGAAGGACCAAAAAGACGTGCAAAAAGCTACCAAAAATAACATAGAAGGTGATAGACGAAAGCCTAGAGTAGAGAGAGAACACCTAGAGGAACACAAAAAAAAACCTCCAATAGAAGAAAATGGATAAACCTCCTCCACTTTCTTCCAACATACCATAATGATATCTATGGCTTTATCAAAATCATCTATCTTTGATCCTGGAGGAAAAACGTATGTCAGTTGCTCTTTGTTGGATTTTATCATATTGGGCAAAATGAACTCCAGATTCCCAAGATTATCAAAAGACACTCCAAGCTCAATGTAGGCCTCAAACGCCTAGATAAAATGGACTAACCACTCCTTGCATTGATCTTCTATGATTCCCCTCCAACGAAGTAGGAAATTAATACTAGCCTATATTTTTGGCCAGGCTGAGAAGAATTGGACATTATCTTGGATATACAGAGAAGGTCTTCTAGCCACAACGGTAAGCCTAAGGCTTCTTGATGGATGTAACATATGAATTTTTGGAAGCATAATTTTAAGCTTTTAATCAATGTTGAGCACAACATTCTCCAAGCCTTCTAACCAAGTAGGGTCAAAAACATTGTGATAGAGCCGAATGATCTCCCCACTACCTATGTTTTCCCTAGCAAGACAACCTATGAAGAAGCCGATTACAAAACTATTAGTGTGCCAATTGAAGTCATAGTTGAATTCCTTTTCACCTATGGCCCAACTAATTGCAAACCTTGACAAATCGTCAAGTGGATTGAGAATCCTATTCCATCTTTCGGGCTTAATGGACCTGCTAAAGGTCATGGTTCTAACCTTCAGCAAATTAAATAGTGAAATAGTTGTCTCCATAAAGACTCAAAGGGGAAGCTAAAGATAAGACAAAGATGCCACTACTATAGAGCTGAAAAGACCCTAATAAATAGACACCAGAGCTGCGGAAGGATCTAGAAACAAAATAGAGGGGAAAGGCTAAACATGCCACCCAATAAATAATCATGACTTGACTAGCTAGAAAGCTTAACAACTCATAATTAACACATCACTATCTAATAAATATTGTAGTACTTCAAAGCTTGGGAGCTCCTTATAATGATAATTCACTAAATTATACACGATATTGGAAAAGAAAAATTAACCGATAATGAGAAGGGTGCCAAAAAGACTAAGGCCACCCAATGAAAACCAAGGATCTTGTAATGAAGATTGGAGGATAAAATTCCCACCTTCAACTCCTCTGTTTGCTAAATTATCTACCTCATTATTGCCTTATCGATATATATGTTGAAATATGGTTTCTTCAAATTGATCTATTAAAATGAGAACATGTTCGAGTTTAGAGTTCATCACCCAGTTCAGAGTTTGACATTTTCTAATAGCATTAATAATAATTTGGGAATCTCCTTCTATAATTATTCTCATTATCTTAATTTTTAAACTTGATTGTAGTCCTTCCCGAAGGGCTTCTAATTCCTCTATGTTATTTGTAGTGATACCCAAAGGTTTGGCTCTTTTGATAATCCACTCTTCGATTTCTAACCTAATTATACATCCTATTCCTGTTTTTCTTGGATTACCTCTTGATGTTGCGTTGAATTTTAGTTTCATCCATCCTATTGGTGGTGCTTCCCATTTACATTTGTTCCTATCTTTTTTTAATCTTTTTTCTCATATATTAGTGGGGGGTTATTTAGATGGGCCCAATTCTTTTTCATGCTCCCATCCCATTCAAAGAATGTCCCTTCAGCTTTAATTATTTTTCTTAAATGGTTGTTCATAACTTTAGTAATACTAGCTTCAACCTTGTTTAAAAGAGAGTTCATTCTAAGTTATGTGTTACTAAAGATACACCTATTTCTCTCTTTCCATATTTCCCACATTAGTATGGCTGGGGATATGCTCCATAATTTATCATATATACTAGATTTGTTCTTAGTAGGCCAACCTAATAGGTGACTAGATAAATCCTCAGGGAGAGGTGAAGTCCAGATAAGTTAATCTCAAAGACAATTCCAACAATTTTGTGTAAACGGATAGTTATAAAGGAGATGCTCCATTATCTCAGAGTTTTCCTTACAGAGACAACATCTTAATAGGCCTTCAAATCCCATTTTTGTGAATCTATCTGATGTTAGGATTCTTTTTTGAGTCGCAACCCATAAGAAGATGCCTGCCTTGGGTAAGCATGCTGGATCCCAACATAACTTCAAAGGTAGGTTGATATTTTCCCATCTTTATGAATTAATAATTAGATCATATGGTAGCTTAACTTCATATGATCCATCTTTGGAGGCTTCCCATATAAGTTTATCTTCCCCTATTTTTATGCTTCACCTATCGATCCTTGAGGATGTTTTCAAAATTATGTTTATCTATAGGAGATATGTGTACATTCTCCAAGGTTTTCCATGCCCAAATATCTTCCCCATTTACCTTTACCTTTTTTAGGTATTTGTAGTCTGAGACCTTCGAACTCCATAAATTGATAAGCACATTCTTGACATTATCAAGAATATTAGTATTAGTTAGAGGGGGTTGTCCATCCTAGGATTCCTCCCAAAAGAGAGCATCATCTCCTCTTCCAAGGTCCCAAGTGACAAATTTTCTAATCATTGATCGACATCTTACCATGAAATTCCATGTTTTTGACCCTGCTGGTGGGTTCCTAATTCTAAATAACGATGTTGGATCATTCATATTTAAGTATTTATTATACAATTTTTTTAGCCCATTTGTTTTCCTTTTCTTGATACATTCTCCATACTATTTTTTCTCCCAACATCTCATTTTTCCAACTAAAGTTATTAATACCTAATCCCCCTTGGTCTTTCAAATAGTATATCTTTTCCCACTTTGTTAATGCTAGTTTCTTTTTTTCTTCTGTTCCACTCTAAACAAAATTTTTGAGTTTTCCTTCCAATTTTTTGTTTACCTTCTTAGATAAAGGAAGGGAGGAAAATTGATAAGTAGGGATTGCTAATAATATATATTCAATTTTAGTTGCTTTGTCTACTTTTGTTAGCCATTTTCCTTTCCATGTCTCTATCTATTTATCAATTCGATCTAAGATATTGCCCCATCCTTTGTACTTCCTTGCACCTTTTTCTAAATGAATCCCAAGGTATTTGCAAGGGAAGGTACCATTCTTATATCCCATCTAATTACATATATACTCTTCCATTTCTCCTGATGTATTTAGGGAGAAAATTTCTGGTTTCTTTGCATTTACTTTCTATTTGGAGGCTACAATATATTCCAGTATGATTCGTTTGAAGGTTTGTGTTTCTTCCTTAGTGCTGACACCAGGGAGAATAGTTTCATCTGTAAATTGTTGATGAGTTATATTTGGAATGTTATCTGCCACCATGATTCCTCTAATTTGACCTTCTTCTTGAGCCCTTTTTATTGATCTCCTAAAGACTTCAGCCATGATTATGAATAGGAAGGGTGAAATTGGATCACCTTGTCGGATACCCCTTGAAATATTAAAGTATCCTTTTGGGGTTCCATTGATTACAAGAGAAATCTTGGGTGTTGATATGCAATTGAATATTACAATAATCAATTGACAAGAAAAACTAAAAGCTTCTAGAGATTGCATAGGAATCTCTAGTCCACTACATCATATGCTTTTTGAATATTTAGTTTCATAAACATGCATACTTCCTTATTGTTGACTGTTGAATGAATGGTTTCCTAAATTATTAATATCCCATCCATAATGGATCTTCCTAGCACACAACTAGTTTGTTCCTCAGAGATAATTCTTGGGAGAATATTTTTGGTCCGATTCACTAAAGCTTTTGAATGGATTTTATAGATAGTGTTACATAATGCAATAGGTCTAAAGTCACATGGTGAATCCGCTACTAATTTTTTGGGAATTAAAGCAAGAAAAGTATGATGATTTTAGTTAGTATTGATCCTCCTTTTCTGGAAGCCTCAATTGCCCTCCATAGTTCTTCTCCTAGGATATCCCAACATTTTTGAAATAAGAAGGCCTGAAACCAATCCGACCCTAGAGATTGTTTGAGTTAAGATTAAAGAGGGCTAACTTAATTTCCTCTTTGGAGAAGGGCTTATTTAGTACTACATTGTCAACTTTTGTTACCACTTTGGGGATGACCCTTAACACCTTTTCCTGAGTAGTTCGGTTGGAGAAATCAAAATTGTTGAGTATGTTTTCATAATAAGTTACAAATATTTCTGCTATTTTTGAGGGGTTATCTTCCATATTTCTATCCCCATTTTTAATTTTAGAGATTGTGTTGATAGTTCTATTATGTATAGTGTTATTATGAAAACAATTGGTATTTCTATCTCCTTCTTCGAGTCATTTTTTCCTTGATTTCTACTCCCAAAATATCTCTTCTTTCACTAATATTTCTTCCTATTTAGCTAGCAATTATTTTTCTTTAATAAATTTTACATTGTCCATATCATTTTTAATAACTTCTTCATTTAAGTTTTTAAGTTCTTCAATTTCTAATTTTTCTTTGAACATGTTGTTGAAGTGAGTTTTGTTCCAATTTAATATTTTTTCTTTGATCATTTTTAGTTTTGAAACAAAGCAATACAACTTAGATCCTATAAAATTACCTTCTTACAACCATTTCTTGATGCTATCCATGAAGTTTTTATCTAGAAACTACATCTGTTCCCACTTAAATGGGTTCCTTTTTGTTTTTTTAGGTTCTTTAAATTCCATTCTTACAGATAATGATCAGAACCCACTATAGGCTAGATATTTGTTGTGATTGTTAAATCTAGCTTTGCTAAATCTCATTTAAAGAAAAATATGTCCAATTTCTCTGCTATGTAATTGAACTCTTTCCTTATGTTGTTCCAAGTAAATATTCCATTACTGGTTGGGATTTCTAAGAGCTTGTTGTACCAAACCCAGTTCCTAAAATCCATAGTTGCTTTAGAAATCACTTGAGTTCCTCTATATTTTTCATCAAGGTCCAAAATAGCATTATAATCTCTTCCAATGACTATGTTTTCATTGGAGTATTTTTCGATAAATATGTTGAGTTCATCCCATAATTTTTCCTTATTTGTTGTTTGTGTAGGTTCATATACATTAATTACCACTAACTAAAGATTATGGCTATAACTGAGAACTCTACTTCCCATCCAATTGTTATCAAATTCTATAGTCTTGATGTCTACTGTCCACATGTTCCAAATGATTCCCACTCCTCTTAAAGGCCCATTTGATTCTCTGATTTCTGTTTTCCATCTGCCTAGTCTCTTTCCTAATTTTTCTCCTCCTTTTTTCAATTTAGTTTTTTGTATTAATATTATATCTGATTCAAATAAAATTAGATTATGTTTTAGCAACCGTTGCTTGCTAGGTGCATTCAGGTCCCTAGCAGTCCATGTTGTAATACTCATTGATAATTGGGAAGACTCTTCCCCTTCCCTTCTTTTAGGACTTTTAATATCTTTTTCTACTTCTTTGCTTTTCCATCTACCTCTTTTAGTTCTTTTAGTGATTTACTTCCTCTCTTCATTATTTGTTTGCCACATTTTAGAGTTTTGAAGCCCTCCTGGTTTATAGAAATTCCCAAATTATCCATTAAGTATTGATTATTACTTGAATTTATTTCTTCTTTCTTTTCTTCACCCTCATCTATTAACTCATTGAATATATAATCTTCTCATTCCTTATCTTCTCCATTATTTCTTTTTTAATCTTCTTCATTGACCTTCTCTATTCCCTTTGATTTATATATGTCATCTAGTACCCCAAATTCTTCCCATTTCTAGATATACCTATTATGCTTTGCTTCTATGTTGTACTCCTCATGTGTCAATTTATTCTCTAGTTCTTGTGCTTCTATAAATATTGCTACCTCTAAGGGAATTAAATATCCCTTTGTATCCATTTATTCTTTTCTTTGTTCTTCTTCAAAGATATCTTTCCCATCTGCCAATGTCTGCCAAAATTTATAACTCTTTTTCTTTTCTTTTTTCTAAATTGTTATGTTACTCCATTAGGTTGAGGTAGCTGATGGGATTGAGCTTACACATTCTTGATTCTCTCTTATCTCTTCTATTCTTACGAAGTCTTTAGTTCTAGTTTCTATCACTAAGTTTTGATCAATAGTATGATCTTGATTAATTCCTACTGTAACTTGTTTTGATAAAATTTCTTCTTCTTCGATTGGATTTTTATTAATTATTTCTTGATTTTGGGTTTCTTCTATTCTAATTTCTTTTGTTGTTTCTTCTTTGATATTGTCCCCGAGCTTCCTCCCCTTTAATTCTGTATCGATTGATTCTTTCTTTTTTCCTTCCTTTTCATCTTGTTGTTCCCTTTTCCCATGTTCAAAGTGATAGTGTTTTCCTATCATAATTTGATCTTCAATATCATTTTGTAGTAGTAGGAAATCATGAGTCATTCTATTTAACTCCTGTAGAGTCCTCTCTACCTCCTTCAATGTTTTATTCTCCTTTTGATATACCTTACATTCCCTAAGGATAGTCAACTTGAGATGACTCTCATGAAAGTCTTCTACTCTCTTTTCTGTTTCCCCCCTTCTTCCCACTTCTCTTTGTACTATTCTTTGTCCTTCTATTACTCTTTATATTGATCAAATTTTCTGACACATGACTTCCCTTTCTAGTGTTTTGCCATCCTGTTCTCTTTTTTCCTTTCTTTCCTCTTCTTTATTTTCCTTTCGATCTATTAGTTCCTTTGTTCTTACCTTCCTTATCTTATTACTAATTTTGCTAAGTGCTTCTTTTATATTCGATATGTTATAGTCTAGATGTTCATATTAGGTTTGATTATTCCTTTGATTTCTCCATCATACTTTGTAAAGTCTAGCTTTTATATGGATCTATTTGTAAATAACTTGTCAGTATTCAATTCTTTCTGTCCTAGCTCTGTTTCTATTAAAAATTTGATATTTCTAGATTGGTTAAATTCTTATTCAACGCCTCTTAAGTTTCCTAGTGATTTACCAATTTTGATTAGGGTTTAGAGAATTTTAATTTCTGGTGGAAAATATTTACATTCAAACTAGAAGGGTACTTGATTTACATTTTCATATTTCCAATTTCATTCCCATGCTAAAAACTTAACAAAGTATCCTTTATAAAAGCAATTTGAAACTAAGATTATTTTATTCCTAATTTCCTTGTTTTTATAGTAAACATAAAATGAAGAATTTGAGAAAGTGCTAATACTTACCTGTTGCTTGCAAATCTTTTCTAATCTCTTTAACAGGTTTGGGAGATACTTACTTGGTCTACTCTAATGTGCAAAGATGCCTAGCGCTGAGCATTCCATTCATTTTTCTTCTACATACCTGTCACTAATGATTAGTATGTCAGAAAATAATTTATGATTAGTTAATTTATCCATAGAAGGAGGTGATCCTCTCTTAGCTACATATTTCCTTCCCTCTAATCTTTTATGCGGAGGAATATAGACTTTTGGGATGTGAGGTTTTATTGTAGAAACCCTAATATCAATGCTAGGTGCTAAATGCTGATGTTTATGACCTAATGAAATACAATTTACTTTTGAGATTTTTGTAGGCTTTTGTATCCTTGAGATCTTTCCTTCATCAGACTTTAATGTGGATACTATATGTCCCTCAACCGTTGGTATTTTCTTTGCATACAACATTTTGCTAAAAAAATCCTCTTGACATTTAATGATCTCCTCTACCTCTAAGTGTTTTGTAACTGACACTATCATTTTTTGGCTCATTTTTCCCTTCCTACTCCCCCTTGTAATTACTTGTTGCTATCCCTCTTCTTCCTTATTGGTTAAATTCTATTTTCCTTGTAGTTTGACAATTTCTCTGTGTTTGGCTTTATGCATCTTGACTATAGTGTTAAAGATGACTCCTTTATGAGCTTTATCTTCCTCTGTATCATTTGATAAAGCAACATATTTGTTGCTACTAGGAAGGCAAGAGCGCTCCTATCGATCATTACGTCTACCTTCCAGGTGAAATGAAGGATTATGGTTGCTAAAACTTGCCCTACTAGGGCAGAGACTATTCACTTGAAAGTTGTTATCAGGTTTAATTTTTTTTTTTGTAATTATTGTTTTTTTTGCACAATCTTCTTTTTCCGCCATTTTTTTTATGAACTATTATTTTCTTTCTTATTCAAGAGAAAAACAACAATTATTGTTGTGCTCACTACTCTTGTTTTATTTTTCTCTAAAATAATTACTAAATCTTATTAATAAAATAATAATTATATAAAGTTATTTGTTGTTCTTGTTAACTTTAATTATATATATTTGACATAATTTCATATATCAGATATTAAAATATAAATTAAAAAAATAAAACCTAATATTTGACAGTATAATTTTTAGTAATTAAGATTAAGAGAAGTAAAATAATATAATTATAATATAAACATTATTATTAGTTTATAAAAAACATAATAATCCAATATGACATATATATTTTTGTTTGAATTCTATGCTTGATTTTTTTTAAAAATTGCATTTTGTAATTCCTAAAAATTTGTCTATAATACCTCAAATCTACAAACCAATCATCATGTAGAGAAATATTTGTTAAAATTTAAAAGCTTAAATAACATGTATGTAAAATTTAGAATAATTAAAGAAATTTATAAAATGAAAAATTACTTATCTTTAATTGGCTGAAATGGTTTTTTTAATGACTAGTTAATGAGTATAATCCAAAATTTGTCACAATAGTACTATTCCTACCTCAAATAGTAATAAAAAAATGTGAATTTTATAAAACAATATTGATTCATTTTTTGATGGAGGTCATCCACAAACAAGTTTTAGTTACTCAATACATGGCCATGTATGCCTAAAACCTCTTCTGCTAAGAGCCAAGGACTAAGGAGCATACACGATGCCAAATTCGCTAGGGGCACAATCCTGACCTCATCCCTTATGATGTCTTCGGGCCTTGCACTCAACAAGACTTTATCCCTAGTAGACCAAGGGCCCATTGACCAATATTAAAATTTGAAGAACACCCATTCTAAAAATTCTCCATTTTTAGCATCTTTAATAACCAAAATTTTGATTCTAAAGCAAAAGTCTAGTGTTCTTGTAGTTAGAATGATCTTTAACTTGAAGATCATTTGATTTTTTAACCTTTTGATAATTAACTAAATTCTTAAGAATAAAATACATTGACCTTTTAAAATTATTTGACTTAAAAAAAGTACTTATTAAAAAACTCAAAGTAATCTTCTAAAATAAGTAATAAATAATTCTTTTTAGCCAATGGAATCAAGATATAATTGTAGTAAAGACATTTTGTCATTTGTATGTGTTACTATTTTAAGGATGAACATTAGCACCTTAATTAAATTATGTTATTTTTAGTATGTGAATTTAAAATATTTATAAAAAAATTAGCACCTCAATTATGTAACGCCCCGCCAAGGGATCCAAAAGAATTAACCTAGAGTTTCACTAAGTTTGCTAAACATTTTTTTTATATTTTAAAGTAAGAGTGTATAACATACACATCAAACACATAGTAGCGGAAGCAATAACATGTAATCATCAACAAACATACATCACAAGTTACACCTTAAGAATCCCAAGACGTTGAGTCACATTTAAATTTAATTAATTCTAAGTCTAACAACTACCACATCCACATGAAAGAATAATACAAAAGTCCAATGCCCACAATATACATTTGTTTTGAATGCCTCTTGGCAAATTAATTCGGAATGCTCAATCATCCACTGTACATGTCGCAGGGTATGAAAGGCTTAAAAGAATATACATATATAAAGATAAAGATACATCATCCTCAAATCCACGATACAAAGTACAGTAAAATAAATGAAACTAATAACATACTTGATACATCCATACATCCATAATGATAAAACATCTATCATAAAACACAACTAATCTAAGTGCGTGGTTCCTCCCAACCATCAATAACATCATTAGACCATCATGGGCCCTAGCCATCCCCCACGCGTAACATCCCAAGTCACCGAAGAGATCATCAGTAGTATAGTAATAGGGACATCACTCCTAAAACATACTACATTATATGCATAAAGAAATCTAACATGCTAGAATAAAGCATAAGATGATCCTCCAAAATAGAACACATCACCTAAACATTAAGAACAAGCATCCCAAGAAGCTCCAGCCATGGTAGCACCAAACGGATCTCAAATGGTAAGAGTAAAAGCACTACCACCCGACCGCGTGGAACCTAAATGGTCCACTCCCACCGCGCTGAGGAGATAGTCTCAAGTTCCAAACAAGGTATCAAAACACAAAACACAAATACTCTCTACGTCTGGGAAATCCTAAAAGTATACTAACTCAAAGGTTCCAACATAGAAAGACATCTAGACCCAGAGGCACCACAAAGACACGTAGGAAACCTACTATGCAAGCGGGAAAGTGTCATCGCAAAAGTCACGTAGAAGTTACCCGAGCAATCCCTTAGGAATCCCGGGTCCCTAGTGATCCTGCGGCCATTAATATCCTCTCGTACTGACGAGGCATACTATGGAATGCAAGGTCACAACCAAGCGTTCTCTCTACCCCATCCTAGCCTATACTAGCACTCAAGGCATGGGAGAGAACATACAATTATCTTATTAGGTTCATTTAAGTCAGTATTTAGGTGAGATGTTTTCACTTGTTAAAACAACTTACAATGGGTTACTCCAGGCAGCCTCTTAGGGCCCCGATCCCCATTGCAAGCCACTTCCTGACACTACACATAGATAACCTACCCTAGGCTCATGAAATCACAAATCAAAGAATCATAATAAAATCACCTCAGTCCTATACAAGCAACTGAAAAACATCATAAAAGATAAGCCACAATAATTACATCAGTTCTTCATGAGCAACTGATAAGCATCAAATAATAATCATATGATCACAACAATTCTCTACCAACAACTGAAGGCATCAATGATAAATCACAATATCCAATGGTTCTCCAACGAGCAACCAGAAGGTATCCCAATAATAAATCACAATACTGATCGAAGACTCCAAAATGGTCAAGTCAAAATATGTCACGACATGACATTATCAAGATCAAAACAAACACTTCAGTCCTCTCAAAGCGACTAGAAGGTAATCCAAGTATAACTGATCGAGACTCAAAAATGGTTATCAAATATAACTGATCGATGACTCAAAAATGGTTAAGTCAGGTATCTCAAATATATACACTTTAGCTTCACACTAGGAAATTGGAAAGTAATAACAAACAGTAATCACAAACATGTCATAGAGCATATCGACACATCACTGTGGTTGGGTTTCAAAAGATCGAGACCAAAACAACATATCATCTCAATCACATAATCCCTCGAGCCTCTGGTAACAACCTAAATTGGTCAACATCTAACAACCCCCAAGAACCCCAAATCATAGATAACAAAATAGTCACATAGAAAACAGAATCATCCCATAGTTGGGTTTTATTCGAAAACATGTGGTTGAATTAAGTGTAAGGTTCCAGTTTCCATTTTAATGTATGTTTCAAGTAAGTAAGTTTCATAGTTGACCCCTACAAATTAACCCAATCTTGTTCTTATCATAACATGACTTAAGAGTAATTATAATCATTTATTAAAATTATTAAAATAATAATTAATTGACTATTAAATAAAAATAATCTCATATCCTCTTAATAATAACTTAGTTAAAACTTGATTAAGATTTAACTTACTTAATGAAACCATTAATAATAATTGTTCATTATTAAACAACTATTAGTTCAATATAATATCCAAAATTATTTATTAACATCTCATAAATTAAAAGCCTTTTTAAATATTTAATATACATTAAATGACATAAGATTAACATTAAATAATGTATATTAATAAATAAATTTGATATAAACTAAATCACATATAACCTAAAAAACTTTATAAAACAATTTGTATAAAACTTAGCAAACGATTTACAAATCGTTGAGGGCTTGAAATTAATGACGGCGCTGTCAAAACAGCCGCCCATTATGAAGGAAGCCGTGCGATTTAAAATCGCAGGCGGCCCCCACACGTGAATAGCCGCCGTAGAAAGGTAAGTGGGGTTGGGTTAATTACCCCGCCCCAAAACATATTTAATATTTTTTTAATTATTTTTTAAATTTTAAATTTTTAAATATGTTTTTTTTAAAATTTTGCTTAAGTATATAACTTAAGTTTTATTTAATAATTTTATTTATTTATTATTATTTATATATATATATATATATGTATGTATATATATATTTTTTAATAAAGATTTAAAATAAACAATTTCTCTTTCAATAAATTGCCATAATTATAATTTTACACATGTTATTTTTTTAAAAAATATATTTAATTTATAATAATTGTTTTAACAATTCTCTTCCCCCTTATAAGTACAGATATATGTATATTTTATTATAATTATTTTTAATAAATAATTGTCATTTTAATCTGATAGAAAAGATAAATTGAACCATTCAAATTTTCAATTAAGAATTTTTATTCTCAAAATCAAACATTCTCCCAAATTTAAATTTCTCAATCCAATGTTAATTCAACCCAAATCTTGATTTAATCCAAATTCCCTTCTTACCTACGAATGAGGTTTTCTAAATAATTTTCCAATCTAGATTTATAGATGAAATCGAATAGCAAAAGATCTAGAATGAAGACATGATACATTCAAGGAGATAAGATTCTTACAATAACGAAGTAGACAGAACCTATTAAATTTCTTAAATCATTTAGAGGTCAAAATACCAGACCCTACCTGAACCTGATGCTAACATGCAATCCCCAAAAATCTGTAAGAGAACTCGCTCCTCTTCAATAACTTTCTTCTGAAAATCTTTCCTAGAATTCTCCTTCTGAAATTTGCTTCCAAAAACTCTCTCCAAAATTCACGGTCCCCCAAAATCGTGTCCAATATCTGTCGTCCCTCTAAAATGAACCCACAAGTTGTGATAAAGAGTTTTTCCCTCAAATCGAGGCACTTAATTGTGCGTTCACCCGAGAAGACTCTTTACTCAACTGAGTTAACTCTCAAATTAACTTTTATTATCTTTTCTTTATCTTTTAATGCACATTAAATGAATTATTAAATAACTTTATTTAATATTCCACTTGACTTCTATTTTAAATTAATTTATTACTTTAATCTCATGTGCACTTTATGAAATTAAAATAACATTATTATTTCCTCTTACTTTATCTTTTAATTTATTTCTTTATTTTCAACACATGCTCGCATCATGCAATCTTACAACTTTTAATAATTAATATATTTTCACTTTTTACTTTATTTTAGAACTTAATTGATAAAATATTTAATTAACTTAAATAACAATAATATTTAGCATTTATTTAAAAATGAACTCTAAATATATTATTATTAAATTAAATAAATATTATAATGTTCTAAATTATCCTTAAACTTTTATCTCCAAATTTAATTCTTTTTATTTAATTAATTTCTCAATTAATTAAATATAATTAAATATTAAAATATCACAATAATCTTCTATTAAATTAAATCATTAATTAATCATTTTAATTAATTTCTTTTATATTTAAACTCATGCTTAGATCATGCGATCTAGAAACCTTTAATAATTTAATATCTTTTCCACTTTTAATTTATTTAAGAAACTTTAATTGATAAAATATTTATTAATTCAATTAATAATAATATTTAGCATCTATTTAAAAATGAACTCTAAATATATATTATTATTAAATTAAATAAATATTATCACATTCTAAAATTATACTTAAAATTTTTATCTCCAAATTTAATTCTTTTTATTTAATTAATTTCTCAATTAATTAAATATAATTAAATATTAAAATATCATAATAATTTTCTATTAAATTAAATCATTAATTAATCCTTTTAATTAAAATTAATTAATAGAAAATACATCAAGGACTCATAAAGCAACATACAAAAACCCATCATAGAAAAATACATACTAAATCAAACAAAAGGGTTATAATCACGAAATAACATCATTTGATGCATTCAGAGGGTACTTAACTCAGATACTTGCCCTAATTATCAATTAGGACAATTGGCTAAAGGGTTTAGGAATTGGACTTAAGAGTTTATCTCCCCTCTCTTACCATTGAGATAATGCGATAGGGTACGCTCATCCTGGCAATTCAGGGAAGTCGATACCCGGTACCTGCAACCTGCATAAAATCCACGCACGTACAAACACAATATTCTAATCTAAATAGACAATGGCAGGAAGTGGTGCATCGTGTAGATCCCGACTAGCAGGTGACTACGACTCCCTTCCTTAACCACATCAGAAACACCATACATAAAGAAAATAAACACGCACACCATACACATGCAGTATGGGGTAAGTATCCATAAGAAAGCACATGTGATAATAAACCATCAATATCTGAAAACATTGTATAATCATCATGCATATATGAAATATAGAGTAAAAATCAACTGAATCTAAGACAATATTTGATAATCACCAAACAATACTACTAATCATTCAACATAAAATTAGCCTAAAAGAGTTTGACAAAAATAACAGAAATGCGAACTAGGGGCAGGTACTACATCTACCCCCTCTTGACTTAGGCTTACTCCTGGAAGCCTACAAGGATGGTAAAGTTAAGAACTCACTGTGCGAGTCCCATTGAACCCTCTCCCCCTATATGAGGATATGGCTCTACTGAGAACATTGCAACACAGTTAGAGCAATATGATTCTGGTTTAATAGTAAAACGAAAACCATATTGATCCGACATTCATTTTAACAAATACTGAAATAGATTCCCTAAAACATTCTAAACAAGGATCAACATCCCAAATTCATTGGAAAATATAGAAGTTATGATGTATAGATAAAAGATACATGTTTTGAAAACAATAATTTCAGTTTTTAGTTTTGCCTATGATTTTGGTTTCAGTTTTGAAGTCTAAGTGTTGAAGTATGAAAAAAAATATGCAACTAATAGTTTACATCATATTTCAGTTCAACTAGTTTCAAGTTTCAGTTTGAAAGAGATACACATAACAGTTTAAAGTTTTCGTTCTTGTTCAATTAGTTAACACTAGTGGCGTTCCAATATACCCAGAGCTCCCAATGTAGAAACTTAGGCTCTGATACCAGATGTAACGCCCTGCCAAGGGATCCAAAAGAATTAACCTAGAGTTTCACTAAGTTTGCTAAACATTTTTTTTTTTTTGAAGTAAGAGTGTATAACATACACATCAAACACATAGTAGCGGAAGCAATAACATGTAATCATCAACAAACATACATCACAAGTTACACCTTAAGGATCCCAAGACGTTGAGTCACATTTAAATTTAATTAATTCTAAGTCTAACAACTACCACATCCACATGAAAGAATAATACAAAAGTCCAATGCCCACAATATACATTTGTTCTGAATGCCTCTTGGCAAATTAATTCGGAATGCTCAATCATCCACTGTACATGTCGCAGGGTATGAAAGGCTTAAAAGAATATACATATGTAAAGATAAAGATACATCATCCTCAAATCCATGATACAAAGTACAGTAAAATAAATGAAACTAATAACATACTTGATACATCCATACATCCATAATGATAAAACATCTATCATAAAACACAACTAATCTAAGTGCGTGGTTCCTCCCAACCATCAATAACATCATTAGACCATCATGGGCCCTAGCCATCCCCCACGCGTAACATCCCAAGTCACCGAAGAGATCATCAGTAGTATAGTAATAGGGACATCACTCCTAAAACATACTACATTATATGCATAAAGAAATCTAACATGCTAGAATAAAGCATAAGATGATCCTCCAAAATAGAACACATCACCTAAACATTAAGAACAAGCATCCCAAGAAGCTCTAGCCATGGTAGCACCAAACGGATCTCAAATGGTAAGAGTAAACGCACTACCACCCGACCGCGTGGAACCTAAATGGTCCACTCCCACCGCGCTGAGGAGATAGTCTCAAGTCCCAAACAAGGTATCAAAACACAAAACACAAATACTCTCTACGTCTGGGAAATCCTAAAAGTATACTAAATCAAAGGTTCCAACATAGAAAGACATCTAGACCCAGAGGCACCACAAAGACACGTAGGAAACCTACTATGCAAGCGGGAAAGTGTCATCGCAAAAGTCACGTAGAAGTTACCCGAGCAATCCCTTAGGAATCCCGAGTCCCTAGTGAACCTGCGGCCATTAATATCCTCTCGTACTGACGAGGCATACTATGGAATGCAAGGTCGCAACCAAGCGTTCTCTCTACCCCATCCTAGCCTATACTAGCACTCAAGGCATGGGAGAGAACATACAATTATCTTATTAGGTTCATTTAAGTCAGTATTTAGGTGAGATGTTTTCACTTGTTAAAACAACTTACAATGGGTTACTCCAGGCAGCCTCTTAGGGCCCCGATCCCCATTGCAAGCCACTTCCCGACACTACACATAGATAACCTACCCTAGGCTCATGAAATCACAAATCAAAGAATCATAATAAAATCACCTCAGTCCTATACAAGCAACTGAAAAACATCATAAAAGATAAGCCACAATAATTACATCAGTTCTTCATGAGCAACTGATAAGCATCAAATAATAATCATATGATCACAACAATTCTCTACCAGCAACTGAAGGCATCAATGATAAATCAAAATATCCAATGGTTCTCCAACGAGCAACCAGAAGGTATCCCAATAATAAATCACAATACTGATCGAAGACTCCAAAATGGTCAAGTCAAAACATGTCACGACATGACATTATCAAGATCAAAACAAACACTTCAGTCCTCTCAAAGCGACTAGAAGGTAATCCAAGTATAACTGATCGAGACTAAAAAATGGTTATCAAATATAACTGATCGATGACTCAAAAATGGTTAAGTCAGGTATCTCAAATATATACACTTTAGCTTCACACCAGGAAACTGAAAAGTAATAACAAACAGTAATCACAAACATGTCATAGAGCATATCGACACATCACTGTGGTTGGGTTTCAAAAGATCGAGACCAAAACAACATATCATCTCAATCACATAATCCCCCGAGCCTCTGGTAACAACCTGAACTGGTCAACATCTAACAACCCCCAAGAACCCCAAATCATAGATAACAAAATAGTCACATAGAAAACAGAATCATCCCATAGTTGGGTTTGATTTGAAAACATGTGGTTGAATTAAGTGTAAGGTTCCAGTTTCCATTTTAATGTATGTTTCAAGTAAGTAAGTTTCATAGTTGACCCCTACAAATTAACCCAATCTTGTTCTTATCATAACATGACTTAAGAGTAATTATAATCATTTATTAAAATTATTAAAATAATAATTAATTGACTATTAAATAAAAATAATCTCATATCCTCTTAATAATAACTTAGTTAAAACTTGATTAAGATTTAACTTACTTAATGAAACCATTAATAATAATTGTTCATTATTAAACAACTATTAGTTCAATATAATATCCAAAATTATTTATTAACATCTCATAAATTAAAAGCCTTTTTAAATATTTAATATACATTAAATGACATAAGATTAACATTAAATAATGTATATTAATAAATAAATTTGATATAAACTAAATCACATATAACCTAAAAAACTTTATAAAACAATTTGTATAAAACTTAGCAAACGATTTACAAATCGTTGAGGGCTTGAAATTAATGATGGCGCTATCATAACAGCCGCCCATTATGAAGGAAGCCGTGCGATTTAAAATCGCAGGCGGCCCCCACACGTGAATAGCTGCCGTAGAAAGGTAAGTGGGGTTGGGTTAATTACCCCGCCCCAAAACATATTTAATATTTTTTAAATTATTTTTTAAATTTTTAATTTTTAAATATGTTTTTTTTTAAAATTTTGCTTAAGTATATAACTTAAGTTTTATTTAATAATTTTATTTATTTATTATTATATATATATATATATATGTATGTATATATATATATTTTTAATAAAGATTTAAAATAAACAATTTCTCTTTCAATAAATTGCCATAATTATAATTTTACACATGTTATTTTTTTTAAAAATATATTTAATTTATAATAATTGTTTTAACAATTCTCTTCCCCCTTATAAGTACAGATATATGTATATTTTATTATAATTATTTTTAATAAATAATTGTCATTTTAATCTGATAGAAAAGATAAATTGAACCATTCGAATTTTCAATTAAGAATTTTTATTCTCAAAATCAAACATTCTCCCAAATTTAAATTTCTCAATCCAATGTTAATTCAACCCAAATCTTGATTTAATCCAAATTCCCTTCTTACCTACGAATGAGGTTTTCTAAATAATTTTCCAATCTGGATTTATAGATGAAATCGAATAGCAAACGATCTAGAATGAAGACATGATACATTCAAGGAGACAATATTCTTACAATAATGAAGTAGACAGAACCTATTAAATTTCTTAAATCATTTAGGGGTCAAAATACCAGACCCTACCTGAACCTGATGCTAACACGCAATCCCCAAAAATCTGTAAGAGAACTCGCTCCTCTTCAATAACTTTCTTCTGAAAATCTTTCCTAGAATTCTCCTTCTGAAATTTGCTTCCAAAAACTCTCTCCAAAATTCACGGTCCCCCAAAATCGTGTCCAATATCTGTCGTCCCTCTAAAATGAACCCACAAGTTGTGATAAAGAGTTTTCCCCTCAAATCGAGGCACTTAATTGTGCGTTCACCCGAGAAGACTCTTTACTCAACTGAGTTAACTCTCAAATTAACTTTTATTATCTTTTCTTTATCTTTTAATGCACATTAAATGAATTATTAAATAACTTTATTTAATATTCCACTTGACTTCTATTTTAAATTAATTTATTACTTTAATCTCATGTGCACTTTATGAAATTAAAATAACATTATTATTTCCTCTTACTTTATCTTTTAATTTATTTCTTTATTTTCAACACATGCTCGCATCATGCAATCTTACAACTTTTAATAATTAATATATTTTCACTTTTTACTTTATTTTAGAACTTAATTGATAAAATATTTAATTAACTTAAATAACAATAATATTTAGCATTTATTTAAAAATGAACTCTAAATATATTATTATTAAATTAAATAAATATTATAATGTTCTAAATTATCCTTAAACTTTTATCTCCAAATTTAATTCTTTTTATTTAATTAATTTCTCAATTAATTAAATATAATTAAATATTAAAATATCACAATAATCTTCTATTAAATTAAATCATTAATTAATCATTTTAATTAATTTCTTTTATATTTAAACTCATGCTTAGATCATGCGATCTAGAAACCTTTAATAATTTAATATCTTTTCCACTTTTAATTTATTTAAGAAACTTTAATTGATAAAATATTTATTAATTCAATTAATAATAATATTTAGCATCTATTTAAAAATGAACTCTAAATATATATTATTATTAAATTAAATAAATATTATCACATTCTAAAATTATACTTAAAATTTTTATCTCCAAATTTAATTCTTTTTATTTAATTAATTTCTCAATTAATTAAATATAATTAAATATTAAAATATCATAATAATTTTCTATTAAATTAAATTATTAATTAATCCTTTTAATTAAAATTAATTAATAGAAAATACATCAAGGACTCATAAAGCAACATACGAAAACCCATCATAGAAAAATACATACTAAATCAAACAAAAGGGTTATAATCAGGAAATAACATCATTTGATGCATTCAGAGGGTACTTAACTCAGATACTTGCCCTAATTATCAATTAGGACAATTGGCTAAAGGGTTTAGGAATTGGACTTAAGAGTTTATCTCCCCTCTCTTACCATTGAGATAATGCGATAGGGTACGCTCATCCTGACAATTCAGGGAAGTCGATACCCGGTACCTGCAACCTACATAAAATCCACGCACGTACAAACACAATATTCTAATCTAAATAGACAATGGCAGGAAGTGGTGCATCGTGTAGATCCCGACTAGCAGGTGACTACGATTCCCTTCCTTAACCACATCAGAAACACCATACATAAAGAAAACAAACACGCACACCATACACATGCAGTATGGGGTAAGTATCCATAAGAAAGCACATGTGATAATAAACCATCAATATCTGAAAACATTGTATAATCATCATGCATATATGAAATATAGAGTAAAAATCAACTGAATCTAAGACAATATTTGATAATCACCAAACAATACTACTAATCATTCAACATAAAATTAGCCTAAAAGAGTTTGACAAAAATAACAGAAATGCAGACTAGGGGCAGGCACTACAAATTAAATTATGTTATTTTTAATATGTGAAATTAAAATATTTATTAAATTTTAGTGTCTATTGTAGGGACTTTACTAAGTATTGTTTTTTCATTTTGATTGTTTGTTATTTGATTATGATTTTGACAATTTATATGCATGTTAAATGCTTATTGCATATGTGCAAATATAAATACTTGGAAGAGAATAGAAAAATTAAAACAAGTTATAGTTATGTCATTAAAAAATATATCTAAATAGCAATAGTGAATTTATAAAATATTTTTATAAAAATATTGAAAATAAAGTTAAATAGTTTATATATATATATATTTGTCTACTGTAACACCCCGCCAAGGGATCCAAAAGAATTAACCTAAATTTTTACTAAGTTTGCCAAACAATTTTTTTTTTTAATCATGAAAGATAAACCATTCATATCAAACACATAGTAGTAGAAGCAATAACGTACAATCAACTGTAAGCATACATAATAGGTTACATTCCTTAAGGATCCCAAGATGTTGAGTCACATTTAATCTAATTAATACTAAGTCTAACAATTACCACATCCATATAAAAGAATAATTAAAAGTCCACAGCTCATAATAAATATTTGTTCTGAATGCCTATTCAGAATGCTCAATCATCTAGTGTACATGTCTCATGGTATAAAAAGCTTAAAAGATTAAACATATGTAAAAATAAAGATACATCATCCTCAACGAATCCATGATATAAAGTACAATTAAAGTAAATGAAACCATATACCATACATAAGACATCCATCATAAAAGAACCATATATCATAAAACACAATTAACTAAGTGTGCGGTTCCTCCCAACCATCAAGAGCATCATTAGACCATCGTGGACCCTAGCCATCCCTTCACACGTAACATCCCAAGCCACCAAAGAGATCATCGGTATTATAGTAAATAGGGATGTCACTCCTAAACATAGTACAAGATATGCATAAAGAAATCTAACATACTACTTCATATGCATAAAGAAATCTAACATGCAAGAATAAAGCATAAGATGATCCTACAAAGCAGATAACATCATCTATCACATGCTAATCATCAATATAAAGAAACATGTCAGTAACTAACATTCGACATAAGATATAACATCCATCATAATGATCCAAGAATATTTTGAAGGTAAAAGCCAACAAAGAATATACTGGAGGAGATAGGCTCAAGTCAAAATCCACATGTCAAGAGTACATCAACCAAAAATCACCAATCATCATCAATGAAAGCAAATAACCATAATAAAAACATTCAACAATAAGTACACCACCAGAGGTACACACAAAATCTACAAAGGAGACTCAGGCTACATTCTAGGGAGTGTCATCACATGGCTACTTGAGTTACCCTGGACTAGTCTCTCATTAGACCCCGGACCTTCAAGTGTTGAGTTACCCTGGACTGGTTACTTTGAACCCTGGACCCTCAACATGACACATGTGGAAACAGAAAGCCCTCTCATGAAGATGAGGCAATCATCCCATTCCCATCCTTAGTCTATACAAGCACTTAAGGCATGGGTGGGTCAAATATCTCTAACTTATCTTTTTAGTGTGTTTCCCCAAAATTATTAATTACTAGATAATCACTTATTACATAACTTGCAATAGGTTACCTTGGTACTGACCACTTTGGGCCCCGGACCCCTACTGCAAGCCACTCCCAAAGACATGTACCTAGACAACCTCTTTTAAGAACATAAAACACAGTTGTGTCCCATACCACAACATTCACAATAATCAAACTCGGTTATTTAACAAGAAACTTGAAAATAAGCTAGTACTTCCACCCAAGTACACATAAATGCTCCACAAAGTAAACCTCATAAATATAATTTCCGATTTGAATCATAGGACATATCATGACATCCAACCACATAAATAGTATAAAGGATATCTCACAAAACCTCAGGTGTATAACCTAGTTTGGCCAAATTTGATGAAAATCACAAATCAAAGAGCCATATAAAATCATCTCAGTTCTAAACAAATGACTAGAAAACATCAAAAGATAATCCACAATATTCACATCAGCTAACTAAAATGAAACAAAAGACAATCATAATATTCACAATAGTTCTTTACAAGCAATTGAAAGGCATTAAATGATAATCCATAATATTCATCGGTTCTCAACAAGCAATCGTAAGGAATCTCAAAATAAATCACAATATCCATTGGTTCTCAATAAGCAACCAAAAAGGCATATCAAGAAAATAATACTAATCAAAGACTCCAAAATGGTTGAGTCAAAACATGTCACAACATGACAACATCAAGAATAAATCAACACTTTAGTCCCATCAAGGCGACTGGAAAGTAATCCAAGTACAACTGATCGATGACTCAAAAATGGTTAAGTCATGTATCTCAAATACATACACCTTAGCTTCACACAAGAAGATTAGAAAGAAATAACAATCAGTAAATAAAAACATCTCATAGAGCACACCATCACATTACCATGGTTGGGTTTAGAAAGATCGAGATCAAATAACATCAACATGCCATCGCAAACACATAACCCCCGAGCCTTTGGTAGCCACCTAAGACTGGTCAACAATCTAGTCAACCCCAAAATCCCAAAACATAAACAATATACATACCGCAATGTAAGTTTCATGTTTGGGTTTAGCTCTGAAAACACAATGTCAATTTACAGTAAAGTTCCAATTTTCACTTCCGTGTGAGCTTTAAAATTTAAAGAGGTACATCTTACTCGATATGGTTTAACTCATTCGATTGTTCAAATAGAATACAAAATTACCCCATTCAATTTTCAAAGATAATCAAGATGCAAACACATGGTTATGCCAAGTAAGAGGTTTCAATTTTCATTTCAAAGTATATTCTAGGTAAAAGTATTCTTCGTTCACCCCAATAATTAAACTCATCCGGATATTCAAATAACAAACATCATAGAGGAACAAACACATGTTTTAGTTTGCTTTTGCAATCACATGGTTAAGCCAAACATGAGGTTTTCAGACTCTATTTCAAGTATATTTCAAGCGTATAAGATTCTTCGTTTAATCTCCAAGTCAACTCATTTATCTTTTTGAATAAAACATAGAATTATCCCTCCATTATTTTAAACAATTGTCTAAAATAGTCAAAAGATAATTATTTACTTATTTAAATCATTAAAATAATTCCAATTGACTTTTAATAAAATCATTGCATTACTTTACTAAAATCAATGTTACTAATAATTAAATGAAACTCCCTTAATTCCAAGAGCATCTCCCATTATTCAAATCTCTATAATAATACTTATCTTCTTTTAAATAATTAATTTGCAAATTCCTTAAAACACTCCAAGGCAATCATTTATTTAAAATAATCTCCATTGATTTTAAGTAAAATCAATCTCATTTAATTATTTAATTCCACTAAACACTTATTAATTTTTCTTTTAATTTGCCCTCATTTAAAAATCCGTTTATTTAAATTGACTAATAATTAATTACACTCCTACTATTAACTAATCTTAATTAAATTAAATTAAATTAGATTAGTTAATAAATCATATAAAACTAATGCATAATAATAAGATTCTATTTTAATTGAACCCAAACCCGAATCAATTTCCAAATCTTGATTCTACTAGGGGAGATTGCAATAATATTTTTAATTCCTATAACTGGATGAAACAATATGCATTCTCGAATTCCAAATTACAAAATTAAAGATTCATTCATAGAGAATTATTCAAACACATAAAAGACACGATGAAGACAGGAAGAGAAAGAGCATAGTAAAATATGCAAAATAATCATGAGTGCCTACCTAGACATTGATGCTAATTCGCTATGCCTCAGAAAATTGTAGAGAAGCTCCTCCTCTTAGAACCTTCTCCTTTCTGAAAATTCCTTCCTTCTCCAACATTCGCAATTCTTCCAAGAACCAAAAACCTTCCCCCAAGTGACTAGGAGTGCTTGTAGAAGCGTATGAGGATCTAGAAGCATATGATGATGTCCATACACATTGGGAGAGCCTCTATATAAAGGCCTCTAAGATGCATCTAGAATGTGTCTAGAAAGAACTAGGAGATAAGCATGACAACTAAACACATATCTTCCACAATAATAAAATAAACATGATGAGGTGTCTAGAATGTTGTAGACACCATGTGCTCAAATAATGTGCTAACTTCTAAGTGTATACAACATGTGCATAATTAGAGTGCAAACTCTTGTGTTGTCAACATGACAACTCACAAGAGTTTGCATACTCCTATAAATATTAAAATAATGCACATTAATTTATTTAATGTTCACTTTATTTGTTTTTATTAATTTATTAATTTTAAATCTCATGCACTCACTTTAATAAATCCACTTGTTTTATCTTAATATATATTAATCACATGCATGCATCTAGAATCTTTTAATAATTTTAATATCTTTTCCACTTTTAAATTTATTTTTTGAAACTTAATTGATAAAATATATAATAATATTATTTAGCATTTATTTAAAAATGAACTCTAAATATATATTATTATTAAATTAAATAAATATTATCACATTCCAATTTAAACTTATAACTTTTATCTTCAAATTTAATTCTTTTTTATTTAATTAATTTTCCAATTAATTAAATAAAATAAATATTAAAATATCATATTAATTTTCTATTAAATTAAACCATTAATTAAATCTTTTAATTAGGCTTAATTAATAAAAAAATCACCGAGAAAGAGTTCGGCAACAATAGCAAAATGCGAACTAGGGCAGGCACTACATCTACATTAACTCAAATTTAAAAGTTCTCCATATTGATTGCACCTTAGTGTGCAATAGTTGCTAGTAAGAGATATGGAGTGAAGATAATAGAGAGAGGAGATGGGGAAATACAAAAAAGAGAAAAAATAATTTATTTTTTATTATTAGTTTTTAAAAGTTTACTAAATATTTAAAAGTTTGATTTTCTTATTTTTTTAATTTGAATTAATAAAAAAATTCATTAACTTTTCAAAATAGTTCTAGAAATTAAAATAGAATAAGCTAAATAAAATAGCAAAAACAAAAATCAAAACAATAAGTATGTCCATCAAATTGTAAAATTAATTTCTACTATATATAACTCTTCTCATTTTAAGAGTATCACTACTAAAATCTAATATATTGAAAATACGAATTATAAATTATGAGTAAACATTAAAATCAATGAAATAAGTAGTTATTTATAAATTATCTAAAATAATTTATACTAGCACTTGCACCTTTGAAGGGTACAAGGATTACATCGATAGTGTTCTACACACACACACACACACACACACACACACACACACACACACACACACACACACACAGAGATATATACATACATACATACATATATAATGTTGTAAGTATATTATTTATATGGAAAAGTTGAACAAGAAAAAGATGACTGACCCTTATTCAAAAGAAGCCATACGCTAATTCAAACATTTGCACCCTCCTCATTTTCATTATACCTATTTGAAGAGATGGATTTCTCAATTTTGGTTGGGGTTTTTTTCAAACCGAACTTAAAGTTGTGAAATCCTTTCTATGTTGAAAGGATTAAAGAAAAGGCCGCATCAATATATATATATCATTCTCTCTCTCTCTCTCTCTCTCTCTCTCTCACACACACACACACACACACACACACACACACACACACACACACACACACACACACACACACACACACACATTTTTCGCTCGTTATTTTTATCTCTATTGATAAGCTAACCTCTTTATCTCTCTTATCACTTTCTATTATTCATTTTACTCACTCTCTCTTCATCCCTCTCCTCATCTCTCCCTATATCTCCCTATCCCTCTAAAAAAAATCAATAATTCAAAATTGACTTTATCTTGTCATCTCTATCTTACTCTATAGCTTTTTATCTCTTCAACCTTCCTACCCATATCTTTTTTTTTGATATGTGTATCTCTCTCTATTTACCATCCCATATATCTCTTTTTATTTATGCCACATTATCCCTCTTCCTAAGATCCCTATATACATATCTATTTGCATTTCTATCATTGATTACTTTGGATTAGCACCCAAAATCCATTCACCATATTGAGCAATGATTTATGAATACTAATAAAAAGAATGAAGACAATCTAGTTGGCATTAAGAATAACCCCAACTAAACCAATGATGAGGAGTTAGGGTTGATATTGACTTGTAGTAGAAACTATCTCCTACATAGTAAAAGTCAATCTAACATCCTATTAGTTTGCATTTCTACATGTTCAGAGCTTTCAACCATACTCTATCATGGATCATACAATATTTTGAGATTCCATTGTGTTATTCTTTTCCATCAAGAATTCCAATCACACTCTATGATGGATTATTGATCTATTATTCTAATTATTTATATTTCTATATATCATCCTACTCTTTTATGATGAACAAAAAAAGAAACAAACAATTAAATTTATAAATAACTTGGTGAAATTTCATTAAAGAATCTATTCAACCACTACCAAAGAAAGCAATATACAATGCTTTGAAAATAATTAAAGAATGTCAAAGAAATAAACAACACTAGTTGTAACTACCAAATAAGTAATTTTGAATAAACACTATTAAATAAGTAATTTTGAATTAAAACCTAATAAGACCATCAATCACTCAAAAATGTCACATTTAATTTCTTTTCCCAAAATTAAACCATGTTAACCTTAACATGGTGGCATTACTTCCAGTAAAAGCTTTTTATCCACTCTATAAGTAAATACCTTACAAATTTCTTAACTATTTTAATTTGATTATGTTTTAAAATGTGTAACCTTAGTTAATCTTTATATTATATAAAATAAATATAAATAAAATTTATGGTATAAATTCTCAATCTTTGATGGTTTGCATATATTCTATAAATTTGTGTTGAACAATTTTTTAAATTTAGAACAAGCATATTCTTATTTTTTAAATTAATTATAGATTAAAATGTGTATGATGTCTAAAAGTGGGATACATTTGAGAATAATTTGGTTGTTTGAATTTTATGGCTTTTAGTAAATAAAATGCCTACAAATTATTATACTGTAAGTAATCTAAAGTATTTTTAATTTTTTTTAATAAATTAAAAAATATATTCAATATTTAATAAATAATAAGATCGAATATCTTAAATAACATTGGGTGTCCTTGTACTGCCATAAAAATCTTACCTCAAAACTAACTTTCCTATTTTACATGAATATGAGAATAATTTTTATAATGGACCATGAACAACTTTCAAGGGTGAAGTCTATATTTATTTTAAAAATGAATTCACCTTTCATTGCATAGTTGAAAACAATCCTGAATAAGTTCCATGTGAAGTTTCAGAGAAGATCTTGTGTAATCTCATTTCTCTCGGTTTTCTTCATTGCATGGTTGAAAATAATCTTGAATTGAGTGCCATGTGAAGTTCAGAGAAGATCTTGTGTAATCTCATTTCTCTCGGCTTTCTTTTTCTGTTAAGTTGGCATTTTCATGATCTCAATTTCTCGATATTATTTGAATTTATGAAACACAGTCTTTGCATGCTTACTTAATAACTAATTGAATTTTCAATGACATTGATATTTAATCTTAATATGTGGATTTTTTACCCTAATCTGTGTTCCATTTAGTTTTTTTCACATGGTTGAATATGGAAGTATTGACAAATGTGCATCCCTAGAGAGTGCTAAAAAGATGACAATTTTCTTTTCACACTAAAAAATATCCAAATAATATGATTATTTATCATTTTATCTTATGGAATTCAAAGTTCTCGCTATCAAGTGCAGTATTATTTTTTATTTTTACATTGTAGTCGTGTTCATACTACATAGTAAAAGCAGAATTAATTGGACAAAAATTCCAATACAGGAGGAGACTCTTTACTATATAGTTTACATAAATGCTTATCCATTTATATTGGTATGATACATGAAGAAAATAGAAAAAAAAATTTCTTGTAGACTTGTGCCATTACTTCTTCCCATAGGATAGCCTATATATGTCATGCCCAAAATATCAGGGCAAAAATAGAACAACAATTTTTTTTTAAAGGGTAATGACAACTATGCTAACACATATACTGACAAAAAAAAGTATACCATCATTGAGTACACTATGAGACAATGATAGCATGGCATAGTTAGTTTTAAGTTATAGGGTCTAGGTATATAGTTGGGTTCATATTATATTACATGAGGATGCAGAGTTGGTATCCCATCCTACAACACAATTTTGAACCCTAGTCTCTAGTGCTACATGAACACCTAGGTCGGGTCGAATAAATTTGTTGATTAAACCATAGATAAAGTATGACATCATGTTCAAGAATCATTTGATTAGTAACAGAAGTTTTGTTAGGTTTGATTTGATACCTTTATATTGATTTTATTTCGTTAGTTTGATCTCCTAGTTGTACAATTTTGCACTTGTAGGTTAATCTATTAATACCTTAACACTTGATCTTGATTATTAACATAATATATTTGAACTATTTAAAACACTAAAATATTCACCATAAGACTAATTACGACATACATTTTATCTTCTAACATAATCAGACTCATCCCATCAAGTTATCTAGTTAACCTTAATCTATAACACTTTCAAAACATTAACATCTTCTAATTATCAAATTTCCAAATTAAGCCCCATATAGTTAATTATCATTATTTTTGTTAAATATCACCCTAAAATCATTCAAATATCAAAATCAAATCATCAAGTAATAATTCAATGTTATACAAACCTGAAAACACTATTTCATTTACATATCCTAACACTTATTCAACATCAAACCATGACCCTTTTTATAACTTAAGTCCCATTTAATTATTTACTAAATAGAATATATTTATATTCAAATTCTATAAAAGAAGAAAGACAATTCCTAATATAATACTTGAACTTTACTATATCTTATCCACAACATTTAACTACAAAACCATATAGTCAATCCCTAATACTAACCTAACATCTCTCAATCCTACTAATCTGCAACTAATAAGGAATACTATTAAATACGAAAAAAAACATTCTGCATACTAATTAAATGTTCAAATTAAAAGGAAATTCTTTTATGCTAAGCCCAATTATAAATCACCTAAACACAATTACTAAATTCTAACACATAAATACTATCTACTAAACTAGGATACTTATCACCTAAACTCCTACTAACTAAAATTTATTAAATAAATCATAAATAATAAAATAATGAATCTTGTTTTTAATTCCTAACCCACATATCCAACCACACTCAACTTTATAATATACTATCTAACTAAAATCAACATCTCCTACTTACATCCCCATTGAATGTTTAAACATTCAAAAACCCACCACCCTATCCTAATCCTAGGCAAGTGTTCCCAATCAGGAAAAAGTATGTTGGTTTGTAGATTTGGTAAAGTCAAAAGAGGGGGCTTCTTCCACCAATGAAAAATTAGGGGAGGAACATCGAAGTTGGGGGCTTATTTAAATGCCATACTAAACATCTATCTTTGTCCACATCCAAGTATGCATGGCAGGAGGATGTAGTACACAAGTCAAGGGAAAGTATGCATCGTACGAGTATTGGGGGAGTTTCAACATGTAGGAGGAGGTGGAAGGTAATATAAGGTATGGGTGAAGCTTTTTTTGCATTGATGTTGCATAATTAATATTTTTGACTTTGTTCCCTCCTTGTGCAGACCTATGACCATGCTAGTTAGGGGGGAAGAGTGGAGTGGGGGTGGGGACCATGTGGTGCCCCATCCCCCTTCCATTGTGTTTGAATATATATATATATATATATATATATATATATATATATATATATATATATATATATATATGACTTTCCTTCCACTTTGAAAGTGTTGATGGGTAATAAATCTCTCCCCCTTTTTGGTATATCATCTTTATATATATAATCATTTATTTTAAATTTGTAAGGGGATAATTCAAGGAATGTCTTGTTATTTTACTTTTGATGGCATTAATATTTACCATACATTTTTAGAGGGCAAATGTACTCTCCCATGAAATGTATGGAAAATATGTTTTTTGTGTTGTGATGTGGAGCCTAATCAAACTTGGAGGTTTATTCGACACAATTTTCACCCCATATTATTTCTATGGGGGTCTTTGGGGGAAGCACCCTTTAAGCCAAAATTGCCCTTATATTGTAAAAGGCATCAGTTGTTATTTTACACATTGGATGACTTATTCTAGCCCTAATTTTGTAAGTGGCAAAAGCTTTTATAAAAAGGCTTAGGGTTAGGGATTCATAATGTGATGGTGATATTGTAGTTTCTTGTAGCAGTATTGAACTTTAAGGGATTGTGGATTGTAATCACTGGATAATAATAATATTGGACTTGTTGTTGGTGGATGTAGCCCAGGGATTGGGTGAACCATGTTAAATCTTGGTGTCTTATGTTCTCTTTTTGTGTGATCTATTATTTTTTTCTATTGTTTATATTTGCATGTAACTATTATTTATGTCTAAGGTTAATCCTAACAAGTAGTATCAGAGCTAGACTGTTATCATTTTTTTTAGCCAGACCATCTTCATTTTTTTTTAGCGATCCTCTCCAGGAAAGTCTCACGATTGAGTGGGAGTCTCATGGTTAAGTGGGAGCAATGGTAGACAAGGGTAAACTAAAGGTGGAGAAGTTTAATGGCCAAAAATTTCAGTTATGGAAGATGCAAATGGAAGACTATCTTTATCAGAAGGATTTGTGGAAGTCATTGGAAGGAAAATCCAAGAAACAAGGAGCTATGTCAGATGAGGAATGAGCGATTTTAGACAGAAAGACACTTGGAAACATTTGATTATGCTTGGCACCATCAGTGACATTTAATATTACAAAAGCAAAGATGATAGAAGAGTTGATGCAAACCCTACCGAAATTGTATGAAAAGCTCTCCGCTTCAAACAAGGTATTTCTCGTGAAACATTTATTTAATATGAAAATGACAGAAGGTGGATCTGTTGCAAATCATTTAAATGAGTTTAATACTATTACTAGTCAGTTATCTTTTGTGGGTATTCATTTTGATGAAGAAATTAGGGCTCTCTTGATTTTGTGTTCTTTGCCTGAAAGTTGGAATGGCTTGGTAATGGTTGTAAGTAATTCTATTTCTGGATCTAAGACACTAAAATTTGTTGATGTGATCAATGTTATTTTGAGTGAGGAAACTCATAGAAAAACCTTAGGTTGATCTACATTAGTAAGTGCTTTGAACACACAAAATAAAGGCAAAATGACTAAGAGAGGAAATAATTCTAGAAATCATGGGAAATCAAGAGGAAAGTCAAAGGGGAAGAGGTCTCAATCCAGAGGATCAAGAGATTACTGGCACTATGGTAAATCATGGCATAAGAGGAAAGATTGTTGGACTCAAAAGAACAATGAAGGAGATAAACTAGAAGGGAACAAGGAGGCAAATGTGGTAAGTAACAAATTTGAAGAGGATGATTTTCTTCTATCTTTAGAAAGTGTTGATGATTCATGGGTTTTAAATTTTGGTGCTTCATTTCATACTACACCTCATAGAGGTTATTTCATTGATTATGTCCAAGGGGATTTTGGGCTTGTTTATTTGGGGGATAATGAACCTTGTCAGATTATTGGAAAGGAAAAAGTTAAGATTAAGTTGTAGAATGGGAATCATTGGCTACTACATGAGGTAAGACATGTTCCAAGGCTAAGTAGGAATTTAATTTTAGTAGGGTAACTTGGTGATGAGGGTTGTGTAGTTACTTTTAATAATAAAATTTGGAAGGTTTCAAAAGTTTCACTTGTAGTAGAAAAAAGTGTGAAATTAGGCACCTTATATCTTTTTACAGGTCATATTGTTCCTTTTACTTTGATTATTTTGGAGAAAAATGAATGTTCAGGAATAGTTGCTACAATTGAGTAGGGAGAACAAATGACTACTGTAGATTTTGATACAACACTATGGCACCATAGACTTGGGCACATGAGTGAGAAAGGTATGAGAGTACTTCATTCAAAGAAAGTTTTACCAGGTCTGAAATGTGTTAATATGGATTTTTGTGAAAGTTGTGTGTATGGAAAATAAAAGAGAGTGAGTTTTGTGAAGACTAGGAAGGAAAAGAAAAGTGAGAGATTATAGCTTGTGCATATAGATGTATGGGGACCAGCTCAGGTATCTTCCCTTGGTGGCTCTCATTATTATGTTATATTTATTGATGATGCAACTAGAAAAGTATGGGTTTATTTCCTTAAACAAAAATCTGATGTATTTCAAACTTTTAAGAAATGGAAATGCTTAGTTGAAAATTAGATTGGTAATAAATTAAAATGTCTTCGATTTGATAATGATGGTGAGTATTGCAGTCATGAATTTGAAGATTATTGCTCCACTAATAGTATTTGTAGACAAAAAAATATTCCAAGGACTCTATAAGAAAATGGAGTGGTTGAACACATGAATAGGACTATAGTGGAGTGTGCAAGAAGAATGAGGTTACATGTAGGGTTGCCCTTAAAAAAGTGGGCGAAGGCTATCAATATTGATGTATATTTGACTAATAGAGGTCTCTCCTTTGAGATATGCATTCAAGAGGAAACATGGATTGGTAAGAAGGCAAGTTATTCTTTTCTCAAAAACTTCAATTGTGAAGCATTTGCTCATATAAATTCTAAAAATATAACCAAGTTGGAAGCTAAGTCAAAGAAATGTGTATTTGTTGGATATTGCATTAATGAATTTGGTTATAGGCTTTGGGATTTTGAAAATTGTAAAATTTTAAGAAGTAGAGATGTCATATTCAATGAGAAAGTGTTGTACAAAGATCTGATGCAACAACATGAGAAGAAATAAGATTATGTAGTGTTGGATGATACTCCAAAAGATGATGTTCTAGCAATTCCTCATGATGTGCAACAACTGCAACAACAAATACCACACACCCTAGTGAATATTAGATGGTCAACAAGGCTAAGTTGACTTCCAGAAGGATTTTCTCCTTCTTTTTATTCTATTTCACTTACTGATGTTGGTGAACTTTAATATTATGAGGAAGCTGTGCAGGTGGATACAAAGATTCAATGGGAGTCTACAATGAAAGACGAAATGGACTCTTTGCTGAAAAATAAGACATGAGATTTATGCAAGTTGCCTACAAGTAAAAGGGCTTTACAAAATAAATGGTTTTACAGGTTAAAAGAAGAGGATGGAGGTAAGAAAAGATTTAAAGCTAGGTTAGTTGTAAAAGGAACTGCACAGAAAAAGGGCATTAATTTTGATGAGATATTTTCTCTTGTTGTTAAAATGATTTCTATTTGCACTGTTTTAAGTATTGTGGCTACTGAAGATTTGAATTTGGAGCAACTTGATGTTAAAATAACCGTTCTTCATGGTGATTTGGATGAAGAGATATATATGGCATAGTCAGAGGGATTTGAGGTCAAAGGTAAGGAGAACTAAATGTGTAGATTGAAGAAAAGTTTCTATAGCTTGAAGCAAGCACCTCAGCAATGCTATCTAAAGTTTGACAGGTTTATGCATGAGCAAGGATATAGTAGGTGTCATTTAGATCATTGTGTTTACTTTAAGAGGTTGGATGAAGACAATTACATTACTTTATGTTTATATGTTGATGATATGCTTGTAGCTAGGTCTAACATGGATCGCATTAAGGGGCTGAAATGCTAGTTAACACATGCATTTTCTATGGAGAATTTGGGGGCAGAAAAACAAATCCTTGGTATGAAGATTTGCAGAGATAAGAAGAACTAGAAATTGACTTTATCTCAAGCTAGTTATATTGAGAAGGTGTTGCAACATTTCTGTATGGAGAATGCTAATGCTGTTAGTACACCTTTACTTGGCCATTTGAAGTTAACTAAGGAGATGTGTCCAAAGACACAAGAAGAGGAGGATAAGATGTTTAAGGTACCCTATGCTTAAGCTATAGGAAGCTTGATGTATGCTATGGTATGTACAAGGCTAGATATTGTACATACAATGGGAGTTGTTAGCAAGTAAATGAGTCATCCAAGAATTGAACATTGGAATGTAGTCAAATAGATTCTCAGATATTTGAGAGGAACATCCAGTAAGTGTTTACACTTTGGGGGCTCTACTACTAACTTACAGGGCTATTTTGACTCAGATTTGGCTGGGGAATTGATACCAGGCAGAGTACTACAATTTATATATTTACTATTGGTGGGCAATAGTGAGTTGGGTTTCTTGGTTACAAAATGTTAATGCTTTATCCACTAAAAAGGCAAAGTATGTTGCTACTACATAGGTAGACAAGGAAATGATATGGCTTTAGTTCTTCCCAGAATAATTGGGACACCTTTAGAAGGATAATTATTTGTTTACAAGTAGTCAAAGTGCCATTCATCTTGTGAAGAATTCAGCTCTATATTCAAAGACAAATCACATACAGTTACAGTACCATTTCATTCGGTCAGTTTTGGATGATGTATAGTTAAAGTTGGACAAGATACATATAGATGATAATCTAGCAAATATGTTTACTAAGGTAGTAACAAGGGAGAAGATGAATTCCTCTTCAGCTTCGGTTGGTCTTCAAACTGAACAAAATAAAAGAACAATAGAGTCTAGGGTGGTTTGATATTCTAGTGGGAGCTACATGTTTAATAGTTCTATGATCAGTCTCCAAGTGGGAGCTTATTATTGTGGAGTCTGATCAGTCTCCAAGTGAGAGATTTTTTTTATGTGGAGCATAATCAAACTTAGAAGTTTATTTAGTGCAATTTTCTCCCCATATTATTTCTACAAGGATTTAGAGGTAGCACCCCCAAGATAGGGTCAAGGGGTAGCACCTCTGTGGGGTCTTGGGGCAGTGCCCTAGGTGTGCTCCCTATTGCAGTTCAGGGTGGGGTCAAGGGGCAATGCCCCATGGGAGTTTTGGGGGGAAATACCCCCAAAGAAAAAAATGCCCTTATATTGTAAAAGGTGTTGATTGCTATTTTTCCCATTGGATGACTTATTTTAGCCCTAATTTTGTAAGCGGTAAAAGCTTGTATAAAAAGGCTTAGGGTCAGGGATTTCATAACGTAATGGTGATATTGTAGCTTTTTGTGGCAATATTGAGCGGTAAGTGATTATAGATTATAATCACTAGATAATAATAATATTGGAGTTGCTATTGGTGGAAATAGCCCAGGGATTGGGTGAACCATGTTAAATCTTGGCGTCTTCTGTTCTCTTCAGTGCGATCTATTATTTCCTGATATTTGTTATATTTGCATGTAACTGTTATTTCTATATGAGGTTAATCCTAACATTTTGAGTAGTCTTTTTTTTTTCTTTCTTTATTTTCCTTCTTATAAAGAATTAACATGAAATTTTGGATTTGTAAGCATTGAGAAGGGCATAAGGATAATAAAAGTTTACTATGCACCATTTAGTTTTCAGGGAATTAGATGATCAATTCAACAACTAGGAGATCCATAAATTAAATATATTAGTTCTTCTAGGTCTTCTTGCACTTAGGGGTTTATTAAGTGGGTCTATTCCACCAAGTTTAAGTTTAAAATGAATAATCAAATACATGTATTAGAATGAGCATTGGATTAATCAAGAACCATAGGGTTTTATCTATAATTGGATTTAGTAACTAAATAGGAACACTAAGAACATGAAATTTATATTCTTTTCTTTCTTCCACGATTGGAACATTTGACATCAAGTAATTTAGGAGACAAGCTTCAACATTTAAGCCTATATATATATATAAAACTTGATTCAAAAACTCAATTGGGAAAGAATCAAGGAAGAAAACCCAATATCGTTGTCATTACATATATAAAGTTAGAAATGAATTGTGAAACACTATATGTCTACATTCATCCTATACCAATCTATTTTCAAGGGATTTACCATGAAATCCATTTAACATGTTCTCATTTCTACTATCAATTTTTTATACATTAGGATCACAATCTCCCGAGGAGAAGTCTCCATAACAATGAACTCAAGGACACCATATGACTTTGAATCTAGTTTTGCTCCATATCAAGGTATCATCCAAGCAATCTGCAAATTTATATAAAGATAACCATGGAGTTATCACCTCCCAACCAAGGCCTTGATGTGAGGCCCCACCTTGAGCTTAAGAGAACCAAAATTAGATCGGGTGACAATTAGATACAATCACATTGACACACTCAACAAATTAATCTCATCCAAGGTTTGCACAATAGGTTCCATATTGAACCCAAACTAGGGAGAAGGTGGATTTTTCTAGGTAGGAGATGTCAATCATGAACACAAGTCATATGCCTCTTCTAAGGCTAACAAATCATAATGAATTTCCTTTCTTTCTCTCCTTATCTCCCCAAACACAAAAATCAATTTGTATTGACAAATAAGGTCCCATAACACCTTACTTTCTCCCTCTCCTCAATGTGAGGAGAGAAGTTGCATTGACCCAGAGTCCAACTAAAGCTCTCCTCCCATACATGGCCACTTCTACCCTATCCGAGGGTGAGTAATACCAACAAACCCTTAACAATTTTCCCAACAAAATCAAAAGAAAAACATGAAAGGAAAGCAAATATAAAACTCACAAATACCCATCCCTCACATGTTTCAATACAAACATGAAAAATAGACATGCAAGAGATTTACATAAGAAAAGAAGAAAAATGGATGAAGAACAAGGCCATGAAGAATCCTACCTTCAAAAAGGTTATGAAAATGGAGTTTTGAGATGAGCTAATCATTCTTCCTCTTCAATTCCAAGCTTGACTCTCTCTAAATGTAGAGAATGGGTGAACAACCTTCAACTCTCAAAATAGCCTCTAAATAGGCTTCTAAACTCACACACCTAAAATCACAATAACTCCATACTTGACTTAAGCCTTCTAAGGTCTTCCCACTTCATCTTACCATTAATACAACATTTTAGGAGAAGTGTAAACTTGACTAACCTCATGGAGAAGATCAATATTCTCACTAAAGAGAAAATGAGATATTTAAGGGGTCATAAAAGTCAACAAAAAGGTCTAGAAGGGTGGAAAAGTTTCCCAACCCATACACATACTCCTTGGGCACTTGGATTATATTAAATTTGGCCTCTAGGATCATTTTAGGACCTATATAATTGGCTTGAAATATTTGATCTTTTTAAAACCCTAGGAATGTAACCTTTTCACTAAACTTTAATTAGGGTAATTAATCTAAGATACCAACTAATTAGTCTTATATTACTAACTTAATCAATCTTTGGGTAACATATTATATTTCTAATCCTAATTAACATGCTTATACACATATATGAATTACAAGTGTCAAGTGACACCATAAAGTTCATTGTTATGTAACATTCAACACCTTACAAAATATAGAATGCTACACACATTTAGATTATGATACAAATAAAATATGAGACAACAAGGTTTGAATCACATTATTGGATTCAACCTTAGTCTTATAGTTTGTACAAAGGGTCAATTATTGATTCTTTGATAAATTCCATGGTTAATAATTCTGCACACTCAATTCACACATTAGTAGTTCAATAACATCATATTCATATATTTAAACCAAATTGCATGATCATATTGATCAAAATATTAGAAATTTCATTTGAATAACCTTTCTCATTTTTGCACACATTTTTAATCATCACTAATTTCATAATTGAATCATCATAACGTATTTACCAGTTTGAAATAAAATACTAAAATAATCATCATAATGCATACACATACTCAAAACATCATAAACATCATCAATAGGGCATATTGAGCTCTCTGAGTGCACATACCCTAACCCTAATCATCAAGGTACCATAATTAACATTGTCATCATATGGTGAAACACCTTGTATCATCATTAGTGTAAATTAATGTTTAAACAATCAAGATATGTAGTTAGTCTCAAATCACAGAGTAGCAAACATGAACGTATCAACTGATCTCAATTTCCATTAGGACACCCAAACCATACAACATTACTTCATATCCATTCAAATCTCCTATAATGGATTTAATAGAGAAATTCAGATTTAAATAAGTACATACAAGAAGGGGTCTTAAAGTATAATAGACTAGTCTTTCACATACATAGAAATCATTATTTCATTGCATATGAATTTTCCATTTAGGGTATAATATATGAATATTTTCTTTACTAATCTCAATCCCCTCCCTACTAAATCCACATCTTTTAGGAAAATAACACAACCTGCTATGCATTAATTCTCTCTCTTTTTCCTTCATCTCCAATCTAGCACTGGAAAATGCTTAACAAATCTTGGGTGACAAGAAAGTGTTTACCATCAGAGTGGCAATAAAATTCTTGTTAGGAAGCCTAACTTCCATGGACTCCGACATGGATAATTAGTATTCATTGTGTGTCTGGTCTAGTTCCCCCTTGCTAAAGATCTTTACCATTGTCACCGTCACTTTATTGACATTGCGACACCATTTTCTTGCACTTTACAACATAAGACTGTTAGATTATCCAAGCAATTCAGTCGAAGTCTTTGAAGGAGAGAAGCCTATCGACTTATTTATTAACTAGCACTTGTACTTGTAAGAGGTTCAAGGGATAATCTGATAAAGTATTTTTATAAATAATATCATTGTTTGAAATTGCATAGATCAATAAAGGGTGAAACATAATGGTTAGGGTGGTCCAAAAGTGCTTCACAACAAAGGTAGTTTTAAAGATGAATAGTAGTTTATCAATACAATTGTAAAAAGTCATTAGAAGCATGCACACTATTTACTAGAAGCATTGTATGTAAGTAAAAGTAAGTGTACAAAATGTAATAGTACAATGTTGTTGTCTAGGTAAAACTTGTAGGATTTCCATAAAATTAGAGTAGTGCAAGTATTTGGAGTTCTTTAGTAAATCTTGGGTATGACGATCCAAAATGAAATTATCTATCTCCTTGCTGCATATGTCAAGTTGTTAATGATTCATTGATTCCACCCATACCTTCATGACTAACATATAGGTGAAGCTAAAACATCTGAAAAATTTGCAAGAACAACAATGTGCTCTTCAATGATTTCACATCTGCCATGATAAAGGTAGGAAACACTAAGCTTATTAGTGGTAGCATCAAAGAGATAAATAAGTATTGTAAGAATGGTGAATGAGACATACATATGGGTTTTACATTGCTATTACATGTACTAAAATCAGGTTTGTTTCTTGGAGGCAATCAGTGGCAAAAGATAAAACAATTTGGTTTTCTCATTTAAGCATTTAATGTTTATGTGGGTATCTCGTGTACATTTTCCATCTATAAATATACCTATATTGTCTTAGTTTCTCCTATTTTCCAAGTGAACACTAAGCATGATAAGAATTGATAAATCTTTGAGAAGATAAAATCATACTCACTCTTTTTTAAATTGTTATCATTGTAGTTAAACATGTTATCTGCAACAATATACTTAATACAACTTCTAGAGCTAATTTTGTGCAAGACCCCTGATATATGATTTAATTCCCCTTTTTCTATTACTTGATGATAAAAATAAATAATAAATAGTCCTTAATAAAGAATGATCAATTTACTTCTTATCAACTTTCAAATATCCCATTTTGTAGCTGTTTGACAAAAAAATTTGTTTTGAATTCCAAGTACTTACAACAACACCAACTATTTAGTACCCAGCCTAATAAATTGACATTAAATAATGTAGCATTGCATGCATGTGACATTACAATAATTAGGAAGACATACATAAAAGTCTAAAACTATAAAATTGTGAAGCCAAGGGAAAATATTAAGCTTTAAAGAAAAGTTACAGGAAAAAAAATTAATTGACAATTGGGAATGTAGAAGACTTGGTAAATTATAATGAAGAGCTTCTGTGATCTACAAAATGTTGCTAATTATGGAATTTTTATTTTATTGCTTTGCAAAATTCTGCTATCAACATGACATACATCCCTTGATATTTGAATGCAAATTAGCATTAGCATGACATTTGTACTAGTCTCATATACACAATGACAATTGGACGTACAATGGTGCAGAGCATGCTGATAAGAATGAAATCTTTGAATCACCATGATATAGACAAAAGCTATTTTTGGAATTCATTTATTAAGCTAGAGATGACAAGAAAGACAAATCAATAGATGAGCAGGTGGGTTGTGCTCTATGCTGATAAAACATTATACTGTGAGAGGAATACAAATATTTACTGATATAGAAGAGAATAATATCTAAAACAAGCATTGACTGCTTAGGTGTGATGTGGGGCCGTTATTTATTCTTCATTCATTCCTCTTCCTCTAAAACAATCTTCAACATCAACATTAGTTCCTATCAACAGTAGGCTACACATCCTATGGTGCTTCCACTTTGGCATCTCGAGCAGAAATGTAAAGTCTTTGAACATGATAAGTGACCAAATGAAACAAGAGCAAACAACTGTTTCTAATTGCATCTTATTTATTGTGCAAGACATGTGATTGTGGGTGAGATACAAAATAATATCTATTTTGGAGTGTTTGCTCCATAGGAGAAGCCTATCGGCTTAAATATAACAATATAACTTAAATATCATTGTAAATATGAATTTACAATATAATATTAAAATAATAATAATAATAATTCCACATTAAATATATCTCTCTATTTACTTAGATGGTTTTATTTTTCTTATATAATTATAATTATAATAATTGTCTAATAGGGATTTTCTAGATGAGTCTTCATTGCACAATATTGATGTGATGGTATTAGACCATTTTTTAGCTAGTAAATTAACTGCATTTAAAAGTAATGCCATGGAAATTTATTGAAATTTCTATTTTAGAATTTTTTTTCTCCTTACCTTAATTGGAGCATAGATAAATAACATTTTTTGAAATTTATAAATACATGAAATTTATCAAAGTATATAATAACTTAATAGAATTGAAAAATACTTAAATATGATTGGTCTAAGTTTTAGAAATAATTGCATCTAAGAGATGCAATGGTATCCTCCCATGGCAGGAATTAATATATTTTTAATATTTTTTATGATTCTTATATAAAATTCTATAATAAATATGATATATCAACAACAAAAAATTATCTATTACCTCGAAAGGAGATCTAGGGCAGTCTGGTATGGGTTTTAAATTTATAAATCATAAAGGAGAGACAATGGCTTTTGGAGGAGTGAGACTAATAGAACACTAATAATTGTTTTGAGTTCTAAGTAGCTTTACTGGTAGTCAAATGTGCAAATTTGAAATGAGTAAATAGGCTCTTTCTAGGAGGAGATTATTTAATTGTGATAGAGGTGATTAGGAAGAATTGGATATTGGCTTGGCATTTAGAAAATCGTGTGGTTTCCATTAGAAGGGAATTAGAAGGTCTGGAAGCTTTCAAAGTTGATCATGTTTATAGGAAGGAAAATGGAGAAGTGGATATGCTTTCAAAGTGAGTGGCAAAATTTGAAGAGGTTGGGGTTTGTTAGTTTGAAGTGTGTAGGCGGTGGGGGAGGATTTTTTAAATGGCTTTGACATGACCATGATGTAAAGGCTTCATTGGTGCATGAATTTTGAGGTTAAGTTAGGTGTGAGATGTTTACCTTGATCACAAAAGTAACTATTTTTCCAAAGTGGTGGTGGGGGGTGTTATGTGTAGACTTTTAATTATGAGTTAAAAGTTCCCTTTTGATAGATGTGGCAAATGATCCTTGATTTTTGAGTAGCAAGTTTAAACAAGGTAGACAACATTAAATAGGAAGATATTAGATTTGATGCATGAGCTGGAAGAAAGCTTTTAGGTGTGGGGGTTATAAACAAAAGGGAGGTTGGTATGTTTTTCATAATAAACTAATTTACTATGAAGAATTAAAGAAATTCAAAGCAAGAATAATGGAGGCTACCTTTACTTTTAAAATGGTGAGACAACAAAAGACAATTTTCAGACTGATGCAAGACCATAGACTAAAATTGTTGTGCTGCCCAAACCTGGGGTGATTAACATTATTCAAGGAACCTTGGGGCCTTTATTTCAACATTCAACACATCACTGGAAGATAAATGTGGAGATTTTTGCAATGATAATGATGCGGGGAATGAAGTTGAAAGCAATGGAAAGAGAGGTGAAATGGGTGATGGAGGCTCTGTTCCCTAGGTATTTGATTATGGGGATGTATTCCATGTTGGAATGGGTCACTCCAGGTATTGGCTTTGATTATAGTGAATGCTTTGAAGATGAGGAGGAAGGGAAAGCCATTAGGCAATATGCCTTTATGTGGTGGCCCTTGGGAGTTGAGATGGAAGCTTATAAGGAGCAAATTATATTGGAAAGGCAAATTTGATAGTTTAAATATAAATTTTTCATGAGGAAGGCAATGGGAGAAGAGTGGGAGGTTTTGTTGAGATTATAGTCATGTTTGTTATTAGTGACACACACTTATTCAGATTGTAAGTATCTATTGAGCATATTGTACAATTAATAGAGTTAACCAAGCATTTCAGTCTCTACTGAGTTCTATAGTTGCTATCAAATCCAAAGGAAAATATTCAATTTGTGCCAATTAGTTTCTACCATAATGGTGATTAGCAGTGTAAACCAAGCTTCATAAGGTTTACCAAGTTCCTCAATGCAAATCGAGTTATGTAGTGCTTATCAAGTTCATAGTAAAAGTAATGTGAATCTAGTGTTGATCGAGCTACTCAGTGTTAAATAAGTGATTCAATTTATACCAAACTCATAGTGTTAGCATTTATCGAGCCATGCAGTATGAATCAAGTGATTTAGTTTATATGCCAAGTTTCATAGTATTCACTGAGTCACCAGTGTAGACTGAGTTCATACTACTTGGAAAGTGATTAGTATGGACTAAGCTTCTACATCTACCAAATGCATGATAATGGAGAGCATTGACTATAGATGCTGAGTATTAGAACCACACTAAGCTAGTCTTTAGAACTTGAGTTCCTATAGTTTGGGCTGACATTATGTATTTTGTGTAAACTTGTATTATAGCCGACTTTGTTCATTTGTAAACCAAAGATTGGTATATATGTAATGTATTGTATCACATCCAAAAATATATATGCAAGTAATAGAAGAGCAAAAGAGTGAAGTACAAGGCTAGAAGTAGTATAAGGAGAAACAAAGATTTATCTATCATTGCAAGGTGTTCATTACACTCAAAGGTATCTCATTCAACAAACCAAGTTGTAGATCAGAGATCAACCACTATTTTATCCTAACAAGTGGATCAGTTAAATTCTTTGACAAGGTAGAATTAATAGTCTTTTAGAAATCTCTTTACTGAGTGTATACTTTATTGTATGTTTGTAAATCCTTTTGCAAGGTGGACCTAGTAGTCCTTATAGCTTCTAATAGGGCAGATCATTAGAAGTGATCATTGTAAGCCTTAATAGGCCAACTTTATAATGTAGTACTAAAGCTTGTGGGTATCATCCCCACCCCAATTTTCATCCCCACCCTAGTTTTACTTTTTATTTGGAAGGTTTTTGGGTAACCAAAATTGTGTTTCAAAGAGTTTTGAATACTTAATGTTTTCAATTTCTCATGCATACAATTAGATTAGATTACATATGAAGGATTAATTGGTAATAAAGAGTAAAAGTTTTCTTAGTTACTGATTCACCCCTCCCCTCTCAATAACTTAGCCTGTCATATATATTTCCAACAATTGGTACCAGAGCTTTTGTGGTTCTTAGAGAAAATTTTAATAGCTTGAGCAAAGATCAAAGGCTATGGAGGTATTTAGACTTGACAAGGCTATTGATAATGAGAAGTTGGATTTGGAAATGGCTATTGCACAACTTAAGAAAGCAAAGGATCAAATTTCTCAATATTTGAAAAGAAGAAAAGATCTTGCAATCTAAATGAATGACCATCTCTACATTGAAGTAAGAATTGAAGACATCCATTCAACAAGCAACCTAGATGAAGCCAATGAAGCAATCAAAGAACTATTAGAAAAGAATGGTTCACTTCAAGAGGAAGTAAGAAAACTAAAAAGAGAGCAATAAATTTAATTATTAGATTATGTGAAGTTATGAAAGAGAAAAACAAGATAAAAAAAGAAATAGAAGGAAAGAATAATGAGATTCAACATTTATCCCTTTAGCAAGTAGACTTCATTAATCAGCTCACCAATGCAAATGAAGAAATCATGAATCTAAGATCAGAAAATGAAAGGTTGTTGAATGATTTAAACACCAAAAATAAAATCAATGAGAGGATGATGAAATCTCAAGTAGACATGAATAAATTGAATGAGAAAAGTCACTTCAAAGAAAAGGGTAAATCAGGAATTGGATATATAGAAGAAGGTGAATCATCCAAGCAAGGAGCTCAAAAGAATAAAAAACCTACTTGCAACTATTGTGATAAGTTTGGACATACATCAAACAAATGTTGGAGCAATGGGAAAGCTAAATTCAATGGAAATGCTACAACTACAATCATCATGGTCATAAAGCTAATGAATGCAAAGAAAAACCTAAATTTGAAGGAAAATGTCACAAATTCAAGAAACATGGGCACAAATCCTTAGAATGCAAAACTAAGATATTGAACCCAACAAACAGATTGTAAAAGCTATACTTGGTTGGGACTATAACACCTGGTGCAGATGTCATTATTGTGGAGAATTTGGACACATTGGAATGAATTGTGTAAAACATCACATGAGGACAAGAGACACCACCAAAAGATGTTTTATCTATACATGACTTGGTCATCTTGCTAAGAACTATATGAATACTGGAAGAATTGGAGATGAAAAGAAGGAAAAAGTTGATAACATCATAAAGCAGATGAGACAACAATGGATTCCAAAATCTTCTAAAAATATAAGCTCGAGTAGTGATGATCATGTCACTCAAGAATTGGGTGACTCAAGTATTTCCACTTGATCTCTTAAGGAGAATTGGAACTAGGATTTTGAAGAATAAATCTTACACCAGTTCTAGTCAATAGAAAGAAAGATCCATACAAGAATTTAAGATGAAAAGGGATCACTAAGAAAAAATGAAAGTCATTATCAAGTAAGTTCAGGTTATTGTCCTTACTAAGCGAGGTCGGATCACAAGACCCTGCAAAGCAAGGTCAGAAGTAACTAAGTTTTGTGTGATTACCGAGTCATGAATGACTCTACTGAGCTTTCAATGCAAGTGAAGTGGATGATAGTTTGTCATTTGAGCAAACAATTATACTAGGCATTTATGGCAATTGAAAGGAAAAATTTGATAAAAGGATGAAATTGAAGTTATTTGTCACTGCGAATTTTATAGAGCTACTTGTGTAAGGTGAATTCTATACATCCGAACAACCTAAGTGAATCATTATTGGAGATTTTTGTGTTTTCAAAAAATGCTACGAAGCGAAACGAAATCCACTAGTAGAAAATTAAAGAAAGGATCTGGTGTTAGTTTGCGGTGACTGATCAGGAAAGTATTGTACATACTTCATAAATTCTTTGGGGTTCGGGGCATCGGCCCAAAATTTTTTTTTGGGCTGTGGCTGATGTTGTGGCTGACATATGGTCGACATATGACCGACATGTTGTAACCCTAAAGTGGCATAAAATACTTGTATAAAAGGGCTTAGGGTTAGGTATTTTCATTAAGTTGTGATGCAAAATTGGTTCTTGTGGCGGTATTGAGCTGTAAGGGATTACAGATTGTAATCAGGTTGTAATTGCTGGATTATAATAAGATCAGACTTACTGTTTGGTGGACATAGCCCAGGGATTGGGTGAACCATGTTAAATCTTGGTGCCTTGTGTTCTTTTTGATGTGATCTATTATTTTCTATTATTGGTCATATTTTCATGTAATTATTATTTTCTATCCGTGCTTTAATCCTAACAAGTGGTATCAGAGCCTAGTTGTTTTTTAGTTATCCTCTGCAAGAAAGTCTCATAGTTGAGTGGGAGCAATGGAAGATGAGGGTAAGCTGAGGGTTGATAGGTTTAATGGGAAAAACTTCTAGTTATGGAAGATGCAAATGGAAGACTATCTTTATCAGAAGGACTTATGAAAGCTATTAGAAGGCAAAGCCAAGAATCAGGGATCTATGTCAAATGATGAATGGGATCTTTTGGACAGAAAGGCACTTGGAATCATTTGATTATGCTTAGCACCATTGATGGCATTTAATATTACAAAACTGAAGACAATAGAAGAGTTGACGAAAACCTTAGCGATACTATATGAAAAACCCTCCACTTCAAACAAGGTATTTCTCATGAAGCATTTATTTAATATGAAAATGGCAGAAGGTGGGTCTGTTGCAAATCATTTAAATGAGTTTAATACTATTACTAGTCAGTTATCTTCTGTGGGTATTAATTTTGATGAAGAAATTAGGGCTCTCTTGACTTTGTGTTCTTTGCCTAAAAGTTGGAATGGCTTAGTAATGACTGTAAGCAATTCTTTTCCTAGATCTAGTACCCTAAAATGTGAAGATGTGATTGGTGTTGTTTTAAGTGAGGAAACTTGTAGGAAATCCTTAGGTGGATCTACATCAAGAAGTGCTTTGAATGCACAAAGTAGGGGCAAAATGATTGAGAGAGGAAATAATTTTGGAAATTGTGGGAAATCAAAAGGAAAGTCAAAGGGGAGGAGGTTTCAATTAAGAGGACTAAATGACTACTAGTACTGTGGGAAACGAGGGCACAAAAAGAAAGATTGTTGGAATTGAAAGAAAAATGAAGGAGATAAACTAGATGTAGACAAGGAGGCAAATGTGGTAAGTAACAAATCTGAAGAGGATGCTTTGCTTCTGTCTTTAGAAAGTGTTTATGATTCATGGGTTTTAGATTTTGGTGCTTCATTTCATGCTACACCTCATAGAGGTTATTTCATTGATTATGTCCAAGGGGATTTTGGGCTTGTTTATTTGGGGGATAATGAACCTTGTAGGATTGTTGGAGAGGAAAAAATTAAGATTAAGTTGTAGAATGGGAATCATTGGCTACTACATGAGGTAAGACATGTTCCAAGGTTGAGTAGAAATTTAATTTCAGCAGGGCAACTCGGTGATGAGGGTTGTGTAGTTACTTTTAATGGTAAAAATTGGAAGGTTTCAAAAGGTTCCCTTGTAGTAGAAAAAGGTGTGAAAGTAGGGACCTTATATCTTTGTACAGGTCATATTGTTCCTTCTACTTTAATTGTTTCAGAGACAAATGAATATTCATGAATAATTGCTACAGTTGAGCAGGAAGAACAAATAACTGCTATAAATTCTGATACAATGTTGTGGCACAATAGACTTGGGAACATGAGTGAGAAAGGTATGAAAGTACTTCATTCAAAGAAAGTTCTGCCAGGTCTAAAATGTGTTAATATGGATTTTTGTGAAAGTTGTGTGTATGAAAAACAAAAGAGAGTAAGTTTTGTGAAGACTGGGACGGAAAACAAAAAGGAGAAATTAGAGCTTGTGCATATCGATGTATGGGGACTAACTCAGGTATCTTCCCTTGGTGGCTCTCATTTTTATGTTACATTTATTGATGATGCAACTAGAAAAGTATGGGTTTATTTCCTTAGATAGAAGTCTGATGTATTTCAAACTTTTAAGAAATAGAAATGCTTGCTTGAAAATGAGACTGGTAAGAAATTAAAATTTCTTAGATCTGATAATGGTGGTGAGTATTGTAGTCATAAATTTGAAGATTATTACTCCACTAATGGTATTTTTAGACAAAAAACTATTCCAAGGACTTGATAGGAAAATGGAGTGGTTGAACGCATGAACATGACTATAATGGAGCACGCAAGGAGCATGAGGTTGCATGCTAGGTTGCCCTTACACATGTGGGAAGAGGCTATCAATACTATTGTATATTTGATTAATAGAGGCCCCTCTATTCCTTTGGGTTGTGGTATTCTAAAGGAAGCATGGACTGGTAAGAAGGTGAGTTATTCTTTTCTCAAAACCTTCAATTGTGAAGCTTTTGCTCACCTAGATTCAAAAAATAGAACCAAGCTAGAAGCTAAGTCAAAGAAATGTGTATTTTTTGGATATGGCATTAATGAATTTGGTTATAGGCTTTGGGATTTTGAAAATCATAAAAATTTAAGAAGCAAGGATGTCATATTCAATGAGAAAGTGTTGTACAAAGATCTGTTGCAGCAACATGAGAAGAAAGAAGATGATTATGTAGTGCTGGATGATACTCCAAAAGTCGATGTTTCAGCCATTCCTAATGATGTGTAACAACTGTAACAAAAAATACCACACATACCAGTGAATGTTAGATGATCAACAAGGCACATTAGACCTCTAGAAATATTCTCTCCCTCTTTGTATTCTATTTTACTTACTGATGCTGGTGAACCTGAAAGTTATGATGAAGTTATGTAGGTGGATACTAAGATTCAGTGGGAGTTTGCAATGAAAGAAGAAATAGACTCTTTTCTGAAGAATAAGACATGGGATTTATGCAAGTTTTCTGTAGGTAAAATAGCTTTACAAAATAAGTGGGTTTATAGGTTAAAAGAAGAGGATGGAGGTAAGAAAAGATTTAAAGCTAGGTTAGTTGTTAAAGGATTTGCATAGAAAAAGGGAATTGATTTTGATGAGATATTTTCTCTTGTTGTTAAAATGACTTCTATCCGTACTGTTTTAAGTCTTGTGGCTATTGAAGATTTGCATTTAGAGCAGCTGGATGTTAAAACAACATTCCTTCATGGTGATTTGGATGAAGAAATATATATGGCTTAGCCATAGGGATTTGAGGTCAAAGGTAAGGAGAACTTAGTGTGCAAATTGAAGAAAAGTTTATATGGCTTGAAGCAAGCACCTCGACAATGGTATCTAAAATTTGACAGTTTTATGCATGAGCATAGATATAATAGGTGTCATTTAGATTATTGTGTTTATTTTAAGAGGTTGGATGATGATAGCTACATTATTTTATGTTTATATGTTGATGATATGCTTTTAGCTGGGTCTAACATGGATTGTATTAAGGGGTTGAAATGCCAGTTAGCACATGCATTTGCTATGAAGGATTTGGGGGCAGCAAAACAAATCCTTGATATGAAGATTTGTAGAGATAGGAAGAAAAAAACATTGACGCTATCTTAGGCTGATTATGTGGAGAAGGTGTTGCAATGTTTCTCTATGGAGAATGCTAAAGCTGTTAACACACCTTTACTTGGTCATTTGAAGTTGACTAAGGAGATGTGTCCTAAGACACATGAAGAGGAGGATAAGATTTCCAAGATACCCTATGCTTCAATTTTTAAGAAGTTTGATGTATGCTATGGTATGTACCAGGCCAGATATTGCATATGTAGTGGGAGTTGTTAGCAAGTATTGACTCATCTAGGAATTGAGCATTGGAATGCAGTCAAATGGATTCTCAAATATTTGAGAGGCACATCCAATAAGTGTTTACACTTTGGGGGCTCTACTATTGATTTACAGGGCTATGTTGACTCATATTTGGCAGGGGATATTGATACCAGGTAGAGTACTACAAGTTATGTCTTTACTATTGGTGGGGTAGTCATGAGCTAGGTTTCAAGGTTATAGAATATTAATACTCTATCTACTACAGAGGAAGTGTATGTTGCTGCTAAAGAGGTAGCCAAGTAGATGATATGGCTTTAGTTCTTCTTGGAAGAATTGGGACATCCTCAGAAGGATAATTATTTGTTCATAGATAGTCAGACTACCATTCATCTTCCAAAGAATTCAACTCTACATTCTAAGACCAAACACATATAGTTGCAGTACCATTTCATTCGGTCAGTTTTGGAAGATGGACAGTTAAAGTTGGAGAAGATACATACAAATGCAAATCTAGTAGATATGTTGACAAAGGTAGTAACAAGGGAGAAGTTGAACTCCTCTTCAGCTTCGGTTGGTCTTCTCGACTGAACATGAATAAAAGAACAATAGAGTCTAGGGTGGTTTGATCTAGTGGGAGCCCCATGTAGTAGCGATATTGCTACAAGATCAATCTCCAAGTTGGAGATTGTTGTTTAATGTGGAGCCTAATCAATCCCCAAGTGGGAGATTGTTAGTTTGTGGTGATTGATTATGAAAGTACTATACATACTTCATTAATTATTTGGGGTTTGGGGCATCAGCTCAAAATTTTTTTTGGGCCATGGTTGACGTTGTGGCCGACATATGGCCAACATGTTGTAACCCTAAAGCGGCATAAAATACTTGTACAAAAGGTTTTAGGGTTAGGTATTTTCATTAATTTGTGATGCAAAATTCGTTCTTGCGGTAGTATTGAGCTGTAAGGGATTACAAATAGTAATCAGGTTGTAATCATTGGATTGTAATAAGATCAAACTTGTTGTTTGGTGGACATAGCCCAGGGATTGGGTGAACCATGTTAAATCTTGGTGCCTTGTGTTCTTTTCTGTGTAATCTATTATTTTCTGTTATTCATCATATTTGCATGTAATTGTTATTTTCTATCCATGGTTTAATCCTAACATCTAATATGCTAGTTTGAGGCATGGAATGGAAGGCACCAGATTTTAAACTAAGTCCCGCTGTTGCAAAAATCCTAGATTTGAGCGAAGCTTAGTCATAAATTCCATCAAAGGTACTATTAATCAATGAAATTTGTTCACATTTTAAGTGTGCTATTCAGGATTTTGGAAGATTAGAAATGGATGAAACCCTAGAAAAACTATGTGTGAATGACGTGTTAAAACCTGAGCATCAATACCTTGAAGCAAAAGGTTTGACTCACATTCCACATATGCCATGGGATTTCTAGATTAAATGGATAAGATTTATTCTTAGTCATGTGCGCAATGGTCAATTATGGTTGGAACAACCTATTTTGATAACCAAGAAGATGATCCATAGGATCACTGGTCTTCCTATGTTGGCAAAAGATAAAATGACCAAAACCTTAAGTCAGGTCGAGCTTGAGAAGAAAACCCTTGCTGAGTGGGATGGAAGGGGAATGAAGATCAGCTATGTTATAGACATGGAATTGAACTTTGGGATACATGTCATCACTCACAAGATTTATAGTTTGAGCAGACTCAATAGCATGTCATGCAAAGTAGTAAATTTAGCATACAAAGTGGTCAAGAATAACTTGTCACTTGACCTTGCCAAGTTGATACTAAACTAGTTCAACAAGAATATGGAAAGTATAAGAACTTCAAAGAATAATCCTTGTAAGTTCAGTTCACTTTTAACTTGTCTATTTTTCTATGTACAATAGTTCTTCCCATCTAAAGGTACAATCATATGGAGGAAGGATGCACTTGTGCTTTATCAGATTAATGAATATATAGCTAAAATGGAAGAAAACTATGTGAGTATTATGGACAATTACTTTGATGCATTCAAAGATAAGATGAACAAAAAAATTAGGATACCCAAGAAACTCGTTGATGATTACAAAGATGTTGTTTTTTTCATGGTTGATAGTAACAAAGTATATATTCAGGCAGTTAGACCAAGGATTGCATGGGTCAAACCTCTAGGTTATGAGGTAAACATAAATGAAACCAAGGACATTATTGAAGCACTGATTAATGAGCCCATTGACCCTAAAGCTACTTACTTTAGCAATTATGATGAAGTAAAGGTTAGAATTGAATTGGAAATCAAACTCCCTCAGGCAATCAACAAAGGGAAGAAGAAAATTGCCAAATTGAAAACCAACTCCACTCTTCTGTTGATTGAAGAAAAAGGAGATGATATTGAGGATGAAGAAGTAGAAGATGAAGAAAAATTAGAGGAAGAATAGTCATTAAAGAAGAAAGGTAAGGTAATTATTACCAATCCTACCAAACCATCTACTATTGTTTTTATAAGGAGAGAATTGAGAAAGAAACTTGACAAAGAAGGAGGAGATGTGATATTTAGAAGACCTCCACCCACCTTCCAGGAAAGGCTAAAAGATATAGATTTAGGAGGTAGCATAAAAAATTTCAAAGCATTAAATTATGAGACTAGGATTGCAGAGGAGCAAAAGTAGATAGAAGATGTGATAATGTCTAAAATGGAAAAGTGGAAGTATTCTCTAGACTAGATTGCTTAGTAGATTTTGAATGAACTAATGGGGAAGGTCAAGCCAAGATGGGAGAATGCCATGAAAACTACAAGAGACATATATGAGTAGAACCTAAGGTAACTTATGCTGAGCTTAAGTGATAAGGAAGTAAAAGAATCTTTGGAGAAGAATTAAGAAAAAATTACCTTGAGATTCAACACTTGTCTTATACTAATGAATGGCATTGAACATGTAGTGAAGAATGCTACAAACACATGGAAGAACACTTATCTTCTTCACAAGCCAAGTGATCTTGTGGTTCATGTCAGTGACAAGGATGATGATGAGTAAGAAAAAAGATGAAGAAATTGATGATGAATAAGTAACTCATTATGAGAGTGTAGATGATGAGGAAGAGGAACAGGGATAGGAAGCTACTGAGGAAGACTTACTAGAAATTAAAAACATTGAGGAGATTGACCCAGAGAAAATTACTACAATGGCCATAGCCTCACTTCCTCATTCTCTAAGCCAAACATTGAAAACATCAAGCACAGAGAAAGCTACTACAAGATTGATTGTCTTAAACACAACAAGCACATGCACTCAATCAAATTTTGTGCCTATCCAGCTTAGTACTTCATTGACAAAAGTGACAAGCACTTCATCTACCAAGTGGAAAACACTTCCCTCTACATAAATTTTGGTTACACTAGGTATTTCAACAATGAGAGTATTATCTACTTTTTCAGCGAGTCCTACCATTTATACAATTGTTTCCATTCCTAGCATGCAAATAATAAGTGCAAAGACAGTTGAGACCAAGCCCCAACCAAGAAAAAAAAAATTGGGTAAAGGAAAAGAGAAGGAAGAAGAAATTGATCTTGATGAGGAGATTGCTATTCCTAATTGGGACATCTCAAATCTTAACCTTGATCAAAAGAAAACATTTGGAGAACTTCTTTAGAAGAAAGCTAAGTAGTAGAGGCTTAGAAAAGAAATAAATAAGGAATTTCAAATAATTGAAGATTCTAAGAACATTTTAACTGAGGCACTAAATACAGAGGTTGATACTTCTCAACCAATTTTGATTCAGTTAGTAGAGGCAGTCCATAAATTCAACAAAGATTTGAATGGACATGAAAAATTGTTGTAGAGAGCTGAGAAGAAGTTTGAGAATAAAGTTTTAAAACTTATTGGTCGAAAGATTTCTATTCATCAAGTAGAGCTATCTACTATTCTAGGCTCATTGGAGACCTCCTGCAGCAATGTAACTACATTATTCAGTAAAATCTATGATACATCAAGTTTCACCAAGGAAATAAGAGACAAATTGTCAAAGATTGATGAAGATTTGTAGGAAAGTGCACATCAATTGCAACTTGACCCTAGTTACAACTCTTCCCACTATTCAAAGATCAGATTCCTAACTGATATGTAGGTAGAATTGCTAAGAGAAGGAAAAATAAGAGCTACATTGGTAGACATTTAGGGCATGATTCTTCCAAACATGGATGCATTGCAGAAACATATTGTACATGCCAAAACACTCATCCATGATAACAATTTCTCAATTGCTAATCATATGATAGAAATTTTAGCAGAAGTTTAGGTTGCATTGCAGACATGTAAGGTGTTGCAAGAAAATTAGGACAAGACAATGGTGCTAATTTTAAAGGTACATTCAGATTTCTTGTCACATTTTGGCATTACTGTATAGGATATAGCATACATCTTCGACATTAATGTCAAAAAGGGAGAGAAGATGTATATTGTATAGAAGATGTATATTATAAAGGAAGTAAACATAAAAGGGAAAAAAATTATATATTAGATGTGAAAAGATGTAAAGTATATTATATATATGTATGGGGGAGAATTATATGTATAGATACTCAAAAATACATCTTCTACAAAAATAATTATGAAAAATCTCAAAAATAGAGTACTCTACCGAGTTGGAGACACAAGGTGATGAATAAATGATGTTCTTGAAGTTCAGTTTTGGCCGATAAGTGTTTTTGTCACTAATGCCAAAGGGGGAGATTGTTGGCATTACAATCATGTTTGTTATTAGTGACACACACTTATTTAGATTGTAAGTATCTACTAAGCATATTGTACAATTAACAGAGTTAACCAAGCATTTCAGTCTCTACCGAGTTCTATAGTTGTTACCAAATCCGAAGGGTAGTATTCAATTTGTGCCGAGCAATTTCTACCATAATGGTTATCAAGAGTGTAAAATGAGCTTCATAAGGTTTACCAAGTTCCTCAATGCAAATCAAGTTATGCAGTGCTTACCAAGTTTGCAGTAACAGTAATGTGAACCCAGTGTTGACCAAGCCACTCATTGTTAACCAAATGATTTAGTTTACACCAAGTTCATATTATTAGCATTTATCAAGCCATGCAGTATGAATCAATGGATTTAGTTTATATGATGAGTTTCACAATATTCAATGAGTCACCAGTGTAGACCAAGTTCAAACTACTTGGAAAGTGATCAATATAAACTGAGCTTCTATGTCTATCGAATTCATGATGATGCTGAGCATTAGCTGTGGATGCTGAGTATCAGAACCTCACCTAGCTAGTCTTCAAAACTTGAGTTCCTACAGTTTGGGATGACTTTGTGTATTTTGTGTAAACTTGTATTGTAGCTGACTTTGTTCATTTGTAAATTGGATTGGTATATATCTAATGTATTGTATCACATCCAAAATATATATGCAAATAATAGAAGACTTGAAGAGTGAAGTACAAGGCTACAAGCAGTATAAGGAGCATCAAAGATTTATCTATCACTGCAAGGTGATCATTACACTCAAAGATATCTCATTTAGAAAACCAAGCTGCAGATCAAAGATCAACCACTGTTTCATCCTAATAGGTGGATCAGTTAATTCCTTTCATAAGGTAGACTTAACAGTCTTTTGTAAATCTCTTTATCGAGTGCATACTTTATTGTATGTTTGTAAATCCTTTTGCAAGGTGGACCTAGAAATCCTTATAGCTCCTAACATGGTAGATCATTAGAAGTGATCATTGTAAGTCTTATTAGGCCAACTTTATATTGCACTACTAAAGTGTGTGGGTATCATTCCCTCCCCTTTTTTACTTTCTATTTGGAAGGTTTTTGGGTCACCAGAATTGTGTTTCGAAGTGTTTTGAATACTTAATGTTTTTAGTTTCTCATGCATGCAATTAGATTAGATTACATATGAAGGATTAATTGGTAATTAAAGAGTTAATTTTTTCTTAGTTACTGATTCACTCCTTCCCTCTCAGTAACTTAGCTTGTCATATATATTTCAAATTTTTTTAATATGGTAAATCCTCGTCGTCGAAGGTTAGCGATGCATAGGCAAAGAATAATGGTGGTACAAATGGATTTCCCATGAGTGGAATGAGATTATGAATAGGTTTTGTCAAATTTTGTCTTTTTATTTCATATTGATGAGAGGGAGGACGAAGACGACAGTTTGAAGGTCTAGTTTTTGGAGGGAGGTGATTCAAGAATTTTGATGGAAAGGAATGCCCTGATAAGTGAAGGATGTCAAGAGGTCAGTCAAATGCGAAGTAGTTATTTTTTTTTCCACTTGCAGAAGGTGGACATGGAATGAATTGGTATTTGTAATGCCCTAAGTTTGAAGAAATTCAGTTTGAGTGAAATGCAGAAGGATTATCAAATTGGAGCTATTTGCATGCAAAGAAGGAATGCCTTGGAATGTTTGGAAATTATTTTGAAAGCCAATATAAAATATGGTAATCATGTCTAGATTTGATTATTTGATAAATATTTTTTTATATTAAAAAGCTAATGTTAGCATCGATGTTGATGTGTTTATAAGATTTGGATTTTGTGTTATATTATAATGATTATTATATATTTGTTTTTATAGAAGTGTAGTTGTGTTAGATGAATAGGTGGGTTAGGGGTAGTTGATGTGATGGTCTTTTAAGTATGTTTATATGGATAGTGATGCTTTGTAATAATTTTCTTATTAATAAAATCTAAACTTTACCGACCAAAAAAGTAAAAAAAATTATCTATTGTACTTCACCTCCAAATCCACCTTTCAATCATAATCCTTCGTTTGACATTTAAACTCAGTAACTTGCACAAGAACAATAGCTTTCAAGTATGACATTAAAGTGAGGATCAAAATATTTTTAAACACCCTGTACTTCAGATTTATTCTTCTCAAAACGCTCATTGACACCTTCTCTCACTTCATTTTTATTTCTCTTAAGTGCATTCAAATTTGTCTTTTACAATTGAGATAGACTAAGCCTCATTCTAGATTTTAGAATAGGCTTAACACTAACTTCCTATTAATCCCAAATTATTGAATTTCCAATCTCACAACTTAACTATAAGAATTAATCTCAACTCTAGATTCTTAATTTCCCTCCTATATGAGACACCTTTTTCCTTAATGGTTAACTTAACTTGGAGCTCCAACTTTAAATCCCTTTAAAACATCATTTACTGTATAGATTAGTCCTAAGAGTCTCTAAAAGACTTTCATTAATTACATTTCAATTAAATAATATTGCAAAAACAACATATACATATAACTAACAATATGATTAATAGCAACTTAATAATCTAAGGTAAAATTCCTATAAAACAAAGTAAAAACCTAACTATTAGATTAACCAGGAATGAAACTCAAATGGACATGTCTTAAAATACTTTTCAAGGGAAAAAAGGTAAATTAGATTCTTTAGACTTTCTTATTGGTCTTTAAATACTAACGATACTTTGAGCATGGAGCATATATAAAATGCAAAGGTTATTGAAGGAACCAAAATCTTGACAAATCTTGATGTGACAAAAGGTCACTCTATTCGTGAGAACGCTTCAACGAATCAAGTCAACCTAATCAAGGAATATATTGTATTAAAAAGATATAAAAGAAGGAACACCCTCCCAAGACCCTAATTGTAACAAGGGAAATTATATGAATTTCATAAGAATTAGGTAATAAGTACTTTATTGTAAATGGATCAAATTAGAAGGGATCTTCCTTCAAGAGTTTTGAAACTGGGATATGCCCCTTTTTACTTTTTTAATCTTGTATAGGACTTAGGTCCCTAGCTAGACTGGAGGTTTTCTTCTTCGTTCTTTCCTACTAGTGCCCATTTGAATAGAGAATTTGTAACTTTATTTTATTAATATAATATATATGGCTTCACTTATTTATCGATAATAAATAAAATTATTCTATTGTATTTTTATTTTTTAATAACATATATATAAGTTTTAAATATTATTATTTAATTTTTGAAAATGTATATATGCAAATAATAATAAGTGTTAAATAGATATACAAGACTCGATCCTTGGAGGGCTCTTTGTGACCTTTCCAAATTCACCAGTAAACCAAGGGACCTTTGACATCAATTTAATATTTTGATTTTATCATATTTTAATTTTTAACTTTTACCATTAGAAAGATGGAAGATATATATCATTATATTTATTATGCATTTTTTTTCATAGAGTGTGATTATTGGGAATTTAATATAAGAATCATTATATTAATATTATAAAATAAAATCAAATATGTATGTTGTATTGATAGATAGATTACATTCTAATATAATACAATTAAAGATAAAAATATTTTAAAAATATTAATCTACTATATGTGTGTAAATAATTAGATATTAAGAATACTCAAAGATACACGTTTTACATTTTAAGGGTAATTTTTTGAATAATAATTTTGAATTAAACTAAAAGTATGATTAGTTAATTAAGAAATTAGAATAGGAAATTCGTATTGAGGGAAAAAATAAACATTATAAATTCAATAAAACTTAAACTTTTCAAATGATATCTCTCAGCTACTTCTAAGTAGAGGCATATATGATTTCCCTTATATTATGGGAAGAGGGTAAAGCACTTGAAATGAGCTAATTGTTAGTCCCTATAGTCTTAAGGTTGCAACTTTTATTTTTAGGTGGCTATTCACAATAAGTATTATTTAGAAAATCATGAAAATGCAAAAACAAATCCTTCAAATTTACCTTCCATTCAAATTTTGTCAATTAATTACAATTTTAGGGTTCAATATTACTAGTTTTTCATTGGTGGAGAGCTTTATTCCCAGTGTTCTTTTTCTTTTTTTCCCAGAAAAATCTATAGAAAATATGAACTTATGGTCATGGCAAGGAGTGGAAAGGGGTTGCAACATGAAGCAATTTTTGTGGCCTTTTACATGGTTATGCATTCGTTGTCTTATTTTAGTCACTATGCATTGTGGGGTAAAAGCATAGATCTGTGTCACCGTTTGTGATACAAAAACCTGTTTTGGTCAAATCTCATTTCTCTATCAAAACTCAATTTAAAAAAAAAACCAAAAATACCCTTTTATAGATTTTAGATTCAATATCATCATTATATAAATTTTTGAGTGTTTTGATTAGTTATAATATGCTATCATCTAAAAATATTATAAGTTGATATTTCAACATTTCAGAAGATGCTCTCTCAAAAAATGAAAAAAAATAGTAAATCATATCAAAAAAATAAAAAAAATAAATTTATCACTAGAGGAGAGAATCATCTTCATGAATATGTAATTTTTTTTCAAGAAGGTATAGATTTGATAGGGAAGTTTTGACGGGAGGAAAAAACTATTGGATTCTGACAAGGTCGAACTTGAGTACTTATAACAAAGAAAATATACATCAAAAATAATTATTTCTTTTTTTGTGCACTAGCTATACATGTCATCTATAAAATATTTTAAAATCATAACAAAAAAAGATGATTTGCACATACTTCTTTGACGGGAACTACATCCTATATTTTTTACAGTTAAAAAAGGGACTTCAAAATAAAATAAAATGAATAAATTCTTAGTCAAAAAAATAATAAAAATTATAGGCATAAAATTCATAAAATTCTACACATTTCATCAGTTTACATCATCTTCATATTTTAAATGCAAATACCATTTTTTTGTCATTAATGTTGAACTGTCACATTCTGATATCACTTTTCTTTATAAAAGGTGACATAGGTTTGTGCTTTTACCCTGTGGAAATTGTGTCACATTTGGGTAAGTGCATCAAGATGGTGTGCAAAAAGGGGGGTAAGTGGACACCTTTTGTTATGAAATATTGTAGTACTTTGAATCTATTTTCTAAACTACCAAGGTTTTTGAAAAATGGATAAGATTAAGTGGGTCAAACCCCATGTGTACGAAGAACTATTCTTGTTTTTTGCTAAAAAAATATAACATAGTTATTTTTGTGTGCTCCACAAAACATATAGTTATGTTTAGTATTTGAAAAACCCTTTGGCAGGATGATAGGAAAGAGTGAGATCTATAAGTTTTGTATTTTGCCATAATTTTTGATGAGTAGTTTTATTTATATGATTTTTTGAAGTGACCCCATCCTGAAATCTGGGTACCTCTTCATGCGTTGGGCATAACTTGCATCAAAATAATCTAAAATCAACACTTTTATAAAAAAATGTATAGATTCAAGTGTGGAAAAACAATATGTAATTTATTTTACATTTAGTTAATTAGATCAAAAGATTAGGATTTGAAATGCAGTGGAAAACGTCTTCTACTTATCAAGATCAAAAGTTAATAAAAAAATGGTAGACATATGTCTAAGAGAATTGTCAAGAAACTTATATAGAAAAATTAACTTCACAATGCTAATCTTTTCCAAAAATTAAAAAATTAACATGGTTAGAAAGGTAAGAAAATGTGTAAGATTATGGTGGTATTTTAGAGATGCCCACTTCACCATTTGCAAACCTGATAAAGTCAAAGATGAGAATTGATCATTGAAGATGAAAAAACATCTAAAGCAAAAAAAATGGAGGGAAAACATCAACCCAAGCCTTTGTGTAGTTTAACATGCCTATTACCAAGTCTAAACATGACCATGCTTTTTTGTTAACAAAACATGATTGCTTTTTTCTTTGTATGAGTAAACTATCATACTAGACATAATACAATCACGTTATATTTAGTAAAACTATACTAGCAATAATGCGATCTCATTACGTTTGTGTAAAAGTAAATTCAATTGTTTAGACATCTAATGGGCCTAATTAGGCCTAGTTAAAGAAGCAACTAACCATAAATGGATTGATTTCACCAAATAAATGATTGGATTAGAGAGGGCACTATAAAAAAAAGTCTAAATCTTGAGTTTGACACTTTGAATGAGCCATACATGGGACACATTAGAACCATCACATTTTTTCAATCATTTCATTATCTAGTTAAGAATATTGTGAGAGTAATCAGAAATAATATTGTGAGGAAAATATGTGTATTACCAAAGATTGCCCAAAGCCCACCATGGAAGGAGTGTGGTAGAGGGACGATGCACAATGGGTCTTATACAAAGATTCAAATGTTAATTCTATTAAGAAGAGTTTAGCATTTGGAACTCGAACTGTGGATCTTGGAATCATTCAATTTTTTCTTCATCCAAATGATGACCCTTATAGGGTAGACATAATTGCAATGCAATAATACAATGTAAGGTTAGGATATATGCAAGATATTCTTGTGGTTGAACTAGTAGATAAATCATCTCGCAAAGAAATGGTAGAGACCTCATATGAAAGCTTTGTGGTATGTCGATTCATCTTAGTCAACTTTCTCTTTGATTTTTATCATGTAGAAAAATTAATGACAAGTTTTTGTGTTTAGGTCAAGAATAGGATGAAGAAGGGTCTAATTGAGCCAAGGGTGCATTATTGTGACAAAAAAGGAAACCTACAGCAATATTTTTCTCAAATGTGCAAACAAATTATTAAAGCTCTTTCCTAGATGAAAGAAAAATTGATGGTCGATATTGATAGCCAATTTAGTGTAGATATTGAAATAATGAAACATGTTGATAAGTGCTCTAGTAAATGTATGGATATAATTTTGGAGGTACCCCAATTTCTCTCTCTCTCTCTCTCTCTCTCTCTCTCTCTCCATGAAAATATAGTAGTTGTAGGTGCCATCTTCATCACAAATTTTCTATGATAGTCTAGTAGTTCTAGGCATCATCTTCATCACAAGTTTTCCATGATAGTCTAGTAGTTTTAGGTGTCATCTTCATCACAAGTTTTCCATGACAGTCTAGTAGTTGTAGGTACCATCTTCATCACAAGTTTTCCATGAAAGTCTATTAATTGTAGGTGTCATCTTCATCACAAGTTTTCCATGATAGTTTAGTAGTTGGGGTGCCATCTTCACCATAAGTTTCTAATGACAATCTAGTAGTTGCAGGTGCCATCTTTATCAAAATTTTTCTATGACATTCTAGTAGTTGGAGGTGTCATCTTCATCAAAATATTTCCATGACAATCTAGTAGTTGTAAGTGTCATCTTCATCACAAATTTTCCATGACAATCTAATAGTTGTAGGTGTCATCTTTGTCACAAGTTTTCCATGATAGTCTAGTAGTTGGAGGTGTCATCTTCATCACAAGTTTTCAATGGTAGTCTAGCAGTTGTAGGTGTCATCTTCATTGCAATTTTTCCATGAGAGTCTAGTAGGTACTATAAAATGACAAGGAAGTCTAGTTGGGAGAAAGCTTTAAAACCAATGACATCAATTGAAGTGAGAAATGATAATTTACATCTATCCCTTTTTGTATTTGGGGTACAAGGGAAAATGTTTCTTACAATACATGCTCTTTATGTTTCATTTTCTATCATTTAGGTCTAGAACTAAATTAGGATATGGGGATTATTAGTGAACTTGAGAGACTCATAATCACAAGCTTTCCTAGTGTGGTCAAATCACTTCCTTGGATTTTTGCATCACTAAATAAAATTTTAAACTAGTCCAAATGGTTAGTACTAGTCCAAAATATCCTTTTTATAAAAAGAGTAGTTATTCTTATCTTTTAAAGACAACCCTATATATAGAAAGCTTCTTTTGAATTGGTACCCGTTTAATCTATCTTTGAAATCATATTTAAACTCTATTCAAGATTTGAAGATAAAAAATTATACAATTGAAAGAATAATAAATGTATAATTTAGAAACTAGCATAAGAAAAGTAAAGTATAATAAAAAGGAAGGTTCTAAATATATGGATCCTCTAAAATTCTAATAGTAAATCTTAAAGGAATCTAAGAGTTCAAATTTCTCAAAATCCATTCCCTAATTTAAAAAATGTAAAGAAACTCAAGTGCGGAAACAACTTCCTACACTAATATTTTAAGAGAAGTATGGTGCAAATCCTATTAAAATCTTTTACACTTACATATTCAATATCATGTAAACAACAATATTACAACAAACCAAGCATAAAGAAAATAGACAGAGAAAGAAACACATAACACAAAGATTTTTTGGTGGGGAAAAACCTTTCGGTAAAACAACCCCACCCCTCTAGAACCTGCACAATGTATTATCTTCAACACAAGATTACAATACACTTGCAATGCAAGTTCAACATCGATAACAGAAGACTCTAGTAGCAACTCACAGTACTAATAATATACTTTTTTCGCATCTCTCCTCTTTGCAACCCTAAAAACACTTATATCATGTGCTTCACTTTAGGGCTACTCCTAAAGGTAACCGTATTAGGGTTTTACCATTCTTTGAGAAAATAGGAACCCTAACCCCGAACCCCACTATTGGGGTAGAGTGTACAATACTCAAATTTATCAGTTGCCACATGTCTTCACCTATCATTGAATCTTCCTAACATAGCTCTTACGTGTCATAGGAATCCATCATAACCATTTTAGCGATTGGACCACCTCATAATAGGTGTTCCATAGTCATGCGCTAGGCCTGGCTTAGGAATAATCTATTCAAGCTAAGGACTACTTTTCCCCTACCATGAGGTGCATTTAGATTGTCAACCCAAGGACGTATACTTGAAATGGTTGGCACAGTATGTGCACTAGGTACCTTGATGAGTCATTATGCTTGTGCTGCAGGAAAGTAAAAATGCAAAGGAAGGAAACTACACTACTGCTGTGGAAAGAAAAATACTAAATCTATGAATGTTGAAAACACAATGATAAGATAACAGAGATTCCATCTTGACTCATCCACTAGACTGTTCTCGCAGATGCTGCAGGAATGTTCATGAAGTGTGATGCTACAGGAAGGAATTAACTAGCTACGTCTTACTTAAGATACTGCTAATGCTAGTAAAATGAATCTATTCTATCCTAATCTAATCCACCTTCCAAGTGGACCCCCTTGGTTGGCTTCTCTAATCTACCAATGCATGATAGATGCTAAAGAGAACTAATTCATTTCATTAATCAGTCATTACATGATTCAGAATTGTAAAACACAACTACAACAAATTGTAAATCAGTGTTCTCTCTTACTCGATAAAACTTATCAAAAACCAAAAAATTCACACACAAGAGTCAATCCTGACATATACAGGGAATCTGCTCTTTATTACATAACAAAAAAGTAACTATCCTAAGTCAAGTCCGCAAGAGAGAATATAGGAGAACAATTGAAAGCGGAAAGGAAGGATAATGAAATTGAGGAGGGAGTAATGAAGTCTTAGAATTCGCTTGTTACAACATAAATGCAAAGAAGGTAATGGCTCGTAAAAGCTCCTCCTTATTCGCTACCATGTTTCCTAGAGTGGTTATAACTTCCTTTTCGTGGTTGTTCCTTGATGCTAGTTTCTCCTTGAATGCTATCGACAACCAACTTCTAGATTCTTTCGCTCATCCTTTAACCCTTGTCATTAGGTTAGTTATGATATAAGACATATTTGCAAATAAACATCCATCAAACTAAATTCAAGCATAAGAACGCACATTTGGATATTTATATGAAATATTGTATATTAGATATAATTTAGGCAAAAGATGACATAGTTTTTCTACCCCATAAATCATCAAAAGTTTATCAAACATAGGCTTATAAGTGTTAAAACAAGGATACAGAGTATCAAAAAGTATCTTAAACATAACAAAATAAAGGCATTTTTTAGACTCATCATCTGCCCCCTACTAAACTAATGCTTGTCCTCAATCATTACACTTCTTTGTCAAAGATCTGAACTCCCCAGCTTCTGTCTTTCCCTTTTTGTTGCTCTTGAAGGTGCAATAGAATCCTCTGGTCCTTTCCCATACTTCTCACCTGTGGTCTTCCTGCAACTTATCAAGTTTTTCAACATCAATATCATACAGGGGCCATAAAAGCATTGGAGGTTGCATGGTCAAAGGACACCATAGCTCTAGCCTTAGTTGCTTTCCCAGTTCTAAATATTTTGGAACTCTATATAGTGCTGGTTCCAAATTAATAGGACTGTGTGGCTTTGATTTCTTGAGAGAATCAAGTAACCATGCCCATCTACTTCTTACTCCGGTCATAGCTCTCTGGAATGCAAAGTAGGGCAAGTTTTCATATTCAGCATATACTTTGGCTCTAGTAGCAAATACCTTCTTTCTAACTTCTGGATTACTCTTCCCATAGGTTAATGTAAACCAGTCTCGAAGCATTTCTTCTATTTTTTTATTTTCTGCCCTCAAGGGTAAAGGTTTTGTTCTCTCCTCATCTCTGTAATTAAATAGTTGTCTGTCATAATTCACCTCATTAGACATCTATGACATTAAAGCTTTCAAATGCACATCTCCTATATAGAGAAAAGGATTCCACTTAGTTTCTGCAGGAATGACAAAATTATGAATATACAACTCACACAATAGATTTTGTTGCCATGGTGGTAAGGTTTTATATAGCCCATAAAACTCTTGTGCGGTTTTGAATTTTGCATTTATATTTCTGAGGGTTAACATCAACTGAAGAAAAAGATATTGTTCTTCCAAACAAAAAGCATATACTCGAGGAGGTGGTCTGCAAGCAAGAGCTTGATCAACTAATTTAAGTGTATGTTCCATGCACTGTTTCTGTCTTTCTAGCTATTCTTTCAATTCTTCAATCTCCTCATTTTGTGATGTTATGATCTTGCTCATTCTTTTCTTCTCCTCTTTCCATAGTGCTTCAGCAAATAAATGCTGTCCATATAATTGAAAAAGGAGTTTTTCCAAGGTGATGGAACTGTTATCCTCTTCATAATCCTTTTTCTTTTTCTGTTCCTGCCATAGATGTTCCGCCAAACTATTGATCCATGTTGACTTATATGGGACTAAGGAAGTATTCGAATCATGACATTCAGGAACTACTTCATTCTCATGGCTTGAAACACCTGGTAAATCCATTAAGGTTTTGTTAATTTCTTGCTCACATGCTGCAAGAGGATTACTAGAAGCTTCTGTCATCTCAGTGTGAAGGGGAGAATGGTCAAAAATTATCTGCACAGGAGACTCTGGAGCAAGTGCTTTAGACAATATAGGATCTTTAAAAATCTACTCTCTCATTCTAGGGCTTCTCCATAAAGGAGTTTCTTCTTGTACTACTATCTTTTGCCTACTTTTCTATTTTGGTATCATTGCTATAGGATTAGTTGCTACAGGAACCTTCTTTGTTTTCTTCTATTGCTTAATTGCTGGACTAGATTTTTGTTGAGCAGCGGTTTCTTCTGGTGACTTCCATTTCCTTTTAGCTTTACTAGTAGTGAGTTTAGGGATGTCCTATTTAGGTGGAGGCACATTCTTTTGAATGGAAGAAAATTCTAGTTCAATCCCTTGTGTGTTTTCTGTTTCAACTCCCTCAATATTTTGTTCTACAGGTTCAGTACTGGGAACTACATTTTCCTCACCTTGCCATCCACTAAGGTCAACTTGAGGTTGTAGGGTTTTAAATTTCACAAAGTCATCCCATGTCAAAGGGGATACATCCCTAAGAGACCTTTCTATTAAAAACTTAATCAAGGCATGGTGAGTGATAGAATTATCTTTCCTTTTTTGAGTCTCTTCCGCACTAATACAGAGCATATTATATAGAAAATTTGGAAGATTCATGGCAATATTGTGCCTTATACAACTAAGCAACTTAAAATGGTGTGCATGTAAGTGAAAAAATTGTTGGGTGATGCGACGTGCTCCCCTGCCCACAGGTGGTTAATTATGTGGTGTTCCATGTTCACTAACAGTCATGGCTTTTGGTGCAATGGCAAATGGGCCCTACAATTGGTATCAGAGCCTTGCTTTGGCCTGGTCATGGGTTCAAATCTCCTCGGTGCCTTCTTGACCCGCGTAAGAACCTGGTATGCACATCGAGGGGGAGATTGTTGGGTGATGTGACGCGCTCCCCTACCCACAGGTGGTTAATTATGTGGTGTTCCATGTTCACTAATAGTCATGGCTTTTGGTGCAATGGCAAATGGGACCTACAAAAATTTGCCTTCACAAGTAAAATACCTGATGACATGTATTGCTAGCTCAGGGTATGGAGGTGGCAAAGACAATCTCTTGCACCCCTGCTTTGTAATATCCAATTGAGGGTCATGTGGGGTAGTGAACTGGGCCCTTGCTGACCTAGCGTCATGCGAGCTTGGATAATGCTCTCCAACAGAAGGTAACCCTATTATTTCTACAATTCATTTTTCTATTGCAATTACTATCAAATCCCACATAGAAGCTTCACCTTCATCAAATGTCCTGGTGAATTCTACAGCTGCTTCTTCACCATATGCTGATAAATTCAAACAATAACCTAACTACCTGCATGCATTGAATCTTCTTACTGCTTCTACGTCAGAGAGCAAAAAAATGTGCTCAACCAACTCTCTTCTCTGTAAACCTCCTCCCATTTCTTGATACTTCTTCTGCTACTCCATTTCTCTCTCCCTTTCTGAATGCAAACTTCAAGACTCTATGTTATTTGTTAGACGCTTCACCGCTTCTTTTTGAGAACATTAATTGCCATAACCAATTGTTATGTGTCATAATTATACTTTAGGTAAAAGTAAATCATGAATTTGCATGGGAATCATCCGGAAACATGGTTCAAATACCAAAATTTTAAAAATAGGTCACATCATGGCTTAGCACGAAAAATTTGGCACGAACAAGGAAAAAATTCATTTAGACAGTGGGAGTACAACACTTGACATGGCATACTTATGGCAAAAAGTTCTCATTAATAAAGGGTAATGCCAAGATTTTAGAAAATCATCAAAGTTAATCAGGCATGTCATTGGATAGTATGACACTCCCCAGCCCCCTGCTAATTTTATGACAAGTGTCCTCACTTGTCAGACTAGTATGGGTGAGGGACTGGAATACGCCGTAATTATAGAGACTATGCAGTATTATATATAATTAACAAAATTTGCAAATTTATAAATGAATAATAGTTTGAAAATGTTTATACCTGCCAAGTGGATTGTTACATGCTCCAAAAAAAAAAGGTGGCAGAAATAATGTAAACGACAACATCCATCAACATGTGCAGATTTGATTGAAAACATAAAAACTTAATTATGTAGAAAGTGAGTGGATGGAAGATTAAGAAATGGAGTGGGGTGGGTAGATGGAAGATTAAGATATGAATGGAAAGAAATAGCATGAAAATAAAATGGACTTTATGTGAACATAAAGTTATTATTATGGACATGCAAATTAGAATTAATGTTGAAGAGGAACAGGCAGAAGGTTTTCACCTTCTACTGCAGGAAGAGATACTTGAGTTGTTGTTGGATCCGGTTGTTCGAACTGTTGCATGAATTTGGCTTTTGTTTGAGGCTATTTGTAAAGTTTAAGTCGATGACCGTTGATCAACATTTTGAAAGGCACATCATCAATTGTGGTTAGTTGAACTGTTCCATTGTCAAAGACATGGATGATTTGATATAGTCCTAACCATCACGTCTGCAGCTTCCCTGGCATATCCTTAAAGTGAGAATCATACAATAATGCCCAGTCACCAGCTTTGAACTATTTGTTGAGGATATGAGAATCATGCCAGTTTTTTCTCTATTTTTGCACCAGTTCAGTGTGTTCTAAAGTGGTCTTGCGCATTTCATCCAAAGAATTAAGATGCAGGAGGCATTCTCTTTGTGCTATAGGAAGATCAATATCTAAGGTCAAGGCTGTTCTTAAAGTCTTTTGTTCAAATTCAATTGGAAGCATTGCCACTTTCCCATACAAAAGCTCAAATGGTGTGAATCCAGTAGTGGTTTTCCAAGTTGTTCTATAAGCCCAAACAGCTTCTTGTAACCGGCTGGTCCAATCCCGATGATGCAAATGGACTGTTTTAGTTAGAATATTTTCTAGCTCACGGTTGGTAAATTTTGCTTGTCCATTGGCTTGTGGATGATAAGGACTGGATCTGCGATGCCTAATGTTATACTATTTCATCAACTCTGAAATTAGGTTGGAAGAAAATTGTGTGCCTTGATCAGTAACCAATTCTTTAGGAACTCCATAGCATGTAAAAATCTCTTCATACAGGAATTCGAAAACTTTTTCATCACGAGCATGTTTCATAGCCTTAACCTCAACCCATTTGGTTAGGTAGTCAGTAAAAACTAGAATATAAGACTTCCCATTGGATGGAGGATCAATAGGACTGATGAAGTCCATTCCCCTTTTGTCATTACTCAGTTCAACAGGAATAGTGGATTCTACCATAGCAATTTCAGAGATTGGGCTTCCTTCTAATTCACAGAGAAGTAGTGAACAAAGATTTTTAGATTCCTTAAGTAAAGTACAACTTGTATCAAACTCCTCATATGTAATCAATTCTAATACAGAGCTTTTAGACACATCTTTTCTTACAACACAAGTGTTGGTAAGGATGCTCTGGATTACTGAATCTTCTTCTTGCAACTTTAGAAAAGATTGCCTATGTAACATCATAAGTTGTACTATGGAATTTATCTCTTCTTCTTCATCTCCTAAATCTGGCCAAAAAGATGTACTCAAATCTGGTAATGGTTGTGCAAGAGGATATAGATCAAATTGCTTGGTTGCTTGGCCATTTGATATGGTCATATTCCTTGATCTACAATTTATGTTTGCATCAGCTATGGCCAACCATGGTCTACCTAGAATGAGATGATAGCCAGATAGGTTTACTTTAGGGGACAAAATCATGAAGTCCACAGGATATTCTAGGGAATCTAAGGTCACAACAATATTTTCTATCATTCCATCAGGAATGACAGTGGAACTATCTACAAGCTGCAGAATAGTTGGTGTGGGCCTTAATCCTTCTATTTGTAACTTCTTAATAGTTTCTTTAGTCATCACATTTATAGCAGCTCCCAAATCTATTAAGGAATTTTTAACAAATTGACCATTTATGCTAACACTTACTATTGGACTCCCTAGGTCAGAATATTTTGGTGAAATCACTCTTCCTAACATGATATCAACTAAGTGTCCAACAACATGAACTGTGGTAGGATCCTTCTTCTTCCTTCCATGTTCCTTTAGAAAAGCTTCCCTTATAGCTTTTCCATAAGTAGGAATGTCCTTAATAGCTTGCAACAAAGGTATTTGGACATGCATATTCTTCAACTGATTAACAATGTGAAAGGGTTGTTCCTTGCTTTGTTCAAGTTCCTTTTGTATTAGTTGGTCTGGACAAGGAGGCTCTATTGCTGGTTGAACTAGTATTGGTATGGTAACATTAGTTGGGTCAACAGGTTCATCAACCAAAGGTTTTGATGCTGCAGGAGAATATGATACTTTAGTTATAAGAGGTGGCTTTGGTGCTGGTAAGGTTGTTCTAGATCTCAAATGTATATTTGCGACATCTAGGGCATAAGCAAGGTACTGCTGGGTATCAACACTATACATGGGCTGTTGTGGTTGGCTATTTGGATTTGGCTGAGGCTGTGTAGGTAGCTGTGTTTGTTTTTGAGGTCCACCATTTGCAGGTGGTGGCATTAAAGCAGGTTGTTGAGCTGGAGGGGGTAATTGTGGAGCACCAGTATTTTGGTTAGGCCATTGTTGAGATCCCTTCCATTGGTTTGGAGATGGCCAATTCCATTGGTTTGGAGATTGCCAATTCCCTTGGGGTGGTTTCCATTGGTTCTTCTGTTTCTAGGGCCATTGGTTATTCTGCTAGTTAGGCCAAGGTTGTTGAGAATTTTGAGACCATTGAGACCGTTGTGGGTTATTTTGCCCAGCATTATTCCAATTGGGTTGGTTTTGTGGAGGACCTTGGGTATTGTGGTTTTGCCATTGATTACCATATGAATTTGAATTTTGGAAGGGGTCTTGAGGCATACCTTGATGTTGAGCCCATGGTCGGCATTGAGCAACAAAGAATACTTGCTCATCATCCTCATCTATCTTTACATATTCAGTTGGAAGATGCTAGTTCTCCATGCTTGCAACCAATTTCCAGTGGCAATCCTTTTTTTGCTTTCAGCAATGAGGATAGTACTTAGCTAGTTGTAACTTAGCCTCTGCTTGCTTCTTCTTTGCAATCATTATATCCAACTGTGTAGCGACATCATTAATGATGTCTTGTTTGAAATCTGACAACAAATTGGATATTTCAAGTTTTGAAATGCCTTGACTAATTCTTTTTGTAACCGTAGAACGGGGTCCTCGACCTTTCTTCATGGTTGACCTTGAGTAGTTCTAACATATCTTTTTGAGGTCATCCCATTGAGCTTGATATACATCTCCACCGGCCATCAGGTCCAATGCTACCTAACAGTCTTCATTCACTCCTCTTAGAAAGACTAGTTTTTGGGAATCTTCAGGCAATGTGTGCTAAGGATTCTTTTGTAGTGTATATAAAAATCGAGAAACATAGTCTTCTAATGTCTCTTCCTCCTTCTATGATATCCTAAAGATATCATCTCCTCTTGTGCCAGATGCTTTGCAATATTTTTTATATTTTTCCAAAAACAAGGCTTGCATTTCATCCCAATTCACAGCTGCATTGGCTCCTAAGCCCACAAACCATCGTAAAGTTGATTCTTTCAATGTGGCTGGAAATAATTTAAGCTTATGGGCATCAATGTTGTAGTTGAAACTATGAAAAAGGATGTTGAACTCAAACAAGAAGGTATCAGGGTCTTAAGTTGCAAGGCCATAGAACTTCGAAAGAGCAGTGGGAGGTATATTCTTGAGATTGGCATTGGTTATGAGACTTGGAAGTGGAAATGGAAAAGTGGTTTGTGCCATGACTGGTTGGACTGGATTATGAGGTTGCTGCTGAAAAGGAATGTTAGGCACTGGATGATTAACAACTGGTGGATTCGAGGTAGTGTTATCAAGAAGACTGGTCAATATTTCAGTGAAAGGTTGGAGACCAGATATATCTGGGGATTCAGCTCTTGATGATGATACTGTGGGGAAAACAGGACTTGCATCTTCAAAGGGCAACTCAACTTCTTCATTCAAATTAATAGATCCTTGTGGAAGAAATCTACTATATTCATCTTGTCGTCTTCCTCTTTGATGCATGCAACTAAAATTTTCACACTGGTAAAAAGAACTTAATCTAAAAACTATGACTCAAAAATGCTCCTAGCTTGACACCATCCTCGGCAACGGTGCCAAAAATGAACTGCCTCACAATAGGTGTTCCATAGTCATGCACTAGGCCTGGCTTAGGAATAATCTATTCAAGCTAAGGACTACTTTTCTCCTACCATGAGGTGCATTTAGATTGTTAACCGAATGACGTATACTTGAAATGGTTGGCACAATATGTGCACTAGGTACCTTGATGAGTCATTATGCTTGTGCTGCAAGAAAGTAAAAATGCAAAGGAAGGAAACTACACTACTGCTGTGGACAAGAAAATACTAAATCTATGAATGTTGAAAACACAATGACAAGATAATAGAGATTCCATCTTGACTCATCCACTAGACTGTTCTCGCAGATGCTGCAAGAACATTCATGAATTGTGATTCTATAGGAAGGAATTAACTAGCTACGTCTTACTTAAAATACTGCTAATGCTAGTAAAATGAATCTATTCTATCCTAATGTAATCCACCTTCCAAGTGGTCCCCCTTGGTTGCTTCTCTAATCTACCAATGCAAGATAGAAGCTAAAGAGAACTAATTCATTTCATTAATCAATCATTACATGATTCATAATTGTAAAACACAACTGCAACAAACTGTGAATCAGTATTCTCTCTTACTCGAGAAAACTTATCAAAAACCAAAAACTTCACACACAGGAGTCGATCCCAACATATATAGGGAATCTACTCTTTATTACATAACAAAAAAGTAACTATCCTAAGTTAAGTCCACATGAGAGAATATAGGAGAACAACTGAAAGCGAAAAGGAAGGATAACGGAATTGAGGAGGGAGCAATGAAGTCTCAGCATCCACTTGTTACAAGATAAATGCAGAGAAGGTAATGGCTCGTAAAAGCTCCTCCTTATTCACTGCCATGTTTCCTGGAGTGGTTATAACTTCCTTTTCATGGTTGTTCCTTGATGCTCATTTCTCCTTGAATGCTGTCGACAACCAGCTTCTGGATTCTTCCGCTCATCCTTTAATCCTTATCATCAGGTTAGTTATGATATAAGACATATTTGCAAATAAACATCCATCAAACTAAATTCAAGCATAAGAACGCACATTTGGATATTTATATGAAATACTGCATATTAGATATAATTTAGGCAAAAGATGACATAGTTTTTCTACCCCATAAATCATCAAAGGTTTATCAAACATAGGCTTATAAGTGTTAAAACAAGGATAAACGGAGTATCACAAAGTATCTTAAACATAACAAAATAAAGGCATTTTTTAGACTCATCAGCGATGATCTCCTTATACACAATTCAAGATGCTGACAAATCAACATTATTTGCAAGAAATACATTTTACAAAACAAATAATAAGAATAGGAATTATCCAAGGTTGAGACACCATATTCCTAACATTCTCCCACTTGTTGAACACCTTGTAAGAGCAACAGGAACATAACAGGAACTAACTGCTATAGGCCAAAAGGCCCATAGACTCCGAACACCATCTGAACTTCTCAGTGACCACTAGTTTCGTTAATGTATCTACAACATTCTTCACAGTATCTACCTTCTCCAAATTTAGATTTCCATCTTCCACCATATCTCTCACAAAGTGAAACTGCACATCAATGTGCTTCGTTCTGGCATGGAAAGTTAGATTCTTCGCAAGGCAAATAGCGCTCTAACTATCACACCAAATAGTAATCTATTTTGCATCAACACCAACATCAGAACACAATCTCTTAATCCAAATGGCTTCCTTACAAGCATGAGTAGCAGCCCTATACTTAGCTTTTATAGTGGACAAAGCAACCACAGGTTGTCACTTGCTCATCCAACTGATGGCACCACCAAACATAGTGAACACATAAGCACTGGTGGATCTCTTGCAGTCAATATCACCTGCCCAATCTGAATCCACAAACCCACAAATACAAATTGAATGCAAAAATCTAGAAGAGTTACCATGATAACGTATGGAGTAATCTAATGTACCCCTCAAATATCTGAATACTTGCTTAACTGTATCCCAATGTACCCGTCCAGGATTAGCCATAAACTGACTCGCGACTCCCATTGCTTGGGCAATGTCTAGTCTAGTACAGACCATAGCATACATAAGATTACCAATTACACTAGCATAAGGTACTCTACTCATGTCCTCCATCTCACAAGGAGATTTTGGACAATCATCTACAAATAACTTTGTTCCCACAAAAATAGGAACACATAGTGGTCTACAATTTGCCATGCTGAACCTATCCAACACAGACTTCACATACTTACTCTGATTCAACCAAAGTTTTCTGTTAGACTTGTCTCTACTGATTTCCATACCCAAGATGTACCTAGCTGCCCCAAGATCTTTCATCTCAAACTGTGCTGAAAACTAAGATTTAAAATCAGAAATCATACCCTTACCCTTCTCAAACAACAACATATCATCAACATATAATGCAATAATAAGAAGATGATCATTTTCAACTCTAAAATAAACACAATGATCTAATTTTGATCTTACAAATCCAATTGACAACACAAAGGCATCAAACTTAAGGTACCACATCCTAGGAGATTGCTTCAAACCATATAGAGATTTTTTTAATCTGCAAACAAAGGATTCTTTACCTTTAACAATGTAGTGCTCAGGCTGTGACATATAAATCTCTTCCTCCAAATCACCATGAAGGAAAGCTGTCTTCACATCCATCTGTTCTATCTCTAAATCATATGATGCAGCAAGAGCTAACATAAATCTAATGGATGTCAACTTTGCAACAGGAGAGAATATTTCACCATAATCTATCCCCTCTACCTGTGAATACCCCTTTGCAACCAATCTAGCTTTGTACCTTTCAACACTGCCATCTACACAAAATTTCTTCTTGAACACCCATTTATAGGCAATAGATTTTCTCCCTTTAGGCAAAGGTACAAGGTCCCAAGTTTTTTTTTTCTCTAATGAAGCCATCTCATCATCCATAGCCTCAATCCAAGAACTTGCATCTTCCATGCCCAAAGCCTCTTTCACAGATCTAGGCTCATCAATGTTAGTAATCAAAGAAAAAGCACAACTGGAATCTAACATAGAATAACCAAACCTTTCTAGTTGCTTTCTTTCTCTTGTGGATCTCCTCAAGGGCTGAGGTTGAGGTTGTTCTTCCTCTTCTTCTGAACTATCAGAGCTGCTAGAGCTCTCCTCATCATTAGACCCAACATGGTCTCTTTGTTCAATCTTCTCAGGGGTAGGAGGCAAGTAAACAACATCTTTTTCCTTTTCTTTTTTCATCTAGTTGTAGCACAATAGGAGAAGATGTTAGCTCTCTAAAAATAACATTTCTACTGTACAACACCTTACTAGTCACAAGATCCCAAAGCTTGTATCCTTTCACACTAGCACTGTATCCGATGAAAATACATTTAATAGCTTTATTTTCCAACTTAGATCTTTTCTCCTTTGGAACATGTGCATAAGTTTCACAACAAAAAACATGAAGATGTCTAATTGAAGGCTTCTTACTAGACCACACCTCCATGGGTGTCTTACCAACAAGGGCTGATGTAGGAGATCTGTTAACCAGATAGCAAGCAGTGGCCATAGCTTTGGCCTAGAACCTTTGTTCTAAACCAGCTCCACTAAGCATACTCCTAGCCTTCTCCATCAGTGTCCTATTCATTCTCTCTGCAACTCCATTTTGTTTTTGGGTATAAGGAGTTGTCTTATGCCTCTCGATACCTTGTTCTTTACAGAATTGTTCAAACTCTGCTGAGAAAACCTTGCCACCATTGTCAGTTCTCACACACTTAATCTTCTTACTAGTTTGATTCACTACAAGGGCTTTAAATTCCTTGAATTGAATAAAGACTTGTGTCTTAATTTTAAGGAAATAAATCCATGTCCTTCTATTGTAATCATCTATGAAAGATACAAAAAATACAGACTTGGAGATTGAAGGAACTTTCACAGGACCAAATATATCAGAATGAATAAGATCCAAAACATCAGAAGATTAGTGAGAACTAGAGTAAAACTGAACACAATTTTGTTTACCATAGACACAGTGTTCACAGAAGTCGAACTCAAGATTGCAATCATTTAACCCCTCAATGAGATTTTTATTTTTCAGGGTTCTGAGACCCTTTTCATCAATGTGACCAAATCTCATATGCCACAACATTGTCTTTTTTGCAGGAAGCTTTCCTTCCAAAGTGTTTGCATTTCCATCGAAATGAATAACCATAGAATTATTCAATACTCATTCAGATGGTGATGATGAAGAACTATTACATAGAGGAATACATGCATCTAGCTGAAATAAGGTACCTCTCCTAGTACCCCTTGCAAGCACTATGGATCCTCTCATCATCTTGCATCCTTCTTTCAAAAAAAAAACTTGCACACCTACATCATTCAACATACTTATAGATAATAGGTTTCATGCCAAACCTGGAATATGCATAACTCCATTGATTCCCTTTACTCGTCCATCAAGAAATTTGATAGTGACCCTTCCACGTCCAACTATCTTTAGGTGAGAATCATCACCCAAGTACACCTTTCCACCATCGAACTCTTCATAATTTGAGAAGCAATTTCGATGAGAGATCATGTGAAAAGATGCACCCGAGTCAACCGACCACACATCATCAAATGCATGGGCTTCCAAAGCTACAATGAATGCATCGCCATCTTCTTGAGATCTTTCTGAAGCTAAATCTGAAACTTTCTTCTTCTTCTTCAGCTCTTTGCAATCTTTACAGAAGTGCCCAGGTTTATCACAGTTCCAACATTTTTCCTTGGACTTATTGGAAGTCTTTGACTTCCCACGGGATTTGGATCTACCCTTATTGTCAGACTTATTGTCATTTTTGTTCCCTCTTTTCGTGGATCTCCCACGAACAACAAGGGCTTCTTTTTTTGAAATGGAAGCCTTTCTTCGCATCTCCTCTGATAGCAGCGAAGACACCATATCATCCATTTTGAAAGTGACTAACGTGTTTTTGAGAGCGAACACAAGATGGTCCCATGAATCTGGTAAAGAGCACAAAAGTGTGTAGCAACAATCCTCCTCCTCTAACTTGACACCAACTGATGTCAACTGTGTAGCCAACAGATTAAATGCATTTAAATGATCTGTTAAGGGTTCACCTTCCTCCATTGGAAAAGAGTACAACTTCTTCCTCAGGAACAACTTGTTCACCAAAGATTTGGCCTGATATATGGCCCCAAGTCTTTCCCACAAACTATATGTAGTTTTCTCATCTAGAACATTGAGAAGGATTGCATCGGTTAAATAGAGTCTTATGAGACCCTTAGCTTTACGGTCTTTGATATCCCAATCTGCTTGAGCTATAGTTGCTGGTCTTATAGCATTTGAAGTTGCTTCCCATAGGTCAGGATCTTCCAACATGTCTTCCATCTTGAGTTTCCAAAACTCAAAATTAGTACCATTAAATTTCTCGACCTCCATTCTTCCATATGATGAACTCACCATCTCAATCTGCAAATAAGATTTAGGATGCTCTGCACAAGATTCCCACTCAACTTGAGATTAGCTCAAAAAACCCTACCCAACAACTAGGATCAAAAGTTGATCAAGCTCTGATACCACTTGTAAGGAAAATCAGGTGCGGAAATAGCTTCCTACACTAATCTCTTAAGAGAAGTATGGTGCAAATCCTATTAAAATCTTTTACACTTATAGATTTAATATCATGTAAACAACAATGTTACAAAAAACCAAGCATAAAGAAAATATATAGAGAAAGAAACACATAAAAAAAAGATTTTTCGATGGGGAAAAACCGTTTGGTAAAACAACCCCACCCCTCCAGAACCTGCACAATGTATTATCTTCAACACAAGGTTACAATACACTTGCAATGCAAGTTCAACAACAATAACAGAAGACTCCAGTAGCAACTCACAGTACCAACAATACACTTTTTATGCATCTCTCCTCTTTGCAACCCTAAAAACACTTATATCATGCTCTTCACTTTAGGGCTACTCCCAAAGGTAACCGTATTAGGGTTTTACCATTCTCTGAGAAAATAGGAACCCTAACCCTGAACCCCACTACTGGGGTAGAGTGTATAGTACTCAAATTTATCAGTTGCCACATGTCTTCACCTATCATTGAATCTTCCTAACATAGCTCTTACATGTCATAGGAATCCGTCATAACTATTTTAGCAATGATTTCCTTATACACAATTCAAGATGCCGACACATCAACATTATTTGCAAGAAATACATTTTACAAAATAAATAATAAGAATAGGAATTATCCAAGGTTGAGACACCTTATTCCTAACAAAAAAGACCTACCTAAATCCATTAACTATATTATGTCATTTAGATTTGTCAGATTTCCAATTACTTAGCTATGTTTCAGAAGAAAGATGCCTAAAATTCCTTAACATAGACAATGTCTGTTATATCTTGGAATTAATAGGTTATCAACACATAAGATCAAAACTAGACTTGAATCATTTGAAAAATCTAGACCAAAATCTTAAGATTGAAATGAATTATTATCAACACCCAAAAGATTACCTTCTCTCTGTTTAGAACTTTCAAAGTATTCTTTTAAATTCTATCCATAACAAAGATATTTTATTCCAATCCTAATATTTTTCATTAATAATGAGCTTTAAATTAGTGCTAGATTTAGAGAGAAAGATTCTAAGTATCGTCAAATTTCCTTAGAGTTATCCATAGAGGAACATATCAAACTAGAGACTAATGGTGTAGAGATTGTGATTTACTTACCTTGTATCAAATTGTGATGATTGTTTCTATATAATTATTTGAATGATGATTGACCTAAAAAGAGAGGATATAAAAACTATACTATTCTATCATAATTCCAACCCTTTGATTTAATCTTATACATCATTACATTCAATCTTCAATGAATACCACAAAAGTGATACTAGGTAGTGGATTTAAAGTTTAGAATGATTGATACCAATATTGATTATAGTATTAATATGGTTTAAAGAAGAAGAATCTATCATCATACCAAGAAAACTACAATTTACATTCAAAGATATCAAAAGTTGCTACAATTGTAATTTTTTACATTTCCTTAATATTTTTAATTTACAGTATACAAGCTTATGATTCAATTATAACACAAAAAGAAGAAAGAATGATTGAGAATTGATAGACACCCAAACTAAATAACATGCCGAATTGAGGGATAAAATGGGCAATGATAGGAATAACTATTAAGAACTGAAAAGAACAATTTAGAGAAGAGAGGCAACACCAAAACACCAAACAAAGGCCAAAGGCCAAACCCAAGGAGTAGAAAACAAAGAAAAAAAGAAGTCAAGTTGTAAAAGGACATACAGGTCAGAACAAACATAACCCAAGCCCTAAAGGAAAAATTAAGCAAGATAGACCAAAGACTAGACCTAGATATAGACAATGAATAGGTATGAACTGAAGACCCCCAAAAAATCACACCACAGAGCTAGAGTGAGGACCCTAACCAAATAAAAAAATTCAAGGAGAAAGGGATGGTGAGATGAAGTTTGCTCCTCTTTCTTCCAATACACCATGATTAGGTCATCCACTTCCTCCAAGTTTATTACCATAGAGCCCAGGACTAAGACATATGTCATTTTCTCCTTGCTAGATTTATACAGATTGGGAGAGAATTCAACTTTGTTTAAATTAGTAAATTCCACCCCTAAATCAATTTAAGACTCAAATATTCTTAGATAATGAAGAATCCATACCTTATCTTGGTCCATGACTATACCCCTCCATTGAAGCAAAAAGGTGATACTGGCCTCCATCTTAGGCCACTCTCTATAATCTATAATGTTGATTGATATCTCTTATGTATAAAATTGGATGCCTTATAAAATTTTATTGCCCCAAATTGCTCAATGAATTTGACATGTAAACTTCCATAAGCGTAATTTCTAATTACCTATTGATACTAAGAACTGCTTGCTTGAGACCCTTTAGCTAGATTGAATCAAATATATTGTAGGATAGGTGAATAATCTCCCAATAACCTATATGAGCCCTAATAAGACAAGATATGAATGACCCTAAAATAGAACTATTGGTGTGCCAAGTGTAATCATAATTAAAAGTTTTCTCTGCTAAAACCCTGCTCACCACTACCCTTGACATGGCATTAACAAGAGCCTATTCCATCGCTCCATTTTGACAACACCCCTAAAAGCCATAGCTCTAACTTCAAGTGCATGAAAAGAAGATATGGTTGAATCCATACCAGGTCATAGATCACTAAACAAAAAGGACACTTAATAGAGACATCAAGTGAGAGTGAAAATGGTGAAAAAATAGAAGAAATATATAGATCCAATTTTTTGAAAGCTCATCCTTCATGAAAGTTGTGGAAAGTTCTAGATGGTGGATATTGGAAAGTTCTAGATGGTGGATATACAACTAACTTAAGATAACACAAGGCATGACTAATTCATGATGAATAACCATATAAAGAGGTCCGAGGATCGACAATTTTAAGAACATAATGTGATTTGCATGGAAAAACTCATAAACTGATTTATTGAAACATTGCCTAAAAAAGAACACGAATAAGCATGCCAACCCAAAAAATTTAAAGATATATAGGGATTGAAATTTTTACAAGTTAGTGTTAGGTTTGAAAAATGTATCTTTCTAATTTCCCAGAGATATAATCTAGATCAAGATATACTTTGTGTAATTCATATATGATAAGTAACACGCATATTATAGCTTTCTACACTTAGTTTAGGTTTATGGATAAGTTTCACTAATAGTCCTATTCTAAAAATTGCTCTATTTTATGTATTTGAGAAAGGCATCTCATCCTATAATGAGTGGAGGATTTAAATGTGAAGGATTGATGGGAAAGGAGTTACTAATAAGGACTAGAGGGTAATCTAAGGAGAGGGATAAATAAATTAACCAATTATAAGTTGAACGATTATATGGATAGGCTCAGGTTTTAGCTAAGGATAATGGAGATCCCAAATCAAAGTAGGATCTTAGGTGCTCAGATTGTAATGTCCTCTCCATCCACTCCCCTATTCACTATAAGACTTGCTTCTTTATTTCCTTCTCAATAGATATGAAGAAACCCAGTTTCCTCAAACTTATCTATAAGATTAATTACAGTCTCAAGTTTCAAGTGAATAATCTAACTTGGAGTCTTCCTTTTTCTTAAAGCATTCAAAATTATCTGGGAGTCCCCTTTGATAATTAGTCTCTTTATGTCCAATTTTAAACTTAGGCTGAGCCCTTCTTGTAGAGCTTCTAGTTCAACTATATTATTTGTTGAGATGCCTAATGGCTTAGCTCTCTTTATGATCTAGTATTTGGATTTAGAATAAATGATACATTCTATTCTTGCCTTCCCTAGAATTCCTCTTGAAGCTTTGTCAAAGTTTATTATTTTCCACCTGGTTGGTGGTAGTTCCCATCTACATTCCTTTGTTGCTTGAAGGTTTTGTTGATGATAAACCAATGGAGGATTGATAAGATTGGTTTGATTCCTTCACATCTCTATATCCCAATCTGAGAAAGACCCTTCTTCTTTTATTGATCTTCTTAAATTGTTATTCATAACTTTTGTTATGTAGGCTTCTACTTTATTGAGAAAGGAGGGGATATTAAATTCTGAGTTACAGAATATACACATGTTTATTTTTTTCCCAAATATCCCATATGAGGATGAAATGAGAGATATTCCATAATTTATTATATATTTTATATTTATTGTCATTTGACTAGCCAATTAAGCGACTATCAAGATCCTTTGGGGAAGGATAGGTCCAATTTAACTTCTAGAAAGCTAATAAAAATATTCCCTTGTATAGGGACACTAGAATAATATATGTTTTGCTGTCTCAAAATTTTCTTTACACAATGTCATGCCCAAATTTTACAAGGCAAAACACAACCAAACTTGTTTTTTTGAAAGGTGAACTAAACGATAATACATATAGACCTATGCTTTGTTATTAATATTCTATCAAAATGTGGGGTGTTTAAAATATAACAACTCATGTCTCCTCAGGACATTAGGAAGTTAATTATTTGATCATTGAGTCAGGGGTAATACTTAACAACATTTAGGAATTCCTCAACACCATCTTAAGATACATGGATAGAATGGTAGCATTCTAGGATATAGTTTGAAGATAATTAATTCTAGTTGATGTAGGAAGATTTATTTCATTTGGAATTCTAGACTTCAAGTGTCCAAGGGAGACCAATTAGTTTTCTAACAATTGTTGAAAATCTAAGCTATAAAATAAGAGCTAGATGATGTTATCATTTTGATTCCACATCCTAACCTTGAAATAAGACATTGTGTATATAGATGTGAAGTACAAATTTCTTATCAATGTAATTGCAATAACTCAATAATTTGTGAATGTGTAGATGTGTATATTTGTCCTAATGTTCCAATTTCAAGTCATCCAATGACATATATATAACCTTAATTCATTACATTCCATACCCAATTCTATTCTATTTTATTATTATATAGGTATACCTATTTTAATATTTTTTTTACATTTTATCCTTTTATTAACTTCAACTATATTGATGTCTTACGAACTACGTACTACTAACTAGATTTTTAAATCAATTATCAATTATTTATTTTCCCAACTACTATAATGTATTACCATCTGATAACCCTTTATCAATAATTAATATTTTATTTTTAATAATTCCAACACTAAAAATAACTAATGCTTACATGCATCTAATAACCTTTTCTTACTAACAAGGAATCTGCACTATCTTCTTTTGTATTATTCAACATACAAATCTTGTTTTTAATCAAATTCTTTCTATGTAACTTACTAATTGAAGGATACCTTGAACTAATTAGAGGGATTATATTTACTTGTTCTAAGTATATCTGTAAATATTCACAATTCGCATCAAGAATGATATATTAATTAATATTTTTACATATCCCAAATAACATATTATTTCTCAATATCATACTTTACTCTCATAGAAAGAGACACATTGCATATATTCATGTCTAATTACTAAACTAGGCAATTAAGCTAATCCCTATATAATGATACCTAACTAACCCCACTTAAGTCTTCAACTTACTTTATTAACATTAAACCTATCAAATATTCCTAAAAACTACCACTCATAATGTTAATCCTAACTCCATAACACACCTACTAACACATGAATTTTGTAGTGCTTGCCCCTAGGTCATGTTTTTTGTTGTCATTGTCGAACTTTGTTAGGGCTAGTTTTATGTTGATGATTAATAGTGGCATTATTTTGAGATTATCAGATATTATTTCAGATTTAGTTGATGTATGATGAGATTACTTAGACTCTACATTTCATATATGCATGATGATTATTACATTATTTCTAGTAATTGATGATGATTAGTTAGATGGTTTATTATCATAGGTGTTTTCTTATGGATACTTACCCCATGCTTGCATGTGTATGGTGTGCGTATTTTTTTTCTTTCTATATAGCATTTCTGATGTGGTTAAGGAAGGGAGTCGTAGTCACCTGCTAGTTGGGATCTACACGATGCACCACTTCTTGCCATTGTTTGTTTAGCTTAGTATATATTATGTATGTACATGTAATGCCCCCCCAAGGGATCCAAAGAATTACACTAAGTTTTCCAAACAATTTTTTTTTTTAACATGAAAGATAAACCATTCACAACACTTGTGGAAGCAATAGTAAAATCCAACTGAAAGTAAACATAACACAACATAACAGATTACATTCTTTAAAGATCCCTTAACGTTGAATTACATCTAATCATAACTATTCATCTAACATCACATATTTATGAAATAACAATGATACATCCAACATTTTAAAACCATATACAAGTGTCCTTTTAGAATTACATTTCAAATTGCTCAATCATCCACCATACATATCACAGGGTATGAAAAACTTAAAAGAATAAACATGTGTGAAATAAACTACATCATCATCCAATATTGATCCATGATACAATTAAAGTAAATGAAACCACATATCATACATGATAAATCATCGTCATAAAGATATAAACATCCATCACAAAAGATAACCATACATCACAAACATAAATAACTAAGTGCACAGTTCCTCCCAACCGTAAATAGCATTATTAGACCATCATGGATCCTAGCCATCCCTCCATGCGTAACATTCCAAAGCACTGAAGAGATCATTGGTATTAACATAGTAAGAATGTCACTCCTAAAACATCCTACTAACATGCAAAGAAAATCATAAGATAACATCATCTAAAATATGCAAATCATCAATACAAGAACACACCAGTAAATACATCCATCATAAGGTATTTCATCTATCATAATACTTCCAAGAATAGAATGAAGATAAATACCAACCAAGAATGCATCAGCCATGGTGTCTTGGACGGATCTCAAATGATAAGAGTGGAAAAACACTACCACCCGACCATGTGGAACCTAAGTGTTCCACTCCCACCATGTTGAGGAGATAATCTCAAGTCCCAAATAGGCTATCAAAACCACATAGCATAAATCTCTATAAGTCCATAAATCCTAAAAGTATACTACTCAAAGGTTCCAACACACACAAAATCGACATCTAATTCCCAGAGGCACACAATGACATGTAGGAAACCTACTATGCAAGTGGAAAAGTGTCATCTCATTTATCACGTACAAGTTACCCTAGCAGTTAGCTAAACTCCATGGGTCCATACTGATCTCATGCGGCCACTAGTATCCTCACATACTGACGATGCATACTATGGAATGCATGGTCACAACCATGCATCATCGTAGCCTATACAAGCGCTCAAGGCATGGGCGAGAACCAAAACAATTATCTTTTTAAGTTCATTTAATCCCCATTTAGTGTGTAAATGTTATCACTTATTAACCAAACTTTCAATGAGTTACCCTGGCAGCCACTTAGGGCCCCGGCCCCATTGCAAGACACTTCCCGACACTACAAGTAGATTACCTACCCTAAGCTCATGGAATCATAAAATCACCATAGTCCTGTACAAGCGACTGTAAAGAAAATTCAAAAGATAATCCATAAAAAGAATAATCAAATATCCACAATATAAGCATCAAATATCCATAATAAGAATCATCAAATCTCCAAGATAAGAATCATCAAATCTCCATGAGCATCTGAAAAGCATCCATAGAAAATCATGACCACAACAGTTCTCTATTGGCAACTGAAGAAATCACTGATAATCAAAAGTATCCATTGGTTCTCAATAACCAAAATATATCTCAAAATCATACTGATCGAAGACTCCAAAATGGTTGAGTCAAACATGTCACAACATGACATCATCAAGAAATAAATCCACATTTTAGTCTCATCATGGTGACTAGAAAATAATCCAAGGATAACTGATTGATGACTCAAAAATGATTAGCTGAAGTGTCTTAGATACATATATCTTAGCTTCACACATGAAGACTGATGAATAATAACAATCAATAATCACATCTAATACATAGAGAATTCCATCACATTACCATGGTTGGGTTTAGAAAGATCGAGACCAAATAAGATCAACATGCCATCGCATCTCATAACCCCCGAGCCTCTAATAACAACCTAAGACTGGTCAACACCAGCCAACCCAAAACTCAAAACAAGAAGCATATAGAATACACGATGCAAACACATGTTTTGGTTTTGCTATATTACATAGTTGAATCAAGTGTAGGGGTATCACTTTTCTGTTTGCAAATATACTTCAGGTGTCTTAAGTTTAATCATTTGACCTACAAGTCAATCCGTTTGTTTTTCGATAGCATTATTCTTCCATTATTAAGAATTACATTCTAAGAATAACTTAAGGATAAATATTTACTCATTAAATCATTTGCTTTATTTGCTAAGATCCATATACTAATTGGATAACTCTTCCTTAATGTTACTTCTACATTTCAACATAATCAAAGGATCATTATTCATTCATAAAAGAACCAATTATCAATCTTCGAATAAGAAGATTATAAAATGATCAATTTAATCAATCAATTAATATAGGTACACCATCCATGACCTATTAACATTCTAATAGTTCTCAATTAAATATTACTAAGTCTCACTATTAAAATATCTAAGGTCATTATTCAAGTCATGAGAGTACGACTTGTCAACTTCGATGTAATTACTTAACAACTTCACTAAAAGAATCGATATTAGCATATCAATTAAAACTTTATTACATAACTTAATTATTAATTAAATCTAATTAACTCTAATTAATTTAATTAATAATTACATATCCATGGCAACGTTTCAATTAATATCAGTTGACTAATAACTAACTATAATTTTGCAAGTTAAAAGTCAACTATAATCTAGTACACAAATATTCATATTCATAGTTCAATAATAATAACTGGTTAATATTTAATAACAAGCTATATTGAGAATCTTATTAATAGATCACATTGATCATGATAATCGTTTCAAGTTAAAACTCTATCACATATAATCATATTGTCAACTCAATGAACATTAATTGATTAAAATCAATTATAATCCAAATCCAAAAATTATTATCTTTTACAAACTTCAATTAATAAATAATCTCTACTAGATTACTCTAATCGAATTAATTGATAGCTATTTAAACTATTTATATTATTATTTATTAATAATTTGTTAGACCCAACAAACATTAATAAATAATAAACTTATCAAAACTATAAATAATCGATCTAGAGAACCTTTACATAAACTTCATTAGCTAACTCTTAATATCATTAAGGTATATCAATAATACATAATGTATTAATCATAACAATAATTGAAATCGTAGCTATGTTATAACAAGGTCAAAATGTAACAATGACCCATTGTCCAATATCATTAAAATTTGCGTCTCTTAATAATCATCATTAAACATCTTTATAATTATCACCTCTTAACTATTTAATATATATTAAATAGTATTTAATATACATTATAAAAAGTCCACTATATAAAGTATATTAAAATCTTTTTTCTTTTAATTTTCTCTCATTTAAAAATTCATTTACTTAGATTGACTAATAATTAATTACACTTCTTCTACTATTAACTAATCTTAATTAAATTTGATTTAATTAGATTAGATAATAAACCATATAAAACTAATGCATATTAATAAGATTCTAATAAGGGAAGATTGCAATAATATTTTTAATTCATTCCATGCTTTGATATATTATTTTTGTGAAGTTTAAGCATAAAGAACTCTTGGTTATGAGAAATAGAGAAATATCTGTATTTAAATAAAATAGTCCTAGTACGAGGGCCATAACTCCCTAATGAACTATTGGCTCGGGTTGAAATTAAAATATGTTGGAGAGGGCCAAGTTGTGCCAATTCTGACTAGAGCGATCAAATAAATTCGTTCACGATAAAAAGTTATGAATGACTGAGTTCGGGTCTATCTAAGGGGCAGCGACAGGGCAATTTCTGATGAATTAAGAATTTTCTCTTAAATTAATTGTTCTCTAAATTTATCCAATAATTTCACTAATGGATTTGGCCAAAAATTTTGAAACCATTTTCAAATCTATTTCAATTTGATTCTAATTCGAACCCAAACCCGTTTAGATCTAATTTCTTCCTTAATTGGATCTAAGGTTTTTCTATTGTTTCCTTTGCAACCATACATATCTAGATTCCAATTTAATTGTAGATTCAATCACAAAGAGTATTCAAACACATATAAAAAACATGATGAAAACAAGAAGAGAAATAGTGCAAAGAGAGTATGCGAATATCACGAGTGCACTTGGACACTGATGCTAAATTTTTCATGCCTCAGAAATTTATAAAAAATCTCTTCTTTCTCCATCATTCGCAATTCCTCCAAGATCCAAGCCAACTGAATCCTTCAAATGCCTAGAAGTGCTAGAAGAAGCATAGAAGCATGTAGAAAATATATGAGCAAGTAGAAACATATGAGCATGAAGGAGCATATGAGCATGAAGAAGAATATGAGCATGTAAGCTTGAAGCTTCCATTTTTAGCTTGAAGCTTGAAGCTTCTATTAAGCTTGTCCAAACACACTAGGAGAGCCTTTATTTAAAGGCCTCTAAGATGCATCTAGAGTGTCTCTAGAAACAACTAGAAGATAAGCATGACAACCAAGCATGGGTGTTCTCCAACCTTCTAGATAAGTTTTAAGGTTGTAGACACCATGTGCTCAAATAAAATGCTAACTTCTAAGTGTAGACAACTTGTGCATTCTTAGAGTAGAAACCCCTATGTTGTCTACATGAAAACTCTCGAGAATTTGCCAACTCCTATGTGAGAAAATATTAATATAATATTTAATTTACTCTTTCCAATTTAATTTATTTATTTATTAAATCTCATGTACAAACTTTAATAATTCTACTATTCAATCTTAATATATTTATATTTTTAGTCACATAAAATTTAGAATCTTTTAATATATTTTTCACTTTTAAATTTCATTTTCCAAAACTTAATTGCTAAAATATTTATTAGCTTTAATAATAATATTATTTAGTGATTTATTTAAAAATGAGCTTCAATATATATTATTATTAAAATAAATATTGTCATATTCCAACTTTTAAAGTTTAATTATTTAATTTAATTAATTTCTCAATTAATTAAATAAAATAAATATTAAAATATTATATTAATTTTTTATTAAATTAAACTATTAATTAAATCTTTTAATTAGGCTTAATTAATAGAAAATACATCAAAGACTCATAAGGTAAAAATATGAAAACCCATCATAGCCAAAATACATACAAAATTGAATCAAGGGTTCATATCACGAATTACGTCATCCAACGTATTCGGAAGGTACTCAACTCAGATACTTGTCCTAATTTTTCAATTAGGACAAATGGCTTAAAAGGTTGGGATTTGAACTTGAGAATCCATCTCCCCTCTCTTATCATTGAGATAATGTGATAGGGTACGCTCATCCTGGCAATTCAGGGAAGTCGATACCCGATACTTTCAACTTGCATAAAAATTATGCATGTACAAACACAATATATACTAAACTAAATAGACAATGGAAAAAAGTGGTGCATCGTGTAGATTCCGACTAGCAGGTGACTACGACTCCCTTCCTTAACCACATCAGACATGCCATACAAAAGCAAACACACAAAGCAAACACGCACACCATACACATGCAAGTATGGGGTAAGTATCCATAAGAAAACACATATGATAATAAATCATCTTACTAATCATCATTAATAACTGAAAGCAATGTAATGATCATCATGCATACATGAAATATAAAGTCTAAGTGATCTCATCACATAATAAACTGAATCCATAGCACAATATCTGATAATCTCAAAAGAATGCTGCTAACCAATAACATAAAACTAGCCTTAAAAGAGTTCAACAATGATAACAAAATACGAATCAGGGGCAGGCACTACATCCACCCCCCCTTGGATTAGGCTTACTCCTGGAAGCCTACAAGAATGAGAAACTAAGATACTCACTATGTGGGTCCCATTGAACCCTTTTCCTTTGTAGGGAGACATGATTCCACTAAAGATATTACAACACTCTTAAAACAATATGATTTTGGTTTAATGGTAAATCGAAAACCATATCAATCCAACATTCATTCTTTTAACAGCTACTGAAATAGATTCCTTAATACATTCTAAACAAGAGCAACTTAATGCTTGCAAAGATATTCAAGGGCATATTACCTTACAACATAGATGAAAGATACATGTTTTGCAACTATAATAAGTTTCAATTTTTCAGTTTTTCCCATGTTTAGGTTTAAGTAAAATTTTCAATTTTGAAAGCTAAGTGTTGAAGTATGAAAAATATGCAAGTGATAGTTTAAGTTTTGTTTCGGTTCACCTAGTTTCAAGTTTTTAGTTTAAAAAAAATACACATGATAGTTCAAAATTTTTATTTTGTTCAAATAGTTAACAACTAGTGGCATTCAAATATACCCAGAGCTCCCAATGTTGAAACTCGGGCTTTGATACCAAATGTAATGCCCCGCCAAGGGATCCAAAGAATTACACCAAGTTTGCCAAATATTTTTTTTTTTTAACATGAAAGATAAACCATTCACAACACTTGCGGAAGTAATAGTAAAATCCAACTGAAAGAAACATAACACAACATAACAGATTACATTCTTTAAAGATCCCTTAACATTGAATTACATCTAATCATAACTATTCATCTAACATCACATCTTTATGAAATAACAATGATACATCCAACATTCTTAAACCATATACAAGTGTCCTTTTATAATTATATTTCAAATTGCTCAATCATCCACCATACATATCACAGGGTATGAAAAACTTAAAAGAATAAACATGTGTGAAATAAACTACATCATCATCCAATATTGATCTATGATGCAATTAAAGTAAATGAAACCACATATCATACATGATACATCATTAGCATAAAGATATAAACATCCATCACAAAAGATAACCATACATCACAAACATAAATAATTAAGTGCACGGTTCCTCCCAACCGTAAATAGAATCATTAGACCATCATGGATCCTAGCCATCCCTCCGTGCATAACATTCCAAAGCACCGAAGAGATCATCGGTATTAACATAGTAGGAATGTCACTCTTAAAACATCTTACTAACATGCAAAGAAAAGCATAAAATAACATCATCTAACATATGCAAATCATCAATACAAGAATACACCAGTAAATACATCCATCATAAGGTATTTCATCTATCATAATACTTCCAAGAATAGAATGAAGATAAATATCAACCAAGAATGCATTAGCCACAGTGTCTCGGACGGATCTCAAATGATAAGAGTGAAAAAACACTACCACCTGACTGCATGGAACCTAAGTGGTCCACTCCCACCATGCTGAGTAGATAATCTCAAGTCCCAAACAGGCTATCAAAACCACATAACATAAATCTCTATAAGTCCAAGAATCCTAAAAGTATACTACTCAAAGGTTCCAACATACACAAAATCGACATCTAATTCCCAGAGGCACACAATGACATGTAGGAAACCTACTATGCAAGTGGGAAAGTGTCATCGCATCTATCACGTACAAGTTACCTTGGCAGTTAGCTAAACTTCACAGGTCCATACTGATCTCATGCGGCCACTAGTATCCTCTCATACTAACGAGGCATACTATGGAATGCACGGTCGCAACCATGCATTCTCACTACTCCCATCCTAACCTGTGCAAGCACTGAAGGCATGGGCGAGAACCAAAACAATTATTTTTTTAGGTTCATTTAATCCCCATTTAGTGTGTAAATATTATCACTTATTAACCAAACTTACAATGAGTTACCCTAGCAATCACTTAGGGCCCCAACCCCTATTGCAAGCCACTTCTCGACACTACAAGTAGATTACCTACCTTAAGTTCATAGAATCATAAAATCACCACAGTCCTGTACAAGCGACTGCAAAGAAAATTCAAAAGATAATCCATAAAAAGAATCTTCAAATATCCACAATATAAGCATCAAATATCCATAATAAGAATCATCAAATTTCCAAGATAAGAATTATCAAATCTCCATGAGCATCTGAAAAGCATCCATAGAAAATCATGACCATAATAGCTCTCTATTGGCAACTGAAGACATCACTGATAATCAAAAGTATCCATTGGTTCTCAATAACCAAAATATATCTCAAAATCATACTGATCGAAGACTCCAAAATGGTTGAGTCAAACATGTCACAACATGACATTATCAAGAAATAAATTCACATTTTAGTCTTATCATGGCGACTAGAAAATAATCCAAGGATAACTGATCGATGAATAAAAAATGATTAGCTGAAGTGTCTCAGATACATATATCTCAGCTTCACACATGAAGACTGATGAACAATAACAATCAGTAATCATATCCAATACATAGAGCATTCCATCACATTACCATGGTTGGGTTTAGAAAGATCGAAACCAAATAAGTTTAACATGCCATCACATCTCATAACCCCCGAGCCTTTGGTAACAACCTAGGACTGGTCAACATTAGTCAACCCAAAACTCAAAATAAAAAGCATATAGAATACACGATGCAAACACATGTTTTGGTTTTGCTATATTACATAGTTGAATCAAGTGTAGGGGTATCACTTTTCTATTTGCAAGTATACTTCAAGTGTCTTAAGTTTAATCATTTGACCTACAAGTCAACCCATTTTTTTTTCGATAGCATTATTCTTCCATTATTAAGAATTACATTCTAAGAATAACTTAAGGATAAATATTTACTCATTAAATAATTTGTTTTATTTGCTAAGATCCATAGTACTAATTGGATAACTCTTCCTTAATGTTACTTCTACATTTTAACATAATCAAAGGATCATTATTCATTCATTCATAAAAGAACCAATTATCAATCTTCGAATAAGAAGATTATAAAATGATCAATTTAATCAATCAATTAACATAGGTACACCATTCATGACGTATTAACATTCTAATAATTCTCAATTAAATATTACTAAGTCTCACTATTAAAATATTTAAGGTCATTATTCAAATTATGAGAGTACGACTTGTCAACTTCGATGTAATTACTTAACAACTTCACTAAAAGAATCGATATTAGCATATCAATTAAAATTTTATTACATAACTTAATTATTAATTAAATCTAATTAACTCTAATTAATTTAATTAATAATTACATATCCATGGCAACGTTCCAATTAATATCAGTTGACTAATAACTAATTATAATTTTGTAAGTTAAAAGTCAACTATAATCTAGTACACAAATATTCATATTCATAGTTCAATAATAATAACTGGTTAATATTTAATAACAAGATATATTGGGAATCTTATTAATAGATCACATTCATCATGATAATCGTTTCAAGTTAAAACTCTATTGCATATAATCATATTGTCAACTCAATGAACATTAATTGATTAAAATCAATTATAATCCAAATCTAAAAATTATTATCTTTTACAAATTTCAATTAATAAATAATCTCCACTAGATTACTCTAATCGAATTAATTGATAACTATTTAAACCATTTATATTATTATTTATTAATAATTTGTTAGACCCAACAAATATTAATAAATAATAAACTCATCAAAACTATAAATAATTGATCTAGAGAACCTTACATAAACTTTATTAGCTAACTCTTAATATCATTAAGGTATATCAATAATACATAATGTATTAATCATAACAATAGTTCAAATCAGAGCTATGTTATAACAAGGTCAAAATGTAACAATGACCCATTGTCCAATATCATTAAAATTTGCGTCTCTTAATAATCATCATTAAACATCTTTATAATTATCACCTCTTAACTATTTAATATATATTAAATAGTATTTAATATACATTATAAAAAGTCCACTATATAAACTATATTAAAATCTTTTTTCTTTTAATTTTCTCTCATTTAAAAATCCATTTACTTAGATTGACTAATAATTAATTACACTTCTTCTACTATTAACTAATCTTAATTAAATTTGATTTAATTAGATTAGATAATAAACCATATAAAACTAATGCATATTAATAAGATTCTAATAAGGAAATATTGTAATAATATCTTTAATTCATTCCATGCTTTGATATATTATTTTTGTGAAATTTAAGCATAAAGAACTCTTGGTTATGAGAAATAGAGAAATATCTGTCCTTAAATAAAATAGTTCCAGTACGAGGGCCATAACTCCCTAATGAACAGTTGGATCAGGCTGAAATTGAAATATGTTGGAGAGGGTCAAGTTGCGCCGATTTTGACTGGAGCGATCGAATAAATTCGTTAACGATAAAAAGTTATGAATGATTGAGTTCGGGTCTATCCAAGGGGCAACGACAGCGCAGTTTGTGAGGAATTAAGAATTTTCTCTTAAAATAATTGTTCTCTAAATTTATCCAATAATTTCACTAATGGATTTGGTCAAAAATCTTGAAACCATTTTCAAATCTATTTCAATTTGAATTAAGAATTTTCTCTTAAAATAATTGTTCTCTAAATTTATCCAATAATTTCACTAATGGATTTGGTCAAAAATCTTGAAACCATTTTCAAATCTATTTCAATTTGATTTTAATTCAAACCCAAACCCATTTAGATCTAATTTCTTCCTTAATTGGATCTAGGGTTTTTCTATTGTTTCTTTTGCAACCATACATATCTAGATTCTAATTTAATTGTAGATTCAATCACAAAGAGTATTCAGACACATATAACAAACATGATGAAGACAGGAAGAGAAGTAGTGCAAAGAGAGTATGCGAATATCATAAATGCACCTGGACACTGATGCTAAATTTTCCATGCCTCATAAATTCATAGAAAATCTTTTCCTTCTCCATCATTCGCAATTCCTCTAAGATCCAAGCCAACTGAATCTTTCAAATGCCTAGAAGTGCTAGAAGAAGCATAGAAGCATGTAGAAAATATATGAGCAAGTAGAAACATATGAGCATGAAGGAGAATATGAGCATGAAGAAGAATATGAGCATGTAAGCTTGAAGCTTCTATTTTTAGCTTGTAGCTTGTAGCTTCCATTAAGCTTGTCCAAACACACTAGGAGAGCCTCTATTTAAAGGCCTCTAAGATGCATTTAGAGTGTCTCTAGAAACAACTAGAAGATAAGCATGACAACCAAGGATGGGTGTTCTCCAACCTTCTAGATAAGTCTTAAGGTTGTAGACACCATGTGCTCAAATAAAATGCTAACTTCTAAGTGTAGACAACTTGTGCATTCTTAGAGTACAAACTCCTATGTTGTCTACATGACAACTCCCAAGAATTTGCCAACTCTTATGTGAGCAAATATTAATATAATATTTAATTTACTCTTTTCAATTTAATTAATTAATTTATTAAATCTCATGCACAAACTTTAATAATTCCACTTTTCAATCTTAATATATTTATATTTTTAGTCACATGAAATCTAGAATCTTTTAATATATTTTCCACTTTTAAATTTCATTTTTCAAAATTTAATTGCTAAAATATTTATTAGCTTTAATAATAATATTATTTAGTCATTTATTTAAAAATGAGCTCCAATATATATTATTATTAAAATAAATATTGTCACATTCCAACTTTTAAAGTTTAATTATTTTATTTTCAAATTTAATTATTTTATTTAATTAATTTTTAAATTAATTAAATAAAATAAATATTAAAATATCATATTAATTTTCTATTAAATTAAACTATAAATTAAATATTTTAATTAAGATTAATTAATAAAAAATACATCAAAGACTCATAAGGTAAAAATATGAAAATCTATCATAGCCAAAATACATACAAAATCAAACCAAAGGTTTATATCACGAATTATGTCATCCAACGTATTCGGAGGGTACTCAACTCAGATACTTGTCCTAATTTTCTAATTAGGACAAATGGCTTAAAAGGTTAGGATTTGGACTTGAGAATTTATCTCCCCTCTCTTATCATTGAGATAATGTGATAGGGTACGCTCATCCTGGCAATTCAGGGAAGTCGATACCCGATACTTGCAACCTGCATAAAAACTATGTATGTACAAACACAATATATACTAAACTAAACATGCAATGGCAGGAAGTGATGCATCGTGTAGATCCCGACTAGCAAGTGACTATGACTCCCTTCCTTAACCACTTTATACACGCCATACAAAAGCAAACACGCAAAGCAGACACGTACACCATACACATGCAAGTATGGGGTAAGTATCCATAAGAAAATACATATGATAATAAATCATCTTACTAATCATCATTAATAACTGAAAGCAATGTAATGATCATCATGCATACATAAAATATAAAGTTTAAGTGATCTCATCACATAATAAACTGAATCCATAGCACAATATCTGATAATCTCAAAAGAATGCTGCTAACCAATAACATAAAACTAGCCCTAAAAGAGTTCAGCAATGATAAAAAAATGCGAACCAAGGGCAGGCACTATAGTACATGCATGGATTTTATGTAGGCTGTAGGTACCGGGTATCGACTTTCTTGAATTGCCAAGATGAGTGTACCCTATTGCATTATCTCAATGATAAGAGAGGGGAGATAAATTCTCAAGTCCAAATTCCAACCCTTTAAGCCATTTGTCCTAATTAGAAATTAGGATACGTATTTGAGTTGAGTACCTTTCGAATACGTCAGATGATGTAATTCGTGATATTAACCCTTGGTTTGATTTTGTATGTATTTTGGCTATGATGGATTTTTTGTATTTTATTATATGAGTCTTTGGTGTATTTTCTATTAATTAAGCCTAATTAAAAATATTTAATTAATGGTTTAATTTAATGAAAAATTAATATGGTATTTTAATATTTATTTTATTTAATTAATTGGAAAATTAATTAAATAAAAAGAATTAATTTGGAGATAAAAGTTATAAGTTTAAAGTTGGAATGTGATAATATTTATTTAAGTCAATAAATATTTTAGCAATTAAGTTTCGAAAATGAATTTAAAAGTGGAAAAGATATTAAAAATTATTAAAAGATTATAAGTTGCATGGTGTGTGCATGTGATTAAAATATAAATATATTAAGATAAAACAAGTGGAGTTATTAAAGTGAGTGCATAAGATTTAAAAATTAATAAATTATATTGAAAAGAGTAAAGTGAATATTAAATAAATTAATGTGCATTATTTTAATATTTAGGAGTTTGCGAATTCTAGGGAGTTGTCATGTAGACAACATAGGAGTTTGTACTCTAATTGTGCTCATGTTGTCAACAACACAGGGGTTAGCACACAAATTAAGCACATGGTGTCTACAACCTTATAACTCATCTAGAAGGTTGGAAAAGACTCATGCTTAGTTGTCAACACCTTCTAGTTGTTTCTAGAGACATTCTAGGTGCTTCCTGAGAGTTCTTTATATAGAGGCTCTCCTAGTGTGTATGGACAAGCTAAAAGGTATTCGAGAAGCTCATATGCTTCTACAAGCACTTCTAGTCACTTGGGGGTTTCGGTTGGTTGATTCTTGGAGGAATGGCGAATGTTGGAGAAGGAAGGGATTTTTCTATGAACTTCTGAAGCATAGCAAATTAGCATTAGTATACAAGTGCACTCGTGATTTTCGCATATTTCATTTGCACTCTTTCTCTTTCTGTCTTCATCGTGTCTGTTATATGTGTTTGAATATACTCCATGAATGAATCTTCAATCTTGAAATTGAAATCTAGATATGTATGTTAATTTTTATTTGGTTGCAAAGAAAACATTAGGAAACCCTAATTTTATTTATGAAGGAAATTCATCACAAACTGCCTTGTTGTTGCCCCTTACATAGACCCGAACTCAGACATTCATAACTTTTTATGTAGAGCAAATTTATTCAATCGCTCTAGTCCGACTTGGCACAACTTGGCCCTCTCCAACATATTTCAAATTCAGCTCAATCTAACGGTTCATTAGGGAGATACGGCCCTCGTACTGGGACTGTTTTATTCAATGACAGTCATTCCACCATTTTTCATAACCAAGAGTTCTTTGTGCTTAAACTTCACAAAAATAATCTATCAAAGCATGGAATGAATTAAAAACTAAATCAACATAGATCTAAGACATTTATAATCAAGATTTGGAAATTGATTTGGGTTTGGATTCGAATAAAAGTAGAATCTTATTAATATGCATTAGTTTTATATGATTTATTATCTAATCTAACTAAATCAAATTTAATTAAGATTAGTTAATAGTAGAAGAAGTGTAATTAACTATTAGTCAATCTAAGTAAATAGATTTTTAAATGAGGAAAAATTAAAAGAAAAAATATATTAATAAGTGGAATTAAATAATTTAATTATTAATGAGATTGATTTACTTAAAATCAATGAGGATTATTGTCCTTGAAGTGTTTAAAGGAAATTGTAAACTAATTATTAGAAAGTTGATAAGTATTATCTTTTGAATAATGTGAATGATTTTATCTAAAAGTCAATGGGAACTAGTTCAATGATTTAAATAAGTTAATAATTATATTTGACTATTTTAGAAAATTATTTTAAAACAATGGAGGGATAATTCTATGTTGAGTTGGAAATTAAATGTAGAATCTTATACAATTGACGTATACTTGACACAAAAACTGAAACCTCATATTTGGCTTAACCATGTGATCACAAAAGTAAACTAAAATATGTGTTTGTATCTTGTTGTTTATGCTATCCATGTTTGGGGTTTGGATCGTCGTAGAGTGTTGACTAGTTAGAATGTTTACCAGAGGCTTGGGAGTTATGCGAATGTGAAGGCATGTTGATGTTATTTGGTCTTGATTCTTTTAAAACCCAACCATAGTAATGTGATGGCATGCTCTATGAGATGTTTGTATTTACTAATTGTTATTGCTTTCCAATTTTCTTGTGTGAAGCTGAGATGTATGATTATGAGATACTTGACATAATCATTTTTGAGTTATCGATTAGTTATACTTGGGTTACTTTCTAGTCACCATGATGGGACTAAAGTGCTGATTTATTTCTTGATGATGTCATCTTGTCATGTTTTGACTCAACCATTTTGGAGTCTTCAATTAGTATTGCTTTGAGATACTTTTTGGTTGCTTGTTAAGAACCAATGGATATTGTGATTCATATTGGAGATTATATTTATGAGGTTTATTTTGTGGAGCTTTTATGTGTTTTTAGATGAGAGAACCATCTTACTATCAAGTTTCCTGTTAAGGAACCGAGTTTGATTTTTATAAGTGTTGTGGTATGGGACACAACTATGGATTTATGTGCTTAGGAGAGGTTATCTAGGTACATGATTGTGGGAGTGGCTTGCATAGGGGTCAGGGGCCCAAAGTGGTCAGTACCAGGGTAACCTAATGCAAGTTATGTAATAAGTGATAATCTAGTAATTAAAATTTATGGGGGGAAACACACTAAAAAGATAAGTTAGAGATATTTGATCCACCCATGGCTTGAGTGCTTGTATAGACTAAGGATGGGAATGGGATGAGTGCCTCGTCTTCTTGAGAGGGCTTTTTGATTTTCATATGTGCCACGTTGAGGGTCCGAGGTTCAGAGTAACCAGTCTAGGGTAACTCAACGCTTGAGGGTCCGGGGTCTAATGAGAGACCAGTCTAGGGTAACTCAAGCAGCCATGTGATGACACTCCCTAGTATGTAGCTTGAGTCTCCTCTGTAGATTTTGTGTACCTCTGGTGGTGTACTTATTGTTGTGCCTCTGAGATTAGATGTCAATTTTGTGATTGGAACTTTTGAGTTAGTATACTTTTAGGATTCCTAAATTTAGAGAGTATTTGTGCTATGTGATTTGATAGCCTATTTGGGACTTGAGATTATCTCCTTAGCATGGTGGGAGTGGACCATTTAGGTTCCACACGGTCGAGTGGTAGTACTTTTTCACTCTTATCATTTGGGATTCATTTGAGACACCGTGGCTGATACATTCTTTGTGGTATCTATCTTCATTCTATTCATGGATTATGATGGTGAATACGTATCCTTACATTGATGATCTGCATATATTAGATGATGTTATTTTATGCTTTACTTTGCATGATTAGATTACTTTCTGCATATGATGTAGTATGTTAATACCAATGATCTCTTTGATGATTTGGAATGTTACGCATGGAGGGATGGATAGGACCCATGATGGTCTAATGATGCTATTTACGGTTGGGAGGAACCATGCATTTAGATAGTTATGTGTAGTGTTTATGATTTATGGTTATCTTTTACGATGGATGTTTATATCTTCTATGATGATGTATCATGTATGGTATTTGGTTTCATTTACTTTGTTGCATCATGGATTAGAATTAGGATGGTGATGTAATTTATTCTCACAGATGTATATTCTTTTAAGCCTTTCATACCCTGTGACATGTGCAGTGGATGATTGAGCATTTGTAAATATAAATTATGAACAATGAACTTTTCATTATTATTTTATGTGGATGTAGTATTAGATGGATTCATTAATAATAGTTAATTTAGATGTGATTCAACATTAAGAATCCTTAAGGAATGTAACCTGTTATGTATGCTATGTTTACTTTCACTTGTATTGTTGCTATTGCTTTCGTTACTATGTATAAGTTGTAAATGGTTTTAATTATCATGTTTTAAAAAAAAATGCTACCAAACTTAGTGAAATTTTAGGTTAATTCTTTAGATCCCTTGGTGGGGCATTACAAATTTATATAATAATTTAACCCAAAACATTATTAACTACATATTTAATAAAATAATATACCCTACTACTAATCAGGTGCCCAACTTCCATTTTTCAATTATTTCCTACTACCCTCTACCTCCTAGCACCTACCCCTATCCCCTCCCCAGGAGACTACACCAAGACCAAGGCACCTTATCCTAGGATGGGCTCATTTCCTCCTTCTAATGGTGGAGGCACCTAAGGAAAGGGTCCCTGACATGTGACAGGGAAAAAGGACACCTCATAATGCACCCAAGTCTTTTCTAAAAGGTGTAAGGTGCTTAGGAGGGTGGGGACCACTGTCCCTCTCACTTGCTTGAATTTTTTGACTTTTCTTTACTCTTAGAAATGTTGCCTGGGTCTCATTTCTTTTCGTATTAGTGTTTAAGTTTTTTTTTCTTTATTTAATTTTTAAATTTTTTTTGGATGGTATCAATTATGGGTACAATCATGACATTGCCTCTTCTAAGTGTAGATTGGTGACATAATATCACAAGATTTCCATGGAAGTTTTAGCATGTGTAGTCATATAAATAAATGGGATGGTTATTGGTCCTATCTTCCTAATTCTCTTATTATCCTATGGTTTGCTTCTTTCCTCATAGGTCGAGACCCTAGGCATAAGCTTTTGAATATTATATTAGTATGTAATAGGTAGGAGTTTTAATTTCTTATCCTCATACAAATTCCAGAGAAGAAAAGGTGCACCAACACCATGCTTTCTATTATAGATTTTAGAATATGTATTACATTGGAGTTAATTCATTCTTCACTACTATGGAATTTAGAAAGTTTCTTAAGTGATAGGTCAGTGTTACTATAGTCTATTGAAGCATTGGTATTATATGACTTAAATTTAACACTCAAATGTACAAACCCAAATTTAAAAGTTTTAAAATCATGCACTAAGTTTCTTCTCATTGAAACAAAATGAATCATTTTTCAAGTAGACATATGTACAAAAGCAATAATGGAACCCTCATCCTCATTAAATTAATTGCAAAATCTAAATTTTACAATGATCTCACTGCTCCTACTTTAACACATATTTCATGGACTCTCTCTCACAAGAAATTTCCACAACTTTACTATGCATTAAATTTCATGAATCTACTTATGTACAAGAGCTATCTACAACATGAATTTCCAAAAAGATGATATACATCCCTTACATGAACCATTTCTATCTTCTTATAAAAAAATGAAGATGCTATATTCTTTCTTCACAATGCCAACTACATACATAACATAGCTCATATTTTACATATCCACAATGGTATAACCTCAGGTTTAATTTTCCCCTTTACATTTTAGAGAACATAACAATGAGGATTTAACCATCATAAATCATAAAAAAATGACATAAAAAGGATGAAATAATCACAATACTTGATTCTTCAACTATGTCAAGGGAAAACCATAACTTCTTCATGATGTTCATTTTCACAACTTGCACAAAACAACACAAAATTGGGAACCATGGAGGTTCACCTCCCATCCTAAGTTTCTATGAAGCCACCCACCAAGCAAGGGAAAAAAAGCCCAAATGGGATACACACACATAACATTTGCATACAATCACACAACACAACACATAAAAATTGCTTCCATGGCTTGCACATTGATTCACCATTGGAATCATGAATACATTGGGTGAATGTGGACTCTTCAAAGAGAAGAATGTCATATCCATAATATGAATATCAAATTGCATTTCCATTTTTTTCCTCTCAAGGCTATCATAAATTCTCCTCCTTACACAAATCCCTTATATCTCCCAAAACATAAAAGGCATATGGCTTCAATGGAGCCCATACTCTATGAGAAAAAGAACAACTCCTCATCATGAGGTAAATTTTTTGAACTAAAATGTTGAGCCCAACTAACCCTTTCACCCAAGGCTTCTCTTCCATCCCAAGGGTGAGTGAATCCTTCAAACCCATTAGTAAATTCAACATTCAAAACAAAACAAGGAGATCAAGGAAGAAAACCAAGAAAATACATAAAGCACAACACATACTCACAACACAATACAAATATTTACAACAATACTACATGTTTTTAGATTCATTATGCAATGCTAAAATGGTCATGGTTTGAGCACCAACCTTGGTCCAAGAAAAATGACAATGATAGTTGATGAAGAGCTCCCTTAGCCTCCCTCCAAAACCCTAACTATCTCTAAATTTAGAGAGTGGGTGAACACCCCTCTATTTTGTCCAAGTCTCCCTAAAAAGGCTTTCCCACTATCTATTTTAGCAAAAACACCAAGCCACTCCTTCTTACAAATTTGTTCCCCCTAAGTTTTCTATTTTTGACTTAGTGGAAACATGGGGAAGAACTCATGTGACAACTCCATTTTCGAATTGGTGGAAGAATGCATTGGTAAAGGCCCCCCTAGGCTATCTAGGCATTAATATGGTCAAAATTAGGCCCCTAACATGTTATACTATCATATGGGTAGCTTATTTTCACACAAAGGGTACTTTGGGACCACCTAATAACCCTTCAAAACCCTAGTCAAGTATAAATTCGAATTTGCCTTTGATAATGACTCATCCTATCCCTTGTCAAGTGGGTTTACTTAATCTTTAACAAGGTAATTAGTTTTAGGGTAAAATGCTACCATGACCCACCCTAGGTGACATGTCATTAACACACAACAATCTACAAGTGTCAAGTGACACATTAAAGCACATTACACACCATCATGATATGTCCATAATGCATATTTGATATTAACATTTTCACACACATAGAAGCTTACATTTACGAAATAAAATACATCACAATGAGGCTTTTGAATCTTCCAAAGATTCACCTTTGCTAAACCATGTTTTTCATGGGTTTGGACCTTGTTTCTCCAATAATTTCCATGGTTCCACTTCCTACACACTAAACTCAAGAATTAGTATTCCAAAGAAGATCACATAAAATAGATATCATATATGCATACCAATTCCAATGTTACATAATCCATTTTACATAATTCAATTAAATTTCTTTTCTTAATCATTTCAAATAAAACATTTCAAATCATAAAAATATCAAAATTTGCATATCTCATTTAATCATAAATCAACATAATAACATTAACAGTTTGCATCACATCATAATCTAATTTCTATCTTACCATGTGTAAAATTGCATCTATATTTGTTCAATCATCCCATATACAATTTTTGGTTCTTAATACATATCATAGATGGAAAGCACTATTGTAAAGGCCAAAATCAATATATAATATAATCCACTATCCATCTAAGTCTTGAATAAATGTCAAAATATCCAAATCCTAAGTATTAAAATTTAAGTAAAATATCTATGCTATGATGGGTTGGGGCGAGACCTCAAACACAATGAGCATCTCGATGGTCCCTCAAACCCCATTTTCTTAAATCTATTAGCTATTAATATTCTCTTTTGAAAAAAAACCCATAAAAAGATCCCCACTTTTGGAAAATAGGCTAAATCTTAATATAACTTGAGAGGCACATTAATATTCTCCCATCTTTGTGAGTTGATTATAAGATCATACCCTTTCTTCACATTATACAACCCTTCCTTTTAAGCCCCTCATATGAGTCTATCTTCTCCATTCTTATGATTGACCTACCACTAACTAAGTAGATGCTCAAAGGTTTCTTTTTCTTTGGTTGTCAAATATATACACTCTAAAGATTTTCACATCCAAATTTCCTCCCCATTCACCCTTTTGAGTTGCTTGTAATTGTCTACCTTCTTTCCCTATAGATTAACTAATGTATTTTTAATATGTGCTGGAACATAATTATATCTCTCTGACAACCAGTTAGAAGGGGGCATACCATCAGACATCTTTGAGTCCTCAAAGCTGGTTGATCTATTTCTCTATCAAAATAGGATGAGTGGCATGATACCTTCTTCTATTAGCAATCGATATCGTCTTAAGTGGCTAGACATATCAAGAAATTCACTGATGAGTATGGTGCCAGAGATTTGGGGAATAATAGGCAACTCCTAGACATATCTCTATTAAATAATAGGCTAGAAGGAAAGACATCTTCTCAAGTAGCCATGCTCAAAAGACTTTCCATTGCATTCAATTTGTCAAACAATCTAAATAGTTCAATAGTAGATGCCAACAAAGATTGGAAGTATGATGATGGTTCAAGCCATAGATCTCTCCCAAAATAGACTTCAATGGGTCATTCCAAAAGCTATAGAAGGTTGTGCTAATCTTAGGTTCCAAGATCTTTTTGATAGTATGTTGTTAGGATAGATTCCTACCTCTCTTCATAGCCTTGGAAGCTTAGCTCTTTGCTAAATTTGTCCTACAATTCTCTACAAGGCTCAATTCCTGAGGACATTGGGAAATTAAAGTTTTTTGAGAGGCTCAATTTATTTACCAATAATATTTGTGGAGAAATTCATTCAACTATGAAAAGTTTGAGTGCCATGACATTTCTCAACCTCTCCTACAACCAATTGATGGGATAATTGCCCAATATGTCCCACATGTTCACCACATAGTCTTTTCTCAAAAATAAGAATCTATGTGGAAAAATCCTCCAAAAAATCTATCTTGAGAAATATAATTCCTTTGGTCATGGATTTCCCTACTTTTTGATTCCTCATATTTTGGTGGGCGCAGTCATACTTTCATATTTCATAGATGGGTGCTTGGTTTATTTCTTGTCAAGGTGTGGAAGAAAAAGCAAGGATGGGTATTGAAGGAAACTGCAGGGTTGATCGGTTAGCAAGGATTAAACTGCAAGAATTAAGAATTAGAATGGGTGGATTCTACCGAGAAAAAATCATGTACACAAGATCAATGAGTAAAGTGTCTATATGATGGAATTAGAGTAGCAATAAAAGTTGTGGATCCTAAGAGGCCTACTTTTGACATCTTCAAAAGAAAATTGCATAATTTAGGCAAGGTGGAAGCACACGAAATCTAGTACATGTGCTTGGCTACTTCTCCAACATAGAGATAAAAAATTTCATCTTTGAACTCATGGCTAATGGAAGCCTCAAGAACCACATTTGTGAATGAAATCTTTATCTAGTAAACCACATGGGTATTGCCTTGCATGTTGCTAATTGTCTAGTTTATCTGCATAGTGAATTTGAGAGTAGGTTTTGTATATTTCATTGCGAACTTAAACCTAATAAAATTATTCTTGATATAACATGGATGTGCATATATGTGACTTAGGAACATTGGCCATGATCTCTACTTAGTTGAACCACTCTCAACCTTGTTCCTTCAGGGGTACCATAGGCTATGTTGCACTAGGTGAAACATTATACCCATATTCTCTATCAACTATTTTAATAGGTTCTTTTCCATTCATAGTTGTATACATGATATATGTGTTCTTCATAGAGGTTCCATACAAAGGGAGGCTAATCTCAAAACTAAATGTGAACAACTATGGAATAGTGCTATTGAAAATGTTGATGGAAAAAAAATCCCACAAGCAGTTCAACAACAATTTAGTCATGGGTCCAACAAGCTCTTCTCTAGGAGACAATATAGGACAATATCAATCTCTTGCTCTTTTTGAGAATGAGTGATGACCCTTCCTCTGCTTCAAGCTCAACAAGAGTGAAACAACTTGAACAAATGTGAAGTCTTCTACAACTTGCTATTCATAGTACCAAATGCTTGCTCGATGAGTGCCCATCAATAAAGGAAGTATTGAATTGCCAAAATCATATTTCAAGAAATTATACTTCAATCAATTCAATGGAGATATCAACACCTATGCTTTTGATTACTGATAAACTGGATATTGATTTTTCTAGTTCCTCTACATCATTCTAGTTGTCAATATTTTCTCCTCTTTCTCCATCTGTTTCTTCTTAAAGTTGTACTATCATTCCATTCCCACCATAATTATTGACTTCATTACCTCTCTCTTACAAATAGTTATGCTACAAATATATGTAGAAATTATTTACTTAGATTCTTTCATTGGCATCATGCATTAATTAATTAATTTTCCTTGTTTGCTCAGGAAAAGAGAGAGCTTTTAAAAAGTAACACACATTGAGAAGTAGCTACTTCATAATGTATGTTAGTATATATAGTATTAAAATTGGTACATGTAAATTTTTTAAAAAAAACCTATAATAAAATATAATAACATAATAACCTGTGCTGCAATATAAGAAAATATGACAAAAAATAGAGCAAAATAGAGATATGTAACTCATAAACAAGAATATATTAATCTAATTTGTTTAGAACCATTAGAACTTTCAAATAGCTTCTAACTATGCAATGTATGTTTGTGCAAATTGCATATTTATAGAGGTAATACAAGGATCTAGACAATTTTCTTCTAGAATATTCTACATCCTAGAATTTTACTCACAATCTGGAATATTCCATAGAAGACTCTAGAAATCACAATCTAGAATGTTCCATAGAAGACTCTATAAATTTTATCTCATCCAAAACCTTCTAGGAAATCTTAATGTTCCTAACATCCCCCCTTTAAGATTAGTTAGAAGAAGATAAAAGAGGAGGAGAACATTAAATTACTATCCCGCCTTAATGTTCACCTTAATCATGCCCAACATATCTCATTGTTGGAAATATAAGAGGAGTAACTGAGAGGTGGGGGGGGGGGGGGGGGGAGGGGGAACAAGGGGTGAATCAATTACTACAAAAATAAATCCTAGATCCCTTAGATGTCAGCACAAAATAATCTCTAAAAATTGAACTCTGTCATTGCTCAATAAACACACTAAAAATGTTGTAACTCAATAAATACTGATAATACTCAACAAACACTTAACATGAAAATCTTAAGATGTTATCTATGATTACTTATTTCTTTAACTTAGTTTCAAACACAAAATAAATATCATGAACACATTTGACACCAAGATTTAATGTCAAAACCCAATTTGGGAAAAACCACCAATTTTGGCACAACTAGTTACTATTTTTCACTCTTCTGAAGTGAGCCCTATTAGGAGCCAACCCTGTTAAAGGTCAAAAAACACACTATTAGGTGTGAACCTATTAGAGGATTTAATCACCCTATTAGGAGTGGCCTTGTTAGAGGTCTTTAGACAATTCAATAGAAATGCCACCTTGTTAGAAGATTTACAAATAGCTATTAAGCCAACTTTGTTAAGAGATTTAGATCACTGCTACAATGGTTAGAGAGTAACAATGGTATGAACTAATTTTTGATGCAATTAAATTGCTAATTATGGATCTCAAATCTGGCTTAGTATACTTGATCCTTCTTGATTGAATATATCTTTTCAACTTCTCAAGGATATTCTTCTTATCCTTCTAATTCACTTCCTTTTAGCATCATTAAATCTTCAATTATCATCCATGCATTCACACACATATAATCCTCAACTTAAATTTATATTTATATCTTTCATATTGCCAAGTCAGCTATAATATAACTTAGAATAATTAATATTCATCTTCTAAGTCGGTTAGAACCAATAGATAAATCAATTGAACTCAATATGCCAAAACAAGAAAATCCTTCGTTAGTTGACCTTGCTTGGTAGACAATAACTTAGAAATGATTTTCTTGTGTTAACCAAGTGAACCCAGTAAAAAATGCATACTCACAAAGTTCCTTTGGTAACCGAGTGAGCTCAGTTAACACTCATCTTCTGTAGACTTAATCTTGGCACTTGAGTGAACTTGTAGATATTGACTTCTGAACTAGGAAAAATCTAGAATACTTAGTAGACATAGAAAATTGTCTTCAATGCCTGAGTGATATCGATTTACACTGACTGGTGATGATATGCCATTTTGTGTAACATCAAGGACAATACACAATTAATTAATTGTTTCAATAATCTCCCTCTTTGGTATTGATGGCAACACAACATGTCATAGTACAATGAAATTTTGGAGCAAGAATAAAGTAAGGAACATATCCTTAGTTTCAATCTAGGAGAACTCCCTCTATTAGTGTGAACTCTTTCTATCTTTAGTTTCTCCCTCTATTAGAAAACTTTGGTCTACTAGAAATTCTTCTGGTATCAAACTCTACTTTTGATATCAGACCAAGTTTATTCTCCCTCTTTGACATCTCTTTCTTTATACAAAATTTATATGACAACAAACTTCTTCACAAAATTTCTATGGGATATGATAGCAAACTTCTCCCTCTTTGACATCTCATGCCAAAGATAATAATTGATTAATATCGATGTACCTCAAGTACTGATTCATTTGCAATATACCTTTGTGAATATTGCACCAACTAATTGATCTTCAATGAGGCTCTAGTTGATGCATCACTAAACTTCATTTAGCGAGCTTTAGATAGGGGAATGACCCCTAGCTTACCACTTAGATACATAAATGCATCCTTAGGCAATGGCTTGGTGAATATGTTTGCAATTTGTTCTTTTGTATTCACATATTCCAACCTTACTTCTTTATGTTATATCAATTCTCTCAAGAAATTATATTTGATAGAAATGTGCTTTATTTTGGTATGCATCACTAGATTCTTTGATATATTGATTGCACTGAAGTTATCATAGTATATAACTACTAGATCCTTGATCTCTATCTTCATACCTACCATTAGTTGTTTGAACCAAACAATATTAGAACAATTGACTGCTGCTGCCACATATTTTGCCTCTGCTGTGGACTGAGAGATACAATTCTATTTCTTTCTTGTCCAAGACACTAGTCTTTTACCAAGAAAGAATTCTCCACCATTGATGCTTTTTCTATCATCAATACTTTCTGCCCAATCAAAATCTATGAATACTTTTAAATCTAAATTGCCTCCCATTTTGTACCATAAACCATATTCTTCAGTACCTTTTAGATATCTCATGATTCTTTTAGCTGCCATCATGTGATTTTATTTGGGATTTACTGAGTATCTTTCCACCATACCAATTTTTAATGCAATATCAGACCTTGTGTGCAATACATACTATAATTTTGCAATCATCGATCTATATGTGGTTTGATCTACCTCTTTGGAATCATCTTTTTTGGAAAGTTTATGTCTAGTAGACATAGGGGTTCCAACTAGTGTTGAGTCTTCCATTCCAAGTTTCTTTAGTATCTCCTTGATATATTTAGATTGAGTAATGTGGATACCATCTTTCTTCTATTGAATCTGTGATCCAACAAAGAATTTTATCTCTCCAAAATTGACATCTCAAATTATTTTCTCATTTCTTCTAAAAATGCATTGCACAAGTCATCATTTCCTATGAATAAAGTATCATGAACAAATGTTTCTATCAACACAATCTTTTTGTCTGGTCCTTCTTTGATATATAGACTGCTATTATCATTAGTTCTTTGAAAACTAATTTGTGTCAAGTAGTTATGAAGTCTTTCATACCAAGCTCTAGGAGCCTGCTTGAGACCATATAATGCCTTGTGTAATTTGCATACCATGTCCTTTTTGATAGGATCTACAAAACCTTTAGGTTGTTCAATGTAGACTTCCTCATTAAGAATTCCTTTCAATAATGCAGATTTTACATCTATTTGATAAACTTTAAATCCTTTGGGAGCTGCATATGCTAGTAAAGTTCTAACACCTTCTAATCTTGCAACAAGAGAATTTTTTTTACCATAATCAATACCTTCTAAACTTGATAATAGCCTTTACATAGCAACCTTTCTTTGTTGAAACTTTTCCATCTTCATTCAACTTGTTTTTGAATACCCACTTTGTGCTAATTACATTTTTATCCTTGGGTCTAGGAACAAGAGTCTAAGTTTTGTTCTTCTCTATCTGTTCTATTTCGTCATTCATTTCTTCAATCCAAATTTCATTAGCCAAATCATCTTTAATATTTCTAGGTTCAAATTTAGCAAGTAAACATGTACCTTTTAATTTTCTTCTTGTCATTGTTGCATCTAATTTGTCTCCAATGATTCAATTAGGTGCATGATGCCTTCTGACATATCTTGATAACACAAGCTCTTTGGATTTGGAATGAGTTTCACTAATTTCATCACGAGCTTTAGTATCAACCTTGAGTCCCACTATTTGTGGCTCGAGTCCATTAGACTTGGTTTGCTCTTGTAGTAGCTCAATAGCCTCTGACTGTGACTTAGGTCCTTGAAACTATGATTTGGGTTGCACTATTTGTAACTCAGTAGCTGTTGGAGATTTTGGGGACTCAGGAGGTGAAGAATCCTTTCTTTTAGATAGATTTGATAGGGTATTAGGTTCATAATAAATAAATCTTTTGTAATCCTTAGGCTCTTTGTTGCTTTCTTCTTTACTCTTTTCTGCAAACTCATCAATTCTCAAATGTGCACTTTCTATTATTTTATGAGTAGACAAATTCAAACACTTGTATGCTTTACTTCTGCAGGAATAACTTAGGAATATGCCTTAGTCACATTTGGCATCAAATTTTCCTTTCCTAGATTCCTTCAAGATATAACATTTGCTACCAAATACTTTCAAGTAACTTACATTAGGTTTGTAGCCATACCATAATTCATAAGGAGTCTGATTTGAGTCTTTCTTTAGCTGTACTTTGTTCAAAGTATGAACTATAGTGCTGATAGCTTCTTTCCAGTATTTGATTGCAATATTCTTTTCTATCATCAATGTTCTTGCACAATCCATGATGGATCTATCCCTTCTTTTAGCTATGCCATTCTACTAAGGTGTACCAGGAGTTGCTACTTGTCTTTTAATTCTTTTTTCAATGTAGAATTCATTAAAGTCATTGGAGCTGAATTCACCACCTCTGTTTGATCTTAAGCATTTAAACTTCTTTCTAGTTTCTTTTTCTACTCTTACCAAATACCACTTGAATTTTTGAAAAACTTCAGATTTTTCTTTTAGATACATCATAGTCATCATTCTAGAATAGTCATCAAAAAAAAGAATGAAAAATTTTCTCCACTTTAACTCTCTATTCTAATAGGTCCACATAAGTCTATATGCACAAGCTCTAAGACTTCTTTAGAATGCAGTTCTTTCTTTTTAAACTAGTCTTTCCCATCTTACCAATTTGACAATTTTTACATAGACCCATATTAGGTTTCCTCAAGCTAGGAATATCTCTTACTCTTATGTGTTTACTTATCTTAACTAGGTTATCAAATTTTAGATGACATAATTTTTTGTGCCATAACCGTCTTTCTTCTATTTGAGCAATAAAACATGAACTTTCACTGAGATCTAGATAGAATAGGTTACCTTTTGTTTGTTTTCTAGATCCAACCAAAATTTTCTTTTCCATCTAGTAGTTTGGCCTTCCTATTCATAAATTCTACCTTGAATCCAATGTTATTCAACTATTCCACACTCAGTAGATTATGCTTTAGTCCTTCAACCCAATAAGCATTATCACATATAAGTTCATTGGTTAATGAAATACATCCTTTTCCTTTTGTGCAACAAGGTTCATTATTTCCAAGTCTCACACTACCACCATCATAATATTCCATGTGTTCAAAATTTGATTTATCTCCAGTCATATGATGTGAGTAGCCACTATCAATAATTCTTGTATCATTTTTTCTAACATGAGAGATAAGTGCCATCTCATCTCCTTCATTAGATTCATATTTTACAACATTATATACCATTTCATCTTCACTATTATCAAAATCTTTAGCCATAAAAAAATATTTCTTACCTTTGTCTTTGTAGTTCTTGAATTCCTTCTTGCCTTTGTACTTATTATTTTTCTTTTCATCCTTCTTTTCTCTGTTTGGGCATCTTGTAGAAATGTGACCAACTTCTTCATAAGAAAAATACATTAGAGGAATCTTATCTTTGTACTTTCCTCTAACTTTGGAATATTTTCATGCAAGTAGGGCTTCAACAAATTCAAGATCATTGTCAAAACTTTCTTCTATTTCTCCTTCACTTCCTGATTGATTAGCCTTTGATTTCTTACTTTTCTTGTGTGAGATTTTGGCTTCAAATGCAGATTTAATACCTTTTGAGCTAGGAACATAGTTATCGTAGATATCCAACTAAAAGTTGTCAATCTTCCAACTAGAGCATCCAAAGTTATATTGCTATTGCTATTTGGATCATATCTCATCTCTTGAATAAAAGACACTCTAATTGCATAATGGGATGAAGATTTTTGAGTACCTTGCTTACAACTATTTTATCATCAATGTCTCCTCCAGATGCTTTGATTGCATTCACACTTGCTTTGATTCTTTCCACATATTTTACAATATTTTCATCTTCTCTCATTTTCATCTGATTAAATTATCCTCTGAGACTTTTTTCTTTATCTTTTCTTACATTGTCACCTCCTCCATAGATGTCTTTCAGTTTGATCCACATTGCATGAGTTGTAGTGCAATCTTTTACTTCATCAAATTCAACATAGTTAAGAGCAGATGCAATATCAATCATCATGATGTTATGAATTTTCCTTTCAGAAATATATTCAATTGATAATGTTCCAGTAGAAGTCTTGTATTTGGTATCAAGATACTTACAACTTGAATCACTAATAGTTGCTAGATGTAACCTCATAAGTCCTTGCCATGCTACAAAGTTGTCTCAGTTCAACCTGTGAATCTCTCTTTTGTAAGACATCCTGACCTTTATCTTAGGTCCTTGAAACCTTCCCTACAAGCATCGAATGCTCTGATACCAATTGTTGGAAATATAAGAGGAGTCACTGAGAGGGGAGGGGTGAATCAGTTACTAAAAAAATAAATCCGAGATCCCTTAGATGTCACTACAAAATAATCTCTAAAAATTAAACTCTATTGTTGCTTGGTAAAAACACTGAAAATGCTGTAACTTGGTAAATATTGAGAATGCTCAGAAAACACCTAACATGAAAATCTTAAGATGTTATCTATTATTACGTATTAATTTAACTTAGTTGAAACACATAAAAAATTAGCATGAACACATTTGACACCAAGATTTAATGTGGAAACCCAATTTGGGAAAAACCACCAATCTCAACTAGTTACTATTTTTTCACTCTTCTGAAGTGAGCCCTATTAGGAGCCAACCCTGTTAAAGGTTACAAAATACACTATTAGGTGTGGCCCTATTAGAGGATTTAATCACCCTATTAAGAGTGGCCTTGTTAGAGGTCTTTGGAAAATTTAATAGAAATGCCACCTTGTTAGACGATTTATAAATAGTTGTTAAGCCAACTCTATTAAGAGATTTAGATCACTGCTACAATGGTTAGAAAGTAACAATGATATGACCTGATTTCTAATACAACTGAATTTCTGATTACAAATCTCAATTCTAGGTTGTATACTTGATCCTTCTTGATCAAATATATCTTTTTAGCTTCTCAAGAATATTCTATTTATCCTTCTAATTCACTTCCTTTTAGCATCATTAAGTCTTCAATTATCTTCCATGCATTCACACACATCTAATCCTCAAATTGATCTTATATTATATCTTTTATATTATCAATTCAACTAGAATATAACTTAGAATAATTAATATTCATCTTCTCAGATGGCTAGAACCAACAGATAAATCAATTGAGCTCAATATGCCAAAACAAGAAAATCCTTTGTTAGCTGACCCTTCTTAGTAGACACTAACTTAAAAATGATTTTCCTATGTTAACCAAGTGAAATCGGTCAACACTGCATACTCCCAAATTTCTTTTGGTAACTAAGTGAGCTTGGTTAACACTGGTTCCATCCAACATTTCCTTCATTAATTGAGTGATCTTGGTTAACACTCATCTTTTGTAGACTTTCCTTTGGTGCCTGAGTAAACTCAGTATATACTAACTTCTGAACTAGGCAAACTCTGGAACGCTTGGTAAACACACAAAACTATCTTCAATACCTGAGTGATCTTGATTTACATTGAATGGTGATGATATGAAATTTTGTGTAACATCAAGGACAATACACAATTAATCAATTGTTTCAACAATCGTAACTTCAAAACTTTATCTTCAAGTATGCTCTTAGTAAATATATCAGCTATTTGATCTTTGCTTGGACAAAATTGGAGGTTAACAATATTTTCTTGAACAGGATCCTTTATATAGTGAACATCAATCTTAATGTACTTTATTTTAACATGGAATACAATATTATTTGCAAATTGTATAGAAATTTGATTGTCACAATACAAAGTAGTAACCAAAATTTGTGCAAATCCAAGCTCAAATAAAAGATTATGAATCCAAACTACCTCTTTTCTTGCTTCTTTTGTTGTTCTATATTTTGCTTCACATGAATATAGTGATGTAGTTTCTTGATTTTTTTCGCTCCATGTAATTCGACCTATTCTAAGATGAAAAATATAGCCTCATGTAGATTTTATGTCATCAATATCGCCACCCCAATTTGAACCTATAAATCCAATCAAAGAAGTTGAGGACTTATAACTCTTATGTATGCCATGGTAAATAGTTCCACAAATATATCATAAAATCCTCTTTGCAGCCATCCAATGAATTTCCTTGGGTTCTTGCATAAATTTGGATGCCATATTTATTGTAAAACAAATATCTGTTCTAGAATAAGTTAGATAAACCAAGCTACCAACAAGTTGTATATATAATGTAGGATCTACATTCTTGGAGGTACACTCCTAAGTAAGCTTCATTCTAGATTGGAAAGTAGTAGGGGATGACTTGCATTCCAACATTTTAAATTTCTCTAAAAGATCCAATACATATTTTATTGAGAGATGAACAACCCATCATGAAGCATACTAACTTGTAATCCAAGAAAATAACTTAGTTCACCCAAATCACTCATAAAGAATGTCCCTTTAAAATCTTATTTTAAGTTATTGATTAGCCCAATATTTGGTCTAGCTATGAGTAGATTATCTACATAAACTAAAACCACAATAATTTCATTTTGTACTTTCTTCATATGAATATTTGGGTATGATTTACATTTTTTAAACCCAAGAAGTTGAAAATATATGTCAATCTTCTCATTCTATGTTCTTGGTGCTTTCTTAAGTCCATAAAGTGATTTGTTTAATATACAAATATGATTAGGATGTTGTTGATATACAAAGCCCAGGGTTTGATCCATATATATTTCTACACATAAGTGTCCATTTAAGAGAGCATTTTTTACATCCATTTGATGAACATGCTACCCAAGATTTCTAGCTAGAGATAGAATAACTCTATTTGTATTTATTTTAATGACATGAGAAAATGTTTCTACATAATCAACACCCTCTTTTTTATTATATCCTTTAGAAACCAATCTAGCCTTGAATTTTTCTATATCACCATTTAATCAAAAAATAAAATTGTTAACCCACTTGCAACCAATTACATTCTTACCTCTTGGTTTGGGTACAAGTTCCCAAGTTCTATTCTCTAGTAATGCATTATATTCTTCCTTTATGGTGTGCTCCCATTCTTTCTTTCCTATAGCTTTGTTATATGATTTTGGGGCATTTACTTGTGATTATTTGGACATGAGAGCACAACCATTCTTTCCTTGGATCTTTGAGCCTTGCCCATGGATTTCTTCAACACTCCTTGTCTTTTGTCTAGCTGTAAAAACATCTTCTTCATCATCATTGCCTATAGATAATGGATTATCAAAAGAATTCATTGTTTCATTAGTATCAAAAATTCATTCTTCATCCTCATAAATATAGTCTTCACTTCTTTTTATAACCAGAGAAGGATTTATTATTGTCAAATGAGAGGAGGTGGTTGAAATTTGTGAATGCTCATCAAACTTTACATCACTGCAAACACATACCTTTTTGTTGTCAAACCTTTAGTCTATAAGCCTTTGATTCTTCACTATAAAAAAATACTCATGACTCTTTGGTTATAAATTTTTTTCTCTTTTCACCAAGAATATGTACCCAAGCAATAATTTAAAATAACCAATGTGGGGCTTTCTACTACTTCAAGCTTTTTTAGGAGTGATATTTGTGAGGGCTTTGGTTGGAATTCTATTCACAATATATAAAATGCAAGAAACAACCAAAACCCAAAATTTATTCTATTAACTATTGAAGTTGATGAAAGATCAACCCCATAGCTCCCAAGAATCACCTCCATGCAAACACCTATCATAAGAAAGAGAAAAGAAAAAGCTATGGAGGTTAGTATTTCCAGATCCATAGATGAAACATTCTTGATGAGAAGAAAGAGAGATTTCTATAATCAAAAGTGAATGAATGTAATTAGAAAGAGAGATCGTCCTTATAAAGAAGATCAAAACCCTAATAGATAACTAACCTAGGTTGCATGATAATAATTAATAAAAGATTTAATTGTGATATGCACAAATTGTACCTTAAATAAAATAGAGATAATAAGTGACTTAATAATTAAATCAATATGATTTAATTAATAAGAGATTGTTTTATTACTTTAACACCCCCAACCCCCTTAAGATAAACTTAAGGAGTAGCTAAAAATCTAGAATTACTACTAAAAGTAGATTTGAGTCCTGACAAGAAGGCCTGTTGAGGTACCCAAGTACAACCAAATCTTTGAAAAAAGGAGAAATAGAGAAAACCACATGGGAAAAAACTTACTCCAAAAAGAGATGGAAATAATGTTGAAAAGAACTAGCGAAGGATTGAAGAAGCCTCCAAAATAGGGAGTGTCTTAGAAGATAGGAACAAAAGATGATCATGAAGAACACTACTGAAGCATGTAGTAGCTACAAAGCTCTATCAAAAGTAATTGCTAATATGAAGAACCTCTATTGAGATAAAACTTGACTAGGTAGAGAAGAGTATAATCTACATCGAATCATGAGGCACATAAAGGAAAACAACTAACTCAAAGATACAAAAGATATGAAGCACCAAAGCTTGAAGAGTTGATAAATCAAACATGGAAGGTTGCAACCAAAGTAGAAATGAAAATAAAAGTCTCTATATGGTAAATGAACCATCTTACTGAAATGCATAGGTACCTAGCCACTGCATTTGCCCAGTACATAAGAATAAATACTAAATACATAACTCACTCCATCAACCAAAGGAAGCATGAGAAACAAAAAAAGAACCCCCCTAATGTAGAAAAGGGTGAGGTGATAGGTAATTGGAAAAGTGGGCCAAAATAACTGTATCGCAAGGAACCACGATCAAGATGCAAAAAAGTGTACATATGTGTGTACTGAGGTGATCAATCTCAGACACATCATGAGGCTAATGTCACAAAAGGGAAACTCATTGGAAAAAGGAAGATGGTAAAAAAAGACAAAATATTAACCCCCCATGGAACTTTAATTGGAGTAGTACATGTAAAATAAGGCATACGATATGGTGAATCCCAAGAATACAATAATTTGCTTGAGTGTCCTCAGATGACATTGCTTAAATAAGAAGACAAAACAATTGAAACAAAAATACATATGCAATATGCCACTTTATCTTAGTGTGTTTGCAAGAATACATACAAATGATATCTAAATAGACCAAAACATACATAAGATTTATATAATAGACAATACAACCCATAAAAAAACATTTAAAGAAATGAAATTGATACCCTAACCTGAAACAACCAAGATATTGACTAGAATGCAAAAATGAAAAAGATTGAATAGAATGTGCCTGGAGTATAATTTGGAAAAACAACTAGCATCGTTAGAAAGAGCTTTGAAAGACCTTTCTAGTGATATAAAGAATTCCTAAATCAGAGATCGTATGCTCAAGATATGTCTCCTTGAGTGCAAAATAGAACTCTTGACTTTGACAGTAGAAAAAGCCATCAATTTAGCATCAAAACTAACAAATACCTATACCACTATGATGGGATTAGAACTAGATTTTTAATGATATCTCATTTGTGGAAAATGGAGTCCATATGATCAAGATATGAGCAAAATATTAAAGGTAGGTCCAAACAAAGATTGAAGGGGTGATAGGAATGTTGATGCAATGTTGAAATTAGTAAGCGATGAGCATAAATTTGATGGTCAAATGGTCTTTGAGGCAAAAAAATACCAAAAAAGGGCCCCTACTAGAAAAATATCCGATTGCCAGAAATAAGCCAAAAAATAAAGGGCCAGTGCTAGAAGAAAAATCTAGTGGCCAATAAAAATGAGCATGTAGAGAAATTTCTTTTCCCCCAAATTGATAGGAAAGATATCAAAACAACAAAACAAATACCACTAAGAACCATCGACAAATGAAAAATTGCCACATGTTTCAAATATGGCATGATTATAGGCAATGTGGCACAAGTGCAACCAATGAATGTCCGTTGACCAGAGTGAACCCCATAAAATTGATGTTTACCAAATAATTGCCTTTAAAGGTGATGTTAGAGGTATTGATTGGGCCAAAAAATTGCCGGACCATTGGGCATGCCAAACTCCCAAAAAAATGCATATTCACCGCGATAGAAAATAATCTGAAAAAGGAAAAGTTCACAAAATCTGTACTGAGGTGGCACCAATACTACCTGTGAAATCTTGTCATGTCCCTTTTCAAATAATTAAAAATAATAATCTTTGCTAAGGCAGGCAGGCCCAAAAAGGTGAAGTTTTGGAAAAAGGGGATAATCTTTGGAAGCTAATGGACTAATAAATGAAGATTATTATTAAAATATTTTTTATTAACCCCTCTTGGATGTGAGTTAGGGTTATGCCCTCTTTTAAATGGGTTTGGAGGCATTTTGGGCTGATTCCAAAACTTGATTTTTGCGCATTACTTTGTTGTTCTTCAGAGGCTGCCAAACCTGTGGAGAAGGAGACCCAAGAATGGAAGTTTGTAGGTTTCCAGGAAGGCTAAGGATGAGAGTTTGAAGCCATTCCATGTGCATGCTCATGTAGAGTTTGCCTTTGTACTAAACAGTGCAGATTTGTGGGTTTTCGGGTGTGTTTTTTGTAAGAGTTTGGTGTTTTCGGTTGAGTATTTCATATCAGTTTGGGTTGCTTCTATATATTATACATTTAGATGTTAAAATAAATCTGAATATATGTATTTGGTCATGTTTATACTTCTATGATAGATTATTAGTGTTTTTGTGGTGTTTCTGGGCTATTCTGTGTTGTTTTCAGGAGCCCGATGAGCATTGTTTTTATCCTCCATTTGGGAGCTGTTGTGTAAATGTTATACAGATCTGGAAATGTCATTTTGTAGGCTGTTATGCTGCTGAAATTTCTATAAAAATGTCCACTTTTAGATTTATTAATAATTTGTGAAGCTATGAAGTTTTTGGCACTATTTCGGGCATACTCGATTTGGGGTTTATTGAGAAATTGGTGGATCTTTGAAATATTGGTTGTTTGATTTTAAAGATCTGATTGGAGGTTTGAAATATCATATAAAATCAGTAAAGGGACATTTTAGTGGTATCAGAGCTATGATCTTTCCAACCTGAGGGTTTGTAGAAGTTTGCATGTCAGTTTTGACAACTACCCAAATCTTGCATGACATAATTTATGGTTGCATGTTGCTTCTAATTAGTTGCATGTCAAAATTTATGGTTGCATGCTACTTCTAATCATTTGCATGTTAGTTCTTGGTGAATTTGGTGGTTGCATGTTGCTTCTAATTAGCTGCATGGCAAAATCTATGGGTGCATGCTACTTCTAATCAATTGCATGTTAGTTCTTGGTGTTTGAAGAAGTTATAACCTATTGGGGTTACATTCTACTTTATCCAAAATGGATAGGTATAGTAAAGAGTCTTAGAGGACATGATCTTAGACAATTGATATCCAAAGTCAGAACAGTAAAAAGGATGGTTATTTAGACATTCGAGATAAACTTAGGAAAATAAGCCATGACATGTTTGAACAATTGGTTGAGCACTATCGTATGATGAATGACATGTTGTCCGACCCAGCTAAGGTGGATAAGTTGACTGGATTTCTATTTGGCAGATTTTCTCACAGGGTAGATGACACAATTACTAAGAACTTGCATGAGGAGTTTGAGAAACTAGCTTATAGCCGGGAAGAGGTCTTAGATTCTACTCTGCCATAGGAGGTAGTGGGTTTAGATGATGATTATGAGGATGTTGTTGTGCATGATGGTGAGATACTTGGTAGAGATGAGCAGACATTGAGCATTCATGACTTTGCTGAGAAAGAGTACCAGACACAGTTAGATGCTTCATCACATGAGGTTGAGGCAGGTAGTACTTCACATGATTTGTCCAGCCAGCTGAAGGTGAACAAAGATAGTATTGTGACTTCATTATCTCATCATGACAGGATGTGGGATATGATAGAGGATCACATTCAAATGATTCAGTTACAGGGTAGACATAAGGGAGTTCAAGAAAAGTCTCCTTGTGTTGACTTACAAGCGATTAGGGAAGGAATGGGAATGATGAAGTTGAGTTATTTACATCTTCTATCAGATCATGACCATCTTCTTAGCCTTTTCAGAGACTATTTAGATGCCTTGAGGAGGAAGGAGGAGGAAGTTGACTGTAATGTCCCCATTTTAGTAGTTGACCAAGTGTGTGTGTGTTAGCCTTGTTCTACATGGTCCCGAGGGCTAACGAAGGGTTTAATGGGATCTTGGAGTGCTTTGGCCTAGTCATTTCTAGTTTGGGCCAAAATGAAGTTGATTTACTCAGTTTCAGGCATACGTACTATTTTTAGTAAGTCGGCAGGACACAGTGCAGGTCAATTTTGGTGATTGGATTCGATACTCCTCGGTGAGAGCTTTCCGGTGAGCTATCACTCGCATTATTCAGAGTCCGATTGCTAATACATTTTAATGCCTGAAGTTTTATTAAAGTAACATCTAATTTAATTGTAAAATATTAAAGTGTTACTTTAATATTTATTTTATGGTGATGTGTACCCAAGGGAGACATAAGGGGTATTTTAATATATGTTTTATATTACACATCTTTATCCCACATTGCCCATATGAGTTGAGCGGACCCATGGGAATAGAATAAAAGGAAGCATTTGTAGCTTCATTAGACAGGTTGAATATGAGAAGAAATTGGTGTGTGAGTTGCAGCTTTGTTCTTGGCATTTGAGGACGTCTATCCTCTCTTGTAACATTCTAGACGTCATTCCCTTGGGGTTTGGCCTTTGGAATTCTTTCTTATTGGCTTCATTATCAGGCAGTTTAGTTGCATTTCTGACTACAAGTAGATTTGATATTTTGCTCATATCTTCTTCACTACTTGTGCGACGCTTATGCCCCTTGGAGGGAATGGTATTATAAAGGTAGTGGACTGATTGGAGGACAAAGTATTGTAGCAGCAAGTTCGTAAGCATGGGCTGGAGTATTATGACAATATTGCTGAAGTAATTAGTGAGTTGATAAATCTGCCATGTATTTGGTTTTATGAATTCTGAAAAATAACATTTTATTAGCAGCAGTTCATTTCCACTTTGCATATTATTGTAGTTTCTTTCTTGTTTATGTTGTATGATACCAATCCCATGCACAAAACACAACAAACAAATAAACGTTTGATTTCCAGAGTTATAAGGGGTTTTAAGAAGTTGAATGCAAACTGTTTGACATAATTCCTTTCAGCAATTTGGTTTAGTTAGTGCCATCATGTGTCTAGTCAGTTGAGAGTTAGTGAGCAAGACATTGCTATTGCTTGCCAACATTTCGATGTTGCTCGTCAATTGTTAGCAGTTTATGGATGGGGTTCTCCTACTAGTGATGAGCAGGGAGGTAGTTATCTTTCCTTGACAGAGTTCCACTCTTTATGGGAGGCTATCCGGATTCTAAGACAGGATTATATGCAGTTGGTAGCTAACAGAGATTATCTTATGGAGTGGGGCAGTACAACATATGATGCATTGTTGGCCAAGGAAGATGAGGTGAGTGAGCTTACTCAGCAGCTTGAGGTGACTTTTGAGATTCTTGAGAGTACACAGTTGGCTTTCAAGGAGTCACAATTTCATTTGGCTAAGGTGACCATGGAGCTAGAGAAACTACAGTCTTTACCAAATTCTATACAGTCACAAGCTATGGTGTCTGGTGATCTAAGGATGTCCATGGTCAAGATTGTCAAAGACAGTGGAGATGGGGATGCATCCATCCTTGATACTAACATTGGCATATCGGGTTTGTCCCCACTAGAGTTAGGATTAGTTGAGTTGGGTGCTGTAGCAGATTGTTGTGGTATGCCTGACATGGTGGTGACCTCTAGTACTAATGGCATGAAGACTAGAGATGTTGTGTCAAAGACCATGTGTGATGTTGGTGATCTGACAGTTGGCATGGTTTCTGCTAGTAATACTACTCCCTTGGCGATGTCTTCAAAGGTAGTAGTCAGTTTCAACTTGATTAGTGATCGATTGCAATTAGTTACATCTGGATTGCAGTTTGAGCCATTGACTGAGATTGGTGCATTCTATCGATATTACATTGTGAGGTATGCTCATCAATTTACCTTTGATGACCATGTTGGTGAGATGATGATACATAGATGTACTTTGCTTCCTAGTGCTTATCATCAGATATGGGATAGTTTGATGCCTCAGGATGAGAGTTGTGATGGGCATGACATGGTGATAGGTTCTGTAGTTGATAGATTGATAATACATGACTTAGAGAAGGAGTTTTGGAGTGATGCTTCAGTGGGTGTTGTTATTGATTCTACTCCTTTGGCTATGACATCTCCTCACTTAGCTCATGATCAGTCATAGTGGGTTGTATCACTTGTTCATGGCAAATTTGGTTTGGGTTCCATTTCTTGCTATTTATCTTGTGATGGTTTTTCACCATCAGGGGTGCATGGGAGTTATGGTTATGAGATAGTGGCCAATGATTTGTAGAGTTGTGTTGAGTGCAGGAGTTGTACAGTGTGTGGATTCTCCATACTTGGTATAGTTTCATTCGAGAGCATTCACCATTGTTGCAGAGTTGGATTGTACATTTCGTATAGGCCAGTGGGATGCATTGATGGTATTTACTATGTTGGCAATTTGATTTGTCCACTTTACTTGGGTTTTGATGTTCTAAGAGTTTGTGTCTCGTGGGTTTCTGACTATGGAAGTTGTGACTTTGGAGTTTGGTTGAGCTATAGTTGTCATTTTGATTATAGATTCCTCTTGGTTATATTGCAGAGGATATTATAGGAGCCTGTGTTAATTGACAATAGTATAGTTCATGAATACATTTGGGATCCAAGTGGATTGATTGGTTTATTTTTTAGCCATTGCTTGAGGACAAGAAATATTTGGGAGGGGAGGACTTGTCATGTCCCTTTTCAAATAATTAAAAATAATAATCTTTGCTAAGCAGGCAGGCCCAAAAAGGTGAAGTTTTGGAAAAAGGGGATAATATTTGGAAGCTAATGAACTAATAAATGAATATTATTATTAAAATATGTTTTATTAACCCCTCTTGGACGTGAGTTAGGGTTATGCCCTCTTTTAAGGGGTTTGGGGGCATTTTGGGCTGATTCCAGAACTTGATTTTTGCGCATTGCTTTGTTGTTCTTTAGAGGCTGCCAAACCTATGGAGAAGGAGACCCAAGAATGGGAGTTTTAAAGTTTCCAAGAAGGCTAAGAACAAGAGTTTGAAGCCTTTCCATGTGCATGCTCATGCAGAGTTTGCCTTTGTTGTAAACAGTGCAGATTTGTGAGTTTTCGGGTGTGTTTTTTGTAAGAGTTTGGTATTTTCGGTTGAGTATTTCATATCAGTTTGGGTTGCTTCTGTATATCAGAAATTTAGATGTTAAAATAAATTTGAATATATGTATTTGGTCATGATTATACTTCTGTGATATATTATTAGTGTTTTTGTGATGTTTTCGGGCTATTCTGTGTTGTTTTCGGGAGCCTGATGAGCATTGTTTTTATCCTCTGTTTGGGAGCTGTTGTGTAAATGTTATATAGATCTAGAAATTTCATTTTTTAGGCTGTTATCCTGCTGAAATTTCTTTAAAAATTTCCACTTTCAGATTTATTAATAATTTGTGAAGCTGTGAAGTTTTTGGCACTATTTCGGGCATACCCGATTTGGGGTTTATTGAGAAATTGGTGGATCTTTGAAATATTAGTTGTTTGATTTTAAAGATCTGATTGGAGGCTTGAAATATCATATAAAATCAGTAAAGGGACATTTCAAATCTATTTGAAAAATACCATGCATGAAACTTCCTTCCCAAAGACTATCATAGACCCAAAAAATCTGGATGCCAAAAACAAGGTCAAAACTGTAGTATTGAAGTAGAAGCCACCCAAGAAAAAAGGGTAGGCAAATGGAGACTGTATGGGGCAATGAACCTGCCAAAATGAATTCTAAAATCATATGTTTATGTGGCCATGCCAAACCAAGGCATAGGGACCATGTGATCTCCACACTCACTTACCTAAAAAAGGTGTGCTTTCATCCATAATAAGGATGCACATTTACTAAAGTGTGAAAAACAAGGCATGACCAAACCATTAGTAATGCCCAATCAAGGGTGTGATCTATGAAAAAAAATGCATAATGCATAAGGATGCACAAACCAAAGGGGTCAGGATTCATTCACATGTATAGGGATTTCCAAGGTGGGCCTTCTCAGTAATGTTGTAGAGGTCAAAGGTACCCCATAACCCAAGTAACATGGGCTCCAAAAAATACTCCCAAAAAACCATGTGCACAAGATCCCAAAAAGGTCACCAATAGTGGCAGAGGGTACGATACCCTCACAAAGAGTCCCTTTTAGCTTTTTTAATAAAAGAAAAAATGCCTCCTCTTTGCATGCACTTTTTGCAATAAAAATCATGCCAAAATTTGTTTAAAAAATAAATAAAAAAACCAATGCCTCCAATTTTTATTTTATAAAAATAAAATAATCACCACCTCGATTTATGAGCCCAAGGTCATATGGTCTTAGACTGAATTTCTTTTTCCACAAATTTCAATAACATCCAAACTGGACAAATTTTATATGGAAATTGGGGTTTTTGAGTGCTCTGAGGTCAATGGTGATGTTTGTTTGAGCTCAAAGTGTTGGAAATATTCAAGATATGACAGGTTACTTAGAGGGGAGGGGTGAATCAGTAACTTCAAAACTTTAAAACAATTCAACACTTTAATCATATATACTATTCACCATTTATTCATCTAATCTACTACATATATGAGAGATCAAACATCTATAATACATGTACACAGTGATTTGGTAACCCAAAAACTTTCCAAATAGAAAGTAAAACTGGGGCGGGGATGATACCCACAAAACTTCAATACTACAGTATAAAGTTGGCCTGTTAAGGATTACATTGACCACTTAGGAGCACAAAGGACTGCTAGGTCCACCTTGTTAGCGGATTTACAAACATACACTAAAGTATGCACTCTATTAGGAGATTTGTACAAAGACTGTTAAGTCTACCTTGTTAAAGGATTTACAAAACTGATTCACCTATTAGGATGAAACAATGGATCTACTTACAAACTTGATTGCTGATTATATCCTTGAAGTATAGATCACCTCTTGTGACTGATGAATCTTTACTGCTCCTTGTAGACCTTGCTGAATATTTTGCTCTGTTGTTGATTCACATTTATTCTTCTCAAAGTATTACATTTCCATTCCTTGATACTCTCATGAATATATTGTAAATGATATAATACATTACATATATATCATTCCAATAATTATTATTGCAAGGTTGGCCAAAAAACAAGTGAACAAAACATTACTGAGTCGGCCCAATAGTAAATAACTTGGGTTCACTGAACTGACTCGGTGACTTTTTGATACTCTGCATCCACTGCATTACTCGGCATCATCATGCACTTGGTAGAAGTGAAGGCTCGATCCATACTAATCAATCGACATAGTTCTGAACTCGATAACCATTGGTGACTCGATAGATGTAGTGTTACTCAGTAGATATAGTGTTACTCGGTAAGAACTAAATCCTTTGTTTACCTTGATTTCACTTGGTAGACACTACACTTTCATCACTCAGTAAACATTACACTTTCATTACTCGGTAAACATTACACTTTCATCACTTAGTAAACATTGCAACACTAGATTCCCATGACACAGTCTGACTGCTCGATAGATACTGAGATGTTAGATGTAAACTATGAAGCTCGATGTAAACTGTGAAGCTCGATGTAAACTATGAAGCTTGGTGAGTGTAGGAAACTGAATGCTGAGCTCGGCAGCTATACTGATATAGATAAGTTTTGTCACTAATGGCAATAATAACTTAATGCCAACACAAAGTGCTCCAAAAAATAGGTTCCCTTAGATCCAATACAAAATCATGTAAAAGCCACATATATGAAAATTGATGCCAAATCTCTCATGAATAGAACATGGGCATGAGATCTAAAGATTTGATACCATGTTGAAGCTGATAAAAGATCAACCCCACATCTCCCAAGAATCACCTACATTTAAATACCTATCACAAAAAGAGAGAAGAAAAAGATATTGAGGCTAGAATTTATAGATCCATAGATGAGACATTCTTGATGAGAAAAAAGAGAGATTTCTATAATTAAAAGTAAATGAATGTAATTACAAAGAGAGATTATCCTTATAAAGGAGATCAAAATCCTAACAAGTAACTAACCTAGGTTGCATGATAATAATTAATTAAAGAATTAATTATTATATGCCCAGGGTTTAGCTTAAGTGAACTAGAGATAATAAGTGACTTAATAATTAAATCAATATGATTTAATTAATAAGAAAAAATGTTATTATTCTAACATGAAATTTTAAAGTACAACACACAATGAGCCATTTCCAAAAGATTTCCATTCATTCTTTTATGCACCCACTTTTGTTGGGGACTATAAGGAACTGTTCTTTGTACTTTAATGCCACAACTTTCACAAAATGACTCAAATGCATAATTACAATATTCATCCCCATTATCCATTCTTATGCTTTTAATCCTTTCCCCACTTTTATTCTCAACTAATGCCTTAAATATTTGAAAAACTTCAAACACTTCATTCTTTCTTTCAATTAAATAAACCCATACTCTCCTGCTATAATCATCAATAAAAGCAACAAGATACCTAACACCTAAAAGTGAGGGATATCCTGGTTCACATAAGTCACTATGAATGAGTTGTAATGGATGATTAGCTCTACATGCTTTACCTAAGTTAAAAGGATCTCTATGATGTTTACCCAAAAAATTTCATTCAAAAACTCCTTTAGATGGTGAAATTTTTGTTAATCCTCTAACCATATCTTGTGATTTTCTATAATTTATATGTCCAAGTCTAGCATTCCAAATTTTTGACATATAATCAACTTGAGAAATATAAGCATGAGAGTGTGCAAATTCATCATCACAAATCACAATAATTTAAATAGACTCTCTTTATGATCAATTCTACCAATAGCAATTATATTTCTTAGGTCTTTTTTTTATCTCTAATAATAAATTGATCAACAATAACAACAAACTCATATCTAACTTAAACTATTTTGTATACTGAAATTAGATTCACCACTAATCCTCAACAAACAAAATATTTTTCAAAGACCCATTTGTTACATTAATAGTTCCTATCCCTAGATTTGGAAGTTTCATTTTATTTCCAATAGTAATTTCTTGATTTGAATTGTTTCCATCATAAAAATAAACAAGAAAAGATCTATCTCTAGTCATGTGAAGTGATGCCCCTAAATCTGAAATCTATTCTTTAATAGAATTTGAAGCAATGTATCCTCCCTTAGATTTAATTTCAGGTGTAGCAATTACCTCATTACTTATTTTTTCTTACCTTTTTTGGGAGAGGACTACAAATGTGTCCATACTTCTTTTCATCCTTAGACCTTTCTTGCTTGGGCTTGTAGTACTATATTTCATTATCCGTCCTTTTCAAACACAATTTCTCCATGTAATTTTGACAACCACAATACCTTCAAATAATGGTGTTTTCTTCCAACTATTTTCTATAGCATCATTTCTAGAAAAAAATGTTAGAGCCTTCATTTTTTTGAAATTTATTACATCCTCTCCAATTCTTCTTTTCATCATTTCTGAAGACTTTAATTTTAGTTGCATATGCATGATTTTTCATAATATCTCCTTCTTTATTAAGCTGATCTTCTTCTTATTGTGGAGCATTAGGATTTAATTGAATAACCCTTTTCCTTGATTCCTTAAATACCTTATACGACTGAGGGAGATTACTTTCAACCATCACAATCAACTAAAAATATTTTTTTTGCTTACTCAACACCTATTTTCTTCAATTGAGAATATAAAAAAATAACTTCATTGAAATGATCAATCATTTTTTCAAAATAAGATGCATCTAAATTCATTAATTTTTCCTCTATACAAAATGGGCTAGAAATATTTGCATCTTTATAATCTTTTTCTAAATTCTCCCACAACTCTATTAGATCATCAATATCAACAAACCTTCTATTGAGATTGGGGCTTAAGGCTTTACCAATAATACCTCTAGCTTGCTCCAACTTTCTCTTCCAAAACACTTTTTCTCTATCAATTTAGGGTTCTTTAATCTCCTTACTCACTATCCTCTATAAAGCCTTTTATCTTGAATCATTCTTGACTACAATCTTCCAATTTTCAAAACCACTTCCATCAAATATTGGCAACACCTCATTTCTAGAGGCCATGTTAGCCACAATTTTTTTTCAAAAAAATGCTACTCCAATAGTATAGAATCCCTGTAAGCACGTTACTTCAATAATCTATTTCTAGCCAAACCTTAGCTCTGATACCATGTTAAAACAACCTAGAATAAAATAAAATACCACAATAACAACTACTACAATATATAAAATTATGACAAAAAAAAGAAAGCAAAATAGAGATATGGAACTTATAAACAAGATTATATTAATCTAAGTTGCTTACAACCATTAGAGCTTTCAAATAGGTTCTAACTATGAAATGCATGTTTCTACAAAGTATTTATTTATAGAGGTAATACAAGGATCTAGAAGATGCTCTTTTAGAATATTCTACATCCTAGAATACTCTACTCACAATCTAGAATATTCCATATAAGACTCTAGAATCCACAATCTAGCATGTTCCATAGAAGACTCTAGAAATTGTCTCCCATCTAGAACCTTAGAAGTCTCTAGAAATTTTCTCTCATCTAGAACCTTCTAGAAAATCTTAATATTCCTAACAAATGCATCCAATTATTTTATTTTGCACTTCGTCACAAGCACACAAATATTAGAATGCAAGAGCTACATCATGATGCCTTAATTTCTCAATACAATTTGAGAAAATTCATAATAAATTTTTCCAAAATTTGATTATTTGTCTTCTTAAAGATCAATCATATATTAGAAAATGTTATATGTTGACCTCTAAGTTGTCTCATTGAATCATAGACTGTATTTCATGAAAAGGAAAAAGTTTATGCTTACATATTTTAGTTAGCGTTAATAAAGTTTATTCACAAAATATTATTCTTGTGAGTTGATAGGAAGTTCCCAAGCTTGATTTGAAAAGAAAATATAACAAATCAAAACATATTAAGATATTTTTCATGATAAAACTCTTGCAGGCTTTGTCAACATTAGCCATTGGTTTTATTTTATTAGAAAGATTATGTGTCACTCTCTAAGATGGTTTGTAGAAATGAAGATTCAACATATTTCACAATAAAGAGAAACAATTTAGACATGATGGTTTTTGAATTTTTCTTTACTTGAAAACATTTTTCAAAGAAAATATTATAATAGAAAAATCAAATGTTCCTACAATATATAATATTTTTTATTTCAAATATTGGACCCTCCTTAATTTCCAAGTCAAAAAGGGTTAGTTACATATAAACCTAGTGGCATGGGAGGGGATGGCCTTATCAAAGATATGAGAGAGAGAATGCTACTTTCTTATGTGGCAAAAAGTTTGGCCCTATTCTATGGGTTTAGTATTGTCATATAAGACCAAAAATTATAATTGAGATAAATAATTTATATAATATATTTAACTAACTAATATATGTTCTATATTTAAAATATAAGGAGGGATTGATTTTATTCAACTTTAATTTTAATTAAATGTGGCATATTAAAAATGTATAATATATATTTGTTGATCTCTGTAGTTTTATTGTCTATTATTATCAAACACTTAGTTATTTAGAAGATAGAGTTGGTCGGTCATCACTATGACCAAGTCACTCTATATAGGCCGAGTTATGTATTTATTAGACTTATAAATAACCATGTATATGTTGAGCTGTATAGAAGCCAAGAAAGTCTATGGTTGTCAAGTATCCCTATGGAACACTAGTATATTATAGGTCAATTTTTGACCAAGCCCTAAATGGGCTTGTTGAATACATTTTAATTTTTTTTTATGCCCGATTTGGTCAAAATTTTGACCAAATTGGGTTCATAATACAAAAAGAAAAACATGTTCGTCACTTGTTATTTGGAATAGTGTGTTTGGCGATGGTTTGTAGCTCAGGTTAGTGCAACTTGGGCCTTATCTATTGTGCCTAAAAATATGCAAGATAATTTATGGCCCTATTTGCATTCATCTTTAGTGATTTAGATTTTCCATTCAATAGTTGTATGTGCTTGATTACAGTGCAGAAGCCATTTTCAAGCAAGCTGCTTCAAGATCGATTACATTTTACCAAAATGTTTTTCAATGGATTATATGTTGTTTATAAATGTTTTTTGATTGAAATTTAATGTATATTGAAGTGGAAGGAGAACAAGAAGTTTGGTACGTGAATATATTTGCCTATTTCTTAAAATTGCAAATACACTAATTTAAATGCTTCGTCCTATCTTTCTTGCATGCAATTTTATTGTGGAGGCAATGTGTTGGGTGTTTTCAAAAATATTGTTGTGTGATTCTTTGATGGAGGTGCTAAGGTTGTTTCCCCTTATCTTTTTTATTTTATTTTCTCTGCCTATTTTCCCCTCCTGAGTAGGGTTAATGGTGATTCAATTATATCGATTCTCTGTAATATATTTGAAATTGTGTTACCAGGTAAAGTAGTTAGAGGTAGAATATGATTACTATCATGATGGAAAAGGAGAGAAAAAATGGAACCATCTTGAGCCCTTAGTTGGTTGAAAACTATTGATGACAATAAAGATCTATTTCACAAGAGTGAATCTTAGATAAAGTGAAATCATTGGTCTCAAAAGCCAATTTAGTATTATCAAAAGAATAAATGTAAGCTGATTTCTAGAAGTAGATCATGCTTAAATATACCTCCAACAAAATCATCGCCATTCCAAAAATTGAACCACAACAACACCTTTCACAATAAATCTTTAGGAACAACGCTAAGAAGAAAACACATCTCACACATCTCACATATAGAAACCATAAGCATAGGAGATAAATCTATGAATTTCATTTATTTTTTATATGAATTTCTATTAATCTATTGCTAAAATTATTTTTTATGCTTGCAATTCTCTTTTATCATACTTTCATTTAAAACTAATAGGATATAAGTTTAATGAAAATTGGAAAAAATAAAATCATAATAATGATAAAAATAGATTCCCTACTCATTCCACCACAGGCATTAAAATATTTTCTGTTTAACATACCTGGCCATTCTATGCTAGTTCAAGAAAACATATAATAAACTTATTGTGACATAACTAATATCCAATATTTAGAATCCTAAAACTCTATTTGTCATACAATATTACACTTTTTTGGTTGTCTTTAGACATTGTGGATCTTTAAAATCCTTCCCCAATTTTAGCCTTCGTAGTGGTGGGTGAAAAGATCAATGAATCTTGAACCTTGTCCTTGATAAGATTGTGAGCATGCAAATTTTAATGACAACACACATTATTTAATGAATCCAATTCCAAATATTGTCTTGCAACATTGAGAAGGAAAGTGCCTTTTTTTCAATAGGAAAAACTATTCATAGCTAGCTATGAATCAGATTCCTAACAACAATGCTCTTTCTAGGCCACCAAATAGATCTATGATAAATGGGAGTAGAATGGGAACCTTTGTATCTAAACCTTATTTGATTATGAATTGAATATTGGATATTCATTACTTCTCAAATCAATCTAAGCTAAGTATAGTTGTGCCACAGTTTGACCCAGCTCCAAGTAATCTCCTCTTCTCTATTCTCAATAGATAAAAAGTGTAAAGACACTTTGCATTTTTATTTGCAAGCTTACCTTAAGTCATATCACTATTGAATTCCATCATGAAGTGGAACAATCTTGTGTTGGATTTACAAATAGGGAAGATGATTAGAAGAATTACTAGGTCATAGTTTAGAGTTTCCCAAGAGAACATGAAGCTCAATGCAAGAGTTATGAGTTGCACCATTAGTCCATAAATCTCTAAAAAATGATAATATTCAATGAGAAGTTCCTAAAATCCCAAAGGAATAACTTGTTGTAGTAGAGTCAAAATAGACAGTGATACATAAGAATTATTGGTCATGCATATCCATGTTGGTAATTTCTCTCACAACAAAATCTAGTAGTTGCTACCTATTGGAAATAATCAATACTAGCTAGGTTACTGAGAGGGGAGGGGTGAATCAGTAACCTCAAAAAATTTAAATCAATTCAACACTTAGTAATATAAATCATTCATCTAATCTACTACATGCATGAGAAAGATAAACATTCATAACACATGAACATAGTATTTTGGTGACCCAGAAACCTTCCAAATAGAAAGTAAAACTGGGGTGGGGATGATACCCACAAAACTTCACTACTGTAGTATAAAGTTGGCCTATTAGGGCTTACATTGACCACTTCTAATGATCTACCTATTAAGAGAAATTTGGACTGCTAGATCCACCTTGTTAGAGGTTTTACAAACATACAATGAAGTATGCACCTTGTTAGGAGATTTATACAAAGACTGTTAAGTCTACCCTATTAAAGGATTTGGAAGATTGATTCACCTATTAGGATGAAATAGTAGATCTGACTTACAACTTGATTTTTGATTAGATCCTTGAAGTATAGATCACCTCTTGTGATTGATATGTCTTTGCTGCTCCTTAGTGACCTTGATGTATACTCTGCTTTGCTACTGATTTGCATTTACTATTCTAAAACATTACGTGTCCATTCCTTGATATTCTTATGCATATATTGCAAATGATACAATACATTACATATATACCATTTCAATATTTACAATTACAAGGTTAGCTAAAACACAAGTAAACAAAATATTATTGAGTTGGTCAAACAGTAGAAAACTCAGGCTCTTCAAGTTGAGTTGGTGACCTTCTGATACTCGGCCTCCACTGCATTACTCAGAATTGTCATGCACTTAGTAGAAGTAGAAGCACAGTCCATACTAATCATACAACATAGCTTGGAACTTAGTAACCATTGGAGACTCGATAGATATAGTGTCACTCGATAGATACTAAATCCTTTGTTTACCATGTTGTCACTCATTAAACTACACATTCATCACTCAGTAGAAACTGGCTTCATATCACACAAATTGATGACTCGGTAGACACTATGAAGCTTGGTGACCATAGTCTATTTGGTGAACACTGTAAGCTTGGTATGAATTGCTGAACTGCACACTCACTCAGTAGCTTCAGGAATGCTCAGTGTGAACTGCTTAAGTGATGAACTTACATGGTAACCACTGAATGCTTAGTATAAACTATAGACTGAGTGATGAGTTCAATAACCATTCAGAATCAAATAAGTGTTATTACTAATGAAAAATAGAACATAATGCCAAAAATCTCCCCCTTTGGCATTAGTGACAAAAACACTTATGAGCCTTATGTACACTAACATTCTGATTTTGATTTTTCAAAATTGATCTTTGTAAAGTTGTTGTATATACATATCTTATATATCTCACATATCTCCCCCATACATATGGCATAGCATATACATAGCCTTTCATTCTTTTATTTTGTACATAATTCAATCTATTTTCTCCCCTATTTTCTCCACAAATCTCTTATCATTTCTTACTCGCATGTCTCGTACTATCTCTTACTCCCCCTTTTTGACAATAATGCCAAAGAGTATATGCAATATATTCAAACAGAGACATCAAAATGTGAGAGAAATTTAGAGTGTACCTTGAGAATAAGGGCCAATGTCTTATCCCAATTATCTTGCAAAATTTTGTAGGTGGAGAGAGCCACTTGAACTTCTATAGAAAGTTCAATTATATGATCTACTATGGAAAAATTGTTGTCTTGGACCAATGTTTTTGAATATGCAATGTGTTTCTACATTGAGTCCATAACTGGAAGGATTATATTTTGGATATCAATCAGTGTGGATTTGATCTTGGCTTCCTCTCTTAGTAATTTTGCCTACATTTCTAACAAAAAATTCACCTTCATGTGATGTGCTGAGCTTGAACTAGGGTCAAGCTGTAGCCTTTGAGTGCTTTCCTTCATATCAACATCAATCTTACTTAATTTCTCTTTTATTTCCTTGGTATATTCGGTAACATCACAAATCTTGCCAAAAAGTGATGTTACATTGGTGAAGGATTGTTCAAGATTGCTCAAAATTATAGATAACTCTACCTGGTTTATAGCAATGTGCTCAAGCACCTTATTATCAAACTTCTTGTCTGCCTTCTCAATGAGCTTTTCTTAGCTAGAGGTATCCTCATTGAACTTATTTACAACTTCTTCCAATTGTAACAAAATGAGTTGAGATGAGTCTACATCAACACCTATAGCCTCAGTTATTATATTTTTGGCATTCTCAATTATTGTAAATTCTCTATCTCTTTCATCTCTTAATTGTTTCTACCTTGCCTTCTGATCTAAAAGCTAACTAACAAATCTCATTTCATTAACTGTAGTAGTGTCCAAATCCAACTTAGGAATAAAAATTTCCTTATCCAAATCGATGTCTTCATCAATTACCTTGCTAGTAAGTAGAATTTTTAGAGGAGTCTTTGGTTTTACTTCTGAGCTTACTTCCTTGGACTTAGAAATGGAAATAATTGTAGAAATTGCTGGACTTGTAGTAAAAGCTTGAATGGATCTAGTTAAAGGAAAACTGAAAGAAGTACCAACTGTATCCAAAATTGATGTACTATCCAAAAATGACGTACCAATAGATGGTATACAAACTAGAATACTTACAACTAAAGAATTGACTAGCACAAAAGCTGGTGCAATTAAAGCTGTAGTTGACAAAATTGTAGAACATGACGGAAAACTTACTATATATGGTGCTGTAAAAGTTGATACAATTGGAGAACTGGCAGTTGTGCATGCTGCTGAGGTAGATTGGTCAGGAGCTGATGAAGAAGGCTGTAGCTCAGTAGATGAAGTGGTTGACAGTTCCATTGCAGATACCTAAAGCTATGAGGTAGCAAGTACAAATGATATATCTGTGGTGCTGGCAATCATAATTGTTGAAGCTATCTCCAACCCTGATGATGTAGTAGTTTTAGGTGGAGAATGAGGAAGGGAAGCAATGACTTCTGCTGCTATTTTCATTGGAACATCTTCTTCATCTTCTTCCTTGTCTTCCTCTTCAACTTTTTCCTCTTTCTCTTCATCATCAACACTTAATGCCTGATAATCTTGAACATCAAAAGTAACACATGGTGTGTTATCTTCTCCATCATCATCATTGTCACCATGATCATCTTTGATTTCCACTAGATCATCACTAGGCTTATGTAGATGATAGATGCTCTTCCACATGTTTGTTGCATCTCTAACAACATGCTCAATATCTTTGATTAAAATCAAACATGTGTGGAATCTAATCATCATTTTACCTTCATTGTCTTTCATGGTTGCCTTGACTTCTGCATTAGTGAGATTTGGTAGTGACCTCCTCAAAGATTGTTCATAAATATCTTTTGCTATCTGTACAGTAGATTCCCACCTTGGTTGCAATCTTACTAACAATTCTTTTGAGATTTGAGGAGCAATCTGATCTAGGGAATACTTCCATTTTTCCATTTTGGTGAGTACCAATTCCTCAATTTGCATCTTCTTAGTATCAGTCCTTGTCTCAAACTTGAGAGCCTTGAAGTTTGTAATGCCTGCTCTTTCTTCCATCTATTTCAATCTTTCCTAGAAGGTAAGTGGGGGCTTACTAAGGACAACTTCACCTTTTCCTTTTCCTCTTAATCTCCTAGTGAAAATAGCCGTGGAGGACTTTGGTGGCTTGGTAATGATTACCCTGCCCTTCTTCTTTGTTGGCTCTACCTCCTTCTTATCTTCTTTTTTTGCTTCTTCTTCTTCTTCTTCATCATCATCATCCTCTCCTTTACCTTTTGTAAGCATAAGAGGGCCAGTGGTGATTTTCATCTTGGCTATCTTCCTTTTGTCTTTACTGATTGCCTAGCGTAGCTTGATTTCAAGCTCAATTCTTGCTTTGGCCTCATCATATGTACCAAAAATTGGTAGCTTAGGATCAACTAGTTCATTTACCAATGCTTCAATAATATCCTTAGTTTCATTAATGTTGACCTCATATGGGAGAGGTTTTACCCATGCAACTTGGGGCCTGACTGTTTGAATGTACACTCTATCACAGTCAACCATGAAGCACACATCATATTTATAATCCTCAACAAGTTGAGGGGAATCCTGAACCTATTGTTCATCCTTTCCTTTCAAAGTAATTATCCATAATGCTGTCAAAATTTACACCCATTTCTACAATGAACTCATTTATCTGATACAGAATAGGAACATCTTTTCGCCATACAACAGAACCTTTTGATGGGAAAAAATTTTTGCACATAAAAGAAAAGACATGTCAACAAAGAACCAAATTTGCAAGGGTTGTTCTTTGATGTCCTAATACTATCCATATTCTTGTTCAATTGTTTCAATAGTAATTTTGACAAGTCAAATTCCATGTTTTTCTTTACAACCTTAAATGCTAAGTCTGCTGCCTCACATGGCATGCTATTCAATCAACTAGAGCTATAAATTTTGTGGGCAATTACATGAATTCTAAACCTTAGTTCTATATCAAAAATAGTGCTAATTTTCAAACCTCTACCATCCCACTCTGCTAGGGTTTTCTTTTGGAGTTCATCCCGACCTAGGGTTTTGGTAGATTTTGCTTTATTTAGTATGGGGAGACCAATAATCTTATGAATCATTTTCTTTGTGATTAACACTGGCTGCTCTAACCATAGTTGACCATTGTGCACATGACTGAGAATGTATCTAATCCACTTGGTTTGAAAACTTCTTGGCAGGTGTGTGATATGGGTCAACCCTTTGGTTTCTAGGTGCTTATGCTCAAGCTTTAATGAACCATCAACATGCATTTCTTCTAAGGCACTATCCATCTCTAGGGTTCCAATTTCTCGAATAGAACACTTAAAATGAGTGTGAATGTCATTAATTAAAACTACCTTAGGTGGAATTTGGGATTGAGCACCATTAGGGTCAAGGGCCTCTGCAACTACTGGAACTAGCTTGAAATTTGGGACTTTCCACTCCACACCCTTAACCAACATTTCTAAGCCTCTTTTTCCCTTGCTACTGCTAGTGCTTCTGGATGCCATCGCTGCTCAATAAGTGATATAATTTTTTTTTTCAAACAAATTCTTTTCTTGAAATTTGATTGAAATCTCTTGAGTGCACTTGGAAATCTCTTAGCTCTGTGAATTCTAAAGTCACGGTGAAAAATGAAGTCAAATTCTACCCTTTTTGATGAAAATTCACCATTAATGCTAGGTACCATAATGACATAGTGCATGATAGACTATCATCCACTCACTAGCTCGGTAGAAACTTGTGACGTGGTGATCAAAAAAACTTTCATTGTTCTCGACCTCACTCGATTGAGTCTATGACAAACCTCACTTGGTAAAGCCTAATCTCATGTGATCCCTTTGTATTTGAAATACTAAATTGGATCTTCTACTTTCTTGCATTTGGAATTGCTTGAGATATAACTTGAAGATGAAGTTCTAGTTCCTCCTTTATGAATCTAATTGGAAATAGTCTAGTCACCCACTTCTTGAGTGACATTGCCATCATTTGAACTATTATGCTTGGTAGATTTAGGAATCCACTATTGTCTCATCTACTTCCTGATGTTATCAAATTTAGCTTTCTTCTCATCTTCAATTCTTCCTATGTTCATGTAGTTTCTGGCTATGTGACCAATTTCAGTGCATGTATAGCATCTTACTATTGAATCTCTCTTTCTCAAGTGATGCCTTGTACAGTCTATACCAATGTGTCCATATTCTCCACAATATTGACATTTGCACCAAGTATTATAGTCCCAACCCAATATTTCTTTAACAATTTGTTCTGCTAGATTGAATGATTTGGATATGCATTCAGATGCCTTGTGACCTTGTTTCTTGCATTTATGGCATTTACCTTCAATTTTTGGTTTCTCCCTACATTCATTAGCTTTATGACCATGGTTACTGCAATTGTAGCATTTTCAATTGAATTTTTCCTTTCTATTGCTCCAACATTTGTTTGATGTATGACCTAACTTACCATAGTGATTGCAAGTAGGTCTATGATTCCTTTGGGCACCTTGTTTGGAGGATTCACCTTCTTCTTTGTAACCAAGTCTTGCTTTACCTTTTTGCCTATAGAGATTTTGCTCACTTTGTTGATTCAATTGATCCATGTCTACTTGGGATTTCATCATCCTTTCATTGAGTTTCTTTTTAGAGATTAGATAAGCTTTTAATCTTTCATTAGTTTGTCTTTCAATGATCAAATCATTCCTTAGACTTTCATTTTCAGATCTCAGATTCATGATTTCCTAATTTGCATTGGAGAGCTAATTGATAAGACTTTCTTGCTGAAGGGATTGACTTTGATTTGCATTGTTCCTTGCCTCCAAGTCTTCACTTGCCTTATTCTTTTCTTACAAAATTTCACACATTCTTATTGACTGAACTTCTTGTTCTCTTTTCAATTTTCTTACCTCTTCTTGCAGAGAGCCATTCTTTTCTAGGAGTTCTTTGATTGCCTCATTTTCTTCATCTGAACTGCTTGAAGGGAAAAGGTCTTCAATCTTTTCTTCAACATACTAGTGGTCATTCATATGTTTTGCAAGTTCCTTCTTTTCAGTGATTGGGAAAGATGCTCTTTTGCTTCCTTGAGTTGAGCTATGGCCATTTCCAGATCTAGCTTCTCATTCTCAATAGCTTTATCAAGTTTGAATATCTCCATTGTCCTTGATCTTTTCTCACGTTGTCAAGCTTTACCCTAAGAACCACAAAGCTCTGATACCAATTGCTGGAAATAATCAAGACTAGCTAGGTTACTGAGAGGGGAAGGGTGAATCAGTAACCTCAAAAACTTTAAATCAATTCAGCACTTGGTAATATAAATCATTCATCTAATCTACTACATGCATGAGAAAGATAAACATTCATAACACATGAACACAATATTTTGGTGACCCAAAAACCTTCCAAATAGAAAGTAAAACTGGGGTGGGGATGATACCCAAAAAACTTAACTACTGTAGTATAAAGTTGGCCTGTTAGGGCTTACATTGACCACTTTTGATGATCTACCCTGTTAAGAGCAATTTGAACTACTAAATCCACCTTTTTAGAGGTTTTACAAACATTCAATGAAGTATGCACTTTGTTAGGAGATTTATACAAAGACTGTTAAGTCTACCCTGTTTAAGGATTTGGAAGACTGATTCACCTGTTAGGATGAAACAGTAGATTTGACTTACAACTTGATTTCTGATTAGATCCTTGAAGTAAAAATCACCTCTTGTGATTGATATGTCTTTGCTACTCCTTAATGACCTTGTTGTATACTCTGCTCTACTGTTGATTCACATTTACTCTTCTAAAACATTACATGTTCATTCCTTGATATTCTCATGCATATATTGGAAATGATACAATACATTACATATATACCATTCCAATATTTAAAATTACAAGGTTGGCTAAAATATAAGTAAACAAAATATTACTGAGTCATCCAAACATTAGAAAACTCAGGCTCTTCAAGCTGACTTGGTAACCTTCTGATACTCAACATACACTACATTACTCGGCATCATCATGCATTTAGTAGAAGTAGAAGCACGGTCCATACTAATCACACAATGTAGCTTGGAACTTAGTAACCATTGGAGTCTCAATAGATATAGTGTCACTCAATAGATACTGAATCCTTTGTTTACCATGCTGTCACTTGGTAAACACTACACATCCATCACTCAGTAGAAATTGGCTTCATATCACACAAACTGATGACTCGATAGACACTAGGAAGCTCAGTGACCACTTTCTGTTCGGTGAACACTATAAGCTTGGTATGAAATACTAAATTGCACACTCACTCGGTAGCTTCATGAATGTTCGGTGTGAACTACTTAATTGATGAATTTACATGGTAAGCACTGAATTCTCATTATAAACTATAGACTAAGTGATGAGCTTGGTAACCATTTAGAATTGAATAAGTGTTATCACTAATGACAAATACAACATAATGCCAATAGCTGCCAATTGGTCGGCAACACTCAAATCATATTCAATTATGTAAATGTATATCTTTTACAATCACCTTTCACCAAAACAATCTATCTTTGTATATAATTAAATGGTCAACTCTAACAATCCATGGATTGCCGAATTTCCATATTTTTATTTTCTTGAAATTTCTTAATCAGAACTTTGTTGTGATCCCTTTAGGGGCCAATTGTAATTAAAATTCAAGGAAGAAGATCTAAGTTTTGTGTACAAGGATCCTTCTAGAAGAAGAGTAGGATCAACTCTACCAGAATAAGGTGATCTCTTTCTACATTTATTTCATTTTATGATCAACAGATCACAATATCTATACTTACTTTCATTAATTTCAAGTTGTAGATTAACAAGCTTGATTTGTCATTGTAATATGAATCAATAGTATAATATTGTTGTCATAGTTTAGTTTGAAGTATCATTACTTTGTGCATTTTTTAGTTAAATGCTTTCAAATAAATTTAGTATTTGTTTCATTTCTACCTATCCATGTTTCTAATTAATACTAAAATAAGTTGTAGCAACAAAAGATTAGATAAAAGCTTTATTGGATTTGATTCATGAAATTTTAGATGCTTTTATGTAATGTGTGAGTTTATATTAGATGTATCCTTTATATTTCTACAAGCATACAATAGTTTTATTTATAAAAATTAGATTAATAGTCCAGTTTCAACAACTATGAAATAAAATATATAAATCATTTATTTAAAGAGTGTGATAGTTTAAATAATTCTATGATCTAATCTTATTATCTTTAGTTTGGGTTGAATCATTTTAGCACAGATAAGGTTCGTTAATATGAAGACCATAGAGTAGAATAAAGTATAGATGTTTCACATTTAGCCAACCTATATGACATCTCTTAATAGAGCATGATTGAGAGATACAAAACACTTTCACTATGAACCACCCCACTGCCCTCCGCTCCCCCCCCTCCCCCCACCCCAACCCTAATTTGGAAACACCTTTATCACATACAACTTTAAGACACTTGATTCAGGAAATATGAATTAAATGATGCAAGTTATGACATCAATGATGTCCCCCATCATCAAGACTAGAAATTATTACTCAATCTTTAATTTCTTTATTATGAAAGGATAAAAAAAAAAATTAGTATTGAAATATCCTTGCTATTTCGTTTCAATTAATTTGTAGAGTCAAATAGAAACTAAAACCAAAATATAGTTTATCTCATGACATTTTTGAAAAAAGAAACAAAGCTGAACATATGATTTGAGAGATGCAGATGACCTTTAAGAAAATGGAAAAAAATTGACCTTTACTTGTGACTTAGATTAGGAATATGTAAATACATAATATGATGCTATAAATACTAGCTCCAAAATCAAGAGAAGTTGTGATTAAAAAAAATGTTTGATTTTAGTTTGTGCATATGATTCCCAAGGTAGGAATTAAGAACTATGGTTCTATTTGAAGGCTGCACTTTGTACTAGGAGTCAAGCTTCAACCTACCCTTCAATTTAACTAAATTGCATCTACCTTCTAAATGGGGTTATTGAAATGAATGATTATGTTAGAATGGGTGCTATCCATCCAAGAGTGGCTTTAGGTTTTGTCTAAGCCTAGACTTATAGGGGTTGCATCTTGAAAGGAAAAGCAGTTCAACTTCTTGTAGTGAAAATAAAATATCAAAGATGTAAAAAATGAATACTTCTCACCATGTGATTTCTTCTTAAAGACATCAGTGACCCAAGAAAGTAGATATTTTATTTCTTCCAACTTTAAAACCCAACCAATGATAATTGACAATGAGGAAACCAAAGAGTGGCCCCAAAACTCATGACTTAAAAAATTGGAACTTAAGTTGAGGCCCCATAATGAATAACTAAAATAATATTGGTTGGCTTTTTGCCAAACATTTAAAATACCACCTAGTCCCTTTATTTATTAAAAACTTAGCTTATGAGGGACAAAAATATGTTATGTTTTTTTTTTAAATTTAATTACTAACTACTATTCAAGAGAGGACATTACAACCCTCCCTTACTAGGATTGTTGGTAATCTAGCAACTGTAGACTAGAATGTTGCAGTATCTCTTCATCTTCCCACATAACACACTCAATAGGTAATGTTGAAGTTTTATAGTCGTGAGAGAGTGACTTATTCAATCTTCCTTATTCTACATGGAGCACACACATGGTGCCTTGTGTGTGTTGTCTTGGCACTATCATGGATTATATGGCATTATGATTCATTGCATGCTAAAGACTTCTATTTTGTAAAGTAGCTAGATGCAATTGTCATTTAATGTTCTAATTGTAGTTGTTTTACTTCATACTCATTCTATGTAATATTATCATGTAGGTTGTGATTGAAGAAGGTAACATGTGGATTCATTTATATTTGTCATTGTGTGTATTATAGATGAGTCTTGTTGTCATTGTTGGTGCCTCTTTAGTTTCCAGGATGTCTTATCATTACTTTCACATGGAAAGAGAAAGGTAGTTGGTATGATGAGAAATGAAGAGATGATCATAAAAGAGATTCTCATAGATATATTGCATGTGGACATTTATTGGATTGGTTATGAAGATTGTTAGGTTTTTTTGGAGTTTATGTTATCTTTCTCCTTGGTTAGTTATCGACAGTTGAGTGCTTGAGCGCACACTTTTTTCATAAGATTCTTGATTACCTATTTTTTCTAAGTAACTAGACATTATATTCACATTTTGGTTGATTCTTTTAGATATATATTTGGTTTATTGTAGAGTATATTCATGATCATTGGATGATCGATTGTTGTGGATGCAATCCACATATTTTGTTAGCAATTTTTTATATTGAGACTCCAAGACTTTTGCAGTAAGGATCATTGGTTGACTGTGAGTAGATGTCAATGATAAGAAGGGATTATTTGGTATCTAATTTGAGATGTGAATAAAACTATCATCTTTGGCATGGCTACGTTTTCCCCTTGAGTAGGAAGGTTTTCCTAGGATAATTTGTTGTGTCTTTTGTTATGGTATTTTTGTATAGTGTATTCTTTTATTCTAATTCAAACCATTAACATGCAAATCCTTCCATTTTCTCAAGTTCTTCTCCCTCCATTTTGCAATACCCTTAAGCACCAATACCTATTTCCCTGCATGTTCTATTTTCTTCTACACAACAACAACCAAACTTACATATTGGAGTAAAATCAAGGATGTATTTTAGATATGAATTGAGAAATTTAGAAATTGATGAAACCAATCCATATTTTTTTTAGGGAATACCTTGTTTTCATTGTTATTTATTGCAATGCTCTGCATTGTTGCAAATTTGCACTTCCTGATGTCATGCTTGTCAAAATTCAACAACTGTGAAAGAACTGGAACAAGACCTTCAACACTTATCTGGTCTTGGTGGATAGGTTTTTCCTCACTTAAGTTATACAGGTGTAATGCCTCACCAAGGGATCCAAAGAATTAACCTAAAGTTTTACTAAGTTTAGTAGCATTTTTTTTTATTTTTATTTTTATAAAACATGAAAGTAAAACCATTTATAACTTATACATAGTAATGAAAGCAATAACAATAGTACAAGTGAAAGTAAACATAGCATACATAATAGGTTACATTCTTCATGGATCCCTTAATGTTGAATTACATCTAAATTAACTATTCATCTAACATCACATCCTCATGAAATAATAATGATACATCCAATGTACTTAAACAATATACAAGTGTCCTTTAAGTAATTACATTTTAGATTGCTCAATCATCCATTGTACATGTCATAGGGTATGAAAGGATTAAAAGAATATACATATGTGAAATAAAGTATATCATCATCCTAATTCTAAACCATGATGCAAGCAACATAACTGAAACCACATATCATACATGATACATCATCATAAAAGATAACCATTTATCATCAAACATAATTAACTAAGTGCACGATTCCTCACAACCGTTAATAGCATCATTAGACCATCGCGGGCCTAGCCATCCCTCCGTGTGTAATATTCCAAATCATCAAAGAGATCATCGATATTAACATAGTAGAAATGTCACTCCTAATCATACTACATCATATGCTGAAAAAAAATCTAACATGCAAAGTAAAGCATAAGATAACATCATCTAACATACACAAATCATCAATATAAGGATACATGTCCACCACCATAATCCATGAACATAATGAAGATAGATGCCAACAAGGAAATGCATCAGCCATGGTGTCTACAAATGAGTCTCAAATGATAAGAGTGATAAAGCACTACCACCCAACCACGTGGAACCTAAATGGTCCACTCCCACCATGCTGAGGAGATAATCTCAAGTCACAAATAGGCTATCAAAATCACAGCATAAATACTCTCTAAGTCCAGGAATCCTAAAAGTATACTAACTCAAAGGTTCCAATCACAAAATTGACATCTAATCCCAGAGGCACAACAAAGACATGTAGGAAACCTACTATGCAAGAAGGAAAGTGTTATCGCACAGATCATGCTAGAGTTACCCTGGTAGTCTCCTAATAGACCTCGGCCCCCTAGTGATCCCTGTGTGGCCACTAGTATCCTCTCATATGAACGAGGCATACTACAGAATGCAAGGTTGCAACCAAGAGTTCTCTCTACTCCCATCCTAGTCTATACAAGCACTAGAGGCATGGGCGAGAACAAAACAATTATCTTTTTAGGTTCATTAAGTCAGTATTAGGTGTGAATGTTTTCACTTATTAAAACAACTTACAATGAGTTACCCTAGCAACCTCTTAGGGCTTTGGCCTCCATTGCAAGCCACTTCCCGTCACTAAAAGTAGATAACCTACCCTAGACTCATGGAATCATAAATCACAAAATACCACAATATAAACATCAAATCTCCATGAGTCAACTAAAAATCATCCATAGATAATCATGACCACAATAGTTCTCTATTGGCAACTGAAGGTATCCTTGATAATCACAATAATCATTGGTTCTTAACAAGCAACCAAAAAACATCTCAAAATAATATTGATCGAAGACTCCAAAATGGTTGAGTCAAAACATGTCACAACATGACATCATCAGGATTAGATAAACAATTCATTTCCATCCAATGACTGGAAAGTAACCCAAGTATAATTGATTGATGACACAAAATGGTTAAGTCAAGTGTCTCATACATATGAATCTTAGCTTCACACAAGAAGACTGGAAAGCAATAACAATCAGTAAATACAAACATCTCATAGAGCATACCATCACATATCTATGGTTGGGTTTATAAAGATCAAAATCAAAAGACATCATCATGACATCACAATCATAACCCCCGAGCCTCTAGTAGACGTCCTATATTGGTCAACATTAGTCAACCCAAAACCCAAAACAGATAGCATAATGCAAGCACAAGTTTTGGTTTACTGAAATTACATAGCTGAATAAGATGTGGAGGTCTCAGTTTTCATTTTCCAATTTAGATATTGAGTGGAAGAACATTTTGTACATTTTCCTAACCCATGTATTGTTTTGATGGATTAAGTCTTTTCAATTTTCTAAATGTTATATTGTTATACAACGTTATTTGAAAATGAACCCCCCATCAAAATTACATTGTAAATTTTTAACATGAGAATTTACCAATTCTTTTCTTCATAACTCAAGTCAATTAAATAATTAAATTAAACTTATATTATTAGACTATAATATTATAAAATAATTTATTTATAAAAGATGATCTAATAATTCAAATCATTTATCAAAATAATTATTAATATCATATATATATATATATATACACACACACACACACACACACACACACACACACACACACACACACACACACACACACACACACACAAATATATAAGTATATATATATAATTATTAATACTGAATGATAATGATATTGATATTTTAAAATGTTATAAAAAGTTAAAATGTGAAATAAACTTGATTTCGCACCCATCAAATTGCATAACACATATATATGTGTAAGTATCACCATCGGCACGTAGTACCCTACGGTTGTAGGGCTTGCGATGACAACGGGTACTTTGTACCCTCTGTCGTCGCAGTGCCTGCGATAGCAGGTACCCACGAGGATAGCGAGTATGGGGGTGCAAGTTCTGTCCCCCCCCAAAGCTTTAATAAATTTTTTCCAAAACATTTTTTATTAAACGTTCGGCCCATAATAAAATTTTGAAATTCATTTTAAAATACAGAATTTCATTAAACATTATTCTACTGTGATATGATAGCAACATTTTTAAATGAATAGATATAGATAAGTATATATGTATATATATATACTTATGTATAAATATATATAGATATATTTTTATATATACAAGTATGCAGATTTGAACACATATGTATATTTTAAAATGAGACATATACATAATTTGAAAGGCTTCCAATCTTAAGAGTTTCCCTATAAAATATTTGTTTCCTAAATTTACCCAATAATTCTTCTAATAGGTTTGATTATAAATTTTAATCCTAGCCCCATAATTTCACCGGATCTACGCATATGAAAATTTCTCATATAAAATGACAAAATGCATATAACCAACATATGAAAATCCTCAGAAAACACTCAGAAGACATGAAGAAGACATGAAGTGCAAGAAGCGAAATTAACATACGCAAAATCACAAGTGTCTACCCGAATATTGATGCTAATTTGCTTCTCCTCAAAAACTACAAAGCAAGCTCCTTCCTTCTCCCACGTTCTCGAGTCCTCCGAAAATGCTCTCCAAACGCTCTCCCTAAGCTTCTAGGAGTGCCTGAATATAAAGAACTCTCAGGAAGCACCTATAATGTCTTTAGAAACAACCAGAAGGTGTTGACAACTAAGTATGAATCTTTTCCAACCTTCTAGATGAGTCACAAGGTTGTAGACACCATGTGCTTAATTTGTGCACTAACCCCTGTATTGTTGACATATGTGCAATCAAAAGGTGCATTTACTCCTAGGCAAGCTTATAACTTTTATTTAAATTCTTTTATTACTTTTATTATTATTATTTATGTATTACTTTATTATTATTATTAATTTTATTACTTTTAATTTCTAATTTCTTTTATTTAATTCTTTTCTCAATTAATTCTCATTTAATTAATTATAATCAAAATATCAAAGATCATGATATTATATTAATTTTTCCCACATAATTAATTTATTAATTAAATCTATTTATTTAAGACTTAATTAATAGATAATTCACCATAGACCTCCAAGATAAAATATGAAAACCCATCATAGAACAATTCATACAAAATTAATCTAAAGGGTTAAAAATCATGAATTATGTCATCTGACACATTCAGAAGGTAAAATATCCAGATACTTGTCCTACCTCACTAGGAAAAATGGTTTAGGGGTTTAGGATTTGGACTTGAGAATTTATCTCCCCTCTCTTACCATTGAGATAGTGTGATAGGGTATGCTCATCCTGGCAATTCAAGGAAGTCGATACTCGGTAGTGCAACCTGCATAAAAACTATGCATGTACGTACAATATATATAATGCTAAGCTAAACAGACAATGGCAAGAAGTGGTGCATCATGTAGATCCTGACTAGCAGGTGACTATGACTCCCTTCTTTAACCACATCAGAAACATCATACATAAGAACAAACATGCACACCACACACATGCAAGTATGGGGTAAGTATCCATAATAAAACACATGTGATAATAAACCATCTAACTAATCATCATCAATAACTGAAAGCAATGTAATAATCATCATGCATACATGAAATGTAGAGTCTAAATAATCTCATCATACATCAACTGAATCCATAGCATAATATCTGATAGTCTCAAAACAATGCTACTAACTATCAACATAAAACTAGTCTAACATAGTCTGACAATAATAACAACAATGTGTCCAAAAAGATGTGAACGAGGGAAGGCACTATAATAGGTCTAATAATGTAGTTGTTATTTCATCATTAGAACCACTCTAAAGCTCCATACTAATTTCAGATATATCAAAAAGTGTATTTCTATCTTTCCATTCACAAATAGAGTTTTGAAGAGATATATTAGGCATCAAATCTAAAGTTGAAATATATGTCTTGTCACCAGACATATTATATTTCCTAATGAAAACCAATTGTCAATTGTACTGCATTCAAATGTTTGTCCATAAATTAGTCCAACTAGATCTTCCATTATTTGTTATGTTATTGGACAAAAGAAAGATTGCAGTGAAGGTAGTTCTTGATTTCTCCCATTATGCTTCTCTCTTATTATTGCTTCCTTTCTCATTTATAGGCTACACTGCATTAGCCTGGATTAGAAATACAATTATCTATTGAAGTTCCACAACCTTTGCTTGACTTTTATGAAGTTGTACCTCCTCTTTCTCTTTCTTGAATAGATCAAGCTCTTGTTTTAAAGAAACTGGGTCCACTAGAACACTCACAACTCTTGCAATTAGAAACAAAATTTTATTTGCATAATCTCTATCAATCTAGTGATCTTTCACACCATAATTGATTTTATTGATAAATTCTTCTTCTCTAATTGTTGCCTTGAACTAAGCATTCACCATTGCTTTTTGCAAAGAAATTGCCTTCTCCTTGATATCCATGGATATATTTAGGTTTGCAATTAGAATAAGGCTTAGACATCGTCCCATCTCATTCATGATATTATGAATTTGTTTGACAAAAATCAACAATTAATTAGCAAGTAGAACCTACTTTTTGATGAACAAGTTCTTGTCAGTTCTTTTACCAATTTGAGCTTGCTTTCTAAAGATTCAACTAAGACTCTCATTGGGGGTGTGTCTCTCATGTTTTTATCTCTAAGCTCTTTCAAGATGGGCCTAAACTTCTCCAAGTATTTGAAAAGTTTATAAAAACTCTCTTTCTCAATTAGGACATCCTTTGTAGCTAAAGATGTCTTAGTCACTTGTACCAAAAGCCTTGAAAGTAACTTTGATATGGGAGCCAATCCAACATTCCCAACAATGTTCCATTATAACTCTAACCTTGTAAGAGGTTATATTAATAAGTTTTTGTATGCATTGAACTTGTACTAAGTTCAACCAATACCTAAGCCCTTCTTTAAGACCTACTCAAGACTAGAGTGATGGTGAATGACTTCCACAACTTTCTCACTTCACCTTCCAATACGAACTCTATCTCCAAGTATCCTCAAGCCTTAAAAAAGAAAACCAAATATTCTCCACAACTAATTCCCTTTTACCCTCTAGGATCTCATACTCTAATACATATTTTTTTACTCTTTTCCACCATTTCACCAAGTTTCACAACCATTTGATAGGTTTTGGGCTTCATTCTAAACCAAACCTGTAAGTTGCTTTAGGAGGCCTAATAGGGGCTCTTTCCTAGTAGCCCTATCCAACCAAATTATTCACTAAACCCAAAAAACTTCTAAAGAACTCACCAAAAAAATTATATAATCTCTAATGGTATATTAAAACCTAAGAAACTTCACAAGACAGGTTCTCGATTGACTCTCCTTATCCCTTAACTCTCGAGACCTAGTTTGAGACTAATTAAGGCTAATACCATTATTTGAGCTAATTGAACTTTAAATATGAAACCCACACTATAAATACTAGAGAATCCTTCCAAATTATCATCTACCAAACCTCAAGCACCCATGACCTTCATTATGCCTTTTGCAATGTGACTTCTGACTATTTGCACGCTAAGCACATGAAGTTGCTCAACTCAAATGTTGTCAGAATACTCCAAGTAGGTGACTAGTGGTAAAATGAAAAGTAAAGAAATTCTCTCCATCCTATACCCCTTCTATACACCAACAACTATAGATTTCCATAGAGGGGATTAGGAAAGAGACTCCATTCAAGTTAAAATCCTAAGCACAGATTAGGGTAACCAACATGCACAAAATAAGGAAAATATACTTCAAGCTAATCCTATTCACCAAAAACTAATTATTATATTCACTAGGAAGAAAAAACACAACTTTCCACAATTAAAACATGTACCTATTGTAACTCCACAAGGAAATCTCAAAGTAGTACTTGTTGTCTGGACTTATTCTCCCACTAAAAACTACTTTATTGATTCAAATTTTGTACATTACAACACCAAAAAAATTCCTAGGTTGAATAACATTAAATTAATAGGAAAATACTCTTGACCTTACATATTCAACTCTAATTGTTCAATCAAAACATAACTATGACTGTTGACCTTCCAAATTTGCAAGAAAAGTTGCATGACAACTTTTTGACAATTTTTTCAACTTTTCAATATTCCCAAACAAATGACTTCAAATGCCTACCAAAACTAATAAATCATGCAAGAAATCTTAAAAAAATAAAATAAATTTTTTTGTTCAACTCATAGCGTTGACCAATTTTGGTTGACCTACAACTTTCCCATAGGCCTTATTACAATATGCAAGAAATTTGCCTAAAATGCATTCTAGGATGCTTGAGATTGACTTATTACCATATGTCAACTTGGACACTTATTAATCACCTAATCTATCCCAAAAATGATGTTTGACCATCTTGTTTAAGACCTTGGGCCCCTACATCGCTGCCCCACTTTGGCTTTTTGTACATCGAACATATAAGAATTCTAATTTTTTGGAAGATTTAACAATTTTGAGTTTATTGGAACCTTGTCCAACTCTTTTGATTCTCCGTCTTGAATTTATAATTTTTTTTTTCTATGATTGGATTTTGGGAGGTGATACTTGTAATGAAATCTTTTGCTTGGAAGCTTCTAGTTTTTGCATATTGCCATTCTCTCTCTTTTGGTACTTATTCAGTTCAATAACTCATAATGGAAATTCAAAACTAGAAGTGTACTTTTGTTCTTTCTTCCTTGCTATTTTCATTAACAATAAATCTTTAACCACAAATAATGAAATTTTATATTTTAAAATTATCAATAATTCGTTAGCTTTCATCACTATGTCATCCTAAAAGTAAATATAACTAAAAAATACTGCAGAGTCAACTTTCTCATAAAATCTAGGGGTACTAGAGGTTAGCTTTAGGTACATCTTAAACTTGTATAATCAATTCATCTTAATTAGTTCAAGGTATAGGGTTGCATTTATTACTATATACTTTTTTTCCTTAATTTTCATCAAAAAGGAAAGCTTAGAGTGATATGAATGTAGGATTTAGTGAGAAGCAATATTGGCAAATCTTTCAAAGTTGATTTCAACATGGAGAGGTATAGTTTCAATAACTATATATGATAAATATTTATCATAGATTTGAATGAGAGTAAGAATATATATTTTTAGATTGTGTAGTAGTACTTGAGGAGCTAAGAGATAAAACACTTTGATTATAAAGTTGGGCTAACATGTTCTCCTCGAGTACGCTCAAGTACTCCTCATGGGCACAATGATTCATAGAAGACCACTATGTTGTAACAAGGTCTCTTATGTACCATGCTAACTATAGACTTACTGTAGAGAGACAATTAAATACCAATTTGATGAGCTTGGTGATTAAATATTATATAATGAGCATTGTATATTGTACAATTAACAAAGCGCATTATAAGTGGATGACTTTTCATTATTTATAATATGGGTGAATTTGAGTGAGGTGACCAAATTTTTCTTTCAAAATCATATGTGCAAATATAAACAATAAGTACAACATGTCCAATATTTTTGTAGATATACACATAAATTAGACCAAATTTTTCTTTCAAAACCATATGTACAGATATAAACATTAAGTAAAACATGTCTAATATTTTTGCAGATATACACATTAATTACACCATTTTTTTCTTTCAAAATGATATGTGTAGATATAAACATTAAGTACAAAATGTCTAATATCTTTGTAGATATACACATTAATTAGACCAAATTTTTCTTTCAAAACAATATGTGCAAATATAAACATTAAGTAAAACATGCCCAATATTTTTACAGATATACACATTAATTATACCAAATTTTTCTTTCAAAACCATATGTGCAGATATAAACATTAAGTACACCATGTCCAATAATTTTGCAGATATATTTTCCAATAAAGAAAGACCACACTTGGAAATATGAATCTAGAACAAAATACTGAGACAATTGCTGGATTGTGGCCTTAAAACTGAAGAAAAGTTGATAAATGTAATTATCTTTGCAAAAAGTGTAAGAGCTTAAAGAATCAAAGAATTCTAATCACAACAACCTAGGTCATTGTAGGAAACATGGTCACATTGAAGGGGGGCACAATTTTTGTCAATTGGTGAATGTGGATTTCCAACTAGAGGAACATGGAGGTGAAAATATCCAAGTTGAGGATAACACTCCCATGGAAGAAGATGATAGTGTGCCAGAGAACATTATCAAAGAAGATGGTATTAGTGTAGCTGATGAAGATACTCATGATTATGGTACTAGTGCATCTGATAATGTTGATGAAGATGGTCTTGATATACATATACTTGAGAAGGCATATGAGCCCCTATACCAAGGCTCTCAAATAACTCTTCTCTCTTCTATAGTGTTGTTGGTGCACTTGAAGGTTATGATTGATTTATCCAATGTAGCAATATCACGTATGCTAAGGTATGCTATTTTTTTCATCTTCAATGCTAACATACCATTACTATTCATTATATTAACAATTCATATTTTTTTTTAGATCACAGTAAAAATAGGTTTTGAAGGGACCCCGAAACCCTTTCAGAGGAAAAAAAATAAGCCATCTAATAGGAAAGAGCCCATAAACCTACTACAAAGTAGATCCAAAATCAGGTTTTATAGGGACCTAAAACCACTAAAAAAGACCAGATAAGTACCTAGGTTTTACAAGGACTTGGAACCTACAGTACAAGATAAAAACTAAAAGCCAAAAAATAGGACCAAACACAGGAGCCAGAAGTGCCAGCCATCAAATAGGACCTGAATAGGAACCAACCAATATTTGTTATTGTAGGCTGATAGCTGATTTTTTGTTACCACCATCAAACATTCTACCTTGTTCATACCGACAATTATCTACCATTGTGAATCAAATTGGAATGAAGTATCAGACAATACATGCATATCCCAATGACCACATTCTATATCATAAACAACATGAATTTGCAATAGAATGCCTTGATTTTCATATTATTAGATATCGATTAGATCAAATAAACAAAAAGATTCCTCACAAGGTTCTTTGGTACATTTCCATTATTCCACATCTTGAACAATTACTGAAGTGCACTAGCTTGCCACAATTAATGGATTACCATGCACACAATAGAAATCAAGATGACATTATGTGAATGCCTCTGGATGGTTCTCTATTTAAAGAGATAGAAAAAACGTGGCCATGCTTTAAAGAAGAACCTCATAATCTCAAGCTTTCTTTGGAAGCGAATGATGTCAATCTATTTGGAGATATGAGACCTATTTACTTAGTGTGACTTTCTTTGTTATTAACAATAATATGCATAAAGAGGGAGCACATAATGTTGTCAATGATTGTACCAGGTATTTTTTTAATTCAGTAGTTATCTAAATTAATTTATATATAATGCATCAAAATGGTCATAATAATTATGTAATATTTTTGTTCACTCAATTACTAAGTACCAAGTTAAAGATATGAACATGTATGTTGAGCCCCTAATTGACAAGTTGTTGAAGTTATGGAATGGGGTCACTATGTATGACATCTCTAGACCAATAGGACAAAGAAAATTTCAATTCCACGCAATGCTTGTATGGACAATACATGATGCCCCTGGGCTAACTCATTTGTGCAATATGTTATATTGTTAAGGTCACATATTTTTGATCTTTTATAGTGCTTACATATTATTATTGTATGTTTAAGTTACATATGATAACTGTACATGATCTTTTAGGTCTTCAGACAAAGGGAAAATTCACATGTCTAGTTTGTGGTCTAAAGATGAAATCTCATCATTCAAAAAGTTTAGGAAAATAGGTGTTCAATGAGTTTAGGCACTTTCTCCACAATAATCATAAGTATCAAATTAATGAAAAATAACTTTTTAATGGGAAAGAAGAGACAACATCAAGGCTATGAAGAATGACACCTCATCTATGGAAGTTGGAATATGATTGACTAAATTGCCAAGGTAATGTCTAGTTTGTGATCGGAAGTTTGAAATTTATATTTTTATATTGTCTTTTACTTAATAATGATATAATTGATGCTTGTAAAGGTCATCAAGGCATCAATAACCAACTTCTTAGAGGAATAAAAAGTTATCCTGCTCAAATTTAGTACGTTTCTATACTACAAGGATCTCCCAATCGTGCATTTGTTTAATGCTATGCATATTGGAAAGAATGTAATAGAGATACTATGGAAAATATTGGATGGAAGGCATAATAGAGAAAAAAATTGCCAAAATTTGTAATGATATTAATGAATCCAATCATGTACTAAAAAATTTCATTGCATCAAATAGCAATGGAGAATGCATAAATATGAGTGCCCTTCCTTGGTTATTAACATAGAAACAAAGTGATGCATTAAAAGAAGTCATAAAAAAAAATCCCCACAGGATTTGTTGCAAATATAGGTAGTCTTATATCAAAGAAAGGTGATTTTGGGCTAGGGTTGAAAACACATGATTGGCATACCTTCGTCAAGGTAAATCATGTTCTCTATTTACAATATATTTGTAAAATTGCATGTACTGTCTATTGTATTATTTTATAAAATATTGAAAAGATCATTTTTTAATGATTGCAGTACACCTTACCTCTATCCATCCCACACCATTTTGACAACAATATTAAACAAGTTATATATGATCTTGAAAAATACATGAGGTTAGAAGTGTTATTTCTTAGATTTGTTGTACATATATTATATTTATGACTTACTTTACTTTGAATGTAATTTATTGTATATTTTTTTATTGAAATCTCATTTATGTGTTCTTTCATGTTGAATCTATTTTAGGTGGTTATCATCTAAATAAATTGATAAAAAAAGATATAAAATATTGGAAGAGAAAAATTCCACAGCTTATGTGTGGAATGTAAAAATTTCTGCATTCAAATTTTTTCAATGCTCAAGAACACTACCTCATACATCAATTTTAGAAGATTGAATTGTGTGGACCTATAAAAACTTGGTCAATGTGGATGGTTGAGAGACACTTAAAATTTATGAAGTGCTTGGTTTGATAAAGAAAACATCCTGAGGGTTCTATGGTATACTAGACCATGGTGTACATTAGTAAATATCTTTCCAAATTTGCATCAATGTTCTATGTAGATCACATTTAGGATTCCAAATCCATTAACATATTTGAAAAGATTTCTTTAAGGGGAAAGGTAGATTGAGGAAAATAAGAGGTAATTATAAGATGTTATTGTAGTTAATTAATTCTTATCCATCATCAATATAAGTTGTTTCTAAATGGTCTAGTTGTTTTCTTTATAGTTGGTCATGAGTGGGATGTACTACATTTGTATATTGTAAATAATATTCGATTGGATGATGGTATGGATTCAACAATCTCAAAAAAATGGTCACTCATTAACATGGAATTGTGTTGCATCATTGGTTAAAGAAACTCATCATAATGGAGATCCTGATGTTATGCCAATGGTACTTGATCTAGCATATGGCTTAAGAGATAGAAAGGTACATAGAAGATTACTAATCATGAGCCATAAGTTTAATATGAACTCACAGATCGATGTAAATTATCTTGACATGTTTGAATACTTGGAGATCAAATACCACGGAGTTATGTACTTCCATGGCCATAAATTTTGCATAATTTTTTTAGACAAAACAAAGAAAACTTGTGATTCTGGGGTAAGTGCAGTCTTTGAAGTCACCAATATTTCATATAGAAATGATATACATTCTCAATAATCTAAAAATCAATACAATGGAATTTTGCATGATATATTTTAGTGTGACTTTAATTCATTCAAATTAGTTATATTTCTCGTCAAATGGTATAGGCTATGGCTGAATTGAATTGACTTTGATAGGAATTTTATTGAACATGATAGTGGATTTATAATAATCAATACAAGGTTAGTTGAGCCAGTTGGAGATGAGTCCTATGTTTTTCTAATTCAATGTGAGCAAGTGTTTTACTTTGGCGTTTCACATAAATCGAGTTGGTCATTTGTTGTTAGACATAATCCAAGAGGAAGGTCGATAAAATATAGTGTTACAGAAGAGGAAGATACTAAAAAATCAAAAGATGAAGTAAATGATGATCATGAATGATTATTACACAATGATGATGAAGAAGAAGATGATAATTCTGTAAGAATTTTCCTTAGAGAAAAATTCACCCAAGACCAAAAAGCGCAATAACTAGCACAAAATAGACCAATAGAGTATGATTAGAATAACAATATGATATTCAATTCATTGTATAGTACACTAGAGGTGCTTGTATATAAAGGCCTCTTAGATGCATCTAGAATGTCTAAGAGTTATTAATATGATAAGTCTTACAACTAGGCACATGTCTACTAGGAGTGGATTATCCTCCATTAAGCACAAGAGTTAGTATGATGATGAGAGGATAAGCCTACAAAGGTGTATTATGTAAAATCATGTTATAGACACCATGTGCTAAAATAATAGTGTAAACAACTGTGTTTTCTACATGATGACTTAGTTATTTATGTAGACTCTAGCATTGTAGACACCATGTTGTTAATTAGAGTTGCTTACTCTAGTGTTGTCAACATAGCAACTCATATGAGTATGCAAACTCCTAAGTGTATAACCTAAGAAATAATAAAATAATATATTTATCCTAAGTAAATTTTAGTAGAGCGTAAATAAAAATTATTTACACTAACACCCCCTCTCCCTTAAGTGCAACTTAGGGGAATGCATGTAAGGAAACTTGGCAATAAAGAATATAACCGTTTCCACATAACTCATAATAAATCTGAAATAAATATGGAATTAAAATCCACATGCAAGAAAATAGAAAATATACCCACAAAATGTGACACAAGATATACCCTGGGAAACATTCATTGAGGGAAAAAACCCAGCCTCCAAAAGCATCCATCACCATGTATTATTCAACAAAAATACCATTGCCATACAACCATGGAAGCCTTCATGGCCATAGCCACAACCAAGAAAACTATATGAACAAGCATGAATCCACACATCCCATGCCATGCTTCCAACCTTCACAAATGCTCCCTTGGCTAACCTGTCAAGCCTTGTCCCGCTCGACTCTTGCCTTTTTAACTCTTACTCTCTCGACAACAACTACCCTTGTGGCTGCTTATATAGTAGCAAGTCCCACAAAACCACCAAGTGGTATTACATAAACCATGTGCTACCTAACCCACTGACCCCACATTTAATATTGGGCATTTAATTCTTTTTTCCCCAATATTAAATAATTACATGGAATATTTTCACAATGTTACAAACTCATCAAGAATATTCCATGGAAATCTTTACATGTTGCACGTCCATCTAGGTACAACATTATATAATAAAAAATAAAATAATAAAATAACAATATTATGCAATGTGTGCAACACCCATTATCTCAACAATGCACTTAAGCTCACAAAAGCTATAATGAAATGCATAATGGGTCTCAGTTACTAGGCCATGTTAGGTACCCAAGTACAAATGAAATGCTAAAATGCAATGAAATCTCTTTGCAAATAGAGAAAGAGGGAAAACCTCATGGGAAAAACCCTCCCCCAAAAAGAGAGATATGTATAATATAGGAGATAAGGATCATGTGACCCCCCTTGTGAAAAATTCCTCACCCCCAAGAGATCTCACAAATGAATATACTTGACCTCTGTGAAGGGCTTGGTGAAAATGTTGGCTACCTACTACTCAATAGGAAAATACTATAATGCAATGACCTACTCATGGATCAACACTTTGATGTAGTGCATATGAACCTCAATATGTTTGGTGCACTAATGTTGCACTAGATATTTCAAGATTTCAATAGCACTCTGGTTATCACAATGGATGACTATGGGTCAGCGTAGATCAAATCCAAACTCCTTAAGAATTTGTTGTAGCCAAATAGCCTCTATTGCTACATTCATAGCTCCTCGATATTCAGACTCATTCAATGAGAGAGAAATGGTGTTTTGCATTTTACTCTACCGAAAAATGGGGTGGGAACCAAGATGAAACATATATCCTGAAGTGGACTTGCAAGAATCAATATCTCCTACATAGTCAGAGTCTGCATATCCCACTAACTAAAGTCTTGTACCAACTACATAATGTATCTTGTGTGTATGTGTACCCTGGATATAGTGCAAGATTCACTTGGCTACCTTCTAGTCAAGCTCATGTGGCTCTTGCATGAAGAGAGAAACCATGCCAACTGCAAATGAGATGTTAGGGCATGTATGTGTCAAGTAGATAAGGCTTCTAACCAACTGTCTATACAAAGTTGCATCAGCTAGTGGAGTGGAACACTTTGTTTCTAACTTAACACCTAAAAGGAAGGGAGTAGGTGTAGCCTTGTAGTCACTCAAGTGAAACCAATCTAGAAGATCCAGAGCATACTTGGGTTGTAATAGTGTTATCTTTGATGAAGACTGATGTATCTCGATACTTAGGAAATAGTGTAGTAGATCCAAGTCTATCATTAAAAACTTGTCTTGTAAAGTAGCCTTGACACTTTCAATAATGGATGCTATGCTTCCTATAATGATCAAATCATCAACATAAAGCACAAGAAGTAAATGCGAATCATCCCTCTAAAGAAAGTAAACATTTAGATTAGAATGAAATCTAATGAACCCTGCTGAGAGAAGAAATGAATCCATCTTGGCATACCAAGCTCTGGGAGCTTGTTTAACTACATAGATAGACTTCTTTAACTTGTAGACCATGGTAGAATCCTAGATGAATCCCTGTGGCTACTCCATATATATCTCCTCATGAAGATCCCCATTCAAAAATGTTCTTTTCACATCCATCTGATGAACAACCCATTTCTAAGCTACTGATATGGTGAGTGTCAAACAAATGGAATTCATCTTTTCCACTGGTGCAAAGGTCTCAGTGTAATCAATGCCTGATACTTGAGAGAAACCTTTTGCAATGAGTCAAGCCTTATGTTTATCAAGACTTCCATCTACTATTAATTTGGTTTCATAGATCCACTTACACCAAACCAATTTTCTTCCCTTAGGAAGAGATACTAAGTCCCATGTTTCATTTGTCATAAGAGAGTTATATTCTTCCTCCATTGCTCTATCCCATTTTAGAACACCTGATGCTTCTTTAAATGGCCATGGAACTAAAGAAACTACAATATAAGTATGTGGGAGTGAGTTGTACTATGATCTTGTCCTCCTGTTATATGAAGGATTCCCTACCAATGGTCCTACTGCATCCAATGTCTACTTGGCCTATCTAGGTCTAGTGGAAGAAGATGTAGAAGGTATACCCTCAACTTCAACTGGGTGATGCCTCTGTGTTGGTTGGGAAAGAACATCTTCCAAGTCATTGTTGTCACTATCAATCTCTTCAATGAAGGAGGAAGAAGGAGGAGTTGAAGAAGAAAAGCTTAGACTTCTTTCTTCAAAATGTACACTCCTCTCATAGTATATATCATGTTTCTCTGGATCCATTAACTTGTAGGCTTCATGTGAGTCTGCATATCCAATAAAGATGAAAGGTTTGTTTTGTGCTTCCACTGCCTTGCATTTTTATGGGAGTATTCATGACCATTCTAGACAACTAAAGACTCTAAAGTGCTTAACTATAGGTTTCTTACCAGTCCATGCTTCAAAAGGAGTTACACCATCCAAAGCTTTGTGGGGACTAATTTTCTATATATAGTTAGTACAATTAATTGCTTTTGCCCAAAAGATTTGATCAAGAGACTTGTTTTGTAACATGCAAGTGGTCATCTTCTTAAGATTTCTATTTTCCCTTTCAACAACACCATTCTACCATGGTGTATATGGTGGTGAATGTTGAAGGTCAATACCCTCTTGAGTGAAAAATTCTATTAGTCTTGTGTTCACATACTCCCCCCCATTATCTATTCAAAGAACTTTGATGGCTTTTTTGTTTTTCTTTTCCACTTGAGCCTTGAAGCTAAGAATTTTTTCAAACATTTAACTCTTGTGAGCCATGAAAAAAACCCAAGTAAAGTAAGAGTAGTCATCTATGAAGGTGAGTGCATAGTGTGACTTGCCAAATGATGGCACTAGAAGTGGGCCTGCCACATCACTATGAACCAATTCAAGAACACATTGTGCTCTCCAAGGCTTACCTTTTTCATACAATTTTTTTGGATGTTTTCCAAGTGAGAAACTTGAACAAACACCTTCTAAAAAATGAACTTGAGGTAGAGCATTAACCATTTTCTTGCTACTCAACTACTAAAGATATTTGTAGTTGAGATGTCCAAATCTCTCATGCCATAGTTTACTTTCTGCATTTGAATGTAATAACAAGGCTTGTGCATTTGATGTAGGCACAAAGGAGGAGAGAGTATAAAACCTTGAATCATGATTGGCTTCTCTTATTGCACTCATAGAGTCATCGTTGATGCTTTTCACTACCACTAAATTAGGAAGAAATTCAAATTTATTTCCATCTCCATAGTGAGTCATTTGGTAGACAGAAAGAAGGTTGGAGATAGGATTGGAACATATATAACATCCTTAAACACTCCATTGTTCTTTTCAACTTCACCTTTACCTTCACCTTCCACCTTAGTATCATCACCTACAAATATGTGTGGTACCTCTAAATGTGTCATGGAAGAAAAATCTCACTTTGACACACCCATATGATGTGTGACACTTGAATCAATGATCCAATCTCCCCAACTAAAAATGTTTGTGAGTAAAGCATGCCCTTTGCCCTTAGAATCTAAGGATAAAGTTCCTTTTTCCTTATAAGCATTAGGCACTGGAACATTTTCTTTCTTCATGATGTTCTTCAACTCATCAATCTATTTGTGATAGCACTCATGTTCATGATGACCCATCTTCTTACAATAAGCACTTTTTTCTTCTCCTGATTAGTGTCTCCCTTTTTGTTGGTATTTGATGAATACTTGCCTTATTGTTGATTTGATTGTGGTGTTGATTTTTTTGTATCCTCTTGTTTTTTATTCTTCCACTTCTTCTTCTTTCCCTTTCCTTTGTTTGAACTTTGACTAGATAAATTTTGAGAACCCTCATTATTAGCCACCAATGCCTTGGATTTTGACAACTTGAGAATCCCCATTGCTTGCAACTTAGTTTTTTCATCCTCTAACAGTTGAGCATAATCATCAAAATTAATATTCTTATAGGTAACCCCTAAGGTAGTCTTTGTGGTGTTGAAAGAAGAAACAAATGTGGAGTACTCAGATGACAGCTTATTATGAATGAGATAGATCAACCTATCATCTTTTATAGGACTACCATAATCATCTAGCTTTGTTCTTAATTCATTCACCTTAATAATAAAATATTGTATAGAATCAAAGGTTTTAGGATCTAGGGAGACAAGTTGATCTTCAATTTTGTAAACATTCTCCTCAGTCACTTTACCATATAGGTTTTTGAGGGCATCACAAGTTTCCTTGGATGTATCATACTTAGTGATATGATAGAAGATCTTGTCTTTAGCTACTGTAATGCCCCACCAAGAGATCCAAAGAATTAGCCTAAAGTTTCACTAAGTTTGGTAGCATTTTTTTTAAAACATGAAAATAACACCATTCATAACATAGTAGCGAAAACAATAACATCATTCAACTAAAAGTAAACATAAACAGACATAACAGGTTACATTCTTCATGGATCCCTTAATGTTGAATAACATCTAAATCAACAGTATTAATGATTCCATCTAATACTACATCCACATGATATAATACTGAAAAGTCCAATGTTCTTAAATTACATTTTCGATTGCTCGATCATCCACTATACATGCCACAGGGTATGAAAGGCTTAAAAGAATATACATCTGTGTAAATAAACTACATCATCATATTAACTCTAATCCATGATGCAATAACATAAATGAAACCAAAAACTATACATGAGACATCATCATAAAAGTAATTCATCAAACATAATTAACTAAGTGCACGGTTCCTCCCAACCATAAATAGCATCATTAAACCATCATGGATCCTAGCCATCCCTTCATACGTAATATTCCAAATCACCAAAGAGATCATCGGTATTAACATATTAGGAATGCCACTCCTAAATCATACTACATCATATGCAGAAAGTAATCTAACATGCAAAGTAAAGCATAAGATAACATAATCTAACATATGAAAATCATCAATACGAGGATACATGTCCACCATCATAATCCATGAAGATAGATGCCAACAAAAAATGCATTAGCCATGATGTCTTAGACGAAACTCAAATGGTAGGAGTGAAATAGCACTACCACCTGACTGAGTGGAACCTAAATGGTCCACTCCCACTGCATTGAGGAGATAATCTCAAGTCCCAAATAGGTTATCAAAAACACATAGCATAAATACTCTCTAAGTCCAGGAATCCTAAAAGTATACTAACTCAAAGGTTCCAATCACAAAACTGACATCTAATCCCAGAGGCACACAAAGACATGTAGGAAACCTACTATGCAAGCGAGAAAGTGTCATCACACGGATCATGCTAGAGTTATCCTGGCAGTCTCTCAATAGACCCCGACACCCTAGTGATCCCTGTGCAACCACTAGTATCCTCTCATACTGGTGAGGCATACTACAAAATGCAAGGTCACAACAAATTTTTCTCTCTACTCCCACCCTAGTCTGTACTAGCACTCAAGGCATGGGTGAGAACATACAATTATCTTTTTAGGTTCATTTAATCCCCATTTAGTGTAAGTGTTTTCACTTATTAAAACAACTTACAATGAGTTACCCTAGCAACCACTTAGGGCCCTGGCCCCCATTGCAAGCCACTTCCTGACACTACAAGTAGATAACATACTCTAAGCTCATGGAATCATAAATCACAAAATCACCACAGTCCTATACAAGCGACTGGAAAAATACCAAAAGAATAATCCATAATAAGAGCATTGAATCTCCATGAGCAAATGAAAAGCATCCATTAATAATCATGACCACAATAGTTCTCTATTGGCAACTGAAGGTATCACTGATAATCAAAAGTATCCATTGGTTCTCAATAACCAAAATATATCTCAAAATCATACTGATCGAAGACTCCAAAATGGTTGAGTCAATACATGTCACAACATGACATCATCAAGAAATAAATCAATATTTCAGTCCCATCATGGCGACTGGAAAGTAATCCAAGGATAACTAATCGATGACTCAAAAATGGTTAAGTCAAGTATCTTAGATACATATAACTCAGCTTCACTCAAGAAGACTGATGAGCAATAACAATCAGTAATTACAAACATCTCATAGAGCATACCATCACATTACCATGGTTGGGTTTATAAAGAATCAAGATCAAAAAATATCATCATGACATCACAATCATAATCCCTCGAGCCTCTGGTAGACGTCCTATAATTGGTCAACACTAGTCAACTCAAAACCCCAAAACAAGAAGCATAGAAAAAACACAATGCAAACACATGTTTTTGGTTTGCTAAAATTACATAGTTGAATTAAGTATGGAGGTTTCAGTTTATGTTTGCAGTATACTACAAGTATATAAGATTAATTATTTGACCTACAAGTCAACCCATTTGTTCCCTCGATAACATTATCCTTCCATTATTTAAAATTACATTCTAAGAATAACTGAAGGATAAATATTTACTCATTACACTAATCTTCATTGTACCTTAATTAATATTGTTCTCTTTATTAATTAATCTTAATTAAATCAATTAATAATGAACATAGGTATGACTCTTTCTAACGATACTTAATTAAAACTCAACTAAATATTACTAAAATTTAGGTCTCTTAATTTAAATCATTATAATAATTAAATCATCACTAATAACCATTAAATTATCTAGTCATTATTCAAGTCATTAGAATAAGACTTATCATCATTCAGGTAGATAGTTCATAGTTTCTCTAAAACTCGTGTTACCAATAATCATATCATTTTTTAGCTCTATTGTATAACTTAATTATCAATTAAATTTAATTGATTTACAATTAATTAAATTAATTAATAACTATATAATATCCATATTAACTACTCAATAACCAACTATAATATCAAATAATGCTTGTTGATTCAATTAAAAGTTAATCCCCATCAACCTTTCTAGAAATCAACTAGGGGTAAATATTTGAATTAATGATCTTTCATTGATTTGATTTATCACAAACCTTCATCATGATATCACAAATTCATTTCCATTATATTCTCCCCTCTAATTCGATTCCAATTATTAAAATTGATCTATAACTTATTACTATACTTCAATTATTAACTAATCTCAATTAAATTGAATTTAATTGAATTAATTAATAGTTATATAAAACTAACTATACTTATCATTTAAATAATAAATAATAAACTCATTAATAATTTCAATGATCAATATTCGAATTAGATTCATCATTCATTTAATCAAACATTCAACAAATATCAAATAAACATTAATATCTCTTCCTGTTTAATCTATATTATTGATAATCGTTTCAATTAAAATCTCCATCACATAACTTAATTATTTCATTAAAAAAATTCTTATTAACCTTAATTAGACTAAATTCTAATTAAATAAATGGATCAATTTAAAACTATATATTATTTATTTATAAATCTTTGAATATTAAAATTTCATTAATATTATATATATATATATATGTATACATATATATACATACATATATACATATATAACAATTATATATATATATATATATATATATATATATATATATATATATATATATATATATATAATAATGATAATGTAAAATTGAATTATACAATCAATTTATTATTGCAAAAGCAAATATAACATATACTTTCATCGTCGTACCTTTCATGTTATTGACCTTGGGTGGGTACCGGGGACTGTCCTCCCCTACGATCGCAGTGCTTAATACAGCAGGGCCGTTCCTTTAATAAACAATGCCATGGCTGCCTGCTGACGTAGGCCTGTGATAGCACTGCTGTCGTAGTCCTGCGGCAGTAGCGCTGTCGACATCTCGCTAAACAAAGGGGGGGTGGGGGTACGGGTACGTCCCTCCCTGCCCCTTTCACTATGCAATCTTTTCTTAAAAAATAATGTTTTAAATAAACATTTTTTATCATATGAAAATTCAAATTTTTATATTTTTTTGATAACGTTTTTCAAAAATGCTTTCCCAAAATAATACATTGTTTCTCACTACGATTTAAATATGCAGGTGTTTAATTACACACACACACACACACACACACACACACACACACATATATGAATATATATATGTAGATTAGTAATGTTTAAATATATATATATTTAATGCTCATGGATATTTTCAAAATGGTTTTATTTAAATAAAACCTCCTTACATTATTAAAAGTATATATATATATAACATTGATGGAATGACTACAATTAACTATTCAAAATTTCAACTTAGAACTCTTGTTAAAATACAAACCCTTGTCTAATCAAATCCTTGATTCTATTACAATTTGAACCCAAACTCGAATAGATCTAATTTCTTTCCTAATAATTCTTCTAGTTTGCCCATAAACATTTAACCCTAGTTTTCATAAATTCCTCAGATCTATGCCCATGGGGTTTCTCATACAGAAATTTAAGTATCCATGACAAAATTGTATATAACTAAAACAATCACGCATAAAATCCTCAAAAAGCATTCAGAAGACACGAAGAAGACAGGAGGTGCAAGATGCGAAAATAACATAAGAAAAATCACAAGTGTCTACCTGGACACTGATGCTAAATCACTTTTAAGAATCTACAGAGCAAGCTCCTTCCTTCCCCAACATTTTTGAGTCCTCCAAACACGCTCCAAACGCTCTCCCTAAGCTTCTAGGAGTGCCTGAATATAAAGAACACTCAAGAAGCACCTAGAATGTCTCTAGAAACAACCATAAGGTGTTGACAACTAAGCATGAGTCTTTCCAACCTTCTAGATGAGTCACAATGTTGTAAACACCATGTGCTTAATTTGTGCGCTAACTCTAATGTTGTTGACAACACGTGCATAATTAGAGTGCAAACTCTTGTGTTGTTTACATGACAACTCCCGAGAATTCACAAACTCCTAAATATTAAAATAATGCACATTAATTTATTTAATATTCACTTTTCTCTTTTCAAAATATTTTTTAAATTTTTTAAATCTCATGCACTAACTTTAATAATTCCACTTGTTTTATCTTAATATATTTATATTTTAATAACATGCACACATCATGCAACCTATAATCTTTTAATAATTTTAATATCTTTTCCACTTTTAAATTCATTTTTGAAACTTAATTGATAAATATTTATTAATGTAAATAATTATTATCACAAACTTTAAAATTATAACTTTTATCTCCAAATTTAATTATTTTATTTAAGTAATTAAATAAAATAAATATTAAAATACCATATTAATTTTCCATTAAATTAAACTATTAATTAAATCTTTTAATTAGGCTTAATTAATAGAAAATACACCAAAGACTCACAAAGTATAATACAAAAACCCATCATAGCCAAAATACATACTAAATCAAACCAAAAGAGTTAATATCACAAATTACATCATCTGACGCATTCAGAGGGTACTCAACTCAGATACTTGTTCTAATTTCCAATTAGGACAAATGGCTTAAAGGGTTGGGATTTAGACTTGAGAATTTATCTCCCCTCTCTTACCATTGAGATAATGTGATAGGGTATGCTCATCTTGGCAATTCAGGGAAGTCGATACCCAGTACTTGCAACCTGCATCAAATCCATGCATGTATATATATATATATATATATATATATATATATATATATATATATATATATATATATATATATATATATATATATATATATATATATATATATATATATATATATATATATATATATATATATATATATATATATATATATATAGATATATGCTAAGCTAAACACGCAATGGAAGGAAGTGGTGCATCATGTAGATCTTGACTAGCAGGTGACTATGACTCCCTTAACCACATCAGAAATGCCATACATAAGAACAAACATGCACACCATACACATGCAAGTATGGGGTAAATATCAATGAGAAAACACACAAAATAAATCATCTATCTAATCATCATCAATAACTAAAATCACTTGAATAATCATCATGCATACATGAACTATAAAGTACTAATTAATCTCATCATATAATAAATTGAATCTGAAACGACATCTGATAATCTCAAAATAATGTTACTAATAATCATCAATCATAAAACTAGCCCTAAAAGAGTTCAACAATGATAACAAAAATGTGACCTAGGGGTAGGCACTACAACTGCCATCCTAATATCAATGAGGGCTACCCTATCTACCTTTTCCCAAGCACAGATATCATTTTGAGATACTTTATCACCTATTAGTTTAGGAAGGGTACCATCTACATATTGAGAAATTTCATCATGCATCAATTTACACCATATTTTAATAGACCACATGGCATAGTTATGTGGTGTTAATTTTGGAATGTTAAGATTTTCTATGATGCAAGAAATGAAAGAAAACAATAGGAAAAAGAGGAACACAACACCAAGAGACACCCCCCTGCTTACTCAATCAAGAAACCCTCCCAAAATGAATGATTTTGGCACTTTATACTCAGTGCGATTACAATAGCCACTTGCCAATTTTGGCCTTAGTGGTTCAAATCTAAAAGTGATATTTTTGTCCACACAAGCCTATAATCTAATTATAGATCTAGAAAGTAGATGAAAAATTATTCACTTTTAAAAAAAATAGAACCTAATTTGAAGTCCAAATGAGCCCGTGGAGCAATTGAAGTTGCAAAATGCAGGATTGGATAGGTATAGTCACCAAAAATTGCAATTTAACAAATTCGTACACCAAAACTAGAAAATAATAGCAACACTAATTTTTTTAGAAAATTGTACCCAAAATTAAAAAAATTGCACCTAATTTGGAGCCTGGATGACTGACATATTGCCTCCCAGAGTCAAACTATCAAATAAAAGATGAATTTGGAAAGGAGTTTGATCAGAAAATTGTGAGGTTAAATTTGATGTCCAAATGGCTATCACAGTAGTGTAATTTTTCCTTTGGATGACGGTCAGATGACCATCAATTTAACATAGTGACTAACTGATGTCAACAAAAATTGGCCCTTGGGTGACATCACTACTTACATCAATAGTGTATGGACTGTATAGATTATACGAACATAGATGATGTGCTTGGGCTGACTGGGCATATGGATTTTATGACTTGGCCTATCATGTCAAGGCTTAGCTGGCACTAAGGTGGATGTCTGAGCTAGTTGTACTACTATTGACCATGGACGTGGCACTATGGTGATAGTGTAGGTGATTTAGCAATGAGTTGTCACCACATGGAGGGAGGGTGTCACATGGAGGGTATAAAAAATGTTGTGTCGCATGATTCAATGAACATCATGGTGACTGATAGGTATGCCAAGAGTTTGGCAGGTGGGAGCTAGAGAAAATTATTGTGGCAAGTGAGTGGGGATTTTTAGTCCCACATTCACCTAGCTATGGGTGAATGTGATAAATAAAATTAATTAGCCATAGACCATATAATCAAAAGAGCTTGCCAAATATTTGGAGAGTGGTTGTCGATAGCTATGATTTACCAAAATAATGTGATTTAGCTGCCAATTGATATAAGTGTGGTTAGCCTGTGATGTGTTAAGCCACTTGAAATAGTACAAAGAATATTCACATTGAATATACTGCAGGGCCAGGATTTCACAACCTAGTTCCTACAAATTTTTTTATTTGTAGGCCTATTGGCTGAAAAAGAAATTTGAAAATACAATCCAAATATCAAAATTGTAAAGAAAAATTTAGATCTAAAAAATAAATTAATAGATCTAATAAAAGACCATACCAAATTTGCAAATCGGGCCTTCAGGTGCCAATTTGCAAATTTTTTTTGCCTAAAATTTGACTATAGCCCAACATAAGTGAATTTATAGTCAATTTTCACTTAATCGACGCTTTAGACACAATGGTGAGGTCTACTTTGGCTTTAGACACTCCCAATATCTGTGGATACTCCAAATCTAAATCAAGGTGTCCTTAGAGAGATGAAGCAGATTGGTTTCCAATGGCTATAAAATGACACCTCTATGACTTTGATACCATGTAAGAATTTGCCTTAGGGAAAAATTCACCCAAGACCAAGAAGCCCAATAACTAGCACAAAATAGAGCTACAAGGTATGATTAGAATAACAATATGATATTCAATTTATTATATAGTACACTAGAGGTGCATGTATATAAAGGCCTCTAAGATGCATCTAGAATGTCTAGGAGTTAGAAACATGATAAGTCTTACAACCAGAAACATGTCTACTAGGAGTGGATTTTTCTCCATTATGCATAGGAGTTAGTGTGATGATGAGAGGATAAGCCTACAAAGGTGGTAGCAACACCATGTGCTAAAATAATAGTGCAAACAACTGTGTTATCTACATGACATCTCAATTTTTTATCCAAACTCTAGTGTTGTAGACACCATGTGCTTAATTAGAGTTTCTTACTCCAGTGTTGTCAACATGACAAATCATATGAGTAGGCAAAATCCTAAGTGTATAACCTAAGAAATAATAAAATAATGCATTTATCCTATGTAAACTTAAGTAAAGTGTAAATAATAATTATTTACACTAATAGATTCTAGTGATGCTAATGATGATGGTGATGGTGATGATGATGATGATGATGATGATGATGATGATGATGATGATGATGATCATACTGATGAAGATGGTGATAATCAAGATGATGATGGTCTTGATGATTAAGGTCATGATAATGGTGATGAAGATGATGATGATGGTGATGAAAATGGTGGTGGTGATGATGATGATAAAAGTGGCAAGTATGATGATGGTGATGATGGTGATGACATGGATGAAGATGATTATCAATAACATAATCAATGAAATGTCTGTCAATGTATGATCGATGTCAAGTATGATGGTGTCATGGTTTATTTATAGAAATTTGTTTGATTTGTATATTTTATAATTAATTTATTACGTGTTGAACTCTACTATCATGAAGTATATACAATGATATTGCATAGCTACCACACATAAAGTAGAGGTAAGGAATTAAAAATATACAATGATTTCAATGAATGCATCATGTAATTTTTGTCTTCTATGTAATTTGTAGCATATATCATGTAATTTTTGGCTAACTTAAGATAAATTATTTACATATGTAGACTATTTAATGCCTTTGATCAGGATCTTGCACAGTCACATGGATCGACAAGTATAAGTCAATAGACCCTATAGATATAAAATTTTTGTGTGCATATATTGTCTTTAACATCAACATCAACTTTAGTCCTAGTATGCCTATCATTTTATGGATTGCAAGTATCACAAAATAGGTATTTGTCTTATATGTCTTCCTTAAGTGATTAAAATGTGGAAATAGAAGACAAAAGTGAGACATGTAGGAGGTCTAAAATAGGGAGATCAACTACAGGTCAAAAGATTAGAAGAAAATTCAATAAATGAATGTGATTTTCTCTTGCTTGGGGGGGGGGGGGGGGGGGGGGGTTCATGTTCTTATATTAATAAGAGTGAAGGCAATAGGAAGGTTCCCTTAGGATACACACATCTTCAGAAAGAATGGGTACCCAAGGAACTACCTCCAATTAACACTGATTTTTCTATTAATGAAAGGATATATCACATCACTCCATCTTCATTACATGGTTTGGGCCTATTTTCCATGGATGGCATAAAGGTTAGTTACAATAAAGTTTTTGAATTGATGGAGTATGTAGGACCTTGTTCCAGTTACAAAAATTGGATGCGGATTGTGCAATACTAAAAAAGTATGTGTATGTATGCATTGTCATCAAATTATATACAATGCAAAGAAAATGATCAAAGTAAAAGGCTCTCTATGTATATTTATGGAAGGCCAAAAGCAACAGGGAATATTGCAAGATTTATAAATAGTTCTCAACTTGTGTCAACTAATAAGTGGTTAAACTGTATATTTGAGGCATGTGAGGGAAATCATGTTTTTCTATGTGCAATAAAATCAATAAGTGCAGACTACAATTTGAATCATGTAGATACAAAAAAAAATTCCCTATCATGGGACTGGTAAGTATAACATTTAAACCAATTGCCTCCAATTAATATTGACTCCAATATACAATCTACTATTCTTATTAATAATTTTTTTCGTAAGTCTATTACTTTCATTTTGCTACTGATTGCTAATAATTACTAATTTTTTTCATAGGGCAACATGGATGCACCACAAGGCACAAACAGGGATGCACCGGCTCACACATCTTCAGTGAAGGTAAATGTTAATTAGTGTAATTGTACAAATTATATAGAAATAAATGTAATATTATTATGTTCTTTTCTTTATGGCTTTGGAGTTATTTTGATGATATTTCACTGATATTGATGGTCACAACTTGATACTTATTGATAGGGAAAAGTAAAAATGATATCAACTTAAATGCAATATGAAACACATACATCATTTGTAGATGACATCATGTGTAGCACTAACCCTATATTCATGGTCCATAAACTCATAAAAAGTTATAGTGATGAAATTTTTAACCTTTTCCTTGAGAGAAACATAACCGAGGAGACAGAGGCACTAAAAGAAGAATTGATACTTAGAGTCAATTCTTTGAAGGTAAGCAATAATTAATCTTAAGCAATAATAAAATTCAATAGACATTTTATTTTATAGTATCTTATGGATCATGATCTAAAATATTATGTGTTTTTCTTATAGGTTTTTCTTATAGGATTTTGTGACACCTGCGAGACCGCGTGGTCAATATGGTGAGGGTCGTAGCACACAACCTTCATGTAAGTAAAATTTTCTTTTTATAACATTATAACACTTAACTTTGATCTTTATCCATTGTAAATGAAAAAAAAACAATGTTACAAATGTCTTTTCTAACAATGTGGCTTGCTCCTTTGAATGTCCTTAAAAATCATGGTTTGATTTATGCTTCAAAGTCCATAAAATAACTCCTATGAGAAGAAATAATGTAGTAGCTGTACACCACATTCCTGCATCAAATTTCTGCACTACTATAGTTATACAAAGATAACTCTAGTATGCATATGAAAATTAACTCTAGTGCACCAAAAAATATAATGTGAGAATTATATCTTTCCAGCCATAGAAACCAATCATAGCTACAAATGCCATCATTCCATACATATCATCTATATATTCAACCATAATAAGAAGTTATCCATTCCTCCCATAGAAACCAATCATTCCATACTGATATGATGAGAGAGTTGGATTTGTTGCTCCAAATGAATGAATTGGTACATGAAGTTCACTGGTTGCATGTGAAACAATATGAGCAATAACAAAAGATTGTGGCCCTACACTAGTACAAAAATAACAATATATGATTAAATAAACTACTTAAAATTGAAGATATGTGACTAATTTTGATCACGTGATCAATAATAGTTTATTGTCAGACATTTATCTCATGACCAAATCTATGATCAACCTAATTTAGTCATTGATTTGGATGTTGATTTGATTGTTTATTGTTATTACCTGGTAGTTTATTGTTATCACTTGATAGTTTATTTGATCATTTATTTGGTCATTTATTTAGTAGTTGATCATTATTAATAATTGTATATTTGGTAATTGATTTGGTAATAAATTTGGTAGTTGGCTTGGTAATACATTTGGTAGTTGATATGGTAATAAATTTGGTAGATTATTTGGTAGTTGATTGTTGTTAACCAGTCATTTATTGATAGTAAATTTAGTTATTTATTGGTTGTTTCTATTAATTAGTAGCAAATATAGTTATGAAATGAATAATCTATTCAATGCCATAAATTTCAAAATACAAAAAATATAATATTAGACTTAAACTAGAACATAAAAGAAAATGAAAATATTACACATGAACAAGCTACACAACATACTAAAATGAAAAGATTGATTCAACATCATGATAAAGAAAGGTAATATGCAATAAAAGATTTAATAAGAATATATTTAAGTTATAATATGTCAAAATTATATGAAGAGTACATAAATATAATAAAAATATCAAAAAATATCTAAGAGTTTCAAACTCTTTTAAATACACCTTGATAATTAAAATATTTAAACACATTCAAAATACTACAATATAAAGCAATTATCCAAAATGTCTAACAAATAGAACATTATAATAGCACTGATCAACTATGTCATTTTCTACAAATACTTATGTGGTCATTGTGTGAAGGTTCCCTCTTCCTCTTTGAGATGAACATCTCCATCTATTTTGTCTTTATAAGCAAGCAGAACATTACTTGTGATCTTTATAATATTTACATTGGCATCTCCAATTCCATTGTATTTGGCTCCATGTAAAATAGACAAAGAATGAATCCACCCAATAGCCACAACATTGCCATCATATAGATCCAAAACCTTAACTTTATCCCCTTCTTTGACTTTATCAATACATTTCTATAAAAAGAAAGAAAAATAACATATTAAATTACATAGGTAATGGATAGCTAAAAATATAATGCAATGTTAATGTAGTAGTTATGATGAAGATTCACTTTTCATTAGTCAAGGTAAAATATTCTTCTAAAAAAATTGCAACTCATAAATACTATATAAATTAATAATATTATTAATTTATTTGTGCATGTCTCAACATATAAACTTCCAAAGATTAATATCTTGGTTAGACAAATACCAAGACAAGATTGGTTCTATCTTCTATATGATTAAGTTAGCAATGAAAGATAATAGCTTGAAAGGAAACACACATGTATATGATGTGTAGAAAAGTGTAAACAACACATGACTTTACATAGAATATGAATACAAAATAAAGCCACTATGATATAAAGAAAATATAGTCTCCAAAAAATAATTTTAATCAATAACACTATACATTCTTAATCCATTGAGCTTATCTTTAATTCATTTTATGACTTTGATGATAAGATTAGGAAATGGCTTATGGTTACCCCATGGTAGGTTGTAACCAAGAGTAAGGAAGTAGGTAAACATGGTCATAAGGTCTATAATTGTATACAATAAATAAAAGAATCAGTTCAAGGCAATTGCGAGACTGTTTCTATCACCCACTAGTAATTTAAAGAAAACATTTTTTATTTGACTAACATGGGTTAACATTCAAGGGAATAGAGTATCCTCTTGGTTCTCCTAGGTGTTATTGCCAATTTAAGTGAAACAGTGTTTAACCAACAATAGCTTCTCCTACACTCCAGCATGACCCTTCCTAGATGAAAGTGGCATCATCCTTCAACTATGAATGCTATCTTGCAAAAAGAATAGAAATACCTGCTTATTGAATTCATGTCAAATCCCACCACAGAATAAGTTTCCCGCTTTCTGCATGGCACTTTTCAGTTTCAACATAAATTTTTGTATCTAATTTATATTTTGTTCTTAATGATTTGGTTGTGCCCTTGGAGTTAGTTTGTCTCTAGTTTTTAATCTTATTTTGAAAAAACAATGTGTTAGGTGATAGGCACCCTTTCTTACCAGTTCATGTTGTTGCTAGTTCATATTGATTCTTCATACTTGTCACTATTTCAATTTTGTTTTTTCTTTGGTTGCATTTTCTAACATAGATCTATTTCCTTTGCAATTATCAATGTTGTTGCAATTATCTAAATCTTATTTTGCTTAATCATCAAAGGCATTAGTTAATTTAGAAATAGGGCCAATGCCAATGGGATCAGTTGCATTAGTAATACTCTTTCTTTCTAAGATCACAAACACTTATTACTTTTAAACTATACATGGCTTGTTTGTAATTAACATCCTACTTGAAAAGTGTTATGGGTGCCAAGTCACAAGGCCACTATGAGAACCCAAAATACATTCTCTTCCATGCCATTATGAAAGGGTTTAAAAGTAATTCCATACAATATTGTGCATATTTGAAAACTATGAAGTTTTTGTCTTAGTAGATGAGTGTTGTACAGATTGATCTTGATCATGTAATTTTGAATTTCCTCATCAAATCCAACTCTATGGCTATGAAAATGTGTAAGGCTGCATAAATCTATCATGAAATGTGGATGTACTTTAATAGCCCTAGCTGTGATGAGATGCAACTCCCTGATTGCATTCTATTTTATAATTTTTTATTAACCAGTTTTCTCCACAGGATATAGGAAGGGTAGTCAAATAATGATTAGACATAAAATTAACAAACTACAGGCTTGATCCAAATAGTAAGGGATATAAATTGCAATATTAACACAATTTTTGTCTTACCTTTTTAATAATTTAACTAGGCAGTTAAGACTTGCATACCTAATTAGTAAACTATGGCTAAAAGACTGATGTTTTGGGTTCTACCCTGTAATAAGGCTAAAAGGGTTCACAACATATAATATTTTAAATGGAAAGAAACTGAGAAAGTTTGGAAGAAAATACAAGGTTAAACCATTTGAAAAAATTGACTGACTTGTGATCTGTTATCTCTTTTGAGTTCATATATTTAAAATTATCCTTTTTAAACCAGATTTTTTACAATTCTCAAATTATAGAAACTATGCTGCACTGCAGCCCTTGTTTTACATGTTTTTACTTTCACATGGAAATTAGATTTAAAACTCAGTTTTTCCATGACATCTGATAAGGATAATATTAGACGGTTTTAGGCATTAAGATATAATTCAATTTATGTCTATGGCTGTAACAATTGGGCTACATATTACCAAAAGGCTTTAGAAATTTCTTTGTCGAGAAAAGACATTGTTTTTGTACAAAAAAATAGTTTTACATAAATCTGAAAATCATTCTGCTTTCACGTGGAAATCAGATTTAAAACTTTGGTTTTTCCATTACATTTGATAGGGATAATATCAGACTATTCTAGGCATTAAGATTCAACTCTATGTATGTCTACAGCTGCAACAGTCGGGCTGCATATTACCAAAATGATTTAGAAATTTCTTGGTTTTACTGCAAAAAAAATCAATTTTACACAAATTTGAAAATCTTCTTTGGTAATGGGTTGCCTCAGTTTCAAACCCTAATTTTCTTAATGTTCTTTTCTACACCAATTGGGCTTCCAATTACCAAGTTGACTTGGCATTGACTTTGCCAAACATAGCCAGTGTTTTGGTGCTAAAATCTGTTCTAAAAAAAAATCTGAAATAATCCTTGGCATTCGGTTGTTGTAGCTACAAGTTCCATTGTTTGTGAATGTTTATAACAGAAAGAAATGGGCTGCATATTATTTTTTTGGCTTAGTATATGCTTGGTGTCACAAGTCATCAATTTAGTGGCAAGAAATTAGTTTGAATGAAGTGGGAGGTCCTTTGATATTGGACTGCACGTAATCAGTTCTTATTATTTTTCTCTTTTGGGCATTAAAACTATTGTGAGGGATGCAATAATTCATTCCATGGATGATTATTGGTTGCATGTTATCGAATGGTCTTTGAGCTGCAAACATTAGTTTAAACATAGTGTAATTTGCTGCATAATATTTGGAATACATGAATCTTTGGTATTCCACCCATAGTGGAGTTGGGCTTTATATAATCAATTTGTGTGGTTATTTTAATCCATATTCATACTCAGCTATGTTTTATATGAAAATGATTCCAAAGAGTTGATTCTAATATTGTTTGAAGAAAAGAATTGGATTGACGAAATACAGTGCAAATTGACCATCTATTGCAGGGACTTGGTTATAAGAAAATTGTTCGATGAAATGGGTGGAAGAAAGGAAGTGCAAAAATACGGGTTTCGAAAGAAATTCAGTAAATATTTAGTTTTTGCTTATCATAGAAGCATTGATCTTTGTCTCTAAGAAGTTGAATTTATTCTAAAAATAATAGCATACATATAATTATTGTTGTTTGTGTTTCCACTGCATCAATATTACTATAAAATTGAAACACAGTACTTTTTCGAGGTCTATTAAAATCCCTTGGAAGCAAGTATGTTGCAAGCTCATGTTAAAACTTATGAAAAAGCCTTGATATTATATTTGAGATTTCTTCTCTTAAATAATCTTTATAGATCACGTGGAAATTCGCTATAATCAGAAAATTAATTGAAAACTTAGATCTTGCATGATAATGTGTCTAGTTTGTCTAGTTTGGTAATGATGACTATACCTTTGTTGATAAATGGAAAGCTTAGATCTTTTATAGTAATGTACCTGTTTGTTCTCAATAGTCTTGTTAAGGTAGCATTTCTAAAGTGTCTAGATCTGGTTGTTTCTTGTAAGAGGATCACTTTAATTTTTCTTTGTAATGCATGTTGCTTGTCTGTGTAATACCTATATCTTATTGTGTTTCATGACAAAAGAATCATTATTGGCTGGATTTTAAGGTAATTTTGCCCCTTCAACTATTTCAATTTCTTTTGGAGCAGCACCTTTGTTTGTGTCTTCCATTATGTCTAGTTTGGTTAAGAGATTTTCTACAAAAGAATTTGGAAGTTTATCATATTGTGCTCATCCCCTTTTCTGGAGTGTGCTCTACTAATTTTTCATTGAGATCTTTTGTTGGGTGTTATGAGTCATTTGGTCTAGGTTTTGTACATGGCTTTTTGTTGATGTGTCTAAAGCGTGTTGGACATTTTTGAGTAGGTATGCTTTTTAGAAATGGTTTTGCTCTAGGAATGCTTGACATTGAAAAGGGGAATTTCGGTTGTAGTACATCGAGGTCTAGGATGACCATATTGCAATTCAGATTAAGACATTTTTGTGCATAGTTTAGTATTCTCAGGTTTGGTGACACCTTGGAGCACATTATGTTTTGTGAATGTTATTGTGAAGATGCTGGTAACTGTTAGAATGACAGTAAGGGATTGTCATGTAACTAAAGGATGAAGTAGAGCCAATGTTGAGTTGGTTGACAATGAAAGGCAAGAAGTGTATACCCTTGTAAAGAGGAGATTGGGATATTCTAAAAGTGCAATATTGGTCTAGGTCAAGGGTCTATTAGGTGAGACTACTAAGGGATGTTGAGTATGAGTAATCAGAAAATAGGTACTTCTGACATGATCTAGTTGTGATCAAAACTGGAATATTGCAAGGGATGTGAGAAAGTGTTTACACTTTGAGTATAGCCTGTAAGATCAAGGCAAGGTCTAATTTGATAACTATTTATAATAATGAGTTGGACTATAATAACAGATAGTGAGATTTATCAAAGATGCTTCCAAATTAGTAAAGGATTGGTGAGTATTAAGAGTTGGGAGTATGAGAAAAGTATGAGAAAAATCCAAAGTGAGTAGGTGTTAGAGATCCAAATGGATAAAGATCCAAGGATTGATTGAAGGTAAAGAGTTATTGAAGGGGTCTTATTGATGGTGAGTCCTATCTAGTGAATATGTAATCAACATTTCAAATTTGTGATCAAAGATGAGTAAGTGAATGGTAATTACTAATAGGCCTAGGTAGTCATGAAGTGAATCTAGTCATATTAAGGAGGATCGAAAAGTATCATGGTGATAGAGTGCTTAAGAACAATAGATGGGAACATCATGTTGGAGGATTTCATGTGATTGTCTTGTCAATAAGAAAATTGACTGTCCTAGGGACATTGAATAAATGCAATAATGTTTCATAGTGTTGAGTGGGCTTGTTATTTCCACACAATGTGTAGAGGTCTTCCATGTTAATAGATTTCTAGAGGCCTAATTTTAAGGGTCTGATCTAAGTTTAGATCATATTTGAGCGTGGATTCAAAGGAAGTTGGGTACAAAAGTTACAAGGCAATAACACTAATCAAAGAACATGATCTGATTTGATTAGAGATTGAGGAATACTAAAATGATGAGTGCAAGTGTGTGGGTTTGTGTGGGTTTGGTACAAGACCTAGAAAGTTAATCCATTTGATGTGATGATAGGGTTTTTTACCAAAACAAAGGTTGAAAAGATGAGTTCCTAATGAGTTTGTATTTGGGTTCATTTTCCCTCCTCAATCATTGCAACTTAATGTTAATTAAAAAATTGTGATATTGATGGGTTATTGTTAGCATAATATAATATCACCAAAACTAATTTGTTTCGGACTAGTGGATGCTGCCAATTCCATATCAAACTAATATTCTTCCTATGGAAATGTTTAGTGTGTGTTGAGGTTTTTAGAAGTATCTTTAATAGCAAAAAATTGTGGTATTTTGGTTCTCCATATTTCAGCATGTTCTAAATAAAACCAGCAGAGGTATAACACTATAATGTCAATTTAGAAGCAAGTAACAAGTTTGTAAGGGATATAGATTATTGTCATTTTCATTTAATTTTGATGCATCATGTGTGGCAATGATATTTGTGAGTAGCTGGTTGAGTCTAAAGAGATTTTCTAATAGTATGCTAGTGTGTGTTTGCATGCTCTGTTTTTGAGTTTCTGAAGCGTCAACATTAGAGAGTCGATCTTGCTTTATAAAATATCCCAAACATATAAATGAACAAAATGAGATGTGCAAAAATAGACCAGCAATCTGTGACTCCATTTAATGTTACATTTTCTATTACAAACCCTAATAAAGCATAAAACACCCAACACCCAAAATAAGCGCGCACAAAATTGTAGAATAAGAATCCACCCTCAAAGCCAGATAGGGTAAAGAAAAGAAGCGCTAACTCACCATTTATCAATCAAGAAAAGATGCTAAGGAAGGCAAAATGAGTTTTCTTTTTTGAAAATAGCCCTCAATTTTTCTCTTTGCCGCGAATCCTTTCAAAGACTAATTTTTTTCCTGCAAATAATTGTGGCAATCTTCATTCCTTTGCATGAATGAAAGATGAATTGAGTTTTCTCCCTTCGATTTACATGGCTTGAAAACGAGCGAATTATTTAATTATTATTATTTATTTATTTATTATATTATAGACACTCCATTTTTATTTATTAATAATTTTTTTTTTACTTTAATCTTAAATTTTTTAATTTTTGTTTTGATCAATTAATAATCATCAATATTATTTAATTTAATTTTTCATTTTTAAGTTTAAGAAAAATAAGATTATTTTAATTTTAAATTTTTAATAATTTATTTTTTAATAATAATGTGTTAATTTTATCTTAAATATTTTAAACTTTTAAATTTTTCTCCTAGATTCAATGATTAGTGTTAATAAAGTGGCCTTTGGATTTTGAGGATGGGTTTAAATGGGTTCAATATGTAAATCACAAATCATAAACACATACATGTCAATGAGTTTGACTCAAAAATTATATAGTTAAATATTGATAGTAATATCATTATTTTTAACACTACACCTTAACAATTGTTCCTATGTTGAATATGCACCTAATCCATAATAATGCTCATGAATACAAAGTGTCACTTAGTAAATTAATTCACAACCTTTTAGTAAGGAGGAACGTTCTCATTTTCTTTTCTAGCAGATAAGGAAACCTTCTCCTAGGTCTGATGGTCTCGAATATTAATGTGGTAGTATACTATATTTTTGAGGGTAGTGTATTTACTAAGTTGATTTGTTCTAAGTTTTCCCAGGGCTTTATGATTAGGTGCATGTACCAGAACATATCCGATAGTCATGGGCATTTTTTCCTTTAAAAATTTTGATATTTTTATTAAAATGAATCTCATGGATTGTATGTGTAATATGAACATTTGATGTATGTAAATTATGTCTATTAATAAGTTTTTTAAATATATAATTATTATTTAATATAATTTTAATCATAAAATATATAATTTTTATTATTAAATAAATCTATTTCAATGTTTAAAATTAATTAAATAGTGATTATCATTATTTACTAATACAAAAATATATTAAATAATATTATATTTTATAAAGATGGTTATAGAGTATTACATGACATTGATGTGGATAATAAAAATTATATGTTGAGATTATAATTAAATTCTTAACTTATATTTAGTCTTTTTGACATGGAGAGATAGAGTTGGGGTTTTCTTTTAAGTGGATGAAGGGTTTTTTATTTTCTTGATCTAGGTCAATTTATAAGAGATATATTTTGAGGAGTTTGAGTATGGAATTGGGCAATTTTGAGTTTATTCCTAGCTCAATATCAATTGAGAGGACATTTAAAGAATTTCATTGATAATAATATATTTATATGATAAAAATCCATTGATCAGTAATAAAAGTTATAAAAATGTTAAAGAATGTATTAACATGATAAAAAAACTTATGAATCATTCATTTAGTCATTTGTTTGGGTGACTAATTATTAGTGACCAATTATTTAGTCATTTATTTGATCACTTATCTTGGTCTAAGCTTGTGATTTTACCTCATGGCAAAATTAATCATTTATTTAGTCATGTATACTCATACATTGTAAAATATTACTAGAATTTGATCACTTTTAGTTGTGTGACTAAATTTTTTAGTCTTGCAACTAAAATTTTTAGTTACATAGTCATTTATTTATCAAAATTCTACTAGTGCTACTAGTGCAATATTGTTGGTTTTGATCAACATTATAACACTTAAATTTCATTTTTTGATGCTTCTAGCTAGTATCCCATTTGATATTTATCCATTGCAAATGTCTTTGATAACAATGTATTCTTCAATTCATGATGAAGTGTGGATGTCTCCTTCAATCATCGTTCTAATATTGCCAACTGCATTATTGGCAATAAGGAGTATATTTTGTAATGTGCTAATCATGCATTTTTTTTTTTTGTTGGGTGCATTTTATACTCATGGACCTATTTTGTGCAATAATAGATAGACCTTCAATTGATAGAACAATAGAGACCAGTACTACTAAAGTTGAACCATTTCCTGGAGCAACCCGCATGACTAGTACTGGTTCATTTACGGGGACATTATTGCTGAACAAGAAAACTATGTTTTTGTTAAAATTACACAAGCTTCCAGGTGCTTTAAAATTATTATTATTTATAGTGTAATTGTAGTTTACTTACACATAACTCATTTTGGATTGATAATCCCATGATGTTTTCTTTGATCATATGTTTGAAATGACATTGAAGCTATTTGGACCCACCATACATAAGAGGTATGTAGTTTCATATCATTGCTACAATATTTTTTATTTTCTTCCATTTATTGTACTGTATTAAAGTTATTGATCTAATCTTCTTCTTTTTTTTTTTTAAGGTGGAATGAATAGGGCCCTGAATTAAAAAATAAGCTCATTACATCTTTTGTTTTGGAAAAAAACATTTTTGATAGTGCCCTACTTCTCAAAAGAGCATCCAAACATATACAGACTATGAGGAACCAATATAGAAAGGGTCTAATGGATAAACCAAAGTACAACCATCCTCCTATGATTCCATCAATGGAGTGGAATGAAATAATATAAGATGCTAAAGAGAAAAAAACTATGTGGTAAAGGAAATGAACCAGAAAAGGAAGAAAAAAAGGTATGCCATGATGGTATTAAGTAGAATGTAATCATGTACTAATTAGTGATATTTGTAAATATATAATCTAAAATGTTTCAAACTTTTCATAGACTAAAAAACACATCAATGGCTACAAAAGTGAGACTAAAAAAGATTGGCAAACACAAACTTGGATATGGTGGCTATATAAATCTTCACTTTCAAGTTGTAAGTAGTAGCAATAGAATTTCATATAAAATTTTTTTATATAATGTTGAAAACAAATTTGTTTAATCAAATTATACATGTGAAACTAACGATATTAAGCAAAACATATAGGGTACACAATTCAATTTAGAGCCCATAGATGAAGATAAAAAAAATTCCTTAAAGGAAGGCTATAAAGTTGTGGCTGCATGCTTATGCCAAGAGTTTGAAAGCCATACCCAAGAATCTGGTGCAACAAATGAGACACAGGTAAATTGATCAAATGAAAAGTAAATGAAAATGAATAGTTGAGAAATTTCTTTTTTGGTGTTAGTTTCCAACATAAATTGACTACATAACATTTCACTATAGCCTTCATATTCTATCATAGTGGTGGAGGTATTAGTTTTATATTAGAAACTAATTATGTAATTATGAATATAATTTAACATCTTCAACTACAATTTGATGTGTAAATTTTTTTTTGAATATTTTAGAGCATGTTGAACATCATGGTGAAGGAGTGGAGCATGTTCAAAGTGTTCAACATGTTGAGGTGGCATTAGATCAAAATGCTATTTTACATGATGTGGCACTTTCAAGTAAGAAAAAATCATGTTATGCTCTATTGGTTAATGAAATATTTGTAGGAGTTAAAAAAGAAAAAGAGTATGCCAATTTAACTCATCTACTTGTTATTCCAATAGAGCCCCCTTTAGTGCAGCAACCTTGTGCTCCTCAAAATAGGAGGAGACATCATAATTTGAAATTACATGTGCCACAAGAGCTCCTATCAACCTTTACATTAAGAAAGCTAAGAAAATCAAAAGAAGAAATGATTTTTTAAAATGCTCTTTGATAAACCTTTTTTGCTAAACTTTGTTGGATAATGAAAGAACATTGTTTTATGTAATTATCTATGAATGTTGCGTATTAATATTGATTTTTATGTCATGTTAATGAATATTATTATGTGTTAATAAAGTCTTGATTAGTATTGTGTATTAATGAATTTTATAACATATTAATGAATGCTATGTGATTGTATTGATTGAATGTTATAGTTCATAAATGGATGGATGAATGAATGAAGTATGTAATTAGATGATAATGTGAAATTTAGATTGATGTTGGGGGGGGGTGTGGTGGTGAGGCCAGATATCTTCCAATTTCACATGGTTGGCCTTGTTAAGTAGACAATATTGAAGTATTATTGAAACCAAGTGAAGCTCAAACTAACATACCTTCATTAATTAATCAATTTCATGCATTGTAGGTCTAGAATGATGGGATGATACTCTATGGTATAGGTATGAATCATTAGAGGAAGATTAGGTACTCGATCTTCCAGCTTCAACAACTTTACCACTTGCCTCATTTTGGGTCTTGCATCTGGATCTAGAGCTGACACTAAAACACCACTTTTACATATAGGATGTGGTTTTTGGTAGTAATCAAATGACAGTAATAGTGAGTAGATCAGTATGAATTTTACTTTGTTCAATTATTTTGATTAGGGTTTCATTTTATTTATAGTGTTGCAAATATAAGATCCCCATTAAAAAGTACAACTATAGCACTATTTAACCACTACATGAAATTTTGATGAGCAGATTAGTATGAATTTTACTCCCTTTGATTGTTTCATTTTATTTATAGTTGGTGCAAATACAAGATCCACATAAAATAAGTACAAATATAGTAGTTTTGTTCTTTCTTTGTAATAGTTTTGATCATTTTTCTCTAAAGAAGATTACTCAATCCTTTTTATATCCCTTAGATAAGCATCCACATCTCCCTATTTAAAAAAAAAAACTATTAGAAGAAAATAACCATTGAGAAAAGTAGGGTTGTATTGAAAAATCTGTTTCATGATTTCCAATACTTTTATCCCCATTGCCTTAATTTAAATTTGGTTTCTATCTAAATACATGTTCACATGCTCATTTAAGAAATAATTATTTTTTCTATCATCTTATTCCTTGTTGGAAGAATTGGGCATCAAATAAAACGGTTTAAGATGAATTTATAAATATCAGTACAAATATAAGAATATTTCTGTAGGTGGAGGAACATACTTAGAATGCAAGACTATAAATATTAATAGGATAAATGAAGTACATCTAAACTCAAATTCAATTTGTAAGTTCCCCCAATAGGTTACAGATTCTTCTGATACCTCTATGAACATAAATGATGTAGAGCATCCTCCCACAATGATGTGCACCTTTACAAAATCCAACACAATACTTGTCCTACTCAAGTAAGGACTTAACCATTTGGACTCTCCTATCCATTTAACCCTCAAGGCCTTTTAATGGTTACAAATTCTCAACAAAAAAATTATTCTTTCACTACGACTATGAAAAACCAATTTCAATTCTAAATCGAATAACAAACTTCGTAAACTATTAAACATTAAATTCTGATTCGATAACTTACTAAACAAAACTCTTAATCCCTTTTTTATTGTAATAGAAACACACATTTTTCATACTGAACTAGTCCATTTACTATAGATAATTATTTTTAGATTACTATTCCTGCATCTTTGCAACTAAGCTAGTAGTCTAAAATAGTAGACTTTCTCCCATTTTTGAACTTAATGTTTACTTTAAGATAAGTGTGTAATCTATTATAATAGCTTTCACAAATTTCACAAAACAATTGATATATTTTATTTAGTTTGACTACCTCAATACACTTAGATAATTAAATATACATAAACCTTAATCAAGGTTTGCAATCAGTATCAAAATTTGAGAAGCCACATTCTACACATCTTCTCATCATTTGATTTTTTAGATATGCAACACCCCAATGCTTGTTGCTCTTAAAAAACCACCCTTAAACATCACACACTAGGGAGAAAATTAAACTTGAAAAAAGAAGTAAACTTTGACTATTTAACACTTTCAGTATTGGAATGAAGCTTAGTGTGTGATGTTTAAGCCATTCACTCTTGAACACCGGCGAGAGTGCATCCACAAAAACCCTACACAATATTAGCAATGATATTATCAACTATAGTAATTATGTTAATAGCATAAGGGCCAAGAAGGATTTATTGTTGGATCAAATTCTTGAAACCAACATGCCACATAATGAGTGTTGAAATTGGTTGTGATATGCATCCGACTATGACTGGGATACGTTCATGTTGAAAAAAGAAATTGAACAAAATTCAAGTGTTGTTTTAGTGTCAGCCCTAGACACCTTCAATTTGGGTCTTGAAGCTAGATCTAGTGTTGAAATAATTCTGAATCTTTTCAATGAATGTTTGAAAATAATTAACTCTTTTTTATTTGAGATATTCTTAATTGATAGCTTTTGTTTAGTTGTGTCCTATCAGGTCAAACACTTCATATCAAGTCCAAGTTTGGAAAAATGACAAATAAACATGAAAAGTACCAAGCCCAACAAAATCTAAGTAGCTAAGGAGGAAGATTCTTATCATCAACATTGTTCCAAAAACTTCTAGGGACAAAATTAACTTTCCCCAGTACAAATATAACTTTGTAAGATTAATAAACTATCATTTGATAGTGCCCTTGTGGTCACCAAACACATATATAACTATCATTAAATAGTTTTCATGCATGACACAACAAGTTGGCCATGAACAATAGGAGTAGAAGGGTAACCAAGATCCATACTTGTATTAGCTTCAAGAACATTGGAGACTTCATTCCATAACTGCCTATCATCTCTTCTATAATGATAAGAATCTGATAGACACAAGTAGACAAGGATTAGTCTAATTTCTTAGAATCAATGTTCATGAATCCGACTAAAAAATTGTAAGCAAGCATGGATGCAACTAATACCATAATGTAATAGGAAACTACAAGGAACTTCAAATTTCACTCACTTTATATAAGCTAAAAAAATTCACCTAATATAAGATGCAAACATTATATCCCTTACTTACATGGCATTGGTTTTTTAGTTTAATTATAATTTAAGTAGTAGACTAGGTTTCTAATATTGCTTTTCCAAGCCACTTAAATCTTGTAATAGTAAATTTCTAGTTAGACCAATATGCATTGTGGTAACTTGTAGTAATAGTTTATTCAAGCCACATGTTAGTGTAGTTATAGTTCTAATGAATTTCATGCCATCTAATGTTTAGCAAAGAAGTCCTGAAGCAATTCTCTTCAGCCTAAGGTGATATTTAGTGTATGCATATTCAAGTTGTAGGATGACCTTTATTTGAGTCACTCTTACCTATATATAGCAAATTATCAATGTCACTTGTTTTATAACATAGTTAATATATTTTTATGAATGCATCCTACCAAATGTTCACCAAAAGTAGTTCTTAATTAATTTTATTTTTCTTTATTTGATGCATGATTTACTTGATTTTGACATATTTGAATTCCATCACCTATGTTCATTGGGACACTAGAACAAGTTTCGGTTGGCTTAGTTGTTTTACCTTTTTAGCACCTTCAATAATGTTTAACTAGTAGCTTTCTATAATGGAAATCAAGTTGCACTAAGTAGCTTCTATCATTTAAATGGCTATATATCTCCTTACTACTAGATTGAGCTTATGAAATTCTTTCAATTCTATCAGGAAGTGTTTGTGTAGGTCGAATTCTAGTTCTATTAACAAATGGGTTCCTTCTAGCCATTTCTTGGACCAATGATGTAGGATTGAATTTCTTCCTATTCATATTTATAGTTACAAATGAATACTTAAAACTTATCCTTTTTTCAAGTTGGTTGCAATATTATAACAAAAGATAGATATTATCTTAGAAAGGTGGGTGGTGGCATTGTATTGGGTATATAATTAACTGCTCCTCATATTAACATTTTAAGTAATCATATGTAAGTTTTTCTTTAATCACTATAGAGATGATTACTTTAGACATATAGTGAAACTATTATGCATGTTAATATAGGTATTAGGCACTTTAACACATGCTTTGGTAGAAGCATTTTCTATTACTCTATTCTAAGCTATTTGATTCAAAACATTATTTAATTGATGTTCATCATACTAAACATTACAAACATTGCTAAGTGATCAAGAACATTTGTACTCTTCCTTGTGATGCTCTAGGCTTGCTTGTCTACTTGAAGTCCTTGTGAATGTACCTTCTTCTTTACCATGCTTATCTATGCTTGCATCTTGCTGTCCACATTGATTAGTCATGTTCTCAAATACCTTTAGGAAGTGTATACCTTGTAGCTTTCTTCTAAGCGTTCATTTCTTCCTCTTGTTCTTTGGATGTAATGACCAAATCATTATAAACAAAAAGAAGTAACACAACCCTTCCACTATGTGACTTTGACACAGCCTTGTGAATTCCATGATGCTAGAAATCTATACCACATGAGGATACACCTGCAACACAATCATACTTAGTATCAAAAACCAAATAAATACCATCATACTAGTATAGGATATCCCCATACACATGCTTGGAATAGTCTTCACATGATTTTTCATTGTTATGCTATCCTCATCTTCAAATTCCTCAAGCCTAGACACCCTTACCCCTGTTAGCAACTTCTCATCATCATTGTGCCATCTTTTTTGGCCTTTCACCATTACCTTGGTGTCTACCTTGTTATTCTTAGCCTTGACTATCCTTGTGATTTTTTTCTCCCAATATTCAAGGGACATTAAATATACCAACTAGTATCATTCTTTCTTCATCAAGCTTTGCTTCCTCTTTTTCTTCATCAACAACTTCGTTCTTTACCATTGTCCTACATCCTTGAACCAATCTATCATGAGATTCACTCTTCTCCTTGCAACCTATTAGCTACCTCCTTCTCTCTTATCCTTCAAATGGAACACATACCTTTGAATCGACATTTTTTATGTCTACTTGCTCCAAAGTACCATCACTCCTCCTCAAACAAGTCTATACTTTTTCATTATCTTCATGTTCCTTACACCTTAGGAACTCTCTTCTTCTCATCAACCATGTCATTGACATTACCCATGCCATCTTATCATCCTATAGTGAAATAATAACAATAATTTCCCATTCTTGTTAATAACATAAGTATTTTCTCTACCATCAAACAAGGCCTTAACATCAACTTGCCATACTCTACCCAAGATTACTTCTATGCATAATTGATACCTTGAGAGTACAACTCCACTCCTCCCATAAAGATTTAATGCAACAAAATAAAAAAATTGAATGTGGTAATTTATTATATAGTAATTACTGGCTAAAAAATGATTTTTTTTTTTTGCTATATTAAATAAAACATACATTTTCCTACTCCATTTTTTGATGTTTGGGAGCACATTTGGTATTAGTTTAGTTAATAAGCCTCTCAAGAGTTACTTAAAATAAGTTGGGATACCATTTTGAAATAAGATCAATTGTAATGCATGACAACTAATTTGGATAAGTTGAGTTACCATTGCATTTTGAAATTTAATTTTTTAATTAAGTGAATGATTGTTGTGATGTGTGAATGTTAGTTTGGATATTTTGGGTTACCATTGCATTTGGGAATATAAAGATGCATTTTTGTCACAATGTATTTGGTGAGTTAAATGTGGCCAACCATGCTTGTAAACATTTATTTAATGATTTTTTGACAACTTATGTATTTACTACATTGAATTTAGGGACAATGGAAAGTCAATTTCTATAGCTATAGAATGGTTGGAAAGAAAGAATATTCTTCACCTCATATTACAATTCAATCTACACCACAAGTAGTTTGTGGACTAGTAGTAGACATTATTATATTTCCATCCATATTTATTTGTGTGGATTCTATCATTATTTTCTATTGGAAGGATTGATTTCTTATTGTGGTGGTTATTAGATCCAAAACATTATGAGGCTTCTTTTTTTGGAATATCATTTGTCAGAAGAGCACTTAGATGCCATTTGGCCTGCTACTAAAAAACCAAATAAAATTGAAGTGATATTAAAAATATTCTTTCTTTTTTGTCCTTTAATTTCATTGGGTACTCTCACTAGTATATAATTGAAGTTTTTTGTGATGTAGGTTAAAGAAAATGTTTTTGACCTCATCACTAATTTATCTTGATCATTTTCGGATGAGAAATTGGATAGTCTTTTCTGCAGGTTGAAAAATGTATAGGTATTCTAGATAGCCACATGCTTATATTGTGTTTCTTTGGCCTTTCTTGTTTTCCAATTGTTGATATTTCTAATGATGTTCAATACATTATTTCTTATTCTTGTAGGATCGGTCTATAGGAGATGTTAAAATTCTTGGTTTCTTGAGGAAGCTTGCACAAAGTGACACTAGAGGTATCATGGTAGAAAGGTACATATCAATTTGGCTTTACTTTTTTTTGACATGAGAAATGATAATCTAGGGAGTAACTTAGCTACAAGGAAATTTTCACTATCCTTTCTCTCTAATTCTTTCAAAATTTGTGAGATGTATACATTTATGCTTCATTTAGAAAGAAAAATCACTTTTGTTCATTGTCGCAAGTGATATCAATTATGCAAGTTAAGTCTTTAAAAGTCAAGTCTTTGTAATTAGCCAATCTTTTGACAAGTTAATAAATAACTGAAGAGTCATTTTTCTTTAAAAAATGATTGTATGTACACACTATCTAATTATGTACATAGCTAAGTCTTCCTTTTCTTGCATGAGTAGTCTCCTTTCTCACTTGAAGATGCACATGGACATGATGTAAGAAGTCAAAAAAATTTCATTACCTACATGATACATCACAAAACCAACATGATGATAATTAGTTGATTTGGATGTCATATTCTATGAACCCATTTGAATGTGAGTTGTTTGTCAAAGGAAAACTATTAGGGAATTTTGAATAATGATGACCATCTTATCCATTATTTTTATTTGTCTGATGTGGACATTTTCCCCCATGCATCACTCAAGTGGAGTTGGATTGTTCATGTGAATGATTAGATAGATTCTAGAATCTAAAGATAAAGAAATTTTAGATGCTTGTAATAGGCCAGATTGATAAACTATTTGCAACATCATCAATATAATTATATAATATCCATGATTTTATATGTTATTGATTGTTCATGCCCTAAATATGGGCTTCTACTACAATTATGCTCATCTGCATCTACACCTTCAATAAATTAACTATGTCTTAGATGTGCTACAAATGTGCTTGCATTAAAACTACATGTCTCAGATGTTCCCCACTATCTCTGGGATAGGTAGATGTCCTAACATAGTCTTGTGATTGTCAAAGATTTTAGGGGATGGCTAGAGAACTGAGCTCCCTTTTTGTCCCGCTATATGTGAAATATTGTTGGGGGTAGGGGATGGGGTTTTGAGGGCTAGGAATGTGTCTAGGGAACACATGGGCCTTTTAGTATGTCTGAAAATAATTTTTTTTGCTAATATGAGTGATTTATAGCCTTAATGTACAAACACTTCAGCTTTCTTGAGGTTTATGTTTCTTGTATTTCCTTGTGATGCTTAAGTTTGGCTATATTAGACAGCTTTTGTAGAATAATAATTTTCCTACCTAGAATCTTCAACAATTTTTTTATTAGGTTCCAATATTAAACAAATTCTAACCTATTGTATTGTTCCCTTGTGATTGTATATGTGTCTCTATGTGTACAAATATGTACTAGATAAATTGTTTCACTACCTCTATTTTTTTCTTCTTGTTTTTGTTGTTTGCACTTCAATAAAACTCGTGTGGAATATAATCTGAAATATTCTATTTTTGAGCCATAATTTTCTTTCACATATAATTTTGGGATTCTTCCTATCATATATTATTTTTTCATTTCATGTAAGACATTCCTACAAATATATTTGTTCATAAGGTGCTCAAATGTTGTGGAAAACTTGAAGGTTGCATACTAGCTCTATATTTATGTGTTGCTAAAGGTAATGTCATTCTCCTTTTGTTAACATTGATTTAATTCATGTTTTTTTTAGTTTGCTTGAGTTACTTTGGAACATGATGTATATAAAAGAGGCACTAGATGAAGTCATGGAGTATGGAGCTTTTATTGAAATCCTTAGTCACTATATCTCAGTAGACCATGCAAGTCAAGATGTGGGTTCAAAAGAAAAAAACTATATATTTTGCATTCTCATGTTGTGTGAATTAGCTTATAGTAATTCCAATGGAAGGACTGATAATTTTGTCACTTAGCTCTCAACACTATTTTGTTAGATAGCTATTTTAAAGATCTATTAAATGCTTGTAATTTTCTTGTACTAGGTTTACATTTTGCAGTGTCTTTCGAAGGTTAAGGTTGGAGAATTTGTGATTCCTTCACTCAGAATTTTACAAGAAATTATATGTTTGGACAATGAGAAACCTTTTTATAGAGTGAGAAAATGTTCTTTTCTTAAATTTGAAAATAGTTGAATATTGTCATAATATCATTTTTTGAGAACCCTTTGTGGTGGGTAGTGTAATCACCTAAAAAAAGTCATCTAGACTATTAGCCCCCTTCTCAGCATTCTAGCTAAATTAATTTAATCATTTATCTAGACCAAATTGCTAATAATACATTTATTTTATTATAACCTATAGTTTGACTATGCTATCCTAAGTTCATTATTTGATTAAAAGAACACGTCCCCTTTTAATTAAATAAAACACCCCATTCTTCTAACCCACTTAAAGTGCACACATAAAGTCCTTTTTCTATTTTACAATTAAACGAAAAGGCTTGTGAGACTTTTGTCTTATATGACAAGTCAACTTATATTCTATTGGTTGACTTGTGTGTGCACATGAATCACTCCTCTTTTCAAATTCCACCGTTGATCATTCACCATCTTTATCTTTATCTCTACTGTCCATACAAATTTAAAAGGGAGAGAGCTTTCCCCCTCAAAGATCCATCCATCTTTTGAATATTGTTATGCTGCAAGTTTTCTAACAGGTTTCTTTGGAGCTTTGCGGAGAACTATTTCTTGTCTACATTCTCTCATACCATAGCATTTTAGCTTAGATTCATGTTGCATGTTAGTTTAGCTTCTATTTTGCAATCATCTATCTCAAATAGCTTAATATTTGGATTGTAACACTCTCATCCATGCTTAGAATAGCTGCACTTTTCATATTCATTCTAGTTTGATCTTTAGTTGCATTGCATTCTTGAGGAACTCCTTGGGACATTTGCATTCTTGCATCTTGTCTTTGGAACCTCCCATTGCATGGTTTACTAGCAAGAAGAGTATCTTTAAGGCTCATCTGAGAGCCTTCTTATTCTTGAAATATACTCTCTTGCACTCCATGGATAGGGAGCTCTAAGCCAGCATCCAAGCATTCCAAACTCATGGAATCGTTTAGATAGAAGGGTTTAGAGTGAGACACAATTCGAGTGTACAGGTAGATCATTTTATGAATATGATATTAAGTGTGGTGGGTACCCTCCATTTTGTGTGTGGATTCAATCATTTTTTTTATGGTCTACCTTTGACATATGTGGGTGTGAGGGAGCTAAGCATCAATAGGATAAGGTTAACTCACATGCCTACTCATGGTATAGGTGGGCCAGCATGCTATGACCCCAACATATATTCTCTCCCTCTCCATGGTCTAGATGTAGGGAATGAGACACCTTGATAGATGGGAACCTCATCCATCTATAGCCACTTGTAGTTCCATCAATATAGGTCTGTGAAATATCATCTCAAGGTGGTGGTAGATCCACCAAAGACCTAAAGATAAATATCCAAACTGATCATTGACCAGGTTGTCGTCGGTTATTACTTTGGATATTTATCTTCCAGTAATTTTTTTTTTAAAACATGTTGGTCAAAATGTCCACCAAAGATTTTTTGAAATTGCGACCAATGCATTGATCAGGATGTTGTTGTGGGTTTGGCATCCTGGCCAATCAAGGGCCAGCATTGGTCAAAAGTTTGACCAATGCATCAACCAGGATGTCATAGTGGGTTTGGCATCCTGGTCGATCAAGGGCTAGCATTGGTCAAGCTTTTGACCAATCTTTGGTGGAAAATTTGACCAATGCATCAACCACGATGCCATCATGGGTTTGGCATCTTGGTCGATGCTTTAGTTTATATTTCAACCAAACTTGATCAAAATTTTGAGCAATAGTCTTCATAAAAATGGAAGCCATTTTTGACCAAATGCATCATTGCAATTCCAACACCTACAAGACTTGGCCAAATTTTTGACAACAAAAATAGTGACAAAGCAATTGGTCAAAATGTCGACCAACATGAGTTGAGAATTTGACCAAGTTTCATAAAAAAATGAGTCAAAATGTACTAGTGGAAGCTAAGTTATTCTATGTACAATGAATGCTGAGTAAAGTAGAGTTAGTATGTGTTGAGTCAGACAAAAGAAACTGAGCTAGTAGAGGTTGAGCATTAATAGGAAATACAATTATGGCCAAGCATCAAGAACCATATGGGTTGAGTGACGCTATTTGAACAAAGAATGTTTATAATGACACAAAATATGAGGTAAACCATTTTAGATGAAATAAAGATGACATTTAATGATCATAGAGTTTTTTCATAGAGGTGATTAATTTTTTTGGCATGGATCACTAATCCCTATGAAGGAAAGTTAGCCAATCAGATTAAAAGGCAAAAAGGGAAGAATCCAAATCATTGATCTTTATCTAGAAAACTCTAAAGATGACTATTTAAGGGAAGATCCAAACCCTATTATGTGTTATTTGAAAGTGTATGCGAAGGTTTTTTTTTTTTTTTTGGATGACTACAAGATTTTTTTTAAAGAAACATAGTATAGTGACCAAGAGTAGTGAAGAGTAGAGAAGAGATATATCAGATAGGAGATGAGATCAAAGATTGGAAAGAGAAGCTCCATAATCAACATTGTAAGGGAAAATTGAAGGATCAGCTACTGATACATTCTAGCAAGTGGATTAGGGGAAATATCTTAATAGAGTGGTCCTAACAGGTCTAGGTAAATCTCTTAACAGAGTGGTCCTAATAGGCCTAGGTAAATCTCCTAATAAAGTGCTTACTTAATTGTAAGTTTCAAATCCTTTAATCAAGGTAGATCCAATAGTCTTTTAAGCTCCTACTAGAGAAGACCCCTCATAGGATAGATCATCACAAGTGATTACAATTGTATCCCTAACATGTAAACTTTGTTACTATAGTAGTGAAGATGGTTGTCATCCCCATCCCAGTTTTTCCTTCACCTTGGAGGGTTTCTGGGTAACCAAATCTTTTTGTTATGTGTTTACATTTATGCTTATAGATGTAATGCATAGTTAGATCTATTTCAACATTTCAAGTTTAAGGTTATATGATTCATGATCTAATATGAGATGGATTAGTGGTGAATGTAGCTAAATTATTATTTTCTTTAAAGGGTAAAAGTTTTAGTGATCTTGATTTACCCCTCCTCTCAGTATCTCACTTTCCCAATAAACTTCTAACATATATTAGTCAAATGAATTAATTATTAATATTTTTTATTAAATAGAACTTAATTTAATATTATTATAATACAATTGAATTTTCAAACCTTAATCATATTATGTATCAATTGATAACCCTAATAGGGATTACACTTGACAGTAAAGGTTGGGGTTTAGGTTATGGATAAATGATCATTGATAGAACTCAAATTTAGAGTTAAGGTTAGGATTATGGTTACAATGAAGGTTTACTTCATAATTAAGGCTAGAGGTGGGTTGGGTTTGGTTTTTGATTATGTTTATAGTTAGGATTTATGATTAGTTTTTCCATTCATGTTTTAGGGCTAGGGTTAGCGTTAAGGTTTTGGGTATAGCTAGGGTAGTGGTTAGAATTATGATTAGGTTAAGGTTTATAGTGCAACTAGAATTAGGGTTGGGGTTATAATTGTGATTAAGATAAATATTTAGGGTTACCATTAGGATTTGATATTTAGGAATTTATAGATCTTATCTAACTTTAAATGAACAAATGCATTTTTCCTAGTTCTATCAAAATAATCCATATGCTAAAATTAAACTAAGATTTTATCTTTTTAATTTTTAAAATCTAAAATTCAAATGTAGTTGAATTCCTTAAAAAAATTGAACAATTTTAATTTTATTTTACAATGCAAATAATTTAATATTCTAAAACTAAAATAAATTTTACATTTAAAAAATTAAAAAATTAGAATATTTCTATATCATTTTAAAATAGTGTTTTTGAAATTATTTTTCTAGAAAAATGTGTTATGAAATGATAGATGGAAAAAATTTACCTCACAATTTATAAAAGCAAAAATTTAACAATCATATTCTTATTAATTAAGGCAATAGACACATGGCATTAGCTAGATAGAGAATAAGCTTGTCCATTTCCACAATTTCTGGTTTGTGATCTAGCTCTCTAAAAATAAAATAGGATTAATATTCTAAAATTAAAATTATTTTTACAATTTAAAAATTAAAATCTAAATAAAAATAGAATATTTCTTTATCAATTTAAAATAGTGTTTTTTTTAATATTACTAATTTCTTACAAGTAATCATGATTAGCAGTTAGTGATGGGGGAAACATGTAAACATTCCAGAAGTGTTTTGGGAATTTGGGTTTTGTGTTTCCCCTCTAATATGAAATACAATTGGTGTTGTTGATCTGTTATGATCTAATGGTTGTCTGGCCTTGCTAATATTATAATAAACTAATTATAATATGAATTCAGCGATTCATTTGTTAAATAAATGTTAATTAGATGTTAAATATTAAACCTTAATCTTTTAATTTTAAATCAATGTTAAATGTTATATTTTATTTCTTACAAATTTATAGGAAAATTTCAAAAAAGACAAATCATTAAAGAGGTTAGTTGAATGATAAAACAAAAATTTAAATGAAAAATATGGAATTTCCATTGATATTTTTTGAAAATTATAATGTATAGCTAGATGTATGTATGAAAATTATTATTTGATATAACACAATAGAAACCAAAGAAAAATGTCTACAATGGTGACGAGCCTGGGAAACCCTAGTGATTTTCTCATGTATATGTGTAGAAATCATCAAACACGATTGTCATTTGATATAAAAATATGGAAACCAAATAAAATATACAATGATTTTCATTTGATATAACAAAATAGAAACAAAAAAAAATGTCAATAGAAGTGACGAGCCCTAGGAAAACCCTAGTGATTTTCCCATGCATTTGTGTAGAAATCATCAGACATGATTATACCTATGAATTCTCAAAGCTAGATGTTGCCCTCCACTTCATCTAGATAAAACTATTTTTGAAGAAAATCCTTGTCAATTCACACCCATTTCCTATGGTGATTCAACTCCCCAACATTCATGCCAAGAAAAAATGGTTGCATGGCCACATTTAGGCTAGGTTGTAGAAGTTTGTGGAGTTTACTTGCATATGGGACCACCATCCCTAATTCTTCATAAACAACAACCTCAATGTCATTTTCTAGGTAGTCTTCCTCAACAACATCACAATGTTGACCATTTTTCCTTTGAGGTTGAGGAGAGAGGAAAGAAAATGAGACATAATGTCTATGATGACATGATACCTATTAAAAATTTCTAGAAACTCATGGTCAAGCACCATTTTCACAACATGAAAGATAATTTAGGTCCCATCTCATTATAAATTGTTTGGAGGTTTTTATTAGGGATGTTGCCTAAAAATGATTTATGTGCCTCTTCTAATTTACATGTTAGATAAATTGGACTATCCATCTCGATTCTCAATTTAGAAAAATAGGAGCAAATAATTAATTATTGATAAATGAACTAAACTAGACTAATTTTCTACAAATTAAATTACCTATAGACCAGTACCAGACCAATTAACTAAACAAGACCAAAATTTATCAACCAATACCACTATTAGACTAGTGAATACCAAAGACAAGATGAGAAATGACAAAGAAAGAAGCTCAATTACCTATAAATAACCTCAAGTGCCTAGAAATTTCATAACCCTAACATTTTTTTCTTCCACTTCAATTATTTTAAATGATTAAATCTTTGGAAATCTTCCTCATAAATGCAAGTTTGTACCAAAAATACATTATGCATGTAGAGCTGATGGAAGAGGGGATGTCACTGATAGTGAAAAGACATATATTTAATGTCCATTGCAAGTGGTATAGGGTGGAAGGATATGTGTCACCATTTCAGAGATTTGAACAAGGTTGATATTCCTTTCAAGACATTTTTCCCAAAATAAACCTTCAACAATTGATATATAATTATCAAATGGTAGACATATGCTATGTGCATGTTGGAGATATGACACATAATATGTAATAAAAAGTGTTGGATCCAATACCAATACCAATAATTTTGAAATATTTCCCAAAAATCCATCACTTTAAACATACAATTCAAGCTCACATAGGTCCTAAGTACTTGATGTAGGAACATCTTGCGTTAGAAAAATAAAGGGGAAATGATATTTTTTCTTTTTAAATGGAGGAGATAGAAAGGTGATGAAAATAGAAGGAAGAATAATTAAAAATTTAAAATAAAAAAAAATGGAGAAAAATGCTTTATCATTTATCAATGTGCATGGGTGGCATAAAAAGAAAAAAAAGAATAATAATCATCATTTCATTGATCAAGGTGTGTAGGTGATATCTTAGAAGTTTGTGGAAAGTTCCTTAAATCATGTATTTAATATTTGTTGTGATCTACAAAGGTAATGTAATTTTCTAATTGGCCCACTTGGTGGTGCTTAGTTTTTTTTGGGTGGGAATTTAATATTTTTTGTAAGGTAGTAGCATTTACCTTTTATCCCGCATTTTTTGTGTTTGTAATATCTTGGATTGTAAGTGACTATATAAGCAAGGCATATGAGCATTTGTAAGGAAGCTCTCAAAGTGTGATATCTTCTTAGTAGAATCTTTTGAGGTGAAAGATATTAGTGGTAAGATTTTAGTTAGTGGAAGCTCTTGTGATAGAAGCTTTGGAGGTGAAGAATCTTAGCATGTAAGATCTTAGTTGGGAAGTTATTCTTGGTGAAATTCTTTGGGTTCAAGCTCTTTTGTTGTAAGCTCTTCTTTATGGATGATCTCTTGGTGTGCAAGATAGTTGGAAGCTCTCTCATATTGTAATAATTTGGAGTTCTCTCATTTGGAGAATATTGTAAGTATTTTTAAGAATAATAAAAGCATCCTTTGTAAAGAATTTATTGTCTCTTTGTCTCCATATTGTTATGTTTTTTAATTTTGAGCTGGTAAGGGAAGAACACCCTTCATTAGTGGTATCAGAGTGAGAGTTCTTGAGCGTGTAGATAGATTGTTGAACATGAGTCAATTGGCACCAGGACCTTGGGTTGGGTGAATTTTTTCAGGAAGAGATGATTTTCTGCTACAACTAATTTTCTGCTTAGCTTGCACCTACTGTCCACTCGGTCAAGCTTGGTAGACCCTATTCTTCTTACTTATTCTTCTAGACTCTGTCAGTGTATCCAACTTTTGAAACTTTAAGTAGATAATTAATTCACTATATCATCACCATCTTAACTAATCTTTGTACTCCTTTTTACATACCATAACTCAACCTTTTCTCTAGGTGCTTTTATTATCTCATTTGATCAAACCCTCTTCATCAATCAAACAAATGATAGTACTCAAGTAAACTAAGTAGTTATCAGTGAGAAAAAAATGATTGAAACACATTCTCATACTTGGATCAATTTGTTTTCAACAATATCTTGGATTGTAAGTGCCTAAATAAGCAAGGCATGTGAGCATTTATAAGAAAGATCTCAAGGTGTGATCTCTTATTAGTAGAATCTTTTGAGGTGAAAGATATTAGTTTTAAGATCTTAGTTAGTCAAACCTATTGTGATAGAAGCTTTGGAGGTGAAGAATCTTAGTGTGTAAGATCTTAGTTGGGAAGTTCTTCTTGGTGAAATTTTTTGGGTTCAAGCTATTTGGTTGTAAGATCTTCTTTGTGGATGATCTCTTGGTGTGCAAGATAGTTGGAAGCTTTCTTTTTGGAATCTCTCTCATATTGTAAGAATTTAAAGTTCTCTCATTCAGAGAATTTTGTAAGGATTTTCAAGTGCAATAAAAGCATGCTTTGTGAAGCATTTTTTTGCCTCTTTGTCTCCATATTGTTATGTTTTTTTATATTTTGAGTTGGTAAGGGTAGAACACCCTTCATAAATACCCTAAATTTTAATCATAGTAAAATAATTAATAACTAGAAAAATTAAATTAGGATTCACACAACTACAAATTTGGAAGAAAATAATCAAATACATCATTTGATTACTGTAAAAGAACTAGAACCAAAAAGAAAACACCATGCCATAGAAATATCAAAAAGGGGTTTTCTTTTCATTATATTATATGTATCTTCTTTACACACACACATTCACACACATATACCAAAAATGGTTGTGGTTTTCCTCAAGAAAGGAAGTGACAAACTTCCAAGCGTTACATTTTTCAAAAAATTTGATAATTTATTTTACAAAATAAATCCTAAATTGACGATTCTTCATATAAAAAATATTTTATCCTTCAAAAAATACCAAAAGCATTTAAGTTCTATTTTTTTTGTTCCACCATATTTGCAATGTACTCTTCAAAATTAGTAGGTTTGAGAAACATCTCAATGAACATGGCTCAGAGCTCTTCCTTTTCGTGCTCTTTTCCCAGATCTTTCATAGCGCCTCCCAAATTAGCAGAGAGAACCTATGAAGCTACCATAAGCCTAGTAATAGTATCACTCTACTCCTAATCCTCATCTTGAGTCAAATCTAGGTTGATAAAAATTCTTAGATTTTCATTTGATAATACCTTTGTTACAAGTAGTCCCATTTCTAGAAATCAAATACATTTTTTATAATGGAAAGCAATATGTTTCCATTTTAAAGAATGCATTTGTGACCACTTTCCATTCTTCCATAAATTTAATAGGACATTCTACATATCTATCATCCTTTTGATACATCACTTTATTATCAATCCTCATTATAATTATGACCATAATATTTTGATAATTTGACAATTGATTTGATAAACATACAATCAATTTCTAGTTATTGATTCATTTGAAAATTACACTTCATTTGCAGATGATATGACCTTACTTGTTTTCTTGAACTACACATTCGCCAATGCATTATATATAGTTTTCATTAGAAGGTAAAAATTGCCTCATAATTTATATATATATATATATATATATATATATATATATATATATATATATATATATATATATATATATATATATATATATATATATATATATATATATATATATATATATATATATATATATATATATATATATATATATATATATATATATATATATATATATATATATATATATATATATATATATATATATATATATATATATATTGCCTTATGAATTATATATATTTTTCCATTAAATGGGACAAAATCACCTCTTACATTATATTTTTTCTGTCACAAGGGTAAAACTCACCTCAATTTTATAATTTTTACTAGGGTTGGAGAAAAATTGCCCCTAAAATTAAACTATTCTTGATGTTGAAAAAAAAATCACCAATAGAAATTATTTTTTTTCCAAAAATAATGTTGGATTCATCATGAATTTTGAATATTTTAAAGAGGGGTTTTCTTAAAGTTATTCTTGGCCATGTGTGACTTGACACCATAGTTCAGTGGGAATTATTGGTAGTGATCTAGATTATTTTGTTAAAAAATGATCTTTATTTATATAGAAGCTGTTGGAAGGTGTCTTACATAATGATAAGGATCTTTTCACATTTGTTGAATTACTAGTTGGAGATGTTTATCTTCATGTAACTAAAGATGTTGGCATCTTGAGGGATCAACATGGTCTTTGATAAAGGTGTTGATTATGTTTTCGTTTGACATGATATGGTTTGTTCATATGGAGCATGTTATCTTTTTTTTTGAGATGGTTTAGATCATGTTGTCATTTTTATGTTCTTGGGGCCATGGTTAGAACATTAACATTGATCTTGTTTTGGTTTCTTTGTATTGATTATATTGATAATTTTTTCAATACTTCAAGATATTTGTATGATGCAATTGGAGTTTTGACATGGATTGATCAAAGATAGGTGCTCATGGATACTTAAAGATTATGGTGATGTTTTTTAATCTTGTGATTAGATATGTGTTTATTAGAATAGTTTATGGTTTTTGAGAGGACAGTATTATTAGTTGAGTCTTGGTTGGAGACTTGGATATCTTGATGAGCATTCTCTCTTGGTCTATTCAACTCTTAAGTTTTCTACTTGAGAGGTATTTCACAATGTTCCTTATAGGTATATTATGTTTATCTTTCATGAATATGGATCTTGAGAGATTGTAGGAATTTTTCATTTCTTAATACATTTATGATTGTTGACATTAGGTGATAAATTATTGGATTAAAAACTTCTTGTGAGAAGCTTACATCTTTGATCCATGTGTTATGAGATTTGGATGTTTCTATAGATGCTTCTTATGGGGATCTAAAAAAGAGATATTTTTGGCATTTAGAAGTGCATAGAAAAGGACATGTTACATAGTTGACTTGAAGGCCTTGATCATTTTCTAGGTTTGTGATCACACACATCATGTGGAAGATGACATTATGGTTTGTTTATCTCATATTATTTTGTTGGTGATTGAGAATATGGGAGAATTGTAGAGGCTTGATAGAGAATATACAGTCTTGCAAATCATGAACGTACTATTGATGTTCTTGATACTACAAGTTTGTTATTGCACTTCTATGTTATGGTGTTGAATAGATTCATATCACATGATCATTACCTATGTAGTGGGAGCTTCTTAGTGTATATGTGGTAGATATTACTTTGATGCTTGAGGCTATATATTACAGGTTTTATAAGTTTATTGGTTTTGAATTCATGTAATGTACCTTTGAGGTATCAAAATGAGCACTGTTAAGTTAGAATGGTACACATGGCCATGCCAAGTAACTTTGTAGACATGAGTGCATACTTCATTAAGTGGGGGATCGTTGAGGAGTGACTTGTACATGGGTCGTATGGTGCTCACTATATGGTGAAGGATGTACATGTGAATCCACCATATAGTGATCCCATTGTACATGTACCACCATGCAAGGTCTATCATAGGGGAGCTAAGGTCATATAATGTAGCTAGTAGTCATACAATGAGGGTTGAAGTGGTACGATGAAGTTGGTATATATGATATGAGTGCCAATATTTCTAGTACAATGCCAATTCTCATACAATGGTAGTTTCCTATATAGTGTCAACATGACACATAGTTTTGGTATGGTGCCAATTCTGGTATGGTGAGAGACAGAGTGAACATTTTGTAAAGTGTTGGTTGACATATTGAATTCTCTAAGAAATTGTAGTATACATTATTGGCTACAATATTCATAAGGAATTATAGTGTACATGATGTAAAATTATGTTGATTGTAACATAATTTGAGCCTGTGCAAAAATCCAGAGCTCTTTGTATGTAAAATTGTTTACTGTAATACAAAAAGTTGCTTGGGTTTTTAGGTGGTGGGTTTTTTCTCAAAAGGGTTTCCATTTAAATTCTTTTGTCTCTTTATATATCTTTTGTTCCTGGTATTTTTCTATTTCTTTTTTTCTTGTGCATCTCAATGTCATAAAGTTGATTTAAAATCCTTTTTTATTTCCCTTGCAAATTTGGCATTAGGAAGGCATTTCTACACTGTAGTTTTCCTTACAATATTGTTATCATGATAGTGTATCTTACATTTCTATCATTATTGGGATCTACCCAATATTCATCTACATCCACACAACAAAAAAAAATATCAGATCCAAAAAATGCCTCTACTTTGGGGTAAAAAAGACTAGGGGTGTTAGAGAAACCCACCTATATGCACATATTTGTGTAAGAGAAACCCACCTATATGTACATGTTTGTATCCCATTCTAGATAACCCTCTTGAAACAAAATGATCAACTATGTAAGCACAAAGCCCACGAGTAAAAACATTATTTGAGAGACCATTATTAAGATGATGAAGCTCCACAAGGATAATTTTGAAATACTAGTTTCTCTCACAATTTTTTTATTGAAACTACAACCATGGTGATTCTAGCTATTCCATTGGAAAAAGTGGAAAACCTAATAGTAGAATAAACAATTCTAATTAGAAAAAATAAGACAAAAATTGTATATATTTTGTACATCTATCGTCCTGTTGGAGGAGTCCTAACGACAATATATTTCAATAAACTTTGTGTAATAGATACACTCCAATCACCCTTTACAACATACACAAAACCTATCTTAGGAGTGGAGTCCAATGTATTTTTAGTGGATTGTAATGGTAGCTCTTAATAAGATTTTGTTTGATAAAATTATATATATATATGATGGTTGGAAAGCAAGCCAGATTCAAAACTAAACAATGAATCTAATTAAAATGGAAGAAATAATTGAATATGTAAATTGGGGCATTTATGTACCTCAAGAATTCTTTGCTGACTCACCTTCCTCTCCTATAGCTGTGGTATACTGTATGCAATAATATTTTTATGTTCATCTTGTTACAAGATTGATGCATTTGGTTCCTCACAAACACAACTCATATCAACTTGGCTTAACTAAATGGAACTATAGTCTACCTAGCTTGAAGAACAATCCAAATTCAATGAACTTTGCAAGCAAAAAAATATGTACGTGTATGTATGTATGTGTGTGTATGTATATGTATGTATGCATATATATACATATATATGTATCTATATATACATATGTGTGTATATGTATGTATATTTCATTTATCATGTATTTCTTATTTAATGACAATTTCTAATATTAATTAGAATTTAGAATTTTATAATAAATTCATTTAGGGGTTATTACATAGATATATCATCTTAGACAAAAGAATGATAACCCAAGTTATTCAAAATAGGTTTAGGCAAAAATCTACGGTACGACTTTTCATAGATCAAAATCTATACCAATAATATCACACTAAATCAAAGGATAAGCTAGAGATAAGTACCAAACCAATTGATGAAAAATAGAAATCTCCCCCTTTCTCATCAATGGAAAAAAGAGAATAATAAAATCTAAAATACCAAAAATTTCCAAGAATCCCCTTTTCATGAACATATTTTTATTTTTGTTTTTGGTAATTTAAAAAAAAAAAAAAGTCCTCCTTTAACATCAATGAACAAGGGGCAATACATCAAAATTATATGAGCTTTCAAAAATGTAATTTTTTACAATGCTCCTCTAGAAAAAGGCTATTTTATTTTTTTAAGGTGGGTGACCCAATTATCCGTATTACCATTTTATTATTGAATTACATCAACAAGAATTTGTACATGAACTTGAATAGACACAAGAAGAGATTCTCAATTTTCAATGGTGAAGGGGTCAGAGATAATAACCTATTGTGGCTTCAAGAGGGCATGATTCATTAATAAAATACTATCTACATACATCTATTAGATATTTCTTAAGGGAAGAATGATTTCATCCCTCTTTTATTGAAGTTTTAAGTATCTTTTGCATAGTTAATCAATGGAGAATCTCCCATTTATAGACAAATATTTAGATAACTTGAAGGAGTGGTATGCCTATCAATTATTAACTCAATGAAGTTAATATCTTTTATAATATATGTTGTGGCATTTGACCACTATAGGCTATACAAGTATAAAGATTTTTCTTCCCTGAGAAAATCCTAACCTTGAATGATAAGTCATTGGAGGTGGGATAACATATTTTAACATCGATATTTTAATTCTTAGTGAATCTTATAACTTTCAAATACCATTTTTCTATTATGGACCTTTTGAGGTAGATAAATCCTTCAAAGTCTTACTAAGAGATCTACATTTTTCTTTATTTCTCCTAAACTAGTTTATATTGTATTTTAGAATAAAACTTTAGATAAAAACTAGTTTCCACAATAAAAATATCATTTTATTCTAACTCCTTGAACATATCATTTTTTAGCAAAGACCTAGGAACACACACTGAGTTGAAACTTCTAAAAATGACCAATCTTGTCAAAATCAAGAATTAATGATGGGAGGAAGTCATGGGTTAGAATACAAGTGGTGTTAAAAGTAATTTTTTCATAGTAACATTGGATGTCATGACTCTATAAAAGAGACTTTTCAAGTTATTCTACATGTTCTTTAGATGCTTCATAACCCAATTTAGGTGTGCTTTTTCTATGGTGTACATTTTGAGCAACATAAGTAATAGTCCATCTTCCTTGTCTTTCTACCTAATGGGTAAGGTCTCTCTCTCACTATATTTTTCTATTCTCCTTTCAAAGGATCCATTAACTCTTTTCTAGTTAAATATTTTATTTTGTGGTATACTTCCATACATGGACTTGTTTGCTAAGGATATTCCTTTCTAATTGGTTTGATGTACTCATTTACTATCACTTAATTGCATGAAAATGTATATGTCTTGTACAATTTATTTTCCTAGTAAGTTTTCATAATGTGGTATCCTTCCATATTTATTCATTGTATCTTTATGGATGTGTATCTTTCTTATGGTGGTACATATTTCCTCACGTGAGATTATTTATTTCACACAACAAATTCTCAACCTTTCTCAAGAATCTATTCTCTACCTCAAAAAGCATGTCTATCATAAAAATATCTTCAATTTAGGGAATTCATGCATTCATTCTCCCTTTATTAACATGCATCGTTTATAGTGAAATTTCTTCTCTTGTATGATTTTTTTTTACATTATGATCTTCTCTTTTGTAGGAGATTTACATCCTTGTTTGCAACTTATTCTTGTTTGAAAGTCTGGATCTATTATTAAAGATCTATCACTTAGGATTTATAACAAGTTATCTTCCCCCTTGTCTTCACCCTTGAGGGGAAATGTATCATTTTTATTCTTTAAAATAATCCACTTTTCCTGGTGTAGTAGCTATTGGATATTGATAATTGGTATAATGGCTATATCATTTGTCTCTTTTGGTTGTGTACTTATTTGATATTGGTGTAGTGTTGGAAATGTGAATCAAGGGTAAAATCCTAAGTTCATCACATAACCAAAACACACATGCGCACACACATGCACACACACACACGTACACACACATGCACATGAACATGCACACACATGCACACACATGAACATGCATACACACACACACACACACACACACACACACACACACACACACACACATGCACACACAAATGAACATGCACACACACACGCATATGTATATGCACATGCACACATACCCACACATGCACATGCATACACACACACACACACACCCACACACACAAACACACACATGCACATGCACACACACATGCACACGCACACACACACACACACACACACACACACACACACACACACACACACACACACACACACACACACACACACACACACACACATGCATACACACACACACATACATATAGAAGGAAGTAAATGAAGTAAAAATAGACCTTTCAATCCTAATTCTAGAGAGCTAGGTATAGAAAGATTCATGCTAACCAAATAAGAAAATAGCACTAATGCAAACTAGGTCTAGGAAGAATAGGGGAAATGTATTCAAGTCCTTAAAAAACCTAGATGAATATAAGAGGAAAGAACCATATATAAGAAAACTTGATGAAAAGACAAAGAAGGGTAAAAACATACCTTTAAAGTCTATTTTATGCTTGTTGTTTTGATTGAAATGTGGGGAAATTGTTGGATTTGGGCTTGAAAATGCATAATGGACAAAACCCACAAAAATTTAGGTGATTTATCAAGGGTGAAATGGATATTCAAGGGAAAAATAATGGATCACCAAGGGTGCACTATGCCTCTAAAAGACTATGTGTGACACTAATTATGATTTTTCAATTTTGAAGAAAGTCAAAAACAATGTTGGAAATAACAATGGGAAAGTAAACTCTAAGAGGGGGGGGGGGAAGATCGATACTTCAAAACTTTAACCATAAAACATTCACCACAGATCCATCTCAAAATTTACATGTAAACTAAAATAGCTAATTACATGTAACCTTCCCAATAGCTATAAACTATAGCTATAAAGTGTAGCCAATTAAGGTTACAAGAAGTTTGACCATAAATCTAACCTATGAAAGGTCTAGCCTATTAAAGAATTAGAAAGACTATTGAGTCTCACCCTGTTAAAGGATTTAAACACCCTACTAAAAGTGTGCCTTGTTAGAGGACTTAAACTTGCAATAAAACAAGCACTCGATTAAGAGATTTACACAAGCTTTTTAAGAATACTCTGTTAGGATATTTTCTCTATGTCACTTGTTATAATGATTAAATACCATGATCCTTCGATTAGCAATCTGTTGCTAGATGTAAGATCTTCTCTTTCCCAATGTGTACTTGATCCTTTCAATCAGATATGTCTCATCTGTCCTTTCTCTATTTTTCTTTTCTATCTCTAACTAATTATGAAATTCATAACATTGTCACAACCTCCATATCCATCATGAATTATCTCTGTACTTAGAATTCATCTCTCTTGCATGTCCTTCTCTTTCTTCATGTATACAAACTATTTAGGGTTTGTCTACTTAAGTAAATACAATTTGGCTAGGGTTAGGTTAGAATCAATAACTTAGGTTGATCCATTTTTTCATTGAGAACATCCCACAATTTTATTGGTTTCATGTACTACATAGGGATTACATTTGATACATCTTCTAGAATCATAAAACAATCATTAAGTTAGCCCAAAAATGGTTTACATATAAGTTTGTGTCATTGCAAACAACCATTTCCAAAAAAATTCACTTAGTAATTAGAGTCTTTGATGCTCAACATTCACTATATCTTCAATGTTGTATCTCATTTCCTGAATGACTCGACATACTCTATTTACTTAGCTAATGAGTGACTAGGGACTAACTATCTTCTCAGCACATACTGATTCTTGACACTGACTATGTATATTACTCAACATGTATTCTCTAGAAACATATGCTCAACACACTTTGATCACTCAGCTCACACTGATTTCTTGGCTTTCTCTGATCTCTTGGCTTGCATTGTAATAATAATAGATTAATGACTAAGTGTTTTGCCACTACCTTGTCAAAATCAATTTGAGATTAACAATCTCCCACTTTGACATGAGTGCCAAAAATATGTTGTCATGCTTATACAATCCTTTATTATGAGCATAAATCAGACAATATATATCTGTGACTCAGTTCTCATATAGAATTTCAAAACTTCAAAAAATTTCAAAATGAATGACTAATAGTCATACTTCATTCCTCCATTACTCCATTACTCCTCCTGAGTGAATTTTTCCTTTTTGTATATGAATCTGATACTCTTGTTGAGTATATTTGTTGTACCCTATTTTCGCATCACTCACCTTCACTTCACTATATCTATTTTTGTACTATATTACCCTTAGATTCATTATCCCCCTTTTTTGATACTTATGTCATGGGTGGTACATTGATAGTGTGTTTATTCAAAAATTATTTATGGATATCCATTATGATTTTCAATGTTGCATCCCAATTGGTGCACACTACCTCTAGAGATTGATATTGGATGTCTAGCTCGATAGCTTTGTTAACTAAGACATCATGAGTGGAAAGATGAGAATATTTATTCATCAATGTTTCAAGATAGGATAGTTCCTTGTGTAATACTTCCATGAGTGGGGTCAACATGGACTAGATGTTGATCAAAGTAACTCAAATATTAGCATCTTGTTCTTTTAGCTTCACAAGTCTACCTTGAGTGGATAGCAATCTCTGAAAATGTGATTGGCATTGACTAGGAGATAGTTTTAATGTATTACCTATAGTGTTTAGATCTCCCTCTAATTGGTCAACATGCCTGTAATTCTCATGTGTGAAAATATTTGCATCACACAACTTGGTGTAAAGAGATAAAATATTCTCCAACACCTTCTTTACACTCTCCATCTTGGTTGCTAAATCAACTTGTCATAGTGCAAGGGAACTAAATATCTTTTCAAGTACCTTAGTGTAAAATTTTATTTTATACTATTCTAATAGTTTATATTTTCATCTAGGTCTTCATCACTGATCTTATCAACAATATGTACCAGTTTCTCAATAATTGGTTTATCTTTATTTGTAGCTGGGAGACTAAAAGTATCAAGAAATATGTCTTTGATGTCATGAAACACTTTCTTCTACTTATGCTCCCTTCTTAGCAACTCTTGTTGTTTCTTCCATTGTAGAGCTTCCTGTAGAATGCTCATCTTATCAATGGTGATTGTGTTAAGATAAAACTTGGGTAGTTCAATCACCTCATCTAGGCTTACATCTCCACAAGATATTTCTTCTGAGCTCTTTGAGGTTTTTGTGGTAGGCCTTGATATCTGCAATGGTGTGGCATGAGTGCTCAGCCTTTGAAGAACTTATCTACTCGTAGGAGTCACAAAAATTGGTAAGGTAACTAGAATCTAGATAGAAATTTGTTTCTTTAGAGTAGTAGTCACCTTCAATTCTTAAAACCTATCAACTTGGCTTACTTTTGTTTGTACTTCACCTTCAATTTGTGGAGTAGCTACAAGATTGGAATCCTAGCCTAGTTTAACTTTTGTTCCATCTTTCTCAACTGTAACTAAGGCTTTCTTATTTGAAATGAGTGGTACTAGAGATAATGCTAGTAGTTTTTTAGTAATAACACTTAATTGTTTAGTGCTTGCACTTTGGTCTTCTGTCTCTATAGATGTAGGGGGTACACTGGATGTATCAATTTTTTTCTCCCCTATTGTTGCCATTGCTACCTTTTCAATTTCATCTATTCTCAAAAATACAAGATTTGTGCATAATTGTGCTGCCATGGTAGAATCGTTCAATGTCCTCTTTAAATCATCATTAATCAAAGGATTGATGTTCTAAGTAGAATTGTCAAGAATATCCTTGATTTGTATTGAGTCATGTTTACTCACTTGGTCTACATGTGGAGGATTGTCATTCGACACTTGTACATCTTGTACATTCTACTAATCTTGTTGCTCTTCTTTAGTTGTAGCCTCTTCTGTTGCTACTTTTTTAGTGCCTCCCACACTACCAACCTTTACTAATACCTCTTTTGTTGGTTCAGTTATCTCTTGCTCAACTTTCTTAGGTTCTTTCAATTCTTGCTCACCTTTCTCTTTTATTACAGGAGTGGGTAACTCATAAATAGATCTCCAAATAGCTATTCTTTTGGTTACCACATCCTCAACATGCATATTCAATATATGTAAAGCTCTATATTTGGGGGAAAATCTAGTCTTGTTCTTTTCCATAGCCTTTGTAATCTTTCTTTTATCCAATTTTGGCATTACTTGGGCTAGAGTGGATTCCCTAATTTATCTCTCTATTTGTAAACTATATTGCCATTTTTACTTAACTCAATCATATAGACTCTTAGGTAGTGAGCTGGAAATCTCAATATGAGTTGATTTGAATGTAGCCATCATCACATATATGGCTTCCTCTATAGTATTTTGATCAAATTTTCCCAACTTATCAGAATCTATGTGTGCAAAACTAGATAAATCTATATTTGATTTTATATTGTCACACAAATTATCTAAGTTAGAGGAGGGACTATGGCTTACCACCTTGAATTGACTCATGTCATCAAATTTTGTCTTCTCCACATCTGACTCAGACACTAAAGTGTATTTTCTCCTTACATATATCTTCTTGGCTAGTTGGCTCAGCTCTGTTGAAGCAATAGTCCTCTTTCCTTTAGGTTTCTTAGCAAACTTGACTTTCTTGAACTTGACTTTCTTGGTGGATGCCCTTGTGCTAGACTTGTTAGTTGGTACTGCTAGCTTCTATTGTGAAATTTTCACAAGATTCTTCTTGAGTTTATCCACTTCAAGCTCCTTATCCTTTCTCTTCTTCTTCTTAGTAGGCTTGGGTGCTTTCTCAACTTCTTCTCCCTTGGCACCTTCTTCATTTACTTCCTCATCTTCTCCTTGTCCTTGAGTGAGTGTAAAAGGGGCTTGGACTTGTTCTTCCTCTTCATCATCTTTATCTTCTTCTTCTTCTCCCCCTTCACCAGATCTCTCTTTCAACTTCTTCACAAGTTTATTCTTCTTCCTTACCATAGAAGTTATCTTCAATTCAATTATAATTCTAGACTTGGCTTCCTCATAGTTTCCAAATGTGGTGGCACATTTATTTATTTCTTCTACCAGTAGAATTGTGATAGATGTAGATGCCTCATCTACATTGATCTCATATGACAAGGGATTAAGCTATCTAACCCTAGGAGTAGCTTCTTGTACATAGGTATAATATGCATTTACTAAGAAGAAAACATCCTTGTAATGTTCCACCACTAGTGACACAGGAATCCTTAGTCTCCAAGTTTCTCTATGAATTCTTTAATTTGAATTGTAATAGACCTATTGGTCTTCCAAGAAACTTTTCCAAAATGTAGGAAATGTGTTCTATACATAAAAGAATATACAAACTAGTAAAGAACCAAATTTACAAGATGTACTCTTTGTTTTCCTTATGACCTCCAAGTTTTCAGATAGTCACTAAAGTTGCAACTCAGCAAGGTCATTGATGTGGTCTCTCTTCACTATTTTGTATCCCAAATCTATAGCCATACAAGATACATTATTTGGTCTACTAGATTGAAATAAGATGTGAGCTATCACTCTCACAACAAAAGCAATTAGGGGGTCTAAGATAGAATCTATAGACATTCCCCTCTTGTTCCACAAAGTACTTGTGTTCTTCTCAATTATCTCCTTTTAATCACTTCACATTCTCTTAGGTTTGTTTAGGGTAGGATACCCTATCACTCGATTGATGATCCTTTTAGGGATCTTACTTGGTCCATTTTCCAACCATATGAAGTCATCATGTATTCTACTAAGCACACTATTTATCCATTCAGTTTTGAATACATTAGGGAAATCTAGGGCATAGGTCAACCCTTTCTTTTCTACAATTTTATTCTTTTCCCTTAAGACTCCATCTACACATAGTAAGCTATACAAATCCCTTATCTCCATGTCTCCTATACTTCCAAATTTTCATGTATAAAAGCACCTAATATCTGGAACCATGAGAACCTTTGGTAGTATCATCAATAGTGTACCAGATGAGTCTCCTTTATATGCAATTTAAGGTATTTCTCAAAAATGTGGTTGTTTTACATCATTAATAATTAATTACACATTGAAAAATTCCTTTCCTTCCTTCCTAACACTTTTTAGAAGAGCTAGTTGTTGGAAATAATCAACACTAACTAGGTTATTGAGAGGGGAGGGGTGAATCAATAACCTCAAGAAATTTTAAATCAATTCAACACTTGATCCATTCATCATTCATTCATCTAATCTACTGTATGCATGAGAAAGATAAACATTTATAACACATGAACATAGAATTTTGGTGACCCAGAAACCTTCCAGATAGAAAGTAAAACTGGGGTGAGGATGATACCCACAAAACTTCGTTACTATAGTATGAAGTTAGCCTCTTAGGGATTACATTTATCACTTCTAATGATCTTCCTTGTTAAGAGAAATTTGGACACTCTAGATCCACCTTTTTAGAGGATTTACAAACATACAATGAAGTATGCACTATGTTAGGAGATTTATACAAAGACTATTAAGTCTACCTTGTTAAAGGATTTACAAAACTGATTCACCTATTAGGATGAAATAGTGGATCTACTTACAACTTGATTTTTGATTAGATCCTTGAAGTATAGATCACCTCTTGTGACTAATGAATCTTTACTGCTCCTTGTAGACCTTGTTGAATACTCTACTCTGCTGCTGATTCACTTTTATTCTTCTTAAAACATTACATGTCCATTCTTTAACATACTCATTCATTGCAAATGATATAATACATTACATATATACCATTCCAATAATTACAATTGCAAGGTCGGCCAAAACACAAGTGACCAAAATATTACTAAGTTGGCCAAATAGTAGAAAACTCGAGTTCTTCAAGCTGACTTGGTAACCTTTTGATACTCGACACCCACTACATTACTTGGCATCATCATGTACTCAATAGAAGTAGAAGCTCAATCCATACTAATCACACAAAATAGCTTGGAACTCGGTAACCATTGGAGACTCGATAGATATAGTATCACTCAGTAAAAATTGAATCCTTTGTTTACCTTGTTCTCACTCTGTAAACACTATACTTGCATCACTTGGTAAACACTGGCTTCTGTACACTCGAAATGTGTCACACTCTAAACCATTCTATCCAAACGATTCCATGAGTTGGAATTCTTGGATGCCGGCTTAGAGCTCCCTATCCATGGAGTGCAAGAGATTGTATTTCAAGAATAAGAAGACTCTCAGATGAGCTTTAGATATACTCTTCTTGCTAGTAAACCATGCAATGAGAGGTTCCAAAGACAAGATGCAAGAATGCAAATGTCCCAAGGAGTTCCTCAAGAATGCAATGCAAATGAAGATTAAGCTAGGATGAGAATGCCAAATGCAGCTATTCTAAGCATGGATTAGAGTGTTACAATACCATTATTAAGCTATGTGAGATTAAGCTACATGTAAAAATGAAAGCTAAGCTAAGATGCTATGGTATGAGAGAATGTAGACAAGAAATAGAAGTTCTCCACAAAGCTCCAAAGAAACCTGTTAGAAAACCTGCAGCATAACAATATTCAAAATGAGGATTGATCCTTTGAGGGGGAAAGCTCTCTCCCTTTTAAAGATGTACGGACAGTGGAGATCAAGATGAAGATGGTGGATGATCAATGGTTGAATTTGAAAATAGGAGTGATCCATGTGCACACACAAGTCAACCAATAGAATATAAGTTGACTTGTCATATAAGACAAAAGTCACAAAGCCTTTTCTTTTAATTGCAAAATAGAAAAAGGACTTTATGTGTGCACTTTAAGTGGGTTAGAAGAATGGGGTCTTTTATTTAATTAAAAGGGGACATGTTCTTTTAATCAAATAATGAACTTAGGATAGCATAGTCAAACTATAGGTTATAATCAAATAAATTGATTATTAGCAATTTGGCTTAGGTAAGTGATTAAATTAATTTAGCCAAAATGTTGAAAAGGGGGCTAATAGTCTATATGACCATTTTTAGGTGATTACATTTGCCCCTCTTTGACTAATGCGTGATCGATCTGGGAACACATTATGTCAAAGAAAATTGAAGCCAAGTAGGCGATGATAGATATAGATGTCTAATTTCGAAGAGTGAAATGCAGAAATAGATAGCAAGTCCTGAATGCACAGCATAATAGCAGTAGTACTGAACACTAGGAAGAGATGATGTCAGAATTCAAGAAGAATACTAACACTTAGAAAAGCAGATAGAGTGAGAGCAAGTGAGAAGATCAAATAAATGCTCCTAAGCAGTGATAGAGTATTTTTGCCCCCTCGGGATCGAAATTGAAATGAGGTAAGGGGATGCAAAAACTGGCTAGAAATGAGAAAATTAGAATATAGCAATGTCCAAGATGACAGATAGATGATTAGAACCCAAGAATGACTATATACAAAAATTGATAAAATGCCCCAGTTTGACTAGAGTTGACCTTGAAGGATATACCATAAAAATAAGGTCGAAATGAGTAGAAAGGTGATTTTAGACATGAAATAGTGAATTTAAGTAGATATGAAGTATGGAAATGATGAAGACATGAAGAAATGAAGATGCCCCAGTGATGATTCAGAGATTAGACCTCAAAAGGTCAACTAACTGCTCAGAAGAAAGTAAAATTTTAAAAGACAATTTTGGCCATCAAGATGAACTCGAATTTGGATTTCGATCTCGAAAATGAATCTAGTACGTTGAATTATTTAAGAGGTCAAAACTTTATATAATGTGATGATAAGATAGAAAAAGAGATGAAGTGAAAGATTAAGAAGGTGAAAAGACATGAACAAGAAGAAAGTAAAGAAATATATGAAAGGAGTTAGCTGATATGTCCACAAAAAGATGAAGAGAGAGCTCTCCCCATATGCAAGAATGCAAGACTAAGCTAGAAAATGAACCTAAAATGCAAGCTAATATGCAAAGTGGTTTACCAGCAAGAAGTGCATAATATTTGGACTCTTAATTTCATCATTGAGCATTTATTAGGGATATCATTAGATCATACAACCATCACTAGTATAACTATGAGGATATGAATATGATCAATATCAGATAGGTATGTGGAAATCCAATCTAAGCATCAGAGACATGTAAGTCAAGATAACTACGTGATTAGATTTCCTAAGTTTAATTTAGCAAGATTACACCTATATCAAGGCACAAACATCAGGATAAAACCCAAGTGCGGTCTTGCGAAATAATCAAGGATGATACATTTGAAAGTCAAAATGTTGAATAGGTCAAGCATAAATGCTTACAACACTATAGACAAACAAAGTATACCCACAAGAAAAAATCAAGAAAACATGCACCATGCCCCCAGTCTTCTAGTCAGTGACATCCTTGAAAGACTATTAGGGATGGAACATATAGTAAAGAAATTGTCATAGACACCACACAAAGTAGATAAAGATCAGCATAGCTCAGTCATTTAAGTGTTAAAGTGTGTGTGTGTAAGTCACTTGGCCATTTCTTCAAGACTTGATTCTGATAGTGAGAAATATCACAACATCAGAGACCGTAGGTAAACTATCTGAAAAGTGTTGAAAAACACTTGATGTCAAGGTGGGGGAAGTGTTGAGAAACATTGTTTTGTAAGTTGTCAAAGAAACCCTAATGCACAAGGAGACCTCAAATAGGCTAAGCAGTTGTGCCCCCAAAACGAGGACTAGAAATAATTCCAAGCTAGGAAATGTGTGGCAAAGTGTGTGATTAAGACTGATAGACATAGGTGCAAGGGTTTCAAGTAGTGTCTGTTTCCAGGTTTTCACCACTTGACAGATTTTTTTAGGACTTTTTTCAATTTTTTGAATTTTTCAATTTTTTGGTGATACATCAAAGTGCCTATTGCTAGGTTTTCACTAAGATGATCTTTTTTTCAGGACATTTTCTAATTTTTAAGATTTTTTCAGCATCATATATGATTTTTTTGGAAATTTTTAGAAGGTTTTAGATATCACTAGTTCTCAAGCAAGATCACGTCATTTTCTCCCAATGTCTAGCAAGGTATAGGATATGATGGAGCAACGAGCCAGTGGATAAGCAAAGATGGATGAAAAAAGAGTATGAAGCAAGTGAAAGTGATCCTCAATGACTGACTCCTCAAGAGTACTCAAGCTAGGGAAAGAGGTGAAATAGTCATATGAAGCATGTTTTGGATAAGCAATGGAAGTAATGAGAAAGATAGCATGTAGAATAAGCAGTGAAGCCAACAAGTGAGATAGCATGAAGTGTGTAGTCCAAAAGAGTAACCATGTCAAGAGACCTATGAGAACCATGTTTCATTTATTATGATTAAGACCAAGGGGTCAACTAGATAGTATAGCAATGGGATAGAGCAATAAAAATAAAGCTTGAGATGGAGGCTATGAGTGAATGGGAGAGCACAATAGAAAATCTCATGGATAAGATAGCCAATATGAAAAGATAGCTCAACATTGTCAAGATCAAAGAGAGAAGAGGGGATAGATGGATGGTGGAAGAATTACGCATGATGCCTGTTTGCCAAGTTTTTATCATGGTACTTATCTAAGGTGCCACAAGAAGTAGTTTTCACCATAGGACGCATTTATTTCTCTTTACTATTGCTACCAAGGTGCCACAAGAAGTGATTTTCACCAAGGCACATTTTCATTTTTTTTCTTTTTTTTCTTTTTTTTGAAATTTTAAAATTTTAGAAAAAGCTCAAGATTTTTTAATGTAGATAGTGCTCCTATAGGAAAGATAAGTCATGATAAGCCAAGACCATAGAAAGGTATGCTCAAAGATGTTGATAGGGTGATGAAAGAGAAATGGTAGTAGGAAGAATATATTGAGGATAATAGTTCATGTATAGAAGGTAAGTGTAAGCTTTAGAGGATTTCATGAGGGTAGCTGAAATATTGGACAAGATCAACATTGACACACACCTTGAAGGGTATTGGAAAAATGGAGGAATCATGGATGAAATAGATTGAGATTTAGATGTATGAGCTAGTAGAAGAGATTTGGAAAAAAGTGGAGTGGAAGGCTTTGGAATATTTTTAGGAAGATTTTTGGAAGAAGATGGAATGGAAGCCTTTGGAAGCTTGAATGTCAACTTTGAAGTATTTTCAATATTCAAGTCTTTTAAAAGAAACTTGGGAATCCATATAGCTTTAGATTTTCCTTTGGATACTTCAAAACACATTTCTTTAATAATGGGTTTAGGAACCCATATTTTCTTTGATTTAGCTCTCTTAATAGTGGACCTTTGCGGTCTCTTGAATTTTTGTCCTTCCTTAGCTTTCACATGTCTATTAGATGGGACATAGTGATCTTCATTTTTCAATGGATTCTTATGTTTATTCTCACTTCCAAAGGACTTGGGATTTGTGGATGAATAAGGATGATATGACTGGTTTAGATGGATAGATGGGTGAAAATTTATCAAGGATGAGTGTCTTTGTTGATCTTGAGGTATGATGGGAGAGCTAGGAGTGGAAAATGTAGGAGATGAAGGAACATAAGGTCCCAATATAGATTGAAGGTTTGAAGGCTTTAGCTTAGATGGATAAGGACCAAGGATAGATTTAGAAGATGCAAAGGGATAGTGGGAAGGGATATCAACATCTTTAGAGTGAGAAACATGGTCAAAACTATCAATAGACTCATGAGTACCTTTGATAGGAACAACATTTTTAATAGAAGCCCTTGAAGCTTGAGCACAATTTTGAAGTGGATATGGAGAAGTAGAACATGAGGGGATGCTTTGATCTTGACAAGTAGCTTTGGATAGCATATGAAGAGAATTTTTCTCATAATTTTCAGTAAGCTCAAGGGAGATAATGGAAGTGGTATCTTCATCATACTTAGGAGGTGGATAGGATATAGGGTATGGAGGGAAAAAATCTTAAAAGAGATGAAAGGGTGCTTGATCTTGATCTTTCTTGACATTTATAGCTTTTTCTTTTTGAGAGTCCTCCTGACATTGAGCCACTTCTAAAGACAAGGGAGAATGAAGAGTGAATGGAGTAGTGCTTGGATTAGGCATAGTAGTGCATGAAGGTTGAGGATGTTTAGGATTAGTATCATGGAAAAGGTTTGCAACCAAGTGAAGGTTAGCTTTAGTTTTTTTTAGAGGTAGCCCTTGAGGATACACGCAGTCTATGTGGAAAGCATTAGGTTCTTTATTTGATGGAGGCATGTTGGAAAGATTTGACGTGTTGGGAGATGCATGAGTGTTGGAAGAAGTGGAAGATGTAATGGAGCCACTACTAAACATAGGTTCATCAATGTAATCTTGCTCAAGAGAAGTATTCGTAGCACATGAGTCACTAGAGGTTCCAAGATCAACAATCTCATCATCAATGAGATCTTGGATTTTATGTTTCAGCTCTATACAATTAGAAGTAGCATGGTCATTAGATCGATGATAGGCACAATAGGAGCTAGACTTTGGTAACATGATGATCTTATTGCTAAGAAGTTTTTGCAAAGTGTCATCATAAGAATCTTCCAAGGGAGCGAAATGTTCTATTAGAAGTGTGTCTAGAGTCCTTTTTTTGTTTCTCAAGTGAATGGTATGTATCCATGTATTCATCATTATCTTGGTCAAAGATAGGTCCATCATGAAATTTTAGCATAGGCTCAAAAGAGGTATCACTTGCTTGTTCTCTAAAGAGGTCTTTAGATCTAGAAGATGAAGACATTTGATGTCTTGAAGTAGAGCATGTAGACCTAGAAGAAGAGGATGACCTCAAAGAATGTGACTCACATGCATGTAAAGATCTTAAAGAAGATTCATGTAATGATGCAATCTTCTCCTCTAACTTTTTCTCAAGTTTAGACTTCATTTCTATCATGCACTTAGAGAGATGAAGGTAAGAAAGATCATTTGTCTCTTCTAGTTATTTGTATTGTGCATATAGATCTTGAAACTCTTTAGTGACATGGAGGATATCATGATAATCTAGATTTGGTTGAGGTTTGGTAGCACAAGCTTTGAATTCCATAGTGGTAGATAGATAATCAAGCATGAAGGAGACTGGAGGAAGCTAGTAGGGTGACACAAGATAACTTGATGTCCAAACTAGAGAGGTAGATTATTCACTTGCCAATATAGTAGAGAGAGATTAAAATGACTTGTCAAAAAATATGTCCAAGAAACTTACGACATGAATGACTCAAGTCAATAGCTAGGCAAGATGCCCAGATAGCCAAATAGATAGAGCAAGCAGGTTGACAAGTGAACAACTCTCCAACCCAAGAGTGTAGTCAAGAAATCAAGGAAACCATTTCAGCAAAAAGATAACTAGCAAGTAGACATAGACCATGAAGATAGAAAGACCAAGAGCACTAAGACCAAAGAGCCACTTTAAGCATTTTCAAGAACTAGAGACATAGCAAATCAAAATCAAATGATGGGACTCCCCTTAGGAAGCAACACAAGAAAAATGTTAAGACTTGATGCTTTGACTTGGTTGACAAAGTTTGACAATAATTGATAGCATATCAAGTTTGATGTTCAAAAGCAATTTCTTTCCAAGCAAGATAGTGACACATGGAGTATTCTTCAAACAATAAAGCAAGGGACAAAGCAACCTTGCATGATAAAAGCATATGTGAGGTCTTAAAAGAAATCCCTAAAACTATCATCATGTGTATGTTCAAAAGATTTTCACAGGTCTAGCACATTCAAGAACACATCAAGCAATATCTACCTAAAAGACATAGTTCATTACTCAACAACTTGGCCCATGCTTGATGCTCCTTCACCTCACACCAAGTGGTCTCCCACAAGAGATATTGGCTTTTTCATGGAAATGTCATAAGCATAACCAAGGGAACACATATGGTGAGTGTAAATCTTGGGGTGATTCGGGTAGTCCACTAGGATTAATCCTTGCACCAAGAAGTTGAGCAGCTAAAAAAGGTAGTTACTAACTTAGGGTGTTTAGATAGGGTTTCTGTTCATAGTGTTCCTCTTGCTCCCAATTACGGGACACCTCACCTTGAGATGAGTAACAGATCTCGCGATCACAAGAGTACCTTAAGCATTCTTGCCTAGCGATCTCCTTATGGTCGAAATCTCATAAGTGATCACACTAGGTGAAGATAAACACTACGTCTACCAAAGTTTTGTGTTCTTAGTAGCCTTGATTTTATAGTGAGTTGGAAGAGCCAAGTAATCGGCTTGTCCCCACTTGGGTCGTTCCTCTCAGGTTGTCCGAGAGCAGGCCCTCTAAAGGATTCTAACTACACAAAGTGGATCAACTTTCGAAAGTCAAGATTTCTGGTTCACCACAAGGGTGAAGAGCATACTCTCCTATTCCAATCATTTTCTCCCAAACATGCCAAGAAGATTCAATTATCCCTTGCTTTTGAAACCAAATGGCAAGTCAAGATTTCTAATTCAGCACAAGGGTGAAGAGCATACTCTCCTATTACCAAAAGACTCCAATCACAAGTTTTATGTGCCTATAAAAATGAATAATTATTCAATGCCACACATGAAAACAAAAATCAAGAAAGTTTGAGTTTTTATGCTTTGGGCAGCCCTGCAAACACTTGTTAGTAGCCCTTGTGCATTTGAAGCTTTGACATGCGTTCTTTTAATGCAATGTTTCAATTTTTTTCATAAGGATGGCAACCTGCAATCACAACTTGTTAGCACCACAAGTTAGTGTGAAATAACATTAAAATTTGCAATAAAAAGTGGTGAGTTGCCTCAAAAATCCAATTTATCTTCCAACCAAGTGCATGCAAAGAAAGTGCAAGTTAATCACAAATGCTCTTATTTTTACTCTTTGATTTTGACCTAGTCAACAAGATTGGACTTGTTTGTTATGATTTCCGATCCAAAAAAAGAAATGAAAAGAAGAGACACCTACTAAAAATTAGAGGGCTTTCCAAAAATGTAAGAAATTCAAAAAAATATCTTCATTTGCTCCCTACAGATTGATTTTGTCAAAATAGGTCAAATTTATCAAATCGAGTTTTTGATCCTTAATACGACCTCAAAATTCAAAACACAAAGAAAGAACCCCTATTAGAATTGAAAACCCTTTCTGAAAATGTAAGTTTTTCCAAAAAATACGCTGATTTTCGATCAAAAACGACTTTTTATGAAAAATAAAGAAAAACTCATAACTCCTGAAAATCACATCAAAATGCTCTGTAAATCAGACTAAGACATTTTGAGCATATACCCAACCTATAAAAAACATTTCAGAACCAAAATCCAAGCGGTTTAAAAGATATGGTCAAATCGTTAAACCAACTAAGTTTTTGGTCTTCAAACCAATTTACTTATGGGTTGGCCTTAAAACCAAAGTGATAATTCTAAAAAAGCATTTGATTAGATCCAATATGTTGCTGTAAAAAATCAGAGATGAAGAATAAAAGCAAATGGAGCTAGAAACTTGATTCAAGCCCCACGGTGGGCGCCAAAAATGTACACTCGAAATGTCTCACACTCTAAACCATTCTATCCAAACGATTCCATGAGTTGGAATGCTTGGATGCTGGCTTAGAGCTCCCTATCCATGGAGTGCAAGAGACTATATTTCAAGAATAAAAAGACTCTCAAATGAGCTTTAGATATACTCTTCTTGCTATTAAACCATGCAATGGGAGGTTCCAAAGACAAGATGCAAGAATGCAAATGTCCCAAGGAGTTCCTCAAGAATGCAATGCAAATGAAGATTAAGCTAGGATGAGAATGCCAAATGTAGCTATTCTAAGCATGGATGAGAGTGTTACAATACCATTATTAAGCTATGTGAGATTAAGCTACATGTAAAAATGAAAGCTAAGCTAAGATGCTATGGTATGAGAGAATGTAGATAAGAAATAGAAGTTCTCCACAAAGCTCCAAAGAAACTTGTTAGAAAACCTGCAGCATAACAATATTCAAAATGAGGATTGATCCTTTGAGGGGGAAAGCTCTCTCCCTTTTAAATATGTACGGATGGTGGAGATCAAGATGAAGATGGTGGATGATCAATGGTTGAATTCAAAAATAGGAGTGATCCATGTGCACACACAAGTCAACCAATAGAATATAAGTTGACTTGTCATATAAGACAAAAGTCACAAAGCCTTTTCTTTTAATTGCAAAATAGAAAAAGGACTTTATGTGTGCACTTTAAGTGGGTTAGAAGAATGGGGTCTTTTATTTAATTAAAAGGGGACATGTTCTTTTAATCAAATAATGAACTTAGGATAGCATAGTCAAACTATAGGTTATAATCAAATAAATTGATTATTAGCAATTTGGCTTAGGTAAGTGATTAAATTAATTTAGCCAAAATATTGAAAAGGGGGCTAATAGTCTAGATGACCATTTTTAGGTGATTACAGCTTCCATCACACAAAATGATGACTCGGTAGACACTGTAAAGCTTGGTAAACACTATATGCTTGGTAGATACTATTGGACTGCACACTCACTTGATAGCTTCAGGAATGCTCTGTATGAACTACTTAAGTGATGAATCTACAAGGTAACAACTGAATGCTCAGTATACATTGTAGACTGAGTAATGAACTTAGTAATCATTCAGAATCAAATAAGTGTTGTCACTAATGACAAATACAATATAATTCCAACAATCTCCCCCTTTGGCATTAGTGACAAAAAACTTATGAGCCAAACATTGTGTACACTGACATACTGGATTTGATTTTTCAAAATTGATCTTTGTAAACCTATTTTATATACATTTCTTACATGTCTTTACATATCTCCCCCATACATATGGCATGGTATATACATAGCTTATCACTATACATATATCAATATATTCTCTCTTATTTTCTCCATTGTCTCTTACTCCCTCTTTGACTTTTACTATCTCTTACTCACAATAATCTCCCCCTTTTTTGACAATAATGCCAAAGCTAATCATACTTATATAGAGACACCAAAATGTGAGAAAAGCTTAGATTTTACCTTAAGAATAAGAGCCAATGTCTTATCCTAGTTATCTTGCAAAATTTTGCAAGTGGAGAGAGTCACTTGAACTTCTGCAGAAAGTTCAATCATATGATCAACTATAGAAAAATTGTTATCATGGATCAATGTTTTTGAATAAGCAATGTACTTTTGCATTGTGTCCATGATAGGAAGGATCATGTTCTGGATGTCTAATAGTGTAGCTCGAATCCTTGCTTCCTCTCTCAATAGTTCGGCCTGCATATCTGATAGGAATCTGATCTTTATGTGATGTGTAGAGCTTGAACTAGGGTCAAGTTGCAACTTTTGAACACTGACCTTCAGATCTTCATCAATTTTACTAAATTTTACCTTTATTTCTTTTGTGTACTCAGTAACATCACATAGCTTGGCAAAAAGGGATGTTACATTTGTAAAAGAATTTGCAAGATTGCTCAAAATTGAAGGTAGTTCAACCTACTTTATTGCAATGTGCTCAAGAACTTTATTATCAAATTTCTTCTTTGCCTTTTGTATAAGCTTCTCTTGACCAGAAGCATCCTCATTGAACTTTTGTACAGCCTCTTCTAATTGTAACAAAATGTGTTGAGATGAATCCACATCAACACCTATTGCCTCAGTAATTATATTTTTAGCACTTACAATTATAGTGAATTCTTTATCTCTCTCATCTCTAAGTTTTTTTTGCCTTTCTCTTTGCTCTAAACATTGACTGACCAATCTCATTTCATCAACTATGGTAGTATCCAGATCTATCTTAGGTATAATAATTTCCTTGTCCAAGTCTATATCCTCATCAATTGCCTTGCCAGTAAGCAAAAGTTTTAGTGGAGTCTTTGGTTTTACTTTAATGGTTATAATAGTTGATGAAGTTGGACTAGCAGAAAAAACTTGAATTGAGCTAACTGGAGGAGAACTCAGAGAGGTGCTAACTATATCCAAAATTGATGTGCTTCTCAAAAATGAAGTATCAATAGGTAATGTACCAACTGGAATATTTACAACTGAAGTACTAGCTAGAACAAAAATTGGTGTAGTTGAAGCTATGGATGAAAAAATTGTAGAACAAACTAGAAAACTTACTGTACAAGCTACATTAGATGACTCATGACCTGATAAAGAGGGCTACAGCTCGATAGATGAAGTGCTTGATACTTCCATTGAAGATACTTGCAGCTGGGAGATGACAGGTGATGATTGAGTTATTGATGTGGCAATTGTGCTCATAGTCTCACTTGCAGAAGCTATCTCCATAATATATGTAATGGTCTTTGGTGGAGAGTGAGGAAGGGATGCAATAACTTCTACTACAATTTTTACTAGATCTTCTTTATCCTTGTCTTCCTCTTCAGCTTCATCATCATCCTTTAGTGCCTGATAGTCCTTAACACCAAAAGTGGCACATGGAGCATTATCTCCTTCATCATTGTCACTATCATCATTATCATCTTTGATTTCTATAGGATCATTACTAGGCTTTTGTAGATGATAGATGTTCTTCCACATGTTTTTTGCATCTCTTACAACATGCTCAATGTCCTTAATTAAAATCAAACATATGTGAAACCTAATCATCATTTTACCTTCATTTTTCTTCATTGCTACTTTTATTTCTACTTCAGTAAGACTTGGTAGAAGATCCTTCAAGGATTTCTCATATATGTCCTTGGCAATTTGGGTGGCTAACTCCCACCTTGGTTGCAATCTCACCAATAGCTCTTTGGAGATTTGAGGGGCAAGCTGGTCTGGGGAGTATTTTCATTTTCCCATCTTGTTAAGTATCAGTTGCTCAATCTGCATTTTCTCTGCATCAGTCCTTGTTTCGAATTTCAATGCCTTGAAATTTATGATGCTAGCTATCTCTTCCAATTGTTTCAATCTTTCTTGGAAGGTCAGTTGGGGCTTGCTGAATACTACTTCACCTTTGTTCTTACCTTTTTTTTGCCTTGTGAAAATAGCAATGGAGGCTTTAGGTGGTTTGGTAATTGATTACCTTGCCTTTCTTTTTGACTGGCTCTGCCTCCTTCTTTGATTCTTCCTCTATATCTTCTGGTTCCTACTCCTCTTCTTCATCCTCACCTTTTCCTTCAGTAATCATTAGGGGCTCAATAGTAGTTTTTAACTTGGCAACCTTTCTCTTGCCTTTATTAATTGCTTGAAGAAGTTTGATTTCAAGCTCAATTCTGGCCTTTGCCTCATCATATGTTCCAAAAATTGGTTGCTTTAAATCTACTAGCTCATTCAATAGTGCTTCAATAATATCCTGGGTTTCATCAATATTCACCTCATAAGGAAGAGGTTTCACCCATTCAACTCAGGGCCTGACTGCCCTAATGTATACTTTATCACAATCAACCATAAAGCATACATCATCTTTGTAGTCTTCAACCAATTTTGGTGGAATTCAAAACCTGTTATTCATCCTTTCCTTGAAATCTTCAAAATAATTATCCATGATGCTATCAAAGTTTACACCCATTTCTGCTACAAACTCATTTATCTGATATAGAATAGGAATATCTTTTCTCCACACAACAGTTCCTTTGAATGGAAAGAATTTTTGTACATAGAAGAAAAGACATGTCAACAAAGAACCAAATTTTCAAGGGTTGTTCTTTTAAGTCCTAATGATGTCCATATTCTTGTTTAGTTGTATTAAAAATAATTTTGATAGATCAAATTCCAAATTTTTCTTCACAATTTTGAATGCCAATTTCATAGCCTCACAGGGCACACTGTTCAAACAACTCAAGCTATAAATCTTGTGAGCAATGACATGAATGCCAAACCTTAATTCAACATCAAAAATAGTGCTAACCTTCAAATCTCTACCGTCCCATTTAGCTAGAGTTTTCTTCTAAAGTTCATCCCTGACCTAGGGTTTTGGTAGTTTTTACTTTACTTAGCATAGGGAGACCAGTAATCCTATGAATCATCTTCTTGGTGATTAATATTGGCTGCTCTAACCATAGTTGACCATTGTGCACAAAAATAAGGATGTACCTAATCCACTTAATCTAGAAACTTCTTGGCATATGTGAGATATGGGTTAATCCTTTGGTCTCTAGATGCTTATGCTTGGGTTTCAAAGAGCCATCAACACTCATTTCTCCTAGGGCATTGTCCATTTCTAGGTGTCCAATCTCTTGAATAGAACATCTAAAATGAGTATGAATATCATTGATAAGAAGTACCTTTGGTGGAGTTTGCGATTGAGCTCCATTGGGGTTGAGTGATTCTGCAATTACTGGAACTAGCTTGAAATTTGGCGCCTTCCACTCCACACCTTTAACTAGCATTTATGAACCTCTTTTTGCCTTGGTGTTGTTGCTACTCCTGGATGCCATTGATGATTGGTAAAAGATAGAAATTTTTCAAACAAATCCTTTGCTAGAAAATTCCCTGAAATTGCTTGGAATTTGTTTGAGTGCACCTAAAAATCTCTTAGCTCTGAAATTGCGATGAAGAATGAAATCAAATTATGCCTTTTGAAAAGAAAATTGTCATTAATGCTTGGTACAAAAGTAGCTTAGATGACATAGTGCTTGATAGGCTATCATTCATTCACTTTCTTGGTAGAAGCTTGCAACTCAGTGATCGAACAAAACTTTTGTTACTCCCAACCTAGCTCGATTGAGTCTGTGACTAACCTTGCTCGGTATGACTTGATTTCTTGTGACCCTTTGTATCTGAAATATTGATTGAATCTTTTGCTTTCTTTCATTTGGAACTGCTCCAGATATAGCTTGATGATATAGTTCTAGATCCTCCTTTATGAATCTAATTGGAAATGGTGGAGTCACCCATTTCTTGAGTGACATGGCCATCATTTGAACTATTCTGCTCAGTAGATTTAGGAATCCACTGTTGTCTCATCTATTTTTGAATTTTATCAGCTTTATCTTTCTTTTCATCTTCAATTCTTCCTATATTCATGCAATTCTTGGCTATATGATCGAGTTTAGTGCATGTATAACATCTTACTGTTGTATCTCTTTTTCTCAAGTGATGCCTTGAGCAATCTTTGCCAATGTTTCCATATTCTCCACAATAATGACATTTGCACTAGGTATTTTAATCCAATCCAAAGATTTCCTTAACAAGTTGTTCAGCTAGATTGAATGATTTTGATCTACATTGGAATGCGTTGTGACCATGCTTCTTGCATTTGTGACATTTGCCTTCAAATTTTGGTTTTTCCTTGCATTCATTAGCTTTGTGACCATGTTGATTGTAGTTGTAGCATTTTCCATTGAATTTTGCTTTTCCATTGCTCCAACATTTGTTTGATGAATGACCTAACTTACCATAGTGATTGCAAGTAGGTTTTTGATTCCTTTGAGCACCTTGTTTGGAAGATTCACCTTCTTCATTATATCCAAGTCCTACTTTACCCTTTTTTCTATGAATATTTTTCTCATTTTGTTGGTTTAATTGATTCATATCTTCTTGAGACTTCATCATTCTCTCAATGATTTGCTTTTCGATATTTAGGTCATTTTCCAATCTTTCACTAATTTGTCTTTCAGTGATTAAATCAATCCTTAGGCTTCCATTTTTAGATCTTAGATTCATGATTTCTTCATTTGCATTGGATAGTTGATTGATAAGACTTTGATTTGGATTGATCCTTTCATTTGTCTCATTTTTAGATTTTTTTCTTTGTTCCAAGATTTCACATAGCCTGATTGATTGGATTTCTTATTCTCTTTTAAGTTTTCTTACTTCTTCCTATAGAGAGCCATTCTTTGCTAGGAGTTCCTTGATTGCCTCATTTGCTTCATTTGAGTTGCTTGATGGTAAAAGGTCTTCAATATTTTCTTCCACATACTAATGGTCATTCATTTGTCTTGCAAGTTCCTTCCTTCTCTTCAGGGGTTGAGAAAGATGCTCATTTGCTTCTTTGAGTTGAGCCATGGCCATTTCCAGATCTAGCTTTTCATTTTCAATTGCTTTGTCAAGTTTGAATATCTCCATTTGTCCTTTAGATCTTTGCTCAAGCTATCAAAATTTGTCCTAAGAACCACAATGCTCTGATACCAATTGTTGGAAATAAGCAAGACTAACTAGGTTACTGAGAGGGGAGGGGTGAATCAGTAACCTAGTTAGTCTTGATTATTTCCAACAATAATGTTGAATTGATTTAAAAGTTCTTGAGGTTACTGATTCACCCCTCCCCTCTCAGTGACCTAGTTAGTCTTGATTATTTCCAACACTAGTTGTCATATTTGACACTTAGGGTTCACAAAAATTCAAACAATGAAACTCGACACCAGTAAAATAACTTTCCAATTTGATGAGTATGTTGAGTTCCAGTTGATTTCAATTCACAAGTGCAAGAATCTCATGTTGCAATTTTCTTTCATGCTCTTCATGCTCTCTTCAATAGATAGTGAATGAAAATGAGTCAAGAAGTTTCTATATAACCCTTTTACAATTCTATGATAAATGCTTAATGCTTATATAGCTGTAAGCTTGGTCAACATAGGGTTTCCAACTCACTCGACATATGCATGATTTCCACTACACTTGGTTCACATAGAAAACTCAGCTAATGCTACCATACCTTCATTACTTAATAAAAACTATAAAAAAAATCATGCTATGTAGTAACTATGAAACCTTTCATGCTCGGTAACAACATGAAAACTAACAAAACAATAGATTTCTTCCAAGTTCTAACCAATAAATTGCATCTTAATTCATGCATATATAATCTTTTTAGAACTTAGATTCTTGGAACTGATGTAAAATATATCATCAAAATATCAATCCCACACATACCTTTTGATTGCCTAGTTGGGGGTGATGCAATCACCTGATCCATTAGATGAAGTGACCTTATCTAAACTTTATGTGTTGCAATCTTCCTTGCTTTTGATGTCTTGTTCATCTACACTTTGACCTTTTCAACATTGATCTTTTCTTTGCCTTTATTGTTACCATTACTCAGTGTTGGTGATCTAGTTGGACAATTTCTACTGATATGACTAGTCTTTAAAAAACTAAAGCATGTAGTCTCACTCAACCATCTATTGTACTTGTAATCACCTAAAAATGGCCATCTAGACTATTAGCCCCCTTCTCAACATTTTGGAAAATTTAATTAATCATGTACCCAGACCAAATTGCTAATAATTAATTAATTTGATTATAACCTATAGTTTGACCATGCTATCCTAAATTCATTATTTGATTAAAAGAACATGTCCCCTTTTAATTAAATAAAAGACCCCATTCTTCTAACCCACTTAAAGTGCACACATAAAGTCCTTTTTCTATTTTACAAATTAAAAGAAAAGGCTTTGTGGCTTTTGTCTTATATGGGAAGTCAACTTCTATTTTATTGGTTGACTTATGTGTGTACATAGATCACTCCCATTTTTGAACTCCACTATTGATCATCCATCATCTTGACCTTGATCTCTACTATCTGTATGACTTTAAAAGAGAGAGAGCTTTCCCCCTCAAAGGATCCATCCACCTTTTGAATATTGTTATGCTATAGGTTTTCTAACAGGTTTCTTTGGAGCTTTGTGGAGAACTTCTATTTCTTGTCCATATTCTCTCATATCATGGCATTTTTTAGCTTAGAGTCATGTTGCATGTAGCTTAGCTTTCATCTTGTAATAGCTTAGATCACATAGCTTAATAGTCAAATTTGTAACACTCTAATTCTTGTTAGTTAGCTATATTTTGCATTTCAGCATTGCATTCTGAGAGTTCTAATTGTACACAATCGTATTCTTTCTCTTGTCTCAAAGAACCTCCCATTGCATGGTTTACTAGCAAGAAGACCATTCCCAAGGCTCAGCTGAGAACCCTTTTCATTTGAATCATATTCTCTTGCACTTCATCGATAGGAAGTTATAAGTTGACATCTGAGCATTTGAAACTCATGGAATTGCTTGGATATAAGGGTTTAGAGTGTGACACATTTATAGTGTACATTTTTGGCACCCACTATGGGGAAAAATACTTGATTTTGTCCTCTATTTTTCTATTTTCATTGGATTTTCCACTTGTTGTCTACAAATTTTCTTTTTTTACATCTGCAACATTTGGGGGACATTTTTCTAGTTTTGTATGATAGTTCTTATAACTATAGGGCAATACATTTTTGAAATAGTGTCACACGATAGTACTAAACTCTATCACTCTAATATAGCATTTTCTGTCACCTAGCTTATACAAAAATATTGCCTAGAAGGAAACTGTTCTGCACGTATATTAAGAAGTATCGCATGACAAACTTCTAGCAAGAATTGTTGCTTGGATTGAATTCACTTGTTGTTTGGGTGATTTTTTCAGTTTCTTAGTTGTACTTGTTGTTTGCTAGATTTTACAAGTCTATAGCTATTTTATAGAGGTTTATTTGTAGATTACATGTTGTCTTGAATCTAACTTTTGGGGCTAACAATTGTGGTTGTAGGGTGTTACCTTGAAATATTTACCTAATTACCTTAAAAAGAACCTACGTCAAAGCTTCAGATGCAAAAGGGCTACTAACAATTGTTTGTAGGGCTGCCCAATGCATAAAAATCCAAATACTTATTTGTATTTCTTTCATTTTATGTGCAACATCTTATTAGTTGTTCCATTTTCTAGGTGCATAAGACTTGTAATTAGGATCCTAGGGTGATAGGAAAGTATGCTTTTCACCCTTGTGGTGAATCAAAAATCTTGACTCACCTTTGGATTTTGAGAACAAGAGGAACAATTGAAGCTTCTTGGCATGTTTGCAGGAAGTGATTAGGGTAGGAGAGTATGCTCTTCACCCTTGTGGTGAATCAAAAATCTTGACTCTTAATAGTAGATCCAATCTGTGGTAGTTAGAATCCTTTAGAGGACTTGCTCTTGGACAACCTAAGAGGAATGACCCAAGTGGGGATGAGCTAATACCTGACTCTTCCAACCCACTATAAACTCAATGATATCAAGGAAACAAAATCTTGGTAGACATAATGTTTGTCTTCACTTATTGTGATCGCTTATGGTATTTCAACCATAAGGAGATCACTAGGCAAGAATGCTTAAGGTGCTCTTGTGGTCATGAGGTCTATTACCCATCACAAAGTGGGGTGTCCCTTAATTAGGTACAAGAGGAACATTACAAGCGGAAGCCCTTTCTAAACACCCTAAGTTAGTAGCTACCCTATTTTACTGCTTAACTTCTTAGTGCAAGGATCGATCCTAGTAGACTACCCAGATCAGCCCAAGATTTTACACTCACCATATGTGTTCCCTTGGTTGTGATAATGGAACTTCCATGACAAAGACAATATCTCTTGTGGGCAACCACTTGGTGTGAGGTGAAGGAGTGAGCATCAAGCATGGGCCAAGTTGTTGAGTAATGAACTGTGACTCTAAGGTAGATTTTTTGGCTACTATTTTTTAATATGTTGACCAGTGTTAACATTCTTGCAAATCAAACATCTCGGTAAAATTGGTAGGAAGGCTATCTTGATATCATAAATGTGTATTGGCAAGGTTGTTTTTACCCTTGTTCAATTGTTTGAGACATATTAAAAACCCTTACTATTTGCAAACCTTATTGTTAATTGACATGAACTAAAATCTCACACTAACTAATCTAAAAATTACCTGATTGTCAAATTGAAACATAAACTTTTGGAGTTAAAAAATTATCATTTTTCACACAAAACTAGCACTCTATCACACATACTCTCGAGAAATATTGTGTGAATCTTTTTTCAAAAATTGTGTCACCTTGCTATTCTAAGATCTATCGCCTTGATATACAACAATCTGTTGTCTCACTTTGTGTGAACTGTCGCCCAGTAAAGAAGTATCACCCAAGTACTATACATTGTGTCATGTGACATATTATGTTGTCCTACTATCACTTGGATTCTTAAAAAATATCACCTGAGCCTTTTTTCTACCAAAATAGAGTCTTTGCTTTGCTTAATCTAATTTAGTGTCTTATTACTTCAGCCCTTCCTGGTCCTCATTGTATATTTGTATGTTAGGAGTTGTCCTAAGTTGAAAAGATGGGTTTAGTCTATCAAATGTAAGTCTCAAAACATCATTGATGAATCACTCATCAAAATCTGGTTACCATTCTATGCTAGCTATTTGCTATTGAGCTTCTTGCTCACTTGCTTGGCTTGAGTCACTAGTGTTGTAAGTTCTTGAGCACTATTTGACAAGCCATCTGTTATACTTTGATAAGTGACTAATCATGATTGTAAGAGCTTCAAATCTAACACACTTTTCTTGTCCTATTAAGCAAAGATGATCCTTACATGTCAGTTACAAATAGATTTCAAGTTGGTAATGGTAGTCATACCCCTTTCATTTCAAGCTATTGGAGACACTGCCTACACACCCTTGTGGACAACCTTGTGTGGAAGACCCCAAATCTACTCAAACACAAACAACCAACATTCAACATAATCCACTTTATAGCTTTGAAAAGCCATTTGGTACACCCTTTGAGACACCAAAGGGTGAATTTTTTTTTATCACTATGGTACACCCTAATGAGGTCTAACACTACTTAGAAGAACAAGCGTGTGAAAACCAAAAGACCATGGAAGCCATATACGCTAGAGAAAAAGGATATCAACAAGCTGAAACTGACAATCATGTACACCATGAAGGGAACAGGGGAACCTATTCTCAAAATCCTTTTGATGGCAATGATGGAAATAAAACACCTCCAAGGACTCCTAGAGTCGGTGCATGTGCTTCACCACCTAGACAATCACATCATGAAAGTGATGAAGAAATAATTAGCAAAGATGTTGTAAATTTCCAACAAGATGGTTTTGCTCAAAAACTAATGTTTAGAGCATTAAAAGAAAATCGAGACCAATACTTCTGATACATGGTAGCAAGGGGATGGAAACTCCCTCAAGGTTTTGATGTTGAACGCATAATAAAAAAATGAGAGCCCATTAAGGCTGAAATCTTAAGAGAAGAAATACAAGAATTGAGGAGACAATTTGCATAATTGCAAACTTCAAAAGAGCTATCTTAAAATCCATTTGTTGAGTCAATATGCACTTTTTTATTTGATAGGAGTTTATACATGCTACCATTTCCTAAGGATATAGATGTTCCTAAGTATGAAAAATATGATGGAAATGGTGACCCTCACGATCATGTGAGGTTTTTTTTATGATATTAGCATGGATTTTATGCATGAAGATACATTTATTATGCATCTATTTCCTAGGAGTTTAAGAGGGAAAGCCATGGAATGGTTCACAAAATTGAGTCCACCTCTTAAAAAATTTGACAAGCTTGTACAACGTTTTATCCAAAAAACTCCTACAACATTCAACATCTCATAACTGTGTTGGAATTATGCAATATCAAACAAAAATTGGGAGAACTTTTTGCAACATACCTTCAACAATGGAGATCCTTATACTCTCGGTACCCTTGACAAGTTCTTGAGGCTGAAAATTTTGACATTTTTGTCAACACGCTTGTACCTGAACTATACTTTAACTTAAGAAAACAATTTTTCACATCCTTCAATGCCATGGTTGAGAGTGCATACCACACTGAAGATTTTTCTATCAAAAAGGGTGATATTGTTATAAACAAAGACAAAAATAACAATGGAAATGCTAAAGACACAGGAAAACCTTGGAATAAAAATAGATATGTTGTCAATGATGGAGTAGTGGACACTCTTAAGACCAAGGAACCTACATTTAACCTTTCTAATGCTATCTATGCTATAAAACAACAAGAAGGTTCAAAACCACAAACATCTAACAAGAACTCTAAGTTTACCAAAAAATGACGTGTTTGTACACCAATGGTTGAGCCTTACTAAGTGGTCTTAAAAACCTTAATTGCAAACACGCTAGTTATTTTACTAGATAATTCTCATCCCTATGACCCACCCATTAGACCTCCTTAGTGGAGAGAGGATCACATTTGTACTTATCACCGAAGCAAGGGTCACAACACTAAAAACTATTTCAAGCTCAAAGATGTAATTCAAGATATCATTAAGGCTGGTAAAGTTGTCATAGATGGCCTCATCAAAAATGTTGACTACAAAGATTTTAAATAACCCTTTCTAGAATACAAGAAAGGTGAGACCTCCAAAGCTGCTAAAAAGAATCATGATGCCAAGACCAATTATGCCTACCTGATGCAGACAACCTTATGGGCATGCTTTCGCCCATTGAGTATTTATGCATGGAAAGTTCTATTGATGATAATCAACCTGAAGATGTAAGACCCACAGTTGTCCTAAAAAAATGAAATGTTGATACTAGACCTAAGGTGGTACTCTAAGTGGCTAAATCTTCTTCTTCACATAGTGAAATACTTAACACCATCACTAGGGGGCAATCTAAGGTTGTCCTAAAAGTTTCTCATGATCCTAAGAATGCTTCATGTTTTAAGCAATGAACTACTTCCAAGATTTCTAACTATGACCTTGTCAACCAACTTTAGCATACCCCTACTCAAATTTCCATTTTTGAGTTGTTAGAATTGTCCCCTTTGCACAAGGATATCCTTGAAAAGGCTTTACATTCTTCCAAAGTTCCCATAGATATTGATGTAGAATGATTCCAAGCTATGGTGAACCATATCTCTTCACCTCACCTTTTCTGAAGAAGATGATTAAGCTCTTATTCATCCCCACAATCTTGCTCTTCATGTTAAGGTCCAAATCTTTTTTACTCTCATTCACTGAGCCTTGATAGACAATGGTGTAGGGTTAAACATCATTTCATTCAATGTGATACAACAATTGGGCATGTCTTAATTTTCCATTGACCCTAGGCGCAAGATCACTACAAAAGCTTATGATGAAGTTGAAAGACCTTCCAAAGTTCTAATTGTGCTTCCAATCAGAATTGGTCCAATTGAGAAGGATGTCATTTTCCAAGTCTTAGGCATCACACTTGTATACAATTTTTTATTGGCACAACCATGAATTCATGAAACATAAGCAGTACCTTCTACATACCGTTAGTGCATCAAGTTCCCTTTCAATGGTACTTAGATAGTTGTCCCCAGTGACAACTCCATGTCTATTGATACATTATCTACTGCTGAAACACTGGTTCCACATAATTGCTCTTCTCATGAGCTGACACCATCCTTTATAGAGTGTGAAAAGAAATTGAAAATGATAAGCCTCGGCATGGTAAAAAACACTCTAGACTCTATTGTTGCTTTACTTGTTTCCCCTTGGTCTTATGGGAAACCTTTGACCAAAAAGAATCCTTCTACTTCCACCATGACTCTTTTTGGCACTTTTGTGTAGTCCTCAGTTCCCCTAGAAGTAGAGAAAGAAGAAAAAGCAATTAAAGATTAGATCTATAGGGAAGAGGAAGATGAGGAGGAAGTCACAGTCACTACTCCCATTTCTCCTAAAAGTTATGGAAAAGGATATAAAATGCTTGCAAACATGGGTTATTAGGGCCATTGATCCTTAAATGGTAACAAAAAAGCTCTAGTTGAAACTTTAAGTCATACTCAAGGTCATGATACTCAAGATATTGTTGGCCTAGGTTTTGGGTTAGAAGATGACATACCAACATTTGATCAAAGTGCACCCATGTCTAGCAAATCAGAGGATGATGATCCTCCCTTTGTTGCTACCACTTTGCAAGTTGAGGACTTTATGCCTATAACATCTCTCCTTTGGGGAGAAGAAACACTAATTACCAATAATGATGTCGAAGTTTCCACTTCCCAATAGTAGGAACAAGAAGAATTTTCCCATGAAGACATGAATAGAGGCTAGAGTAGACAAAATATTGCTTGTCTAATTGCTAGAGATCAAAGTGAAGACTCTCACGAGTATGAATGGGAAATCCTATTAGATTTAGCTTGTGAGCTAGGAGCAGATTTCATTCATGCCTATACAACCCAATTGAATGTAGTCGAAGAGTCTAGTATAGGGTCATATGAGTTTGGCTCGCAACATGCTTTAGTGGATCACATTGGTCCCCCTAGGTCTATTCTTGATTTGACTCCTTTGCAATGCTCACTATAGGCTCAACTTTGCATGTCACCAAAGATGACTCTTTTTGTATTAACAATATTGAAGCTTCTACATCACTCTCATTAATCCACCTTGATCTCATAGATTGGTCAATTCAAAATCAAAGACCTAAAATATCATCTTTTCAAAATGACCATGAGATCACTTGTTACCTAAATACCATTGAACCCGTCACTTCTTCCACTAGCAAACCTATAGTTCATATGATAAAATCAGATATCAAGTACCTTAGTCATAAAATTAAAAGAAGAAACAAATGATTAGATGATGAAAACCACATTGTGGCAATGTCTAAACCTAAAAAAAGTAAAAAAAAGGACATGTCTAATGGTGAAAACCTCCCTAAGACACCTGTGGATGAGGTACTTAGTAGTTTGCCAAGCTATTTTCAAGATAGATCTTTGGTTCTCATCAAAATAATACAACCTATCAACTTAGGGATAGAGGAATCTCCTAAAATTATCCATGTGGCTCAATTACTATCAATTGAGGAAAAGGAGCATTTTGCCAAATTATTTCAAGATAAGAAGATCAATTTCACATAGAAATACTTAGATATGCCAAAGCTTGATATAGATCTTATCATGCATCATTTATCTATCTCTCTTGGTATAAAAACTGTTAAACAAAAATTGAGAAAGATGCATTCACATGTAGCCTTATTGGTCAAAATAGAGTTAGAAGAACTCTTGAGCGCAAACTTTATCAAAGCTATTGACTATGTAGAATGGATTTCCAACATTGTACCTATGTCTAAACATGATAAATCTATTTGAGTTTGTACTAATTTTAGAGACCTTAACAAAGAATGCCCTAAGGTGACTTTCTGCTACCAAACATAGATATGATAGTGGACATGACCATGGGTTACAAAATGTACTCCCTCATGGATGGATTTTTTGGGTATAACCAAATTAAGATAGCTCTAGTTGATCAAGAGAAGAAAACCTTTACATTTACACGGGGTACTTTCTATTGGAATGTCATGCGTTTTGGGCTAAAAAATGCTACTGCTACCTATCAAAGAAAAATGACCACCATCTTCCATGATATGATGCATAAAAGTATGGAAGACTATGTTGATGACACACTGGAAAAATATAGAAAACAGGACACACATTTTAAAGATATTAGCCTGATATTGGACTGTATGGAATAGTTTCAACTTAGGCTAAACCCAAAAAAGAGTTCCTTTGGTGTCACATCTAGAAAATTGCTAGGCTACATTATCTTAGAAAGAGGTATTCAGGTTGATCCTGAAAAGGTCCAGCCTACCATGGAATGCCTCTACCAAGAAATATTAGTCAACTTAGAATTCTATAAGGACATTTTCAATCCATAAGAATATTCATTTCCCAGTTGGCTAATAAAGCTCAATCTTTTAACAAAAATTTGCATAAAGGCTCTACTCATATTTAGAATGAAGACTACCAACAAAGTCTAGACCAAATCAAAGGGTACTTGGCTAAACCTCCAATTTTGATGCCACCCATTTTGGGAAAACCTTTGATCTTGTATATCTCAACTACAAATTCTTCTTTAGGAGCATTATTAGCCCAAAGTGATGCGACTGGTAAAGAACAGGCTATTTATTACATCAGTCAAACTTTGGTTTCTTATGAAATGAACTACACTACTATCAAGAAAGCATGTCTTGTAGTGGTCTTTGCTTCTCAAAAAATTTGATATTATATGTTGGCACATATAGTTCACCTGATTGTTAAAATTGATCCTTTGAAATCTTTGTTTAGAAAAGTTGCACTTACTGGTCATCTAGCTAAATGGATGATGATTCTTTCAAAATTTGACATTTAGTATGTCGAACGTAAAGCCATCAAGGGGAAATCCATAGCTAACCAATTGGCTGATTGGATACAACACCCATGCAAATTGAGTTTCCAGATGCCTCAATTATGTACATCACTAAGAGAACTTCAAAAAAATCTTTGATGGTTCCCATACACAAAATGGAGCTAGAGAATGTGTCTTTTTTATTTCCTCTCATGGATATATGATCCCAAAGTCTTACAAACTCTTATTGCCTTGTACAAAAAACATTGTAGAATATGAGGCACTAACAAATGGGATCAAAATGGCTCTTGAATGGAGAATCATTGAATTGAACATCTATGGGGATTCTCAACTTGTTATAAACCAAGTGAACAATGAATATCAAACAAAGGATGACAAGTTGATACCTTACAAGAAGTTGATAGATGCTCTAAGGAACTATTTCACTTTTGTGACATTCCAACAAATTCCTAGAGTAGAAAACAAGGTTTTTGATGCTATGGCCACTCTGGCATCTATCCTCCAACTACAAGAACATGAATCATGATTCAAGTTCCTAGTGGAAGAACTACAACATCCCACCTATGATTCGTAAGAAAAATAGGTGATTTGTACTATTGTGGGTCATGATTCCTCTTGCTATGTGGCTATCTTTTCTTACCTACATAATCAAGTTATTCCTGAAACCCTCATGTACAACCAAAAACACCAACTCCTTTGCACTGCTTCACATTACACTTTGGTCTCTGGTGACTTGTATGGGAAGAGCCTAAACAAAATGTTTCTTAGGTGTTTAGATCTTGAAGAGTTTTAAAAGGTACTCATTGAAGTCCACGATGATATTTGTGGGGCACATTCTAATGGATTTGCACTTGCTTGAAAACTACTTAGGGTGGGTTATTACTAGCCAACCATACAAGATGATGTTGTTCATTATGCCAAGTCCTATCAAAAATGTCAACTTCATGGTGTAATCACCTAAAAATGGTCATCTAGACCATTAGCCCCCTTTTTAGCTTTTTGGCTAATTTAATTAATCATTTAGCTAGACCAAATTGCTAATAATCAATTAATTTGATTATAACCTATAGTTTGACTATGCTATCCTAAGTTCATTATTTGATTAAAAGAACATGTCCCTTTTAATTAAATAAAACACCCAATTCTTCTAACCCACTTAAAGTGCACACATAAAGTCCTTTTTCTAATTTTCAAATTAAAAGAAAAGGCTTTGTGACTTGTGTCTTATGTGACAAGTCAACTTATATTTTTTGGTTGACTTGTGTGCACAAAGGATGACAATTTGATACCTTACAAGAAGTTGATAGATTCTCTAAGGAACTATTTCACTTTTGTGACATTCCAAAAAATTCTTAGAGCAGAAAACAAGGTTGTTGATGCTATGGCCACTCTAGCATCTATCCTCCAACTCTAAGAACATGAATCACAATTCAAGTTCTTGGTGGAAGAACTACGTCATCCCTTCTATGATTCCTTAGACAACCAGGTGATCTGCACTATTGTAGTTCATGATTCCTCCTACTATGAGGCTATCTTCTCTTACCTACATGATAAGGTTATTCCTAAAACCTTCACACACAACTAAAAACACCAACTCCTCTACAATGCTTCACATTACACTTTAGTCTCTAGTCAATTGTATAGGAAGAGTCTAGATGAAATGTTTCTTAGGTGTTTAGAGCTTCACTAAAGTCCACAATGACATTTGTGGGGCACAATCTAATGGCCTTGTACTTTCTCAAAAAATGCTTAGGTTGGGTTACTGGCCAACCATGCAAGATGATGTTGTTTGTTATGCCAAGTCCTACCAAAAATGTCAACTTCATGGTGTAATCACCTAAAAATGGTCATCTAGACCATTAGCCCCCTTTTCAGCATTTTGGCTAATTTAATTAATCATTTACCTAGACCAAATTACTAATTATCAATTAATTTGATTATAACCGATAGTTTGACTATCCTATGCTAAGTTCATTATTTGATTAAAAGAACACATCCCCTTTTAATTAAATAAAACACCCGATTCTTCTAACCTACTTAAAGTGCACACATAAAGTCCTTTTTCTAATTTTCAAATTAAAAGAAAAGGCTTTGTGACTTTTTTCTTATGAGACAAGTCAACTTATACTCTATTGGTTGACTTGTGTGTGCACATGGATCACTCCTCTTTTCGAACTCCATCATTGATCATCCATTATCTTCACCTTGATCTCTACTGTCCATACAACTTTAAAAGGGAGAGAATTTTCCCCGTCAAAGGATCCATCCCCATTTGAATATTGTTATGTTGTAGGTTTTCTAATAGGTTTCTTAGAGCTTTGAGGAGAACTTCTATTTCTTGTCTTCATTCTCTCATTCTACCACATACTAGTTTAGAAGCATCTTGCATGGTATTTTGGTTCTTTTTGCAATAATATAAGATCAAATAGTATAACTAGTTTGGATTGTAATACTTTCATTCTTGTTAGCATAACTACATTTTTCATATTTATTCTAGCTTATTCTCCATTTACATTACATTTTTGAGAGTTCTCATTGTAGACACTTGCATTCTTGCTCTTATCTTAAAGAACCTTTCATTGCATGGTTTACTAGCAAGAAGTGTATCTCTAAGGCTTGGCTGAGAGCCTTCATACTTGAATCATACCTTCTTGCACTCTATGGATAGCAAGATCTAAGCTAACATCTAAGCATTCTGAACTGATGGAATCATTTGGATAGAAGGGCTTAGAGTGTGACACCTTTTGAGTGTAAATTTTTGGCGCCCACTATGGGGCTTGAATCAAGTTCCTAGCTCCATTCGCTTTCATTTCCTATTTCTATTTTTATACAGCAACATATTGGATCTAATCAAGTGGTTTTGTAGAGTTCTCACTTTGGTTTTATGGATAACCCATATGCAGATTGGTTTGAAGGCCAAAACCTTAGGTTTTTGAAGATTTGATCATATCTCCTAAACCATTTGGAGTTTGGTTTTGAAATTTTTTTTGCAAGTTGACTATGTGTCTTAGATGTCTTAGTCCATTTTTTGATCATTTTGAATTTGATTTTGCAAATCAGTGAATTTTTTTTGGAAAAACTTACATTTTTAGAAAAAAATTTAAATTCTACTAGGGGTACTTTCTTTGCATTTTGAATTTTGAGATCATATTGAGGATAAAAAACTCAATTTGATAAATCTAGTCTGTTTTGACAAAATGGTTCCCTAGGGCACAAATGAAGAGATTTTTTTGAATTTCTTTTATTTTTGGAAAACTCTCTAGATTTTAGTAGGGGCCTCTTCTTTTCATTTCTATTGTTGGATCCAAAATCATAGAAAAAAGTCCAATCTTGTTGACTAGGTCAAAAGCAAAGAGTAAAAATGAGAGAAGTTGTGATTAGCTTGCACTTTCTTTGCATACACTTGGTTGGAAGATAACTTGGATCTTTGAGGAAACTAACCACTTTTTTTTGCAGGCCTTACTTGGTTTTTATGCCCTAACCTTGGTTTCTTTGTAGGGAGTTTCTCATTTCATTGCTAAAAAGAACACATATCAAAGCTTTAAATGCACAAGGGCTACTAATGAATGTTTGTAGGGCTGCCCAAGGCATAAAAACAAAACTTTCTTGTATTTATTTTATTCCATGTGTGGCACTCTAATAGTTTCTTTGATTTCATAGGCACAATTAAATTTTTGATTGAGGTTCTTTGGTGATAGGAGAGTATGCTCTTCACCCTTGTAGTGAATCAAAAATCTTGATCGCCTTTGGATTTTGAGAACAAGAGGATTAATTTAAGATTTTTGGCATGTTTGGGGGAACAATAAAGATAGGAGAGTATACTCTTCACCCTTATGGTGAATCAAAAATCTTGACTCTTGAAAGTGGATCCAATTTTGTCTTAGTTAGAATCCTTTAGAGGGCCTTCTTTTGGACAACCTAAGAGGAATGACCCAAGTGGGGACAAGCTAATACCTAGCTCTTCCAACCCACTATAAACTCAAGGGTATCAAGGACACAAAACCTTGGTAGATGTAGTATTTTTCTTCGCTTGGTGTGATCACTTATGGGATTTCGACCATGAAGAGATCACTAGGCAAGAATGCTTAAGGTGTTCTTGTGATCGTGAGGTCTGTTACCCACCACACAATGGGGTGTCCTTTAATTGGGTACAAGAAAAACATTACAAATGAAAGCCCTTTCTAAACACCCTAGGTTAGTAGCTACCCTATTTTTCTGCTCAACTTCTTGGTGCAAGGATCGGTCCTAGTGGACGGTAGATCACCCTAAGATTTTACACTCACCATCTATGTTTCCTTGGTTGTACTTATGACACTTCCATGAAAAAGCCAATATCTCTTGTGAGAAACCACTTGGTGTGAGATGAAGGAGCATCAAGCATGGGCCAATTTGTTGAGTAATGAACCATGACTTTTAGGTAGATATTTCTTGATTGTATGTGCTAGACCTATGGAAATCTTTTGAACATACACATGATGATAGTTCTAGGGCTTTCTTTTAAGACCTCACATATTCTTGTATCATGCAAGGTTTCTTTGTACCTTACTTGATTGTTTGAAGAATACTCCATTTGTCACTATCTTACTTGGAAAGAAATTTTTCTTGAACATCAAACTTGCTATGCTATCAACTATTGTCAAACTTTGTCAACCAAGTCAGAGCATCAAGTCTTAAAAAAATTCTTGCATTTCTTGCTAAGGGAAGTCTCATCATTTGATCTTTCTTTTCTATCTCTCTAATGCTTGAATATGTTTAAAGTAACTCTTTGGTCTTAGTGCTCTTTGTCTTTCTAGCTTCATGGTCTATGTCCACTTGCTAGTTATATTTTTGCTGAAATGGTTACCTTGATTTCTTGACTACACTCTTGGGTTGGGAAGTTTGTTCACTTGTTCTTGCTTGCTCTATCTACTTGGTTATTTGGGATTCTTGCCTTTCTATTGACTTGAGTCATTCATGTTGTAAGTTTCTTGGACACATTGTTTGACAAGTCATTTTCTCATTTCTACCCTCTATTTGACAAGTGAACACTCTACCTCCTATAGTTTCAACATCAAGTTATCTTCTAGGCTCTTTTATGCTTGGTTTTGCATCTAAAACTATGGGATCTAAAACTTGTGCTATCAAACCTCAATGAAATCTAGATGATCATGATATCCTCCATGCCACTAAAGAGTTTCAATATCTATATACTCAATACAAAGAACTAGAAGAGAAAAATGATCTTTCTTACCTTCATTTCTCTAAGTGTATGATAGAAATGAATTCTAAACTTGATAAAATATTAGAGGAGAAGATTTCATTCTTAAATGAATCTCCCTTAAGACCTTTACATGCACATGGTTCATCTTTTTCAAGTTCTACATATTCTACTCCAAGACATCAAATGTCTTCATCTTCTAGATCTAAAGACCTCCTTCTAAAGAAAGAAAGTGATACCTCCTTTGAGCCTAGTCCAAGCTATCATGATGGACCTACCTTTTACCAAGATAATTATTAAGGCATGGATGCATACCATTCACTTGAGAAACAAAAAAGGACTCTAGACATACTTTTGATAGAAATTTTGTTCCCTTGGATGATTCTTACAGTGACACTTTGCAAAAACTTCTTGGCACCAAGCTCATCATGTTACCTAAGTCTAGCTCATATGGAAACCAATTATTAGATATCTATTGTGCTTATCATCAACATAATGAGCATAGTACTTCAGATTGCATTGAGATGAAACATAAAATCCAAGATCTTATTGATACCTCTAATGACACATGTGATGAGGATACTTTTCTTGAGAAAGATCATATTAATGAACCTATGTCTAGTGATGGTTTCCTTGGTGCCTCCACTTCTTCCAACACTCATGCACCTCCCAATACTTCAAATATACATTCCTATATCAAATAAAGAACCTAATGCTTTTCACGTACACTATGCCTATCCTCAAGGGCTACCTCTAAAAGAAACTTAAGCTAACCTTCACTTGATTGCAAACCTTTTCCATACTACTAAGCCTAAAGATCCAAGCACTACTCCATTCACTCTTCATTCTCCCTTTTCCTTAGAAGTGGCTCCATGTCAAGAGGACTCTCAAAAAGAAAAAGCTATAAATTTCAAGAAAGATCAAGATCAAGCACCCTTTCATCTCCTTCAAAATTTCACCCCTTTGTATCCTATGTCTTTCCCATCCCCCAAGTATGATGAAGATACCACTTCCATTATCTCCCTTGAGATTACTGAAAATTATGAGAAAAGTTCTCTTCCTCTACTATCCAAAGCTACTTGTCAAGATCAAAGCATCCCCTCATGTTCTACTTCTCCATATCCACTTCAAAATTGCACTCAAGCTTCAAGTGCTCCTATTAAAAATTTTGTTACTATCAAAGCTACTCATGAGTCTATTAATGGTTTTGACCATTTTTCTCACTCTAAAGATGTTGATATCCCTTTTCACTATCCATTTTCATATCCAAAGTCTATCCTTGGTCCTTATCCATCAAATCCAAAGCCTTCAAACCTTCCATCTATATTGGGACCTTATGTTCCTTCATCTCCTACATTTTCCACTCCTAGCTCTCCCATCATACCTCAAGATCAACAAAGACACTCATCCTTGATGAATTTCCACCCATCTATCCATCTAAACCAATCATATCATCCTTATTAATCCACAAAGCCCAAGTCTTTTGGAAGTGAGAATAAACATAAGAATCCATTGGAAAATGAAGATCTATATGTCCCATCTAATCAACATGTGAATGAAAATAATAAATTCAAGAGACCACAAAGGTCCACTATTAAAAAATATAAATCAAAGAAAATATGAGTTCCTAAATCCATAATTGAAGAAATGTGCTCTCAAGCATCCAAAGAAAAAGAAAAATCTAAAGCTAGATGGATTCCCAAGTATCACTTGAAAGACTTGAATATATAAAAGTTTACATTCAAGCTTCTAAAGGCTTCCATTCCATCTTCTTCCAAAAATCTTCCTAAAAATATTCCAAAGCCTTCCACTCCACTTTTTTTCCAAATCTCTTCTACCACCTCATACATCTAAACCTCAAGCTATTTCATCCATCATTCCTCTGTCATTCCAACAACCTTTAAGGTGTGTGTTAATATTGATCTTGTCCAATATTTTAGCACCCTCATGAAATCCTCTAAAGCTTACATTTACTTCTATACATGAACTCTTATCCTCCATATACTCTTCCTACTACCATTTCTCTTTCATTACCCTATCAACATCTTTGAGCATACGTTTCTATGGTCTTGGCTTATCATGACTTATCTTTCCTATAGGAGAACTATCTACATTCAAACAACTTGAGCTCATTCTAAAAATTCAAAAAAGCAAAAAGATAAAAATTCAAAAATAAAAATAAAAATGTGCCTTGGTGAAAACCACTTCTTGTGGTGTCTTGGATTAGTCCCATGATGAAAACCTAGCAAACAAGCATCATGTGTAATTCTTTCATAATCCATCCATTCCCTCTTCCTCTTTGATCTTGACAATGTTGAGCTATCCTTGTGTATTAGCTATTTTATCTATGAGATTCTCTATTGTGTTTTTTTCATTCATAGCCTTCATATCTAACTTCATTATTATTACTCTATCCCATCACTATCCTATCTATTTGACCCCTTGGTCTTGATCACAACAAATAAAAGCATGGTTCTCATAGGTTTCTTGGCATACCTACTCTTTTGGAGTGCAAGCTTTCATGCTATATTTCTTATTGGCTTTGATTGCTTATTCTATATACTATCTTGCTCATTGCTTCCATTGCTTATCCAAAATCTACTATATATGGCTATCTTTCCCTAGCTTGGGTACTCTTAAGTAGTCAAGTCCTTGAGGATCACTTTCACTTGCTTCATACTCCTTTATTATCCATCTTGGCTTACCCACCAACTTTCTACTTCATATTATACACCTTGCTAGACATTGGGAGAAAATGATGTGATCTTGCTTGAGACCTAGTGATCTCTAAATCATTCTAAAAAATCCTTTAAAAAAACATATATGATGTTGAAAATTTTCCTAAAAAGCATAAAATGCCCTGAAAAAATTATAATCTTAGTGAAAACCTAGCAATAGGTGCTTTGATGTATCACCAAAAAAGTCAAAAAATACCAAAAATACAAAAAAAAATTGAAAAAAGTCCTAAAAAAATCTGTCAAGTGGTGAAATCCTAGAAACATGTGCTACTTGAGAACCTTACACCTATGTCTATTAGTCTCACTCACTCATTTTGCTACACATTTCCTAGCTTGGGATTTTTTCTTGTCCTCATCTCAAGGGCATCGCTTCTTAGCCTATTAAGGTATTCTTGTACATTATGGTTTCTTTGACATCTCACAAAATAGTATTTCTCAACACTACCCTCCCCCCCCCACCAACTTGACATCAAGTGTTTCTCAACACTTTTCAAATAGTTTACCTATAGTCTCTGATGTCGTGATATTTCTCACTATTAGAATCAAGTCTTGAAGAAATGGCCAAGTGACTTAAACACATGCACTTAAAAATTTTGAACAGCTGAGCTATGTGATTTTTATCTACTTTGTGTGTTGTATATGATAATTTTGTTATGTTCCCTCCCTAATAGTCTTTCGAGGATTTTATTGATTAGAAGACTGGGGGCATGGGGCATGTTTTCTTCATTTCTACTTGTGGATATACTTTGTTTGTCTAATGATATTTTCAAGCATTCAAGCTTATTTGACACTTTGAGTTAAAAACATATCATCCTTGACTATTTTTGCAACATCGCACTCGGGGGTTATCCTAGCAATTATGCCTTGATATAGGTGTAATCTTGCTAAACTAAACTTAAGGAATCTAATTGCTTATTCATCTTGATTTATATATCTCTAATGCTTAGATTGGATTTCCACATACTTATATGATATCGATCATATTCATATCCTCATAGCTATACCAGTGATGGTTGTATGATCTCATGATGTCCCTAATAAATGCTCAGTGATGAAATAAGAGTCTAAATGTTATGCATTTCTTGCTAGTAAACCACTTTGCATATTAGTTTTCATTTTAGGTTCATTTCCTAGCTTAGTCTTGCATTCATGCATATGGGGAGAGCTCTCTCTTAATCTTTTCATAGACATATCAGCTAACTACTTTCATATCTTTCTTGCTTTCTTCTTGATCATGTATTTTCATCTTCTTGATCTTCCACTTTGTCTATTTTCTATCCCACCATCACATCTATATAACCTTTTGACCCCTAGCTAATCTTAATGTCCTAGATCTATTTTTGAGATTGAAATCAAAATCTAAGTTCATCTTGATAGTTAAAATTGCATTTTAAAAATTTTACCTTCTTCTGAGCAGTTAGTTAATCTTCTTTGGTCTGATCTCTGAATCATCACTGGGCCATCTTCATTTCTTCATGTCTTCATCACTTCTACACTTCATATCTACTCAAATTCACATTTTCATGTCCAAAATCATCTTTCTACTTTATTTGACCTAATTTTTATTCTACACACTTCATGGTCAACTCTAGTCAAACTGGGGCATTCTGTCATTTCTTAATAGTTACTCTTTGGTTTTAATCATCTATCTATCATCTTGGACATTGTTATATCTTGATTTTCTCATATCTTTCTTGTTTTTGCATCCCCTTATCTCATTTCTATTTCAATCCCCAAGGGGCAAAAATACTCTATCATTGCTTGCTACAACTATCTATTTCTTAGGAGCATTTGTTTGATCTTTTCACTTGCTCTCTATCTATCTGCTTTACTAGGTGTTAAAATTCTTCTTGAATTCTGACATCATCCTTTTCTTAGTGTTGGCTTCTATTTCCTTTGACGTAATGTGTTCCTAGATCGATCATGCATTAGTCAAAGAGGGGAATATGTAATCACCTAAAAATGGTCATCTAGACCATTAGCCCCCTTTTCATCATTTTGGCTAATTTAATTGATCATTTAGCTAGACCAAATTGCTAATAATCAATTAATTAGATTATAACCTATAGTTTGACTATGCTATCCTAAGTTCATTATTTGATTAAAAGAACATGTCCCTTTTTAATGAAATAAAACACTCCATTCTTCTAACCCACTTAAAGTGCACACATAAAGTTCTTTTTCTAATTTTCAAATTAAAAGAAAAGGCTTTGTGACTTTTGTCTTATGTGACAATCACCTTATATTCTATTGATTGACTTGTGTGTGCACATGGATCACTCCTCTTTACGAACTCCATCGTTGATCATCCATCATCTTCACCTTGATCTCTACCATCCATATGACTTTAAAAGGGAGAGAGCTTTCCCCCTCAAAGGATCCATCCTCATTTGAATATTGTTATGTTGTAGGTTTTCTGATAGGTTTCTTGGAGCTTTGAGGAATACTTCCATTTCTTGTCTTCATTTTTTCATTCCACCACATACTAGTTTAGAAGCATCTTGCATGGTAGCTTAGTTCTTTTTGAAATAATCTAAGATCACACAACATAACTATTTTGGATTTTAATACTTTCATTCTTGTTAATATAGTTGCATTTTTCATATTCGTTCTAGCTTAGTCTCAATTTTCATTACATTTTTGAGAGTTCTCATTGTAGACACTTGCATTCTTGCTCTTGTCTCAAAGAACCTCTTGTTGCATGGTTTAATAGCATGAAGTGTATCTCTAAAGCTCAATTGAGAGCTTTCATACTTGAATCATACCTTCTTGCACTCCATGGATAGGGAACTCTAAGCTGGCATCCAAGCATTTCAAACTCATAGAATCATTTGGATAGAAGGGTATAGAGTATGACACTTTTTTAGTATATGCATGGAAAATTAATTCATGCTCTTGGATGTGAGTTGATTCCCTCTATGACATATTGGCCATTTCAATAATGGACCTTTGACTTGGTAGGAAAAATTCATCCAAGTTCATCTAGTGGTCACAAATTCATCATCACATCCACTGAGTATTTCACTAAATGGGTGGAAATTGTGCCGCTATCTGCTACTATAGGCAAACATGTTGTCTTTTTTATACTAAACCACATCATTTGTCATTATGGTATTTATTCCTCCATTTTTACTGATAATGGAGTTCAATTCAAGAACAAGGACCTCAAATAGCTATGCAAGAAATTTTGAATCAAACAACATTGGTCCTCTATGTACTACCCTCAAGGGAATGACCAAGTTGAGGCCTCCAACAAAACATTGCTGAAAATCTTACACTGAACGGTTCATAAGTTTGGGAAAGATTGGCACCTATAGATAAATCCAATACTTTGGGCCTATAGAACTACCATTCATGCTCCTATAGGGGCCACACTTTTTTCTCTAGTCTATGGATCTAAGGTCATCCTCCCATTAGAATTTAAGATACCTTCCTTGCGAGTCTCCTTACATGGGTTGATAACTGATGAAGACCATAGAGTTATGCGAGTGCATGAATTAGAGACTCTTGATGAATGCCATAAGGCTACTTTTGATCACATTAGCTCTTATCAAAAGTGCATGTCTACTCAGTATAACAAGAAAGTTCACCGTCATGAGTTTCAAGTAGGTGAACTTGTGCTTAAAGAGAATCCAAAAAATCAGTAGCATAGAGAGCAGAAGGAAAAGTTTGAATCTAACTAGTTAGGCCCATACATTATTACAGTAGTATTTGGGTCTGGTGCTTATCAACTTTCTACTCTTGAAGGGGAATAAATTGCAAAGCCTATCAATGTACTACATTTGAAGAAGTTCTATGCTTAGAGGCTTGCAACTCAGTTATCTTGTACATACTTATTGATTCTAAAAAATTCTAAAAATTAGAAAATGTCTTAAATATGATCATCTTAGTGAAAAGCTAGCAATAGGTACTTTGATGTATGGAAAAAAATTTGAAAATTTGAAAAAAATGAAAAAATTCTTGAAAAAATATGCCAAGTGGTGAAAACCTAGAAATAGGTGCTACTTGAGACCCTTGCACTTATGTCTATCAGTCTCACTCACCCACTTTGCAACACATTTCCTAGCTTGGAATTGTTTCTTGTCCTCATCTCAAGGGCACAGTTGCTTAGCCTATTGCGGTGTCCTTGTGCATTAGGGTTTCTTTGACCACTCACAAAATAGTGTTTCTCAACACTAGATCCCAACTTGACATCAAGTGTTTTTTCACACTTTTCTGATAGTTTACCTATAGCCTTCAATGTCACAATATCAATCATTATTAGAATCAAGTCTTGAAGAAATGGCCAAGTGACTTACACACATGCACTTAAACAACTGAGCTATGTTGATCTTTATCTACTTTGTGTGTTGTCTATGAAAATTTCTTTGCTATATGTTCCCTCCTGAATATACTTTCAAGGATGTCATTGACTAGAAGACTGGGGGCACGAGACATGTTTTCTTGATTTCTTCCTATGGGTATACTTTGTTTGTCTATAGTTTTTAAAGTATTCATGCTTTTTCTATTTGACACTTTGTCTTATAAACATATCATGCTTGACTATTTTCACAAGACTACACTCGAAGGTTATCCTAACACTAATTCCTTGATACAGGTGTAATCTTGCTATATGAAACTTCGTAAAATCTAATCATGTAGTCATCATGACTTATATGTCTTTGATGCTTAAATTGGATTTCCACATACCTATCTAGTATCGATCATATTCATATCCTCATAGTTATACTAGTGATGGTTGTATGATCTCATAATGTCCCAAATAAATGCTCAATGATGAAATAAGAGTCTAAATGTTATGCACTTCTTGCTGGTGAACCGCTTTGCATATTAGCTTGCATTATAGGTTCATTCTCTAGCATATTCTTCCATTCCTGCATATAAGGAGAGCTCTCTCTTCATCTTTTTTGGACATGTCAGCTAACTGCTTTCATATTTTTCTTTGCTTTCATCTTTATCATGTCTTTTCACCTTTTTAATCTTTTGCTTCATCTCTATTTTCTATCCTATCATCACAAGAGGTTAATCTAAAAAATCACATTTGATATATCCAAGTGTCACATGTTTCAAAAGCATAAGTCAGTATCATACACATGAGAGCTCATGCATGAGAGAGATACATGAGCATATTCACATAAACATCAAAGCAACCCATAAATGAGCAAGAAATAGAAACATAAACATCACATGAAAACTTAAAATGCTGAAATATCCATCAAAATGAGACAAGTACACAAATTTGTTGATCAAATCCAGTATCTCATATATATATATATATATATATATATATATATATATATATATATATATATATATATATATATATATATATATATATATATATATATATATATATATATATATATATATATATATATATATATATATATATATATATATATATATATATATATATATATATATATATATCAATGTGTCACAGTACATATACAAATGTGGGACCCAAAATCTGGATATCCATCTCAAAAATATATGGAGTACCATCAAAACTATCAAAATTGGCCTATGACTGACTAGCACCCTCTACAACTGGTGGTGGAGCCTATTTCCTTTTTGGTGCTTATACCACACCATCTGATCTACCTACTCTCTCTAAGTACATAGGCGCCCATCAGCCCACAGGGACTTTTGTAATATATACCCTGTGATATTACGCTACTCTAGTTGTCTACAGCTCCATCTCTCATCGAGTCTTTGCTAGATCATCCCTCAAGGCTTGCTTGTGTCTATCTGCCTCTTCTTGTGCATCCACCAGTTGTTGATCTCGCACCACAATTGTAACTTGAGCTACCTATAGCTTTGCCTCTAAAGTCTAGATCCTACCATCTTGCTCATCATCTCCCCTATCTAGCTACTTTTCTTGCACCTCCACCTACACTACTTTCTACCATCTTAGTGGCTCCTCCTCCTCCTCCTCTACCTCCCTAGCAACCTGTGCCCACGTCTTCCTCCTCCCTAATCAAGAACCCTCCCCAACCTCCACCTATCTCTTCCCTCTATCTCCACCTCCACCTCCTCCATGTCCCCCTACTACAAGCATGGCATCTAGCTCTATAAACTTAGGGAAGGGATGCCTTTGCCTCTCATATAGGTATGTTGAGTCTGCTCTTACATCTTCTACATCTGGGCAATAATTCCAAGGAGTCTACACCAAGGCTCTTGTATCTCAAATCACTATTTGATAGTCTAGCATTGGCAACCATCCCTATGCATCATTCAAGTGGAAATAAGCATAGGTTGTAGTCTCCACTAAGACCACTTGGCACTCTACAAATTGATGCCTTACCCAGCTGATCACAAATCTCTCCATGATCTCTGAGTGCTTGCCCACTAATGGTCTACTATAGGGAATATACTCTACGTTCTAGGAATCCAACCATATATGGCACTCTCAATAGGGCTTCCATATAAAAGTTTTCAGTTCATCAAAAATCTATCGGTAATAGGTAATGTCCCCACTATGAATCTGTAGGAAAAATCCTATGTATCCAAAAATATAGGGTTGGCTCTACTCCTGTGGTTACACCCATGGTCGGATCACAACAATGTGCTCCCATGCCCAGACCTATGCTAATATTGCTCTACATGCTGAAGAGTGACCCTCATGGTACACTATCTCATGTAGCTCATGATATGTATCTACTAGAATAGCTAGCCCCCATGCCATCCTATGAGTCTGTGCAATCAAGTCTACCACTAGTCTACCCCATCCTAGTGGGAAGCCCTTCTAGCCCCTATCAATCACCAATGCCTGAGCAACTAGAAAGCATAATAAACATGGTAGAGGGTAATCACTCCCATACTCATCAATGAGTTGCTCCCAACTCTAATGATGGTCCAAGATGGTGACATCATGAAATAGTTGTTGCATCACTTCCTACCCTTCTGTTAGGGTTTGATCATAGTACACCTATGACATATTACCAAACCTGGCATTATTATACCTCACATCAATATCAAAACTTGTAAAACATGACAGAGTAATCAAACATACAACTCACCAGATCACCATAGCAAGGTACTCAGAGGATGCAATATACATCCTCTAAAGTGATCAATGCCTCTTCAATTGACAAATGAAATGTGTTATGCTCACTATTCCACCACTCAAAAAGCATAGTCAGCAACCCATGATTCACTTGTATATGGGGCATCAATATAACCCATCTCAAGTCCATACTAGATATAGCAACAATCTCATCATCTTTCAGATATTGCACAACCCACTACCCCACCACTTTGGGGGCTCTAATGAGAAATGAAAGAAACACTTCCTACAACACAAGACATGCAAACATCACTAACAGATCAAAAACATGATCAAAACACAATATTTCATGAAAAATGCTTCAAAACCAGCTATGTGATATTTCCTTCTATATGTAGGCGATATAATTTGTTGATTACCTATCCTGAAATACTTTTTTATATACCAGTGTAATACATTTCTATCATGTGACATTTCACACTAGCTCTTGTGACAAATGGGTATATCCCATACAACATAATTTAGATTACCCGCGTGATACTTTTTTTAGTGTGAAGTATTGTGTGATATTTGATAAAGTACCTGTGCAATACTTTTTTAAATATCACATGATATCTTGCATTTTACTTCCCAAACATGCTCAAAAAAGTTCAAAAATGTGATTAAAAAGTGAAAACTTACCAGCACCTCGTAGCAGTCTGGCTGGTTGTGCAACCAGTTGCACTCGAAATGGTGTTAATCAGTCAGAATGCCCACTAATGAAATTTTACCTCTCTAAAGCACTTTAAGCTCTCCAAATTCACAAAAGACAAAATGAATTTAAAAATGACACTTGGACCCTTTTATAGCCTCTGACCTCATTTTGACCTAATTTTCAAACTCCTTGGAATTCTACAAAAATTGCACTAGTGGCTAATTTTGATGTTCTAGATCTATTTTCAGGATCAAAATCAAAATCTGAGTTCATCTTGATAGTTAAAATTTCATTTTAAAATTCTACCTTCTTTTAAGCAATTAGCTAACCTTCTGAGGTCTAATCTCTAAATCATCATTGGGGCATCCTCATCTCTTCATGTCTTCATCACTTCTACACTTCATATGTTTCTTCTCTTTACCTTTTCATGTCTACAAACACTTTTCTACTCAATTCAACCTAATATTCATGCTTTATCATTTGTGATCAGCTCTAGTCAAATTGGGGCATTCTATCACTACTTTATGGTCACTCTTTGGTTCTAATCATCTATCTGTCACCTTGGAAATTTTCTATATCTTGATTTTCTCATATCTAGCTCATTTCTATATCCCCCTTACCTCATTTTGATTTTGATCCCGAGGGCACAAAAATACTTTATCATCACTTGCTACAACTATCTTTTCCTTAAGAGCATATGTTTGATCTTTTCATTTGCTCTCAATCTGTCTACTTTGCTAAGTGTTAGCATTATTCTTGAATTCTGACATCATCTTTTTCCTAGTGTTCAATACTACTTCTATTAGGTTGTACATTCAAGATTTTCTATCTCCTTCTACATTTCGTTCTTTGAAATCAAATATATATATCTATTGCTACCTACTTGACTTCTATTTTCTTTGACATGATGTGTTCCCAAATCAATCACACATTAGTCAAAGAGGGGCAAATGTAATCAGCTAAAAATGGTCATCTAGACTATTAGCCCCCCTCTCAACATTTTGGCTAATTTAATTAATCATGTACCTAGACCAAATTGCTAATAATCAATTAATTAGATTATAACCTATAGTTTGACTATTCTATCCTAAGTTCATTATTTGATTAAAAGAACATGTCCCTTTTTAATGAAATAAAACACCCCATTCTTTTAACCCACTTAAAGTGCACACATAAAGTCCTTTTTCTAATTTTCAAATTAAAAGAAAAGGCTTTGACTTTTTTCTTATATGGAAAGTCAACTTCTATTTTATTGGTTGACTTATGTGTGTACATGGATCACTCCCATTTTCAAACTCCACCATTGATCATCCATCATCTTGATCTTGATCTCTACTATCTGTACAACTTTAAGAGAGAGAGAGAGAGAGAGAGAGAGCTTTCTCCTTCAAAGGATCCATCCACCTTTTGAATATTGTTATGTTGCAGGTTTTCTAACAGGTTTCTTTGGAGCTTTGTGGAGAACTTCTATTTCATGTCTATATTCTCTCAAATCATGGCATTTTTAGCTTAGAACCATGTTGCATGTAGCACCTTAGCTTTCATTTTTCAATAGCTTAGATTATATAGGTTAATATTCAAATTTGTAGCACTCTCATTCTTGTTAGCATAGTTGCATTTAGCATTTCATATTATCTTAGTTGCATTTTTCATTTCATATTAGCTTATTTCATATTTGCAATTCATTTTGAGAGTTCTCATTGTAGACACTTGCATTCTTACTCTTGTCTCAAATAACCTCCAATTGCATGGTTTACTAGCAAGAAGGTCATTCCTAAGGCTCAGCTGAGACTCCTTTTCATTCAAATCATACTCTCTTTCACTCTGTGGATAGGGAGCTCTAAGACAACATCCAAGCATTTTGAACTCATGGAATCACTTGGATAGAAGGGTTTAGAGTGTGACACATTTATAGTGTATAGTAGTTACCTCTTAAATGTGTTCTAATGTAATTGTCAGGAACATGTCCATATTATTGATAATAGTGACAATTGTACCTTGTATTTTAATCCCAATTGTAGGATTTTCAATTTTGTTGTACCTTTGTTTGCTTGTTTGATGTCCACTTGGCATTAGATCTGCATTCATATTCTTTATGTCCTTACTTCTAACAATTGTGGCAATATCCTTCAAATACTTGTGTTCTTAAAGTCTTGGTCCTGCATTTATGTGCTTGATGTTCTTGCTTGTTGTACTTATGATAGTAACCCTTGAATTTCTACTTAGGGTTTTGATTCACAGTGTTTCTCCTACAAATATTTGTTGTATGACCTAACTTTCTACAATTATGACAAGTGGGTTTGTATTTCTTACTTTTTTTGTCTCTTTTTTCACCACTTTTAGATGATTCTCCTTCCTCATTGTTGATGTATCCCAATCTAGTAGTATCATTGTTAGATCTAGGAGATCTCATTAGTCTCTCAAAGTATTTGATGGCTTCACTAGGTTTGTTGAAACTTTCAGAAAATTTCTTTTATTTTCTTAGTTCATTCCTAAGTTGTTAATTTTGTAACTTTAGGGTTGTGATCTCAATTTTCTTTCCATTTAATTCATGATTTTCAATCATCAATTGATTCATTGTATCCAATTGCATGTGAGAAAACGTTTATACCTCTAATGTCTTCTCTTCTAGTCTATTGGTTAGTGTTATTTTTTCATCTTCAATCATGAGTTTGTCTTCCTTAGTTTTATTTTTCCACTCAGTCACCTCACATAAGAACATTGATTGGACTTCTTGTTCTATCTTAAGATTTTTGACCTCTTCAGTTAGGGCACCATTCTTTTCCATCAAATCTACAACAATTGTATCAAACTCACTTGATTTTCCATTTTCAAACAATCCAATAGTGTCTTCTCTTGGTTATGAGTGTCATTTTTTTCAATAGTTGTCTCTTTCCTTCTCCTCAATGAACTTTTTGGTTCATCACTTACTTCCATTAGTTAGTGTACGAAAATTTGGATTTCAATCTTTTGGTTCTCAATAGTCTTTCCCAACTTGTAGACTTCCATCTTCAAGATCTTTCCTCAAAGTTGTAAATCTTTCCTTTCCATAGAACAAGGCTCTGATACCAATTATTGTAAATAAAAATGGAAAAGTAAACTCTTAGAGGGGGGTTGAATCAATACTTCAAAACTTTAACCATAAAACATTCACCACACATCCATCTCACAATTTGTATGTAAACTGAAATAGCTAATTACACATGTTCCTTCATAACATGAAACAAACAACACATAACACAATAAATTTTTTACCCATAAACCCTCCAATGAGAAGGTAAAACTAGGGTGGAGATGACACCCACAAATCTTCACTATTGCAGTTGTAAAGTGTAGCCAATTAAGGTTACAAGAAGTTTGACCATAAACTATGATCTACCCTATGAAAGGTTTTCTTTGTTAAAGGCTTACAAAGACTGCTAAGTCTTACCTTGTTAAAGGATTTAAAAACCCTACTAAAAGTGTTCCTTATTAGAGGACTTAAACTTACAATGAAATAAGAACTTGGTTAAGAGATTTACACAAGTCTGTTAAGACTACTCAGTTAGGAGATTTTCTCTACATCACTTGTTAGAATGATCCAACACCATGCTCCTTCAATTAGCACTCTATTGCTAGATGTCAAATCTTCTCTGTCATGTTGTGTGCTTGATCCTACTAATTAGATATGTCTCCTTTGTCTTTTCTCTTATTTTCTCTATTTTCTCTAATTGATTTTGTAATTCATAACATTGTCACAATCTCCATAGCCATCATGAATTCTTTTTGTACTTATCATTTGTCTCTCTTGTGTCTCATTCTCTTTCTTCATGCATACAAACTATTTAGGGTTTGTCTCCTTAAGTAAACACAAGTTGGCTAGGGTTATGTTAGAATCAATGACTTAGGTTGATCCATTTTTCTGCTTAGAAAATCCCTCAATTTGATTGGTTGCATGTACTACATAGGGATTCATAATATACATATGTATACATCCTCTAGAATCATAAAATAATCATTAAGTCAACCTAAAAATGATTTACATAGAAGTTTGTGCCATTACAGACAACTATGTTCAAAACTGGTCACTCAAAAATTGAAGTCTCTGATGCTCAACATTCACTATATCTTCAATGTTGTAACTTAGTTTTTGAATGACTCTTCATACTCTATTTACTTGGCTCATGAATGACTCGACACTAACTATCTACTTGGCACATACTAGTGATTGACACTGACTATGTATATTACTCGACATGTATTGTCTAGAAACTTATGATTGACTTGCTTTGATCACTCAACTCACACTAATTGCTTGGCTTGCTCTGATCACTCGACTTGCACTATAATACCCATAGAGTAATGAATAAGTGTTTTTTCACTACCTTGTCAAAACCAATATGAGATTAACAAAGGGTACTCGGATCTACAACTTATTCATCAATTTGATATCCACATGCATTCAAGTATTCCTCCTTTGAAGATCAAGGACTCAAGAATTAAATAAATTGAAGGAATTTTTCTTTGAGAGCTTCTTCAATCCTTTCAAGATCCTTTATTTCATCTTCTACATCCATTCATCTTTACCTTCTTGATCCAATTAATCAATTGGTGAAGTTAGTACATTGCATTCGATTCAAGAGATCCAGCTATTGTAAGTTGAATTTGTACATTTAATTTACATTCATTCTATCTCAATTATTTCAATTCAAGGTTAATTCCTAAACTTGGGTTTTACCAAGGCAAACCCCCTTTTTATTGTAGGTTACAAATATTGAATTGATGAATAGGTTATAGATCTGAGTACCCATTTTGACTTTATTCATAATCACAAAATTAAAATGAGTGTCACACATTGTCATTAGGGTTTCACACCACCCCTAATGATCCAATTTAACACCTAAAGATCTACTTTTTCTCTTATAGTTCATCGATAGATTTTTGTGTTTTGTATACTACATAGCTTCAGGCTTGAATCTAAAGATTCTCATTCATTTTGATCAGAACAACAAGCATAAAATATATTTTAGAGATGTGTTCTATATCCTCTTTGTCTTTTCAGCATATTTACTTATATCTAGCTCTATTTTCTCACATTCATATAGAGTTTTCAAGGACTTGGATACCTTTCCCCTATTATTCCTAGATCTAGTTTGCATTAATACTCCTTTCTTATTTGGTTAACACTGATCTTTCAAGACCTAGTTCTCTTAATCTGGGGATTGAAAGGATTCTTCTCCTTGAATCCCTTCCCTCTATATGTATATGTATGTGTGGTTATGTGATGAACTTAGGCCTTTATCCTTGATTCACATTTCCAACCCTACAGTAAGACAAAAATCACTTACTAAAAAGAAAGAAGAGGAGTGTTTATCTCACCCAGTAAAGTACCCACCCTATAGTGAATCAATGAAAGATCTACTACAAAATATGAAATTAAAATAGTCTAACTAGGTGGTAACCCACTAGTCAACCCATCAGAAGGCCCACCCATAGATTAAAATTCTTTCTATCACCATGAAAAGGTATACCATATGTCGTTGGAATAAAAACACCACTTGGGGGGGGGATCAGGGGGGTGAATCAGTGGTTTAAAATACTTTTCAAAACTTGAAACAATCACAAGTTATAAAATTTAACACAGGAACAACATAGGTAATGCATAACAAAGTGATAAAATATTTTAACATGGAAAACCCTTTAGGGTAAAAAAACCACTTTGAATCTAAAACTTTATTGGCCTCTTGGGCAAATCTTTTAGAGTTACAACTCTAGGAAGCACTAACACCTTGTTCTAGAAACACCAATTCAAGAAACACCTATCCCTTACACCTGAAGCACCAATTTCATGAATACAAGAAGAACCAACTTCCAAAATGAACAAATAAGATATAAAATCATAGGATCATCTATGTTACACCACAAATCACAAATCACTAGTTTCAACTTCTTGTTGAAAATATAATGCAGGATATACTTCTATTCTCCTCAAAACATCCAATATCCAAATATGTTTTCTTTTCCCATTAACAAATCTAATCAAATACTGATATGAATGAATGAAGAATAAATATAAACCTTCTTCTACTTCTGATAAAAATCTGCAATGAAAATCAAATCACAAATAGGAAATTAGAAACATATAGCATTACCCTCTTATTTGTTGTTAAAAATCTACCTGCAAATTATTTGTTCTACAAAGAATTCCACACAAATCCTACAACTTATATCAAAACCACCTATTGGAAATTTTAGAGGAATGTATCCTCTACTTATAAACCAAAAAAATTTATATTTTAAAGGTAGATACATACCCCAAACTTCAATTAGACCAAAAGTGCTCAAAATTGTTAAAACTGTCATAAAAATTTGGTAACTACTTCTGATAATATAGTTTGTCTCTTTTTGTACATGTGTTATGCAAAAACTAACAAAGACCCATTTTAGCTAATTTAATGACCTTTACAAAATGGTATAATAATTGGTGTCTAACTCATAAAAAATCCTATTGAATTTTGAATAGACCAAAACTATATTTTGATAACTTTTTTCTTAACCAATGTGAACTTTAAGTGTTAATTGTATAACACTTAAGTATTGGTCTTGAATATTATTTGAACAATATTGAAGGAAATAAAATAACATAATTACATGATGTTAACCATACCATATTCTCATTATAATTTCATTATTGACATCAATGACAACAATCAAAGACCACATACCAAGGGTTCAACATACTCCCCCTTTAGCATTGATGTCAATACCAACTTCCACCTGTATATCCATGTATACCTATATATCCATGTGTACTTTTACTAGTACCTATACCTATACCTATATATATACATCATGTAGTTGTCTTCAACTTCATTTTTCTCCCCCTTTGACATCAATTACAAAGGAGATATACCAAGGTTTTAGTGTAACAAAAAGATAAGAAAAATATGCTCCCCCTAAAACCTATCACTCATTTATGAACTTATGCAAGAGAAGAGAGGGATGAAACCCCCAATCCTATTCTTAACCCTTCAAATATGACTCTTGAGAGAGGTTTTTTAAATATGTCAGCCAACTAATTTGAAGAAGGAACAAATTCTAATTCGACATTACAGTTCAAGACATGTTCCCTTATGAAATAATAACAAACATCAATGTGCTTGGTATATGAATGCATAATTGGATTCTTAGAAATATTGATTGCACTCTTATTATCACAATAGATAGGAACTATTTTAGACACTATTACTTTCATATCTGAAAAATTTTGAACCATCTAAAGAACATGTTGACAAAAAGAACATGCGACTATATATTCATCCTTTGTAGTAGAAAGTGTAGTAGATTCTTGCTTCTTACATTCCAACACACTAGCTTGTTACCCAAGAAAAATCTCCTCCTAAAGTACTTTTTCTTTCATCTAGACAACTTGCCCAATCTAAGTCAATATAAGAAACAAATATGAAATCATCATGTTTAGGATATCAAATCCCATAACAAAGTACCCTAAATATATCTTAAAATTCTTTTAAATTAGATAACATGAGATTCTTTAGGGGAAGATTGAAATCTTGCAACCACATACAACATGCATGATATCAAGCCTTGAAACTATGAGATATAGTAAACTACCAATCATGGATCTATAAGTAGTTTGATCAACATAAGGAGAATAATCATTTTTAGCAAGTTTACATCCTATTATCATTGGTGTTCCCATAGGCTTACAATTTTCCATATAAAATTTATTTAACATTTCTTTTGCATGCTTAGTTTGGAATAAGAATATACTATTTTCCAAATGATAAATTTGCAACCCAAGAAAATAGGATGGTTCCTCAAGCATGGACATTTCAAATTCAAATTGCATAAACTTTGAAAAACCTTGACTTAAAAACATCATCATTGGATCCAAATACTATATCATCAACATAAACAAGAACAATGAGAATATCATCACATGTACCATAGATGTACAAGTTATTATCAACACCACCTCTTTTGAAGCTATTTTTGATAATATATTGATCCAACCTAGAATACCAAGCCCTCAGAGCTTGTTTCAAGCCATAAAGAGCCTTTTTTAGCCTATAAACATGATTAAGATGGTCTTTGTTTTCAAATCCTTCAGATTGATCCATGTAAACCTATTTATAATGTTGTGTTAACATCCTTTTGGTACATATCAATTCCTTGAAAGCTGAATATACAAGGTTTAAGATTCTGATTGCTTCAATTCTAGCAACTGGTGCAAAATTCTCATCAAAGTCCACACCTTCTATTTGTGAATAATGCTTACAAACCAATCTAGCATTGTTTCTTGATATCTTTCCATTTTCATAAAATTTATTTCTAAAGTCCCATTTAGCACCTATTACATTTTTATCTTTAGGGCTAGGCACTAATTCCCAAGTTTTATTCTTTTCAATTTGACTTAGTTCCTCTTTCATAGCATTAACTCAAAATTCATCCATACTAGCTTATTTGTATTATTTAGATTCAATTTGAGATAACAAACAAATATTAGCACATTCACTCTATGTAGTTCTTGTTCTTTCTTGAATACCTACACGTTTGTCCCCTATAATCTATTATTGAGGATGACACTTCTTCAATCTTATTCATGTAGCCTTTGTACCTATGGGTTCTGGTGTTTCTATTTGATTTTTTATCTCTTTTTCACCTTCATCAACTTTATTAAATGATTCTTTCAAGTCTTTATCATTGCCTTGTAGGAAAGCATTGTCCATTATTATTTCCTTTTTATCCTACAAAACTTCATCTAGTTTCACATGTACACTTTCAACAAGTTTATTCAACCTTTTATTAAAACATTTGTAAGCTTTACTTTTAGAAGAATATCCTAAAAAGATTCCTTCATTACATCTTGAATCAAAGCTTCCTATTTTATCATCAGAATTCTTAATGAAACATCTACTTCCAAAAATTCTAAAATGCTCAATAGAAGCGGGATGTCCATACCAGAACTCATAAGGAGTGTACTTATCTTTTACCCTTAGTTGTTCCCTACTTAAAATGTATACTACTATGTGAACTACTTCTTTCTAATATCATTTTGGTACTTTAGATTCATCTAACATAGTCCTTGCCATTTCTTTCATTGTTCAATTATTTCTCTCAACAAATCCATTTTTTTGAGGTGTCCTAAATGTTGCATATTGCCTTTTGATGCCATGTTTTTTACAATAATCAACAAATTCATCTGAAGTAAACTCACCAGCTTATCTGATTGTAAGCATTTAAACTTCATGTTTGACTCATTTTCAAACATTTTCCTAAAAATCTTAAATTTGTTAAATGCCTCTGATTTATGCTTTAAGAAAGCTACCCATGTCATTATTTTATAATCATCTATAAAAATCATGAAATACTTTTCACCACTTAACGAAATGGGAGGACCGCATAAATTAGTATTTATTAATTGCAATGGTTTAGAAGTACACTATTCTTTTGAAGGAAAATGTGCCTTTTCTTTTTACCATGTTGACACCCTTCACAAATAACATTCTTTGGATTACTTATACATGGAATACCTCCTACTTTTTTATGCTTACTAACTTTTACCAAGTTGTAAAAATTCAAGTGCCCAAGCCTTTTGTGCCATAACCAACTTTCATTCACTTATCCCATAAGGAAAAGATCTTCATGATTGTTAATATTTGTGATATCTTTTAAATTGTATACATTTCCTTAGATCTTTTACCTAATGCAACCAACTATCCACATTTTAATTTGATTTGACAACCTTGATCATCAAAAATAACTTCATATCCATGATCATAAATTTGACTAACACTTAGAAGATTGTACTTTAATCCATAAACATAATGCACATCATGAATGGACATTTTTTCACTAAGCATCAAAGAACCAAACCTTTAATTTGTCTTGAAGAATCATCACCAAAACCAACATTTCTACCTTTGTAGTTAATCAAATTGTCAAAATTTGCATTATCTCATATCATGTGTCTAGAACAACCACTATCATTATCCACAAGTCCTTTTCTTCATAATGTAGAAACATTTGAACAAACATAGACTTATTAATCTTAGGCCTTCATATCTTAGTCACTTAGTATCAAATTCTTTATCAACTTGTTTACTAGCATAAGGTTGATCATTTTGAAATGACTTAGTTTTGCAATTCTTCATAACATGACCAAAGAGATTTAATTTGTAACATCTTAAACCATTAATTTTAGGAAAGTAATAACCAAAATGTAACTTTGAATACCTCCTTGACATGTATTTGAAATTACTTATTCTATGTTTATATTGATGACATATGAAGCAATACCCATCAAAGAAAGAAGTGAACCTGTTTGAGTATGTTTTACCCATGAATGAAGTGCTTGATATAACCTAATTTTTATCATTATAAATATGATTAAAAACTTCATTTTTACCTGCATTTGAAGTGGTATTATTCTGATTTGTATCCTTCCTTTCATATTTAAATATATCAAATAAAGATTTATCTTTCTTGTCACTAGAACATTGTCCAAGTTCAAAACCAATTCCTATTAGATCACCAATTATTCTTTTTTTCCTTAACATATCATCCGAAGTAGTGTTCTCATATTTTTATAACTTTCTTTTATATGATACTTCTTCACTCACTAACCTTGTACATTCCTAATCTTTAGAACTCAACTCTTCCTTAGTGACAAAGACAATTTTCTTTCTTTCCTCAACTTGTAATTTCAATTCTATAACTTGTTGGTTTAATTCCTTAGTTTCTTTTTCAAAGTTCTCTTTTTCCTTTAAGAACTGATTTTCTTGAACACTTGAATTCCTTGATCTTTTTAAATGCATAAATAAACTCACATTCTAAATCAGCCTCAACAAGTTCAACATCATCATAACTATCTGATTCTTGACAAGTAGTTTCTATAGCCATGAATAAAACTTCATTTTCATCACATTCAAAACTACTAGATTCACTATATGATACACCATAAATCAAAACTCTTCTTCTTCTTAAAGAACTTATTTTCTTTTATATAGTTTCTTTTTACTTGATTTTTCTTTCTCATCATCTTCTTCATCATAATGATTATAAGGACATTTAGATGCAAAGTGTCCTATTTTACCACAATTAAAGAATTTTAAAGGAATTTTACCTTTGTATTTACCTTCTGCAATCTTTAATTTCCTTGATAAATGTTGTTCAAGAACATCAAGATCTTTTGGTTCTGAAGAGACTTGCTTCACTTTCTTTTCCACCTTAAATGTTGCTTCTTTGCTTGTGGATTCCTTCTTGCCAAACATTCTCATTTCATAATCTACAAGTGCTCCATGAATATCTTCCATTGTATACATGTTCATATCTCTAGTTTATTCTATAGAACATATCTTAGAATCAAATTTATCAAGAAGAGATCTCAAAATTTTCATTACAACATCAATATCATCAATTATTACACCAAGTCCTCTTATGCCATTTACATTTTCATTTATCTTAAGGAGATAATCTTCTACCTTTTCTTCATCACGTATTTTAAGATCTTCAAATCTTTCTTTCAAATGTTGTATCTTGGCTTCTTTAACTCTATCATTACCATGATATGTATTTTTCAATTTTTCCCATACTTCTTTAGAAGAACTGCAATGCATTACCTTAACAAAAACATATTTAGATAAACTGTTAATTATATCAAATTTATCTTTTATATCAATTTTAAACTTCCTTTTTTTATCAGGATGTGTAGATAAAGTGTTAGGGACTTGATAACCATTAACAATTGAAGCCCAAACATCAACATTAATAGCTAATAAATATGTTTACATCATTACTTCCCAAAAAGAATAATTTGATCCATCAAAATTAGGAACCTTTGAAGAACTATCTTAAGTCATAAAAGATAAGTATTCCACTCAACCGAAATCTACCAAAGTTGATAAATACTTTTCAAAAATTGAAACAATAACAAGTTATAAAATTTAACACATGAGAAAGATAGGTAATGCATAACAAAGTGACACAATATTTTAATATGGAAACCCCCTTAGGGTGAAAAACCACTTTGAATATAAAACTTTATTGGCCTCTTGGGTAAATCTTTTTGAGCTACAACTTTGGGAAGCACCAACACCCTATTTTAAAAACACCAATTTCAAAAAACACCAATCCCTTACACTTGAAGCACCAAATTCCAAAATTAAAAAATGAGATGAAAAATTAGAGAATCATCTCTGTTACAACTTAAATTATGAATCAGTAGTTTCAACTTCTTATTGAAAATATAATTCAGGATATAGTTCTATTGTCCCCAAAACATCCAGTATCCAAATATGTTTTCTTTTTCCATTAAAATATTTGATCAAATATTGATATGAATGAATGAAGAATAAATATATAACCCTTATTATACCTTGGATAAAATTATATAATGAAAATCAAATCACAAATACAAAAATAGAAACATAAAGCATTACCCTCTTCTTTGTTGTTAAAAATATGTTTGCAAATTGTTCGATCTACAAAGAATTCCACACAAATCATGCAACTTGTATTGAAACCACATGTTGTACATTTTAGAGGAATGTATCCTCTATTTATAAACCAAAAAAATTGACATTTTGGAAGTAGTTACATACCCCAAACTTCAAGTAGACCAAATCTACTCAAAATTGCTAAAACTATCATAACAATTTTGTAATTGCTTTTGATAAACAAAGTTTTTCTCTTTCTGTACATGTGTTATGTAAAAAATTTTAAAAGACCCATTTTAACTAATTCAATGAAACTTCCAAAAAGGTTATTATAGTTGGGATCTAACTGATAAAAAATCTCAACTTTCACGTAGACCAAAACTATTTTTTGATAACCATTTTCTTAACCAATGTGAAATTTAAGTGTTAATTGTATAACACTTAAGTGTTTGTCTTGAATATGTTTTGAAAAATGTTGAAGGAAATAAAATAAGATAATTACATGATGTTAGCCATAACTAATGCTCATTATAATTGAATTATTGACATCAATGACAATAATCAAAGATCAAATACCAAGGGTTCAACATATGCACATGTAAAGGAAAGAGACACCCAATGTCAAGGATGATCACTTCCTATATTGAATGTATGCATAGAAAATCTTTTATTTAGGAGTGTGCATAATTCATAAATGGATTCATAAGATGTGTACATTAAAGAAGAGGATGAAGTAGTAATGCATAGATTTGAGGATAACTTAGGAAGCATATTAAGTAACCAGGGCTAAAGTACCTGAAGCTATACTTAGAATCTATATTCACTACCCCATGATTGAAGTGAAAAAATGAGAAAATAATATGTCCCCACATTAAATTCATTGCTAACACTTTAACGGGACCAATAACTTTAATGGAGTATATATTCAATGATTGAAAGACATTTCCACTATGAGATGCCCTAGAAGAAGATAAATCAATGAAAATGAGAACATAACATGCAAGAGCATAAAAGGGATCTACTAAATTTGGGGTTAACATGGTCATATGATAACTTGTAAATATTATATCAAGTATAAAATATCATCATCCCCCCAAAATAGTAGAACCACAACACAATGGAAGAAAGATGTGTAAGAGTCATGAAGAAGAGTCTTTTTTGACTACCACCATGGAGACCAAAAATAATTGATGCTACCATGTCACAAATCCAAAAAAACAACACAAGGATACAAGTACAAACAATAAAGAATGTAAAACATGACATGGAATTACATATAGAAGAGGTAAGATACAAATTGAAGAATGTTACAATGTGTTTATTTCTTTATCACCTTAAGCAAATGGAGCAACAAGGATCATTTAAAGAAATCCAAAAAAATATTAAGTAAACATGATATAGGGAAGCACATGAAAACAAGGAAACACACAAAAAGATAATATGCTAGAGTACTCACTTCAAGAATTTACTCCCCCTATCTTAGTTAGCAGTAATAATAGAGGGTGGATAACTTTCAAGAGGAGTTATATCCACCACAATAGGAATAATAGCTAAATCCAAAGGACTCTCAGAAGAGTGAGTATTCTCAAGTGTATATGTAAATGTAGGCTACAAAGAGAGAATTTTATGTAAATCAACATCAAGATCACTAATCTCATGTTCATCATCAACTAAAGTATCTTCTTCATTTAGATTTATAGAAATAGTATCCAAAATAGGAATATGCATTTCATGATTATCTTCCTCGACAAACATAGGCTGATGAGAAGTATTCATATGAGCTTTAGCATGATCTTGATGGTTCTCTAAATATTTATGATTATATCATTGATTATTAGTTTTATTAGAGACTTTTTGAGAATATGAAAGAGGATCTACAACCATAGGTGCCTTACCTTTTGATGACACAAGAGGAGGAACAACAGAAGGTTGAGATGTAGAAGGATGAACCACACTAGGAGAAGGACCCATTGTAGAAGAAGGAATCACACTAGAAGAGGGAACTACACTAGGAAAATTAGTAGATGCAAGAGATGGTTGACCGTGAGAAATAGAATAATCTAAAGATCTAGGCATAGAAGGTGTAGGTAAAAGACCATGAGAAATACCCCTAGACATACTTAGTCTGCCAATTCTTCAACATTTATGAACTTGATAGGTACAAAAATATAAAATTTGGATGAGTAGGAGGAGTAGTAGGAATAGAAGGCCAAAATAAATCTAGAGTAGCACAATTTCAAGGTCTATAATAATGATAAATACTATGATTTATCATCTTAATGTCACCGTTTGAAGGAAATTTAATGCACTAATGAATAGGGGAAGAAATGGTTTGAATGGAAGTCAACCAAGGTAAATTAAGCTTTACTTGGAATTTCTTAGAAGTAGGAATCACAACAAAGGTACTATCCACCACTTTACCACATAGCTCAACATAAAAAGAAATGGAACCTTACAAAAGATACAAGAAACCATCATAAATCATAATCCAAGTATCAATTGAGTCATAGAAATTATGATGTTTTTTATTAGCATACAAATTTTTCTTAGAAATAATATTAGCCATAGAAGTAGGATCAACAAGACAACCATATGAAGTATGTTTAGCAATCTGAGTGGTAATATAGAGACGACCATCCAAAGCCTTGAACTTATTTGCATCATTGAATGAGATACTAAGGGCTCTAGAACACTTATGATTTAGTTTAAGTTTAGGTTGAACATTAGATGTAGAGGGAGTTTCTTCCTTAAGTGGAGGTGGAGGTGGAATTACATGTTCCATAACATTAACAATATTATCATTCTTTCATCATAAAGTATCATAAGCAACACTCACTTAAGGAGGAAAAGAAGAAGTAAGATGTTGAACAATAGTATGTTAAGGTAAAGGATTAGTGTAGATTTGAAAATTTTGATTAGGAGGTTCCATATATTTATCCCATTATCTTGACTATCAACAAATAATGTATTAGAATCAATCAAATCCTAAATCTTATGTTTCAAATCGTAACAAGCCTTAGTATCTTGTCCACGCTAGCAATGAAATTGACAAAAAGTTGAAGGTTGAAATGAGAACTCAATGTAGTAGAAGGAAGAATTGGTTTAATAGGAGGAAGTATAATCATATTATCACTAACCAACCTAGTCATAATAAAATGTAGTATCTCAATGCACTAGTATATTTGCACTTGTTTTTCTACCAAATTTTTCCACCAAAGCTATGAATCCTTCGTCTTTTTTGTTTTCATTCCCCCATTGGTAAAAAATAAAAATTATATGCCCACTTTGGTCAAAATTTTGACCAACTTAAGTTTTCCCAAGTTGAAAATATCCTAAGTTTTGGTCTAAATTTTGACCAACTTGGGTCATAATAGAATTGGTCATAATAGAAAATTTGAGCTTTTATAATGTTATTAATGCATATGCATTGGGCTTGAAACATCGAGCCTTATCTTATCCTGCAAGAAGAATGAAAATTTGTGGGGAATGAAGAAGAATGGAAATTCACAGCTAAATTCATTCCCGCATTAGTAAGAATGAAAATTCTGGCTAATTTCATTCCCACTGGCTATGATGGAAATTTGTGGAAATTTGTAGGCAAATTTAGGGCTCATTTTGCAGTGATTGGAACTAATATTAGGTTCATTTTGCAGGTTCATTTTGATTGCGGCTAGTACTGGGTTCATTTTAGGGTTTATTTTGCAAGTTCATTTTGATTGTAGCTAATACTGGGTTTATTTTGCAGGTTCATTTTGATTGTTGGGTTCATTTTGGATTCTTAATCACTGCTAGTACTACAAAGTCTATTTTCTTCTAGATTTTTGCTATCTAATTCCATATCTTCTATGATCTTGTACTTGTTTTCATTTTCAAAAGTATTCTTGCTGATGATATTATGTCTGGCTTGTAGACATTCCTCTCTAGATGTAGTATTCTTCACAAAGCTCAAAGTCAAAGATATATTGATGGTGACTTGAAAGTATCAAAGCAGATGGACCTTGTTGTTGGAGTGCTACATTATGCATTGAGTGTATCTGCTCTTCTTAGACTCTTTCCTACACTCTTGAAAGATTTCAAGGCTACAACAGTGCTTTGAAAATCATGGTTTTCAACAACTTTCCCCTCTCGTACAAATCTTTGTAGGTGACATTCTTGTGCATTGAACTATACTATTCCTTTGTGATATTTTAATAGAGTGATTAATGTTATTTTACTTTTTAGGAGAATATTTCATCCATGTACAAAAACATGCATGCCTTCTCGTTTAGGAAATTTGAAGATGAGACTCCAAAATAGAGACTTGCACATAGGAAACTGAGAATTTGAAATGGCAGCAGGATATGTTTCATATGATTTAAACAGATTGGACTTCATAAAGAGGGGCTTGTTTCAAAAGAGGAAGTGGGTACCATTAGATCTAATTTTTTGTATGCCCTTATTGCCTCCCCTACTCAAGGAGAGTGGCCTGCAATTGCCAGAGACAAGTTACTATTTCTTTAGGTTAGATGCCCAATTCTTATCTTGTGCACTTTTCTTGATTATAAGCAGAATTTAAAAAATCATTATAAGGCTTAGCAAACTTTCTTTTGTAGGGCTTTTAGTTTTCTTATTTACGTGAATAAAATTTCTTGAAAACTCTTCTATTAGATTTATAGCAATAACAATTGATAAGTTTTCCTATTTCATGAAGGTTTTTGTTTAAACATGATTAGTCTAAAGACCCATTTATTTCATACCCAGAACTACTTGGGGGATTTGAATCTTAAGTGGATTGGCAAGGGTGTGTTCCTTCTTGAACTTGATCAAAATTTTATGGATGGAAATTCAAAAAGTATAGATGGTTTAGTGAGAAAATATTCTTCCCACAACGAGAATCTAGTATATTTTGGTTGACTATTGAGTGTACTACTACCTAAAAGATCACCTTAATATATGGGTGTTTAATAGACTAATGAAGTTGGGGTCTACAAAAAAGAGACTTATGCTCAAAAAATGGCAGCACTCATTTAAATTGATAGGTTTGGATACATTATTATAGGGAAGTCAAATTTCAACGCCCATAGGCTATGCCCCTATTTTTGACCATAGAGAGGTTTTTAGTTTAAGATTTTTACAAGGTCCTAAGTATTAAGACTTCTACCATTAGGTTTCTCAAGTACTTTGCTCGTAGAAAAGATGACTTGTGTAGCATTGTTATCATATGGTTATTGTGGCAAGGTAGCTAAGGAACACCACCTCAAAAGATCCCTACAGCCTTGAAATACTTATTATATCAATGTTATCTAGAGAAAGGAGCAGGAGCCCCTAATGTGACATATTTTTGAACCTTAGACTTCAAAGGAAATACCTTCTTTTGATCTACTTCATTAAGACAAATCTAAAATGAAGACATCGAATTAAAGCAAGATAGCAACCATTATGTCAAGATATGAAATACAAAATTAGATAGTACATTACATTCATACTCAAAAAATACTAAAATAAGCCTAGAGATGGGTTCTTATATTACTTCAATCTAGTTATGTCCCTTGCTCATTGCATTCCTTCCCTTATTCCAAATTCTCACTCTTTTTCCCAAAAAAATACTCTCTATATTAGCTATGTGTCCCATACTCTAATTTAAAATAGCTATTCACTCCTATTTATGTTCCTTCTTCAAACATAGAATAGAAAAATGAAAATAGTTGTTAACTAACAATAACAAAATTGTTGATCAGTTTACTAAGCTTAATAAAAATAAAGTTCTAAAAAAATTGTTAGGGTCGAGAAAGGACTCAAAAATATGGACTTCCTACTATAGTCCAAAAGGTGGGGTTTTTTGGTTGTGCTTAGGCACGTCAACTTTCTATGATTCAAGAGTTGTAAGTTTGGCAGGTCCTCCCATTTAAAAATATAACTTATGTGATCTAAGATCAAGTAGCCATATATTTTATGTCTAGCACTTGTTCCACTTGTCCTCTAACGGGAGACCCCTCGAACATGGCCAATCATGGAAAAAAGTTTTCAATGTTGTAATAATGGAGAAATTTTGAAGTTCGAGGAAACATGGGGTAGACATGGTTGAGAATTTGAAATATTATGATTTAATGGTAAAATATGGCATCAAAATATATTATTGACGCATTTCCTCTATAATAAGAAAGTGACCTCCATGAGGAGACAATGAGGCATTAAAAGTGGAAATACGGTTTTAATAACCATCATTAAATAACCACTATGCACACTTTAAAAAGAAAGTGGAAAACCGAATGATGTAGTTAGGATCAAGAAGCAAGAAAAGACGTGAGTTGAGAGTCTTTTGAGCATAAATTTGGAGGGCTCTCTGGCGACAGCCAGAGAGCCGAGTATTGTAAAAGTTTTGCTAAGTTGAAGCAACAAAGGAATAGTTAACTTGATTGTGTGCAATTTTAATATTTTTGTCTCAGTCTTTTATTTATCGATTCTTGATTAGTTAGTCCTTCCTTGCATTTGGTTATAAACGATTTTGGTGGGTAGTTTCATGGTGATGGCTTCTTTGTTTTTCATCAACAATGTGCAGAGAAACTCGAATGTCATTTTATGAATTAAGGATTGGTTAGAAACTGATAGCAAGTTCTTGCTTTGAAATGTTCATGTGGGGAAGTAATTTGTTTCTTGTTTTGTGCATACACTTCAGTGTTTGTTCCATGAATATATTTGAATTTGTGATGGAGATTAATGGATTTGGGTTGCCAACGAAGTCTTTAGGTTTGTGAAGAAAGGTGGCAGACTACAAAGGTGGCAAATGATAACACCATGTACACTCTGTGTCAACACCAAGCATGAAAAACCCGAGCTCCTACTGTTTATTTGAAAGCCCAAGTTCCTCCTCTATATTATCATGTTCATATAATTTCTAATTGGGTTGTACTCCTAAATATCTCTCTTTGCATATCGGGTCACTTCCCAAACAAACATGCCAAGTTAATAATACATTTTGATGCCACATTTTACCATTAAATCATAATATTTCAAATTCTAAACCATGTCTATTGCATATTTCCTCAAACTTCAAAATTTCTCCGTTATTACAACATTGAAAACTTTTTTCCATGATTGGCCATGTTCGAGGGGTCTCCCATCATCCTCTTTTCTTCTTCTCAAGTATTAATACCCTTTCCTTCTCATTCTAAAAATTTTCTACCTAATCATCATTTTCTCTAGCTACATTTGAATATAGATTTTCAAAAACATCAAAGATAGGATTGATGTCCAAGTCTCTGGGTAAATCAAATTGGTAGGCATTCTCATTTCTTTTATTCATAATTATCCATTTTTTATAGGTTTTGACTTGTACACCTTGGAGATACCTTTCCTTGCATAGATGAACCATGACCATGTCTCCTTCAAAGATTTTTCTTCTCCAGTGCAAATCAACATTCTTCTTATATATCTCATTTGTGGATTACAACTTTAGCTTGACCTGTCAGTGTACCTCTCAAGTATTTTCTACAAAATTAGTGGTTATTTTGGCAGATTGATTATACAAAAACTTACTTGTATACTTAAGATTCCTTTATGATTTATGCCATAAACAATTTGAAATATAGACTTACATGAACAGCATTTATGCTAGACTCATAGTAAAACTTAGGTTGGGTAGCACCAAATCCCATTGTCTAGGACTATAACCAACTAAAGACATTAATATATTACTTAAGCTCTTATTCACCACCTCTATTTGACCACTGGTTTGGTAGTGGTATGTTGAATTGAATTATAACCTATTGCTCAATTTTTTCCATAAGATTCTTCAAAAGTGAGTTAAGGAATTAGTGTTCTTGTGAATAGTTTATAGTTTTGGGATACCATGTACCCCACAATTTCCCTGAAGAAAAAATATGCCACTTGACTTGTATCATTTGTCTTCTTATAGGGTATAAAGTGAAACATCCTAGAAAAATTACCCACCACCACAACACTGAACCATGATGACCTCTTTGGGTTTGTGACTGCCCCAAGACAAAATTTGTTGGAAGATCATTCCATGGTTCCCTTGGCACATGCAAGGGCACACATAGATCCTTATTTTACTATCCTTTTTCTATCTAGCACAATATACAAGCAGAAAAAACCGTGTCCACATCCCTCATCATGTTATGCCAAAAGAATTTCTCACTCATCTCTTCCAAAGTACCCACCCAACCCACTTGACTAAATTTCTATCACAAGAATTTCTTTCCTTAATCCAAGGAAAATGCAAAGCTGAGAGCCTTTAAATAAAAAGCCATCAAATAGGAACAAGTCTTCAAATCATCCATTTTGTGTTTCATGGCTTGACTATTGGTCATCAAAAGTAACTCTCCATGTAGAAGATATAACTCCACTATAATAATGCTTATGCCAAAATGTTGAGTTCTTTACCATAATAGGTATACTTCTTTATAGATTCATTTACTTTTTCTTTTCAAAATGCCATAAGTTTTCTATCTTGGCTTAACACTCCCCCAATACCGCCTCTTGAACCATCACATCCAAATTGTAAAAATGTTCTCTCAGTATCAAGCAAAGAAAGAATAGGTAATTTAGTAAGCTTCCTCATGTGTTGTTAAAATATCACATCAAGTGCCCTTCTCCAAGTAGAAAACCTTTCCTTTTCTATAATCAGTCAATGGTGCACTTATGTCACTAAAATTTTTAATGAATCTTTAATGTAAACTCATCAACCCATGGAAGCTCTTCCCCTAGTAATACTTAGAGGTTCAAACCACAAAATAAAATTCTCAACTTTTTCTAGATCCACACTTAATTCATTTTCAGAAATAACACTAACCAAAATACCAATTCTACAAAATTCTACTATGAATATGTCAAGAACCATTCTCAAATGTTCTTTTAGGCTTCTCCATGGTTTTTCAAGAAATCAAGATATCATCAAAATACCGTATAATAACCTTACCAATGTGTAATTTAAAGACCTAGGTCATTGTTCACATAGAGGTAAGTAGAGCATTGGACATCCAAAGGGTGTCACAACCCCCTCAAATAATACATCCTTGGATTTGAAGGTAATCCTTCAATTCATTTTCTGAAATAACACAAACCAAAATACCAGTTCTGCAAAATTCTTCTATGGATATGTCAAGCACCATTCTCAAATATTCTTTTAGGCCTCTCCATGATTTTGCTAGAAATCAATATATCATCAAAATACACTAGAATAACCTTTCCAATGTGTAATTTAAAGACCTAGGTCATTGTTCACATAGAGGTAAGTAGAGCATTGGACATCTAAAGGGTGTCACAATCTTGTCAAATAATCCATCCTTGGATTTGAAGGCAATCCTTCACAAAGACCTTGGCACTTGACATACAATCTAACATACAATCTCCATTTTCCTCCTCATGCTTTTTCTTCCAAACTCCTTTTCTATCAATTCAATTACTTTCCTTCTCATTTCCTTGTTTTCTAAAATTTGGATATTTGGCGCTTGAAACTAAATTGATCAAATGGCACAAAACCATAATATTTTTGTAATAATTTTTGCACCTCTAATAGGATTGTGTGTTAGGTTGATTCCCTCTTTTCCTGAGAGAACAAAAGACAGAGAACTTATCTCTTAGATTCTCTGCAAATCTCTTTTTAATCAATTGTAAATAGAGATAGATGTTCATTCAATCCTCACTTCTCCTCTAAAAAGTCTCAAGAAATGGATTTTACCCTCATGTTGTATCTCATTGGTGTTTTCTATGTCATGGTGAGTCACGTTTATGTCATATAGCCAAGGCCTAACAAATAATTAGTGGTAAACATCCATTGACAGTGTCACACAACACCTTGTCTTCACATCAACCTATTTTAGGTCAACTAGACAAGATTGATTTACAAACACATTATGATCCATTTTCAAAAATAAGCTTGTAAGGATTTGGTTTTGGGATACAAAAATGTAATAATTTTGTAGCATTGCACAAATCTTGCACACTTTATCTTTACCCTTGAATTGTTGCCAAAACACATTGTTTCTTCTCCAATCAGCAATGTGGAACTCTGTCTCTAGCTATCGAGGTTCTATTCAAGATCAAAATCTCACCCATTTCTACTTCAAATTCTTCTATCAAGGATTCTTCTCCATATTCTTGGGTTCACCATGACTCTCTTGGGGTTTTGGGGCCATAGCCACCAATGATAAAGCACCTCAAAGGCTTCCAATCTCCAAAAGATTGGTATCTTCAATTGGAAGTTTGAGTTCAAATTATCGTATGGCTACTCTTCTTTGGTTGTTTTGGAGAAATTTACTTTTCCTCCATTTTGATTGCTGCCACCTTTTTTGGTGGCCACCCTATTCGACCTATTCAATTTTTTCTTTTCTTTTAAGGTTGATTGATATGCTTCATCCATAGTATTCATTGTGAATAGGGCTAACTCAATTTGTATAGAATCTGGTGATTGAAACAAAACTTTTGTATCGAGTTCAAAGGTTTGTATAGAATATAAGAGGTATAAGTTTTAGGTGTGTCCAATCTATCTAGTTGGAGAATGAAGCAATTTAAAAAGTGTGTATTATCTCTTGGTGGATGTTGCATGGTTCCGAAATTAATCTTGATTCTCAACTTCAAAACTTCTTCAGTGTAGTCTAATATGGAAGACTCCTTTTGTTTTAGATTTTGGAATTTTTTAAAAATCTTTTGCTTGTAATTTAAAGTCAAGGATTTAGTTTTCAAATGTTTTAACATTTTTTGCCATTATCCTATAATCTCTTTCCCTTGTCTTCGTCTAGCATTTTGGATATTCTCCTACCATAGAGCAGCATGAGACTTCATTTTAACTGCTACAATTTTAACTATTTTTGGACTAGTCTCTTCAATTCTTTCCATGACATATTTATTTAAATTGTACTCAATCTAAGAACACTTATGTATTCAACTCACTTTTGAGATCAAAGACTTTAACTATAGTTCCCTACTTAGTTATACCTTCAATGAGTCTTTCCATGGGATCCATGTCTCCCCCTCCAACCCCTTTGAATTTTTGCTTCTTTCTTAGAATCCTCACATGGAAAAGTAACCTCAAAGGCTTGCAACCTTTTTGAATAGTTAATATAATGCACCCTTGTTGAATTGAGATTTCAATAGTAATAAATTAAAATATAAATATAAAATTAAAATTAAAGTTTTATCAAAAGTCAAGGGGCATTTGAAGAGAATCATGGTTGTTGAAGGAAAAAAGATATAAAAGAGACAAAGAAGCAGAAATCAAATTCATAATACATTTTTAAGTATATGATTATTACTACTTTGAAACATGAAATTGTAGTTCATTTAGCTTGAGGAAAACAACCCTCATGGAAATTAAAGATGAAAGGCCTTTCATTTTCCTTGCAGAGTATGTGGATGGGAACCGTAGACATTTTCAGGGCAAGTGGCCTAGTATGTGTCACCTTTCTTAAGCATTTTGTATAATTGTTACAATTCAGTGTCTTGCAAAATGCTCAATTGTATGCCATTCAGTGTATGTGAATATATTCTCTTCTGTTTAAGGTGAAGATTCTTGCAAGTAGATTTATAGACAAGAGCTTGATCCTCTTAGTGAGATGCTCTTAGTAAGATGTAAAGGATGTTTGTATTACAAATAGAATTTTGCCTGCTAAAGAAAGAAATGCAATACCACCATGATGCTTCTGTTAATTTGGCCCACATCATCATATTCCATTGATTTAAGATGATTTAAGAAGGGCATTCATGAATAATTTCCTTTGGGTAGTAGCATTCTTGTTTACCTGCATGTTTCCTTTGTTCCTCTTTGTACCTTGAACTAGTATAGCTTGATTCTTTGTTGACTGCAAAATCTATGCAAACCAATTTGGATTTCAAAAAATCAATCAACAAGTTATGGAAAAAAATTCCTTCACCTTAAGTGTTTGTGGTTAATATGTCTTCCCTATCACATAATCTTCTTAAAGATTGAAATTTTTAGGGCTTGACAAAGAGACCAATTTGGAGTGTTTTTTATGCACAATAGTATACATTACAAAACTAAATTAAGAATTTATGGAAATTGTTAAATAAACTCCTACACCTTAAGCACAACCAATAAATTCTCTTGACTACAAAGTCTCTTCAAATTTTAAGAAATGATCCATCAGGTCTTGACTAAGTTGTCAATCTTAGGATGATACTTTGTGAGCTAACAAAAAAAAATTAGATACAACACTAGTTATGATTAATTTTCATGACCATAGCCTTGCTTCAAATTTTATATTCCACTTTCTTTATTGATGTCATGAAATATTTGAGAAGTATCAGGATATGTAGCCCTAGCTGCAATCTATGCTACAACGATTGCTTAGATGCCTACGTATCTGATAAAACAAAACTTTTGCTTGTTGTATGGTGATACTTTCTTCCATTTCCTTGTTTTGAAAATAATCAAAATGGAAGTGATAAGACTTTTTGCTCTTGTAGCATGGATTGTTTTGCTTCTGCAGTGAGAGTTAGAAGCATACATGTTAGCTCACTACTATTGGTGGCAAAGAGTCCTTTCTTTTACAAAGTAAGAATAGCTTGCACATACTTTCAATCTCTCTAATATACCCTATTTTATTAGACCTCTATATATAAACCTTTTTGAAACAAATGAAGCTTTTCTCAAATGGTATGTGAGAATCAGAGTAGAGAGATGTCACTATTCATTTAAGTTGTACAGGTATATTTTGTTGATTGATGCATTTTTGAATTTTCAGCAGGCTATTTTGTTATTGGCATATGTAAAGTTCCTCTTGTTAATTGGAGAAGAAGTGATAGTGGAATTTTGGAGATACAAAACTTTATTTGATGTTTTCTTTTGATTCTCAATTTTTAAAATACTATTTTGCATTTGGTAATAACTAATATACCAAGTTTCTTTTAATGATTGAAGAGGAAGTGAAATTTATGGATTTATTAAACTTCATTTATTGTGAAACACTCAAAGCATACACCAATACTACACTTTTGAAAGTCCTAATGATTGTAGACAAGTTTGAAGTTGTATCTTGTATGCAATTTTGTGTTGATGCTTTGTAGAACTTATGAATGCTAGAGCCTGCATTATCAAAAAATGCAAAAGAACTTCTTATAAAGTATCTTGCAAAGAATAAAAGGTTAGTTTGGCTAAAAAATTAAGGTTGTAATGATTTCATGTAGGCCTTTGAGATTTAGATACCATAGTGATATGTTCTGTATCAAATGCTCTAACTCTTATTCTAATCTCATTGATGGTTCTCACTTTGTAGTTAATTGATGATTTATGATTTTTTAGGTTTGAAGAAGAGATTATGAATCTACCTTTAGCATCCATTGAAGATGCTTTGTCAAATGAAGATATGGTCATTAGGGCCACTGTTAATGACCTTCCCACTCCTACCTTTTACAGAGTCCTTTTCTCCAAGGATAAAAGCAAATAAGTTCTCTATGTTCATATCCCTTCCTATGTAGTCCTAAATGAAATGAAAATAGAAAATTAGAGAAAGTAGTCTTCAATAGTAAATCACATGGGTGAACCTTGGAAGATAGTCTCATCAGGAGTAGAGCAATTATATTATGAATTCACACCTATAGACTTATGAAATAGTCTTATGAAATTGAACAATAAAGTAAACTTGTAAAAGTAGATCACCTTAGGGACACCTACATAAACATCTTGACCTTTAGGATGGTTTATGATAATCCCCAGCTGAGGATTAATAATATTATTTGTTATGTCATCGTACATGAACACAACAATATTCTCCTCCTTTAGTCCTCCCTTTGTAAGAACTTGACATGCATGACAAACATCAACCTACAAAACCAATCATTCAATTCTCAGCATAATAATTATGGTAGGTCCATAATATGATTTTTGGCACACTTAAAAATAAAAACTACTATAACCCTTATTATTGAGTATATTAGACATATACTGATCTACTATTTCTAGTGTGATATAAATTATAATTTCCTAAGATGTATGATTGGATTTATTAATCAAATCCTAAGAATGGATTTAAAGCCTGTGGACCGAGGAAGTATCTACCTTTATAGCCACTGAATAAAGTGTATTGGGTAACAAATATACTATCATAGAAAGTGAGATAGGAAATCTAGATCTATATGTATTATTCTAAAATTCTCGTATTACCACATCTCTTTAATTCTTGTGCTATTTTGTTACCTATAATTAAATTTGTGCTTGTCATTAATTGATTAGCATATTCATGTGAAACAAGAAAAAAGATGCCTTAGTTGCATCATTATTCCATGTAACCAATAGTACTTTTATTTCACGTAGATGTATCTCTTTTTACCAATAAATATACAAGAAAATCTATAGATCTATTGGATATTATCTACTTCTATCTCACTTTATACAATACTACCCCCTAAAGGCCAACTGGACTGCAAGATATTCAATAAAAAGAAGATAAGATAAGGAGTCCAAGCTCTATTTCCAACCAAAATAGAGAAAGAAAAATCTTAGCATATCAAGAGGTCAACCACTTTTGGAAGAACCAAATACAGGCATTCAAGCAAACACATTACCTGTGCCAGCTTTAGTTAAAAGGATACCTATGGTAAGGTTTGACATTCTAGATGCTATTGATTCTAAGATAATCAAATGACATGTTTCAAGTCCATTAATAGGCAAGTTGTGGTCTAATCGGTCAAGTATATCTGGCAGTGGCCCACTAACATCTAAGCATATAGAGTCTTCATTCAAATCTGACACTATCCTTCGTTCCTCAATATCTCATCATGGTGGTCCATCAAAATTCTCTCCCAATGTCTCACCTCCTAATCTATCTCCACCCCACAAAACCACACTATATGAGCTTCCCAAGCCACATATTGATTCAATGAAGCCCTTAAAGTCTTCTAACAGATCTAATATAACTCATTCAGCACCCTTATTGGGTAAGAAGAGTCAAGAGAAACATAATTTCTAAATTTTATACAAATTCAAGCAAGCTTTTATTCTCATTTTACTACTGTTTTGTATTACAAAAGACTTAAAATTGTCAATTCAGAACCATAACACTAAAGTTTCCATGTTTTGGATTGTGTTGTAGAATTTGTAAGTGAAAAATAGAGCAGAGAAAGAAGAGTTGTTGAAAGGCCTTATTATTGGCACTGAACTTGCCCCACCTCTTCTTGTTCTTGAGAAGGCATTGCCTATTTGCTTGTTTCTTATGCATGATGTTTTAATTTTCATGGCCTTATTTTTCTCCTACCTAAATGCCTTTTATCCAAAGTTGTATTCAAGGATTGAAGATTGGGTGTTTTGTAGGACATTTTGATTGTGTGGGAAGAATATGACCAGATCTTTCTAGTGGCTAAGGCCTTTGAATTGAAAAAGTGAGTACTTAATACTTTCAATTATGATTGAACATTATATTTTGTAAGTTTTATAGTGTGAATATCATGGGAAGCTTCCACAGTCCATAGTGCTAAAAAGAAACTCTCAGAAACAAGTAAGGTCATATACATTGTGACACTCTATATAGACATTGTAACACTCTATAAATGGATTTGGGATGATAGATAGTGTGTTTATTGTTGAATGTGAAGTCCAACACTCATCTAAACATACCTCCCTAGTAATGATTACCTCTTTGTAATCCACCCACTTTGTTGTTTATGAAAGTGTCTCCCAATGAAGTTTCATTATTCTTCATCTTCATGTCCTTAGCAAGAATAATTTCAACATCATCAAATCTTAATACACTTTCTTTCTTGCCAACTTGTTGTAGCCATAACTATGCATCCTTGTAATTATTTTATATTTAGGCAGACAGGCAAGTAGGTAAAACAATTGAAGAATTTCAGCACTTGTCATAATATGACCAATTTTTTTTGTAGGTAATGGGCTGAAGTCTAGTTTATTCATTATTTTATTATTTGTTCAAATTAATTATTATTATGTGTTAAGTTCGAGGAGACTCAAACCCAAGACTCCCCATATGAGAGGCTAACTATTTACCATTGGTGGATGTTATCTAGATCAAACAAATATAAGCTATATAAAATTAAAAACCTTTCATATAACTTGATGTGCATAGTTGCTGAGTTTACCTTTCATATTACTTGTTGTACATAGTTATCGAGTTTTCTTACACTATTTAAAATTTGTTTCTCATCCCACAACTTTTGTATTTTTGGTTCATGTGTTGTTGAATTTCTTTAAGGGTGAAGCTTGTCTAAGGTAAGTCAACCATATGCTTGTACTCATTTTCATCTTCAGTTTTACCTTGAGATGTTTTATGTGTTGCTGCCATGTCACTATTGATATAATAAATACTGTGGGACCCATCATTATTCAGATTGATTTTTGTAAAGGATTGTCTTCCTAATGTTGGGTGTTTCAAAATTCCATCGCATATGTTACACTCTTGAATGGATTCAAAATTGATTATTTAATAATCATTTTTTTAGAAGTAAAATCATTTACTTATTGGCAACAGTTTGACTTGTCTTTATTCTTGATAGTCAGAGCTTATTGTTTGGCACGTATGAGAATGCTTTGTATTAAAAAATGGAGTGTCATGTATAAAGGATGTATTTGAGACATCATTGACCTTGTCTAGGCTTCTATGTTGAATATTTCTCATTTTTAGAATAGGTTGTGATAAAGTTTAATGAAGGAAAAAACATGTGTATTGGTGGGAATATACACTACTACAAATTCTAGAAATATTACTCTTTATTTATGCTATCATGGGCCATGCACTATTTATTCAAGGGTGAATGTGTCATTATTTTATAAAGAGAGTCGTATCAATTCTTGGAGCATGCATGAGGAGCTCAAAATTTGGCTAACTATGATTCTTCTTATCATGTGTGTACTGACTAAGTATCCATTTGGGTACAAGTCTTTTATATATCTAGCTCTTGGAGAATATAGTTGTTGTTTTATTCCTGTGAATGAGTTGAGTCAAGCATATGATGTAGTAAGAGCAGATATATAGAGATAAGAAGTTTATTGCAGACTGGGAGGTATAAATATAAATTAAAGAGAAATGAATTAGTCGTGTGATAGTTATTATTTGATGTTGTACATTTCATTACAATTGAGATGTTGTCATTGAAGATGATATTTGCAGTGCAACATTCTTTTTTTTTATTGTTGATAAAAAAGGGGTGTTATCTAAAATGCTGAGAATGTTCAGAAAAGTGGTATTAAGTTCTACATTTAGGTTGGTGCTCGCATTTGTATTCTAGGTTGTTGGTGCCCATTTTTCATTTTGGTTAATAAAAAGCTATTGTACGCTATGGTTTTTTAGCCATAAAGGTTTTACGTGAATAAATTAATGTATGCATCTTTATGCTTACTCTCTTTAGTCCTTAATACTTTATGTTGTTTAATGTGCATTCAAAAGTTGTAACAATTCTAAAATACTAATTCACACCCATAACAAAGATGAAGACCATTTAATTTTTTGACTCACATAGGGGATAGGAGCCCATAACAAAGATGAAGATCATCGGTCTATGGTGCAAGTTCATCAGTGATGAAGCAGACAATGAAGAAGTACCCTCTCTACAGCCCTTACAACCACAATGTCAACCTCATAGAGATTATAAACCTTATATTAATTGGTGTCTTTGACCCCAAAAAATTTGACTACATCACTCACGTAATTGATGGTGCCCTACGCATAAATGTCTATTTGTTCCATGTTGTATCAAGCAATTGTTTCTTATCCAAGATATTTAATTTGCAACCTTTTAAATCTCTGCAAAGATAAATTTGGAGTAGGAGGATTTTTCTTCTCAAACGTGTCCTCTGATTGTAAAGCATCCATTCCATTATCTATTGAACTAGATATGTCTTGTTTGTTGAACAGATAATGAAATGGATGCTTTACAATCAGAGGACACCTTTGAGAAGAAAATTTTTCTTCCTCCAACTTTATCTTTGCAGAGATTTAAAAGGTTGCAAATTAAATGGCTTGGATAAGAAACAATTGCTTGATACAGCATTAAAAAAAAATGACCAAACATTGGTGGAAATTTTGACCAATTCTTGATAGTTTTCTACCAAGAATTGATCAAAATTTCCACCAATTATAAAACTTTTTTTATCAAACATTGGTAGAAATTTTGACCAATTCTTGATAGTTTTCTACCAAGACTTGGTCAAAATTTCCACCAATTATATAAAAAAATCAACCAAACATTGGTGGAAATTTTGACCAATTCTTGATAGTTTTCTACCAAGAATTGGTCAAAATTTCCACCAATTCTAAAAAAAATTGACCAAACATTGGTGGAAATTTCAACCAACAATGAAAAATCAGAGCTAGCAAAAATTTTAAAAAATTTGATGAATGTATTGGTCAAAATTTTGATGAGAAAAATTACCATGAACTGCTTGGTCAAAATTTTGAACAAAATTCATCAAAAAATAAGTCCCAATTTACTAGTGATGAGAGGTGTAAACTTACAATTCATCCAAAAACCAGAGGAAGAAGTAGTGACACCTTGAGATGCAACAACTATTTGATCATCTATTGTATTTTGTAACTTTATTAATTTTGACGTAGTTGTTAGGTTTCTAAAAAAATAGGATTATCTTGAGCATCACTCTTATCAATAGGTATAGGATCCATTGGAGTGGTGCTCTCAAATTTACTCACTTGTAATTGATAATGATGAAGTGCTACACAAAGTTGTGAAAAAGAAGTGAACTAAGTAAGAAGAATATTATATCTAATGTATTTTTGTAAAATTCACAATAAGCATATGCTAAATATCAAGACTAGGCATGGCATAAGAGATCTGAGCATGAAAATTCTTAAATCTATTGATAAAATTAGTCACTTTCTCCTTAGGAACTTATTTACAATGTATCAAATTAGTCAAAGAAACAGAAGGACCAATATTATTCTAGGAGTATTTTATAAAGGCATTAGGAAGTTTATGAAAAGAGTCAATAGAATAAGGCAAAAAATAATAATACCATTAAAAATAATTTTCATGGAGAGTGCAAGAAAAACAACTTAGCTAAAATCCCATGGTCATGACCATAGTCACTACATAGAACTTGGAAAGTCTTAAGATGTGTCACGAGATCACATTTACCATTATAAGTGTCAAGGTGAGGCATAAAAACTTGTTGAGGAGCAATGGTATGATAATATCAAAAGAAAAAGGACTACCTATGTTAGATGTGTGAATGTTAAACTTAGATTGATTGAAATAAGAAAATTGTTGTAGAGAAGACACAGTCTGGGAAAGACTAAGGATAGTGGAATCATTAGAAGAAACAAGTGGCAAAGGAACATTTGATACACTATGAAGGGTATAAAAATTAGTTGGAATAGAAGGAACTATAGGTGAAACATTGGGAACCATAGTAGGATAAGTGAAAGGAACACTATTATATGAAGGTTGTCAAGTCAACAAAGAAGTAGGAAAAACACTCACATGTAAAGAAGGAATAGTAAGACTACTAAGAGGATTAGACACCTAAATAGAAGTAGGCTTAATAGGAGAAACATAAGTAGAAATGCTAGAAATAGGTATTGAAATAGGAAAAGTAGGCTTAGAAGTAGAAATAGGTGGAGCAATCTCTACTTAAAAAGTAGCTTGATTCAAAGGCTTAACATGAGTATAGACAATATGAGTAAGACCACACAAAATATTAACACCATGTTCATAATTATAGATCACTTTCTTAAGAAAATAAAAAGAAGAAATAGTTTTAAGTATTGTGATTTTCTTGTAAAAGCCAATCATGCATTTTATCAATCTCAATAGAAAAAGCTTGTCAATTTGTTCAAGAGGAACCCTTAAATTCTCATCCTCATCACAAGATGAGTGGAAAGAATAAAGACCCATAGAAGGATTAGGATCATGAGAAACAAAGGGATCACTGTGGTTTTGAAGAAGAGGAGGGGAGAAATCCATATCAAAGAGAGTCACGAGTCTATGACTTCTCCTAAAGGGAATGTTCTAAGTAGGACTAAAAGTAGCAAAGCTCATATACCACACAAGGAAATATCACACAAAGAGATCTAACCTCATGATATGAATTCAAATCCAATGTAATATAAAGAAAGATATAAAGAATATAAAGATATATCACAAGATAACAGATTGCCAATACCTAACTTTTGAAATAAGAAATCCAACACCAAATCAAAAGTGGAAATGTTGTACATTGGGTTCAACAATAAATGTAGTATTGGAAATGTGAATCAAGGATAAAATTTTAAGTTCATTAAATAACCAACACATATATATATACATATAGAATGAGGGAAATCAAGGAAAGAGAGACCTTTCAATCCTAATTCTAAAGAACTAGGTCTAGAAAGATGTGTGCTAACCAAATAAGAAAGAAGCACTAATGTAAACTAGGTTTAGGAACAATAGGAGAAAGATATTCAAGTCCTTAAAACTATAGATGAATAAAAGAGGAAATATCTAGATATAAGTAAATGTTTTGAAAGTACTAATAAGGGTAAATAATACACCTTTAAAGTATATTTTATGCATGTTATTCTAATCAAAATGAGTGGAAATCATCAGACCTAGGCCTGAAACTACACAATAGAGAAAACCTAGAAATCTTTTGATGATCTATCAAAGGAAAAATAGATCTTCAGGAGAAAAATAATCGATTATTAGGGGTGAAATACCCCCCTAATTGACTATATGTGAATTTGATTTCATTTTTCCAAAGAAATCCAAAATGGGTACTTAGATCTATAACCTATTGGTCAATTTGATATCCACAATCTGCAATAATAAGGGATTTTTGTTGTTGATGGAGGATTTTCCTTGGTCAAACCCTAGTTTAGGAATTACCCTTGAATTTAAGTAATTGAAATAGTATGAATATAAAGTAAATGCATGAATTCACCTTACAATAGTCAGGTCTCTTCAATCAAATCCAATGTGCTTACTTCACCAATTGATTTGGATCAAGAAGATGAAGATGAATAGATGTAGAAGATGTAGCAAAGGATCTTGAATTAATTAAAGAATATATTGAAGATAAAATCCTTCAATTTCTTGAATCCTTGATCTTCAATGGAGGAATGTTTGAAGGCTTGAAGACTTGAAAACTTGAATCCTTGAGAGCTTGAAATTTTGGATACTTGATAATAGAATTCTCAAAATTAGAAATGAAGTAAATGGAAGGATTTACATAGAGCTAATAATTGACTAACTCCCATAGGTTGAGAGACATAGGAATTAACACCTGAACATTCTTAGATATGGGACATGAAGAGGGGACCAAAAATAAGGTGCAATCAAGGGTGCACTATGCCCTTAACAATCAGGTCCTAGAACCTTTAAGATCCTTTCAAGATCCTAAAATAGTTCCCAGATCTCTAGATTCAGGTGCACAGTCTAAGATATAGCCATTACAATGCAAGTAGTATATCTTAAGTGGATAAATGAAGGAAGGAATCAAAACCTAGGAGGAATTGATCCTACCTCGAGCTTAACACTATGAAAATAAGGACTTTAAATAGGATCTATTAGGTTTTACCCCACTTATACCTAAGAGGAAGGACATAAAAGGGAAGAAGGGATGAAAGACACAAGGATATTGATGATCTCGCATTAAATAGGTGCTAAAAATTTTTTAAATTGGAGTACATTCAGTTTAAGATGATACAATTGGTTATAAAATAAAGGTTTTAATTAACACAAGAGAGGTTCAACATGTATAATTTTTGGTGTATTCCACATGAGGTATACTTGGTTCTACTCATGGATTATGTATTCTAGTACACTTTCATGTTTTTGGTAATTAGTATCGCATGGATTTTTTTTGTCAGTTCCTATTGACTTCTATGCTTATATTATAGAGTTCTTCCAAATGTTCCTTTTATATGTAAATTGGTATAGTTGATCAAATGGTTTTAATATATTAGTTATATTGTGTTCTAAACTATCAAGTTTTAATTTATATTAGTTGTATTGTCTTAAGTGTGTCCTAGTTTTAGGATCAATAGTAATACATTTAATTCAATAGAAATATCCCTCTTATTTGGGGCCATTACACATTTGATGTGGTAAACATATGTATGCTTAGATATTGATATAAATAAAGAAGAAATTTTATATCCGATACATGGTATGTTTGAAAAGTAATGACAAGTGAATATATTGATGCAAGATAGATGCAAAAGTATATATAGTGTGAATCGATGAGGGAGCCTTTGATAATAATGTATGTGAGTAGAGGTTTCTATGGAAAATACATATGATATCAAGAAGATAATTGTATAAAAAATTGTAATGGATCAAACAGTAGTATAAAGAGAGAATGTAATCATTTAGTTATAATATTGGATGTGGTAACCAAATTAATGGTTGAACTATTTAATGCATATTCAAATGCAATCTTATCATTTCATGTTTTCTTATTAAATGTATTTACTAAGATATATTAATTGTTTAAGGGTAGTTAGCCTGACTAATAATAAGCCAACTAGTAGTGAGAAAATTAGCAGTAAGCCTCTTGTAAAAATCTCCTAAATCATATTCATCTCATGAGAATTAGTTTCTTGTTTTTTCCTAGTTTGGGTTACCACATAAAATTTTGCATACTTTTTGTTGGTGTTTCTATGCTTCTATGCCAACATCTATTATAATTGTTTAATGTGGTTATTGATTCTATCGATAACCACATTAAGCAATTATAATATATGTGGGCATAAATATGTGTATGTGTATACATACATATATAGCTTTATAATCTATATGATTTCTGCGCTTACCAATCTATCAACAATTTTAGGAAGTGTTTTGGAATCCCCTCCCCCCACCCCCACCAATCCTCATAATTATTTGTATTTTTCAATAATTAGTATCAAATCTTGGTCCCTTGTAAATAGAGATTAACCACTTTTGGGAGATATTGGATGTTTAAATAGATGGGATGAAGATACTAGTATGATTATGATGTAAGGTAGGATGGAGAAATGAACTAAATGAAATTCACCAACCACCCTACTAGAGTATGCATATAGAAGCCAACACAAATATGGAAGAAACTAAAAGAAACATATTGTTCCCAAATGTAGATCTGATGAAACAATCCCCTTACAACATGCTAGGCATAAGGCCTACCTGGTTGTAGCCAAAAAAAAATCAAATACAATATATGAGCTTAGAATCTCATGCTTACTAAGACAAATTTATGATATCTTCTTTATATTGTCCTCAATAATATCTACTCTAATACTACATCTCAAATTATATAGTCATAAAGACCACAAGTTGGTTTATCAGGTAGTTTATTACAAAACATAGGTCCTACCCCAAAGGAAAATTTAGAGGCCAAAAATTTAAGCCAAATAACATCCACAAGAACAAAGATATGTACATATGTGTTCCAAGAAGAGATCCCAAAATAAATAATTGCATGTTACTCGATATGTCAAGAAATAAGCATGCCTTGAGAAAAGAGAAGGATAACTCCTACAATGAATGGAATTAATTTATTTGAACATAGGGTAAGGATCCATGATAGGTCCTCATTAAGAATCTATCTACATGGAATGAAACAACATAAACAACAAGGGTCATTCCACATACAACAAACATGAACAAATAACAAGAAATATTTTTGGTTGATCCATGATTGTCAAATTAACCAAGATGCTCATGCATCAGGTACCTAGGATAAATAAGGACCACTTTCCACATTAAGAATCCCTAATAGTCTAAGTATCATAAAGATCCAGCTCACCTTGAGAAATCCAAGAACTGTCTTCAATTGGTTTATTCTTCCACTGAACTAAGATTCTTAGTAGTATTTTCCTCTAGTGCTCTTATTGACTCTAGTATCCAAAACTTTATCAATTCCCTTTTTCTTCTTCTTAGGATAATTGGATTTATCAATTTTCTCTTCATCATATTCAAAATAATCAAAGATTATTGAAATGTTGAAAATAGATGACATATCCATATCTTCAGGCACTTTAACTTCAAAAGGATTTCCACTGTCATGTTTCTTCAAGATCTTACAAGGCCCAAATTTCTTCATCTTTAGCTTACTATATGTCCTAACTAGAAATCTATTTTTGTTTAATTTTACCATTACTGCATCCCCAACTTCAAATTTTTTATGTCTTCTCTTCGTATACAATTTCCTTATCCTTGATTACTATCATTCAGATTACTCTCCACTTCTTCATAAAGTTCACAAAATCCTCTGATTTAGCACTATTCCTTATTTTAGTATATGAATTCCTCAAATTCATAGTTCCTCTAGGACCCATGCCATTCACTATCTCAAAAGATGTCTTCTTAGTACTTATGTTTAGTAAATTATTATATTCAAACTTGAATTGTGCCCAAACCAAGTCTTATCTAGAAGTTTTATCTCCAATTAAGCATATCAACAAGTTACCCAAACTGATGGGGACACAACCCAAGAACAGAATGGACACAACAGAAAAGGGAAATTATATTAACTAAGAAAATAAGCTAGTACAAATGGTACAGAGAAAATAAACTTCAGAACATGCCCTAAGGGCTTATAATAGCATAAATCTGGAGAATATTTCTCCTTTTAGCACCTCCTCTCAAACTCCACTCCGAACTACCTTTTACAATGCCAGAAATCTCCTTAAATAGACCCTGGAGGGTTAAGGACTAGGAGTACATTCTAGAAAGTGCTAGTAGGCATCCACCAACAAAATAGAAGGTTCCAAAAGCTGTGTTAGAAGTCGGTGCAAATCTAGAAGAATCCAGAAACGATAATCGAACTTCTGGGAGGCATAACTTTTGAACTGTAGCTCTGATTGACGAATCGTTTACATTTTTGGAAAGCTCTCGAAGCGCTCTATAGCCCTGTGGATAAGCTTCACTCGTCCCCCATTTTTTGACCCTTTTTGAGGTCATTTAATGCCCCAAACCTGACTTTGAAGCATTCTTAGGAGGTCTCCAAAACTCAAAAAATTGCAATAACTTTCAAACCGTGGGGCCTATTGACCTGATTCTTTTTTTGGAATGCTCTAAATCATGATTACATTCATCTGGCCAATTCACACCTTCTAGTTTACCGAAATGATGGCCCAAATACATGCTCCTATTTTTTGAGATTTTCAAACGCACTGATAGTTGAACTATGAGAGTTGGAACCTTTATTTGATCCAAATGGGTATCCAAAAATGTAAAGACATGAAACAGAAACTAAGTCTAAGTACATTTTTTTGGGTGACACAGGATTGCCCTTATACCTCTGGATGCTCCTGCATCAGACACCTAGGGTAGATTGAAAAGGGACCCTATCACTTTAAGGATGGTAGAGGAAATCCCAAATGGGAAACCTTAGCTGCTGAAATCCAAGTTGAGTCTTTGATTGGTCATCCTTTCCATTTGACCAAATACTCTTCATACTGCCTGTTTCTGGTACTCCTACCCAAACGATGATCTAGAATGTCTTCTATCTCCTCCTTCTTAGAAGCAGGAATTGGACATGGCTCTAACACCAGCTCCTCATCTGCACCATCATCATGATACTCTGTTAAATCTGCAATGTTGAAAATGGGAGAAATTTGAATACCGTCTGGCAGCTCCACTTCATATGCATTTCCTGAGTCATGTTTCTTCAAAATTTTGCAGGGGCCAAATTTCTTCATTTTCAGCTTGTTGTAAGTACCGGCTAGAAATCTTTCTTTTTCGTAAGTGTACCATGACTAAATCTCCTACTTGGAATTCCGTATGTCTTCTCCTTTGATCAGCCCTAGCTTTATACTCTTGATTCATCTTGATAATGTGTGCTTGAACCTGCTCATGTAGACGCTTGATGTGTTCAGCAAATTCCTCAGCTTCAGCACTTGTCCTCTCCCCTTGTTCTATCTTCCTCAATTCTGGTGCAGTCCTTGGGCTATTCCCATATACAATTTGGAATGGTGATTTTCTAGTACTCCTATTTACAGAGTTATTATAAGAAAACTCTGCCTGTGGTAGAATCAAATCCCATCCCTCTGGCTTATCCCCAACTAAACATCTTAGCAAATTGCCCAAACTTCTATTTACCACTTCTGTTTGACCATCAGTCTGTGGGTGATGCGTGGAACTAAATTTTAGGTTTGTTCTCAACTTCTTCCACAATGTCCTCCAGAAATACCCCACAAATTTAGTATCTCTGTCAGAAACTATACTCCTTGGAAGACCATGTAGTCTTACCACCTCTTTGAAAAACAAGTCTGCAATATGGATAGCATCATGAGTTTTGTGGCATGGAATGAAATGTGCCATTTTGGAGAACCTATCAACCACCACGAATACTAAGTCATTACCCCTTTGTGTCCTTGGTAATCCAAGAACAAAATCCATACTTATGTCCTCCCATGGCCTTGATGGAACAGGCAATGGCTGATATAGGCAAGTATTTTGACTAAACCCCTTGGCAACTTGACAAACCTGGCAACTCTGTACAAACTTCTTCACATCCTGTGTAATTTGAGGCCAAAAATAATGTTCTCTAAGAATGGCAATGGTCTTATCCCGACCAAAATATCCTGCCATCCCTCCACTGTGTTTCTCCTTAATCAAATTTTCCCTCATGGAGCTCCTTGGAATGCACAATTGACTACCTTTGAACAACATGCCATCCTCAATCAAATAGTCTAACCACTTGGTTCTATCTACAGCAACAGGTTCTTTACAAGCTTTCCATGCTTCAGCAAAATCAGGATCCTTGGGGAACAAATTCTTGAGTTCATCAAACCCAACTACCTCAACCTGCATTTTTGTAAGCAACAACTGTCTCCTACTTAGTGCATCTGCAACCCTGTTAGATTTTCCACTTCTATGCTTCAACACAAATGTATAACTCTGCAAGAATTCTACCCACTTCATATGCCTCTGATTCAATTTACTTTGGCTATTTAGGTACTGTAATGCCTGATGATCAGTATACAAAACAAATTCCTTTGGCAATAAATAATGCCTCCATTTCTTTAAGGCCTGAACTATTGCATAGAACTCTTGATCATAAACAGAATACTTCTTCTTTGCATCATTCAATTTTTCACTAAAATATGCAATAGGCTTACCTTCTTGGCTTAATACAGCCCTAATAGCACTGCCACTAGCATCACAATCCACCTGGAACACTTTTCTAAAATCTGGAAGTGCCAACATAGGTTGTTCTATCACCTTCTTCTTCAGCAATTCAAAACTTCTCGTAGTTGTTGCAGTCCATTTGAACTCTTTTCTATCCCCTCTTATTGTATCAGTTAGGGGTGCACATATGCCACTGAAATTCTTAATAAACTTCCTGTAAAAACTAACCAGACCATGAAATGATCTTACCTCAGTAGCAGACCTTGGAGTAGGCCATTCCAAGATGGCTTTTACCTTCTCTGGATCCATTTTGAGACCTTCAAAAAATCCCAAATAGACTAACTCCCTTTTTGCAAAGACACACTTCTTTAGATTAATTAACAGTTTCTCTTCCCTTAGCCTTTCAAGGACACTACGAATATGCAGTAAATGTTCTTCCAAAGTCTTGCTGAAAATTAAAATATCATCCAAATAGACAATAAAAAATTTTCCCAAGAACTTCTTAAGTACCTCATTCATGAGCCGCATGAAGGTGCTTGGGGCGTTCGTCAATCCAAAGGGCATGACTAACCACTCATAAAGACCCTCCTTGGTCTTGAAGGTTGTTTTCCACTCATCTCCTTCTTGAATCCATATCTGATGATAGCCACTCTTCATATCTATCTTTGTGAAGTACTGAGCTCCACTCAAGCAGTCCATAAGATCATCCATCCGTGGTAAAGGAAATCGGTACTTGATGGTTATCCTATTTATAGCTTGAGAATCTGTACACATCCTCCACTCTCCATCCTTCTTTGGTGCAAGTACTACAGGTACTGCACATGGACTCAAGCTCTCTTGAATCAAGCCCTTCCTCAACAACTCCTAAACGTGTCTATTTATCTCCTCTGTTTTAGTAGGAGTCATCCTGTGAGCAGCCTTGTTAGGCAAACTAGCTCCTGGAATCAGATCTATCTGATGACTGATTTGCCTTACTAGTGGCAATCCATCTGGAACATTATTAGAGATAATATCTCCAAATTCCCCTAGTAAATCTGAAACTTCAAATGGTATTTCACTACTACCTTCTTTATCTTTCCTAGGAATCAAAGCATACCACATATGCTGATGTTTCATGCCATCTAAAAACTTCCTTCCATCAACAAGACAAATCCTAGCACTGCTACATACCTTTTCACCTTCCTTTTTCATGGGCTTCAATTTGTGGCAAACTCCATCCTTTGTCAGAGAGTATGTGTTTGCATGTCCATCATGTATTGCATGTCTATCAAACTGTCATGGTCTACCCAACAATAGATGGCAAACATCCATCAAAATAATATCACAGAGAACTTCATCATGGTAACTCCCAATTTTGAATTTTACTAAAAATTGTTCACTTACCAGGACCTTATGATCATCTTTTACCCAAGAAATCCGATAGGGTTGGGGATGTTTCTCCCTCTTGAGCTTTAGCTTAGAGACCATCTCTTCTGATACTAGGTTATCAGTGCTACCACCATCAATGATCACGTCACAAAATTTATCCTCACACTTGCATCTGGTACAAAACAAACTCCTTCGTTGTCCTGGTTCATTCTCACCACTTAGTAGGACTCTTTCATTTACCAAGGTCTCTCCTCTTTTTGCATCCTTTGAATGTGATGATTGTGCATCCTCATCCACATGAGCAACCCTAGCTTGGCCCTCAGCTCTCCTATCTATCCTTCCTTGTCATTGAGGGCATTCAAAGGCACGATGACCTTCTTCATTGCAATGGAAATAGGTATCACGGAAGCCTCCTCTTCCTTGTCCACGTCCTCTACCTCTTCCTCTTTGATTTCCAAAGTCTTGATCATGGGAGCGGTTGAAACCCTCATTCCTCTGGTTTTTGCTAGTACCCACATCTTCATTTTTCTTTTGGGTTTCATTGCGGCCTCCAGATGATCTACCGCTTCCCCTTCCTCCTTGACCGCGCCCTCTTTGTCTTCCTTCAAACCTTTTATTCAGCTTCTCTTCAACTCATCGAGAAAACTGGTATGCCTCTTCAACGCTGGTCATTCTTACCAGACTTAATTCCTCCTGGATGCTAGGTCGCAACCCACTGATATAACAAGCAACCTTCTCCTTATTTGCTTCTGCATGCCCCGCTCTAATCAAGAGTCGGTAAAACTCCTCTGTATATTCTTGGACTGATCTTCCTTCTTGCTTTAACCCATGCATCTTCTTAAACATATCAAGCTCGTAGTCCACAGGAATGAACTGCTTCTTCAATTTGTCCACCATGCGATCCCATCTTGTGATCTTCTTCTTTCCTCTCCTAAGTCTTTCCAGTTGAACCTCTTGCCACTAGATTTTGTCATGGCCTTTCAGTTTGGCCTTTGCAAACTTAACCCTATCTGGGTCCCTTATATCCTCATACTCAAAGTATTCTTCTAATTCATTGATCCAATCAATCAACTCATCTGGTTTCAGATTTCCTGAAAATATACCCACTTCAATTGTAGGTCTTTTCCCAAACTTAGTAATGGCCCTAAAAAGCCTTTCCTCTATAGGATTCAGAACTTCCCTGTCAACTTCTTCTTTTGGTCCCATTACTTCCTCTTCATTGTCATCCTCACTATTGTCACCTGCGGCAACATTTGCTCCTCTACGAAGCTCCTCTTGCAATGCTTGTACCTACCTCTGGAGGGCTCTAACCTCCTCAGGATCAATAGCTCTAGCCCTTCTACCACACTCTCTTCGTGGAGGCATCTTCTAACTCGAACCCACAACCACACAGTCTTGGTGCAAACTGCCTCATAGTTGGCGCTCTATCTACACACTCAGGAAAACTCACTCTGATACCACTTGATGGGGACACAACCCAAGAATAGAATGGACACAACAGAAAAGGGAAATTATATTAACTAAGAAAATAAGCTAGTACAAATAGTACAGAGAAAATAAACTTCAGAACACTCCCTAAGGGCTTACAATAGCATAAATCTGGAGAATATTTCTCCTTTTAGCACCTCCTCTCAAACTCCACTCCGAACTGCCTTTTAGAATGCCAAAAATCTCCTTAAATAGACCCCGGAGGGTTAAGGACTAGGAGTACATTCTAGAAAGTGCTAGTAGGCATCCACTGACAAAATAGAAGGTTCCAAAAGCTATGTTAGAAATCAGTGCAAATCTAGAAGAATCCAGAAACGGTAACCGAACTTCCGGGAGGCATAACTTTTGAACCGTAGCTCCGATTGATGAACCGTTTACATTTTTGGAAAGATCTCGAAGCACTCTATAGCCCTATGGATAAGCTTTGCTCGTCCCCCATTTTTCAACCCTTTTTGAGGTCATTTAATGCCCCAAACCTGACTTTGAAGCATTCTTAGGAGGTCTCCAAAACCCAAAAACTGCAATAACTTTCAAACCGTGGGGCCTATTGACCTGATTCTTTTTCTAGAATGCTCTAAATCATGATTACATTCATCTAGCCAATTCACACCTTCTAGTTTACCGAAATGATGGCCCAAATACATGCTCCTATTTTTTTGGGATTTTCAAATGCACTGATAGTTGAACTATGAGAGTTGGAACCTTTATTTGAGCCAAATGGGTATCCAAAAATGTAAAGACATGAAACAGAAACTAAGTCTAAGTACATTTTTTTGGGTGACACAGGATTGCCCTTATATCTCTGGATGCTCCTGGATCACAAACTTTTGTTCACAACTTTAGTTTATCCATCTATATATGGATGAAGCTTAGAACTAAACTTAAGCTCAATATTCAACTTATTCCAAAGTTTCCTCCAAAAATAACAAGTAAACTTAGTATCCATGTAATCTCCCATTTTCCCTAAAAATTGTATCTTCTATGTGTATTGCATCTGATGTCTTCTTACAAGGTATGAAATGTGCCATCTTATAAACAATTAAACTACCACAAACATAGAATAATTATTTCTATGAGTTCTAGGTAATCTAAGAATAAATCCCATGTTGATATATTTCCAAGGTTTACTAGGAACATGTAAAGGTGTATACAAGCCCACATTCTGAGTTCCCTTAGCTACTTGAAATATTATGCAACTCCTCACCATTTTTTGAGCATCCTTATATAATTGTGTCCAAAAGTAGCTTTCTAAAATTTACTTCATTATATTATTAATTCCAAAATGTTGTACAAGTCCACCATTATATTTCCCCTTAATGATATTATCTCTCATAGATCCTCTTGGTATACATAACATAATTCCCTTAAACAACATATCTTCTTGAATGAAATAATCAACCCACTTATCTTCCTCATCTGTCATGTCACTCCTACAAGCCTTCCAAGGTTTTGCAAAATCAGGGTCAATTTCATACAAGTTCTTAAAATCTTCAAACCCAAGTACTTTGACCTTCATCTCTGTCAACAAGTTTTTTCTTCTACTCAATGCATCTACTACCTTGTTTGACTGTCCACTTCTAGGCTTCAATACAAAAGAATTTTTTTGCATATACTCAACCCACTTCATATGTCTTTTATTCAACTTACTTTGACTTCCCAAGTACTATAAAATTTTATGACTAGTGTACAATACAAACTCTCTAGGCATCACGTAATGTTTGCATTTCTTCAAAGCTTGAATAATTGCATAGAACTCTTGATCATAGACTGAATATTTCCTTTTAGCATCATTCTATTTTTCACTACAAAAAGCTATAGGGTTACCTTCTTAACTCAAAATAGCTACAATTACATTCCCACTAGTCTCACAGTCAACTTGAGAAACCTTAGTAAAATTAGGTGAAGCAACCATTGGTAATTTTGTTACCTTTTGGTTCAATGAGTCAAAACTTTTGTTTGCTCCATGTGTTCATCTAAATTTATTTTTATCACCTCTCATTGTCTTAGTCATAACATTACATATTGAGCTAAGCTTTCTGATAAACTTTCTATAGAAACTTGTCAAGCCATGAAATTATCTATTTTCTCCAATATTCTTAGGTGCAGGCCACTCAAATATAGCTTTTACTTTTTTAGGATCCATCAACAAAAATTAAAAGACCAAGGTACATAATTTCCCTTCCTAGAAGAACATTTCTTTAGGTTTATAAGTAACCTTTCCTAGCTCTTTTAGCCTTTGCAACACTTATTTGATATGCATTATATGTTCCTCTTTATTCTTACTGTATAGATTAGTATGTCATAAAGATATACAATAAAAAAATTACTCAAGAATTTCTTTAAAACCTTATTCATCAATCTCATTAAAGTAAAAGGTGCATTAGTTAAACCAAAAGGCATAATCAACCACTTACACGAACCTTCATTGGTATTAAAAGTAGTTTTCTACTCATCCTTATTTCTAATTCTAATATGATGATAGACACTTTTCTAATGAATTTTGGTAAAATACTCTAATCCACTCAAATTATCCATAATATCATCCATCATATGCAAAGGAAATTTATACTTCATTGTTGTTCTATTTATAGCTCTAGAATTAATGCACATTCTCCAGTCTCCATTCTTTTTAGGTGCCAATATAGCAAATATCTAGCTCTACTCTACTCAAACTATATCTGATCAAACCTTTCTCAAGCAATTCTTGCATTTGTTTATTCAGTTCTTCATTCTTTGTAGATGTTAATCTATATGGTGCTTTATTCGATGAACTAGCTCTAAGTATTAGATCCATACAATGACTAATACTTCTTACAGGGGGTAATCCATCAAGTACATTGTCTAAAATAATATCATTAAATTCAATAAAAAAAGTCTAATTTCATGTGCATGCTCAAGTTCATCTCAATTTTTAGTCTTCCTCATAATCAAAACAAAACAAACATTATGTTTCTTCATGTCTTTCTCAAACTGATTTCGTTCAACCAAGAAGATTCTAATTATAGTGCAATGATTTTCCCCAAGTGTCTCTAACAAAAGTAACAATATATATTTCTTTCCATTTTCCCAAATTATATACTTATTTAAATCTACTATCATGTAAATCTTGTCTAACATACTACCAAGGTCTTCCCAAAAGAATATGACAACAATTCATAGCATTCATATCATACAAAACTTCAACAAAGTAATTTCTAATCTTGAATTTCACAAGGCATTGTTCACTTACCAATAACTTGTGTTCATATTTGTTCCAAGAAATGTGATAAGGGTTGGGATATTTCAATCTTTGTAACTATAACTTAGACACCAACTCCTCATATGAAAAATTATCATAACTACCACTATCAATAATCACTTTGCAAAATTTTCCTTCAATCTTATATCTGGTCTTGAAAAGACTTTTTCTCAAAGAAAGTTCTTCATTCATTTTATCATTTCATAAGGTTCTTCTAATCATTGTTGAATCAAATCATTTTTGCTACTACTTGATGTCTTCTTCCCAAAGAAGGTACATTCAAAGGCTTTATGTCCTTACTCTCCACACTTAAAACAAGTTCCCTTAAACCAAGATGTATTTTCCCTTTTACCAATATTATTATCCCTAGAGTAACCAAAATAATTACCTCTAGTGTAGTTATCTCTTCCTCTGCTAGCAATATCTTCTTCCCATTCTGATTTGTCTTTATCATGTGATACATCATCAAATTTTCTACTTTCTCTATAAGTTCTACCTCTACTTTGTTGAAATCTTTCACCTCTTGTCCTTTGTCTATGTTCTTGTTTCTTTGCCAATATTTCTTCAAATCTCAAGGAATAAAAGTATGCTTATCAAATATTTTCCAATTTCACAAAAATAATTTCATCTTAAATTAAAGTTCTTAGTCCATTTAGGTATCTAGCAACCTTTTCAACCTCATCATCAACATGTCTAGATCTAATTGTCCAACTTATAGAATTCCTTGTTTTAATGATTCATAATCATGTCTATTTGTTTCTAATTTTTCTTTATTCTCAAAAGGTTAACTTCATAATTAGTGGGAAGGAATTTCTTTTTCAACTTACCAACCATTTTCATCTAGGTCTTGATATTTTATTTTTCTCTTCTTTACTTATCAGTTTGCAAGTGTTCCCACCAAAGAGAAGCATGTCTCTTCAACTTTGTAGCTACTATCCTCACTTTCCTATCCTTGGAGATACTTTCATAATCAAAATAATTTTTAATCTCAGAGATCCATTCCAACAAAGAATTAGTATCAATATTTCTAGAGTAACTTAAAAGTTCAAAAGGTCTTAAATTCACTCTAAACAAAGCTCTAAAAATCCTTTGCTCATATTGTTCCTCTTCAGGTTTAGGATTAGGTGTAATTTCTTCCTCTTCATCACTCACATTGTCAAGATGTACTCTTCTTTGTATTTTCTCAATGGCTTCAAGTCTAGCTACAATTTGTCTAAACATGTGTGTAATAGCATTATCTACATTTCTACTATCTTGAACAATTTTGACAATATTCCTACAATGATTGTAACACTTTGCAAGTTATATATGTCACAAATAAGATTTACCACCCTACAACTAATCTAATCAAGGTTCTCCATGATCCCAAAACTTTTCAATTTAAAAAACCTTAGCTCTGATACCACCTGACACAAGGTAGGATAGACAAATGATCCCAAGGTCATTCAGCAACCACACTACTAGATTATGCATATGAAAGCCAACACAAATATTAAAGAAACCAAAAAAAATGATTCATATGCAGATACAATGAGACAATCCTCTTACAACATGTCATACATGAGGCCCTCTTGGTTGCATCCATAAACAACTAAAATATAATTTTCAAGCTTAGAAGCTCAAGATTACATATCCAAACTTATGACATCTTCGTTCTACTATCCTCAATAATGCCTACTCTAATCCTATACCTCAAATTATATAGCCAAAAAGACCACAAGTGGGCATGTTAGAAAATTTATTACAAAATATAGGTCCTAACCCAAAGGAGAATTCAATCAACAAAGATTGAAGAAAAATAACATTTGCAGGAATAAAGATATGTCCATATGTGATCCAAGAATAGATTCCCAAGGCCACATAAATCCTTGGCATCACAAAACCTCATCGAAGGAAATAACTACACATTACTCTATATTCCCATTGATAAGGTGTCATCTTCATCACAAGTTTTCCATGATAGTCCAATATTTCCAGGTGCTATCTATTGAAAATATAGGATAGGCTAGGTTACTAAGAGGGGAGGAGTGAATCAAGAACCAATAAAAATTAATCTTATTTCACTGATTATTCCTTCATATATATTATGATTAATTGCATGCATGAAAGACTAAAAGCAATAAAAAATTCATAACATATTGACACAAGATATGGTGACCCAGAAAGCTTCCGAATAGAAAGTAAAACTAGGGTGGGGATGATACCCACAAGCTTTAGTACTATAGTATAAAGTTAATCTTTTAAGGCTTACAATTGATCACTTTTGATGATCTTCCCCTATTAGGAGCAATAAGGACTGCTAGGTCCACCTTGTGAAAGGATTTACAAAATATGCAATGAAGTGTGCACTCAGTAAAGAGATTTGCAAAAGACTGTTAAGTCTACCTTGTTAATGGATTTAACTGATACACCTGTTAGGATGAACTAGTGGCTACTCTCTAATCTATAACTCTAATTTTTTGGTTGGGATTCCTTTGAAATGTAACGATCACCTTGTTGTGATAGATAAATCTTTCCTGCTCCTTATACTACTTGTAGCCTTTTTACTTTGCACTTATTATCTCTTTATTCACATCATTACTTACTACATGGTTATTTGGATATGATACAATATATTACATATATACCAATCCAAAATATAATTTATCAAAGTTGGCTATAACATAGATTTCCAATAAGAATCACAAAGTCGGTCCAATTGTTGGTACTCAAGCTCTGAAGACAAACTTGGTGAGGTTCTAATACTTGACAACCAGTATCAACACTTGGCATCATCATGCTCTTGGTAGACATAGAAGCTCAGTTCATACTGATCACTTCAAAGTAGTCTAAACTTAGTCAACACTGGTGACTCAGTGAACACTATGGAACTTGACATATAAATTGAATCACTTGACTAACACTTAATGGCTCAGTCAACACTAACACTGAAAGTTTAGTATAAACCAAATCACTTGGTTGACCCTCATTGGCTTGGTCAACACTGGATACACATCATTGACATTGTGAGCTCAGTAGACACTAGAGACCATGGCTAACACTATACAACTCAGTTAGTACTGTGAAGCTTGGTAGAACTGTTGCAGGGGCACCTTGAAACATGGGGCTCTCACCTTTTCAATTTTTTTGTGTTTTTCTCCAAGAGAGCTTTTTTAAGTAGTAATAAGGGTCATTGGACCTAAGTGTGATAGCTAGGGTGTAGGAAGTCAAAATTTCCTAGGTAGAGTCATAAATAGCTTTAAAAGCAAGGTATACCTTACCATAGGCTAATGAGTAACCTCAGGGATGAGTCATTAGCTTAGGGGAGGGTCCCTAGCATGTAATTTCTAAGGGATAGCCTAAATAAAAAATTATAAATGCTAAAAAAAAAGAAAGCAAGAAAAATTGCAAAAGTTGCTCTTTTGCACTTTTGCAATTTTTGCAAAAATGTTGATTTTGCAAGAAATTGTGACTTTCCTTTTAAAAACACTAAAGAGGCCAATGTAAACCCTAGGGATGGGGGGAAAATACCTATAAGGAGATATAAAATACTTCCCAAACCCTAAAATTCCATAAATGATTGTTATTTTGTACAGACAAGTGTTGTAGCATAACATTTTGAAGACAAAATTACTAATTTTCTAAGTTTTAAGACATTTTTGGAATTTTTTTTGGTTTTTTTACCTAATGGAATCATAGATAGGGTTAATTATTATGTTTTTTATTCAGGAAGTTTTCTTTGAAAATTGTTTGTTTTATAGTTATAAAAATATTTTCATTTTGGACAGTTTGTTGTCCTATTTTCAACAACTTGTAGAAATGATGGTGTAATTCACTATACCAATCTTCTTATGGGTTGGCCTTAAAACCAAAGTGATAATTCAACAAAAGAATTTGATTAGATCCAATATGCTGCTGTAAAAAACTAGAGATAAAAAATAAAAGCAAATGGAGCTAGAAATTTGATTCAAGCCCCACAGTGGGCGCCAAAAATGTACACTCAAAAGTGTCCCACTCTAAACCCTTCTATCCAAATGATTCCATGAGTTTGGAATGTTCGAATACCAGCTTAGAGCTCCCTATCCATGGAGTGTAAGAGAGTATATTTCAAGAATAAGAAGGTTCTCAAATGAGCCTTAGAGATACTCTTCTTGCTAGTAAACCATGCAATGGGAGGTTTCAAAGACAAGATGCAAGAATGAAAATGTCCCAAGGAGTTCCTCAAGGATGCAATGCAAATATGGAAACTAAGCTAAGATGAGAATGTAAAATGCAGCTATGCTAAAACATGTATGAGAGTGTTACAATCCAAATATTAAGCTATGTGAGATAGATTATTGCAAAATAGAAGCTAAACTAACATGCAACATGAGTCTAAGCTAAAATGTTATGGTATGAGAGAATGTAGACAAGAAATAGAAGTTCTCCACAAAGCTCCAAAGAAACCTGTTAGAAAACCTGCAACATAACAATACTCAAACTATGGATCTTTTGAGGGGGAAAGCTCTCTCCCTTTTAAATTCATACGGATGGTAGAGATCAAGATGAAGATGATGGATGATCAATGGTGGAATTTGAAAAGAGGAGTGGTCCATGTGTACACACAAGTCAACCAATAGAATATAAGTTGACTTTTCATATAAGACAAAAGTCACAAAGCCTTTTCTTTTAATTGCAAAATAGAAAAAGGACTTTATGTGTGCATTTTAAGTGGGTTAGAAGAATGGGGTCTTTTATTTAATTAAAAGGGGACATGTTCTTTTAATCAAATAATGAATTTAGGATAGCATAGTCAAACTATAGGTTATAATCAAATAAATTGATTATTGGCAATTTGGTCTAGGTAAATGATTAAATTAATTTAGCCAAAATGTTGAGAATGGGGCTAATAGTCTAGATGGCCATTTTTAGGTGATTACATTTGCCCCTCTTTGACTTATGTGTGATCGATCTAGGAACACATTATGTCAAAGAAAATAGAAGCCAAGTAGGAAGCAATAGAAATAGATATCTGATTTTGAAAAATGAAATGTAGAAAGAGATAGCAAATCCTAAATGTATAGTCTGAGTGGTAGTATTAAACACTAGGATAGAGATGGTGTCAGAATTCAAGAAGAATACTAACACCTAGCAAAGAAGATAGATCAAGAGAAAGTGAAAAGATCAAACAAATGCTCCTAAGAAGTAGATATCTATAGCAAGTATTGATAGAGTATTTCTGCCCCCTCAGGATCGAAATTGAAATGAGGTAAGGGGATGCAAAAACTAGCTAGACATGAGAAAATTAGAACATAGCAATGTCCAAGATGATAGATAGAGGATTAGAACCCAAGAATGACTATAAGAAATGGATTAAATGCCCCAGTTTGACTAGAGTTGACCTTTGAAGGATATAGCATAAAAATTAGGTCAAAATGAGTAGAAAGGCAATTTTAGACATGAAAAGGTTGAATTTGAGTAGATATGAAGTATGGAAATGATGAAGACATGAAGAAATGAAGATGCCCCAGTGATGATTCAAAGATTAGACCTCAAAAGGTTAGTTAACTACTCAGAAGAAAGTAGAATTTTAAAAGACAATTTTGACCATCAAGATGAACTTGGATTTTGATTTCAATCTCGAAAATGAATCTAGGACGTCAAAATTATTTAAGAAGTCAAAAATTTATATAATGTGATGATAAGATAGAAAAGAGATGAAGTGAAAGATTAAGAAGGTGAAAAGACATGAACAAGAAGAAAGTAAAGAAATATATGAAAGGAGTTAGCCAATATGTCTGTGAAAAGATGAAGAGAGAGCTCTCCCCATATGTAAGAATGCAAGACTAAGCTAGAAAATGAACCTAAAATGCAAGCTAATATGAAAAGTGGTTTACCAACAAGAAGTGCATAACATTTAAACTCTTAATTTCATCATTGAGCATTTATTAGGGACATCATGAGAGCATAAAACCATCACTAGTATAACTATAAGGATATGACTATGATCGATATCAGATAGGTATGTGGTAATCCAATCTAAGCATCAGAGATATGTAAGTCAAGATAACTATGCAATTAGATTCCCTAAGTTTAATTTAACAAGATTACACTTGTATCAAGGCATAAGCACCAAGATAACCCTCGAGTGTGGTCTTGCAAAAAAATAGTCAAGGATGATATGTTTATAAGTCAAAGTGTCACATAGGACAAGCATGAATGCTTTAAAACACTATAGACAAATAAAGTATACCCACAAGCAGAAATCAAGAAAACATGCCCCATGCCCCCAATCTTCTAGTCAATGACATCCTTGAAAGACTATTAGGGATGGAACATAAAGAAATCATCATAGACAGCACACAAAGTAGATAAAGAGTAGCATAGCTCAGTCGTTTAAGTGTTAAAGTGCGTGTGTGTAAGTCACTTGGCCATTTCTTCAAGACTTGATTCTGATAGTGAGAAATATCGCGACATCGGAGACCATAGGTAAACTATCTGAAAAGTGTTGAAAAACACTTGATGTCAAGGTGGGGGAAGTGTTGAGAAACATTGTTTTGTGACTTGTCAAAGAAACCCTAATGCACAAGAATACCTCAATAGGTGAAGCAGTTGTGCCCCCAAGACGAGGACAAGAAACAATTCCAAGCTAGGAAATATGTAGCGAAGTAGGTGATTAAGACTGATAGACATAGGTGCAAGGGTTTCAATAGTGCCTGTTTCCAGGTTTTCACCACTTGACAGATTTTTTTAGGATTTTTTTCAATTTTTTTGGTGATACATCAAAGTGCCTATTGCTAGGTTTTCACTAAGATGATCATTTTTTCAGGGCATTTTCTGATTTTTAGGATTTTTTTCAGCATCATATATGATTTTTTCTGGACTTTTTTAGAAGGTTTTTAGAGATTACTAGTTCTTGAGCAAGATCACATCTTTTTCTCCTAATGTCTAGCAAGGTATAGGACACGATGGAGAAACAAGCCAGTGGATAAGCAGAGATGGATAAGAAAGGAGTATGAAGCAAGTAAAAATGATCCTCAAGGACTGACTCCTCAAGAGTACCCAAGCTAGGGAAAGAGGTGAAATAGTCATATGAAGCATGTTTTGGATAAGAAATGGAAGTAATGAGAAAGATAGCATGTAGAATAAGTAGTGAAGCCAACAAGTGAGATAGCATGAAGCATGCAGCCCAAAAGAGTAGCCATGTCAAGAAACCTACGAGAACCATGATTTATTTTATTGTGATCAAGACCCAAGGGGTCAACTAGACAAGATAGCGATGGGATAGAGTAATAAGAATGAAGCTAGATGTGAACGATATGAGAGAATGAGAAGGATGGGGTGAGCGATAGATAAGATAGCCAATACACAAGGATAGCTCAACATTGTCAAGATCAAAGAGAGAAGAGGGGATAGATGGATGATGGAAGAATTATGCATGATGCCTGTTTACCAAATTTTTTCACCAAGGCACATTTTCCTTTTTATTTTTTTAAGCTTTTTTTCTTTTTCTTTTTTTGAATTTTTAGAAAGAGCTCAAGATTTTTGAATGTAGATAGTGCTCCTATAAGAAAGATAAGTCATGATAAGACAAGACCATAGAAAGGTATGCTCAAATATGTTGATAGGGTGATGAAAGAGAAATGGCGGTAGGAAGAGTATATGGAGGATAATAGTTCATGTATAGAAAGTAAGTGTAAGCTTTAGAGGATTTCATGAGGGTAGCTAAAATATTGGACAAGATCAACATTGACACACACCTTGAAGGGTATTGGAACAATGGAGGAATCATGGATGAAATAGCTTGAGATTTAGATGTATGACGTGGTAGAACAGATTTGGAAAAAAGTGGAGTGGAAGGCTTTGGAATATTTTTAGGAAGATTTTTGGAAGAAGATGGAATGGACCTTAGAAATATTTCAATAATGGGTTTAGGAACCCATATTTTCTTTGATTTAGCTTTTTTAATAGTGGACCTTTGTAGTTTCTTTTGTGCATTCTCCTTCTTAGAATTCACATGTCGATTAGATGGGACAGAGTGATCTTTCTTTTTCAATGGATTCTTATGTTTATTCTCACTTCCAAAGGACTTGGGATTTGTGGATGAATAGGGCTGATATGACTAGTTTAAATGGATAGATGGGTGAAAATTCATCAAGGATGAGTGTCTTTGTTGATCTTGAGGTATGATGGGAGAGCTAGGGAATGAGCTAGGAGTGAATGTAAGAGATGGAGGAACATAAGGCCCCAATATGGATGGAAGGTTTGAATGCTTTAGCTTAGATGGATAAGGACCAAGGATAGATTTAGAAGATGCAAAGGGATAGTGGGAAGGGATATCAACATCTTTAGATTGAGCAACATGGTCAAAGCCATCAATAGACTCATGAGTACCTTTGATAGGAACAACATTTTTAATAGAAGCACTTAAAGCTTGAGCACAATTTTGAAGTGGATGTGGAGAAGTAGAACATGAGGGGATGCTTTGATCTTGACAAGTAGCTTTGATAGCATATGAAGAGAACTTTTCTCATAATTTTCAGTAAGCTCAAGGGAGATAATGGAAGTGGTATCTTCATCATACTTGGGGGGTGAACAAGATATAGGATATGGAGGAGAAAAATATTGAAAGAGATGAAGGGGTGCTTGATCTTGATCTTTCTTAACATTTATAGCTTTTTCCTTTTGAGAGTCCTCTTGACATGGAGCCACTTCTAAGGACAAGGGAGAATGAAGACTGAATTGAGTAGTGCTTGGATTAGGCATAGTAGTGCATGAAGGTTGATGATGTTTAGGATTAGTAGCATGGAAAACGTTTGCAGCCAAGTGAAGGTTAGCTTGAGTTTCTTTTAGAGGTAGCCCTTGAGGATACACGTAGTCAATGTGGAAAGCATTAGGTTATTTATTTGAGGGAGGCATGTTGGAAAGCTTTGAAGTGTTGGGAGATGCATGAGTGTTGGAAGAAGTGGAGGTATCAAGGAAACCATCACTAGACATAGGTTCATTAATATGATCTTTCTCAAGAAAAGTATCCTCATCACATGAATCATTAGAGGTATCAATAATTCCATTATCAATAAGATCTTGGAGTTTATGTTTTAGCTCAATGCAATCCAAAGTACTATGTTCATTATGTTGATGATATGCACAATAGATATCCAAGAATGGGTTTCCATATGAGCTAGACTTAGGTAACATGATGATCTTATTGCCAAGAAGTTTTTGCAAAGTGTCATCATAAGAATCTTCCAAGGGAGAAAAAGTTCTATTAGAAGTATGTCTAGAGTCCTTTTTTTGTTTCTCAAGTGAATGGTATGCATCCATGTCTTCATCATTATCTTGGTCAAAGATAGGTCCATCATGAAATTTTAGCATAGGCTCAAAGGAGGTATCACTTTCTTGTTCTCTAAAGAGGTCTTTAGATATAGAAGATGAAGACATTTGATGTGTTGAAGTAGAGCATGTAGACCTAGAAGAAGAGGATGACCTCAAAGAAGGTGACTCACATGAATGGAAAGACCTTAAGGATGATTCATGTAATGATGCAATCTTTTCCTCTAACCTTTTCTCAAGTTTAGACTTCGTTTCTGTCATGCACTTAGAGAGATGAAGGTAAGAAAGATCATTTGTCTCTTCTAGTTCTTTGTATTGTGCATATAGATCTTGAAACACTTTAGTGACATGGAAGATATCATGATCATTTAGATTTGGTTGAGGTTTGGTAGCACAAGCTTTCAATTCCATAGTGGTAGATATATAATCAAGCATGAAGGAGACTAGAGGAAGCTAATAAGGTGACACAAGATAACTTGATGTCCAAACTAGAGAGGTAGATTATTCACTTGCTAATATAGTAAAGATAGAGTAAAGTGACTTGTCAAGAAAGTGTCCAAGTTACTTATGAAACTAGTGACTCAAGTCAAGAGCTAGGTAGGAAGCCAAATAGCCAAGTAGATAGAGAAAGTGGGGTGACAAGTGAACAACTTTCCCAACCCAAGAGTGTAGTCAAGAAATCAAGGTAACCATTTCAAAAAAAGGATAACTAGCAACCGGACATAGACCATGAAGACAAAAATACTAAGAGCACTAAGACCAAAGAGCCACTTTAAGCATGTTTAAGCACTAGAGAGATAACAAATCAAATCCAAATGATGAAACCTCCTTTAGTAAGAAACACAAGAAAATGTTTGCACTTGACATTTTGACTTGGTTGACAAAGTTTGACAATGGTTGATAGCATAGCAAGTTTGATGTTCAAAAGCAATTTCTTTCCAAGCAAGATAGTGGCACATGGAGTATTCTTTAAACAATCAAGAAAGGGACAAAGAAAACTTGCATGATATAAACATATGTGAGGTCTCAAAAGAAATCCCTAGAACTATCATCATGTGTATGTTCCAAAGATTTCCAAAGGTCTAGCACATTCAAGAACACATCAAGCAATATCTACCTAGAAAACATGGTTCATTACTCAACAATTTGGCCCACGCTTGATGCTCCTTTTCCTCACACCAAGTGGTTGCCCACAAGAGATATTGGCTTTGTCATGGAAATTCCATAAGCATAACCAAGGGAACACATATGGTGAGTGTAAAATCTTGGGGTGATCCGGGTAGTCCACTAGGATTGATCCTTGCACCAAGAAGTTGAGCTGCTAAAAAAGGTAGTTACTAACTTAGGGTGTTTAGATAGGGCTTCCGTTCATAGTGTTCTTCTTGCTTCCTATTACAAGGCACCTTACCTTGTGATGAGTAACCAATCTCATGACCACAAGAGTACCTTAAGCATTCTTGCCTAGTGATCTCCCTATGGTCGAAATCCCATAAGCGATCACACTAGGTGAAGAAAAACATTATTTCTATCAAGGTTTTGTGTCCTTGATAGCCTTGAGTTTATAGTGGGTTGGAAGAGTCGAGTAATCTGCTTGTCCCCACTTGGGTGATTCCTCTCCAGTTGTCCGAGAGTAGGCCCTCTAAAGGATTCTAAACTACACAAAGAGTGGATCAACTTTTAGAAGTCAAGATTTTTGATTCACCACAAGGGTGAAGAGCATACTCTCCTATTCCAATCATTTTCTCCCAAACACACTAAGAAGATTCAGTTGCCTCTTACTATTGAAACCAAATGGTAAGTGAAGATTTCTGATTCACCACAAGGGTGAAGAGCATACTCTCCTATCACCAAAAGATCTCAATTGTAAGTTTTAATATGCCTAAAAAAAAATAACTAGTATATTCCGTACATGTAAAAAGTAAATAACAAGAAAAATTGGGTTTTTATGCATTGGGCAGCCCTGCAAACAATTGTTAGTGGCCCTTGTGCAGTGTTTCAATTTTTTTCACAAGGATGGCAACCTAAAATCACAACTTGTTAGCACCAAAAGTTAGTGTGAAATAACATTAAAATTTACAATAAAAAGTGGTTAGTTGCCTCAAAAATTGAATTTATCTTCTAATCAAGTGTATGCAAAGTGCAAACTAATCACAAATGCTTTCATTTTTACTCTTTCCTTTTGACCTAGTCAACAAGATTAAAAATTTTAACTATGATTTCGGATCCAAAAATAGAAATAAAAAGAAGAGACCCTTAATAAAAATAGAGAGCTTTCCAAAAATGCAAGAAATTCAAAAAAATCTCTTCATTTGTGCCCTAGGGACCCATTTTGTAAAAATAGGCTAGATTTATCAAATCGGGTTTTTGATCCCTAATACAACATCAAAAGTCAAAACACAAATAAAGTACCCCCCTTAGAATTCAAAAAGAAAATTGAAAATGTAAGTTTTTCTAAAAAATACACTGATTTGAGATCAAAAATGACTTTTTATGAAAAATAAAGAAAAAATCATAAAAATCATGTCAAAATTCTCTAAAAATTGGACTGAAACATTTTGGACACATACCCAACCTGAAAAAAAAAATTTAGAACCAAATTCCAAGCGGTTTAAAAGATATGATCAAATATTTAAACCAACTAGATTTTTGGCCTTCAAACCAATCTACTTATGGGTTGGCCTTAAAACCAAAGTGATAATTCTACAAAAGCACTTGATTAGATCCAATATGCTGCTATAAAAAAATTAGAGATAAGAAATGAAAGAAAATGGAGATAGAAACTTGATTCAAGCCCCACGGTGGGTGCCAAAAATGTACACTCGAAAGTGTCCCACTCTAAACCCTTCTATCCAAACGATTCCATGAGTTCAAAATGTTCGAATGCCGGCTTAGAGCTCCCTATTCACAGAGTGAAAGAGAGCATATTTCAAGAATAAGAAGGCTCTCAGATGAGCCTTAGAGATACTCTTCTTGCTAGTAAACCATGCAATGGGAGGTTCCAAAGGCAAGATGCAAGAATGCAAATGTCCCAAGGAGTTCCCCAAGGATGCAATGCAAATATGGAAACTAAGCTAAGATGAGGATGCAATGCAAATATGGAAACTAAGCTAAGATGAGAATGCAAAATGCAGCTATGCTAAAACATGTATGAGAGTGTTATAATCCAAATATTAAGCTATGTGAGATAGATTATTGCAAAATAGAAGCTAAACTAACATGCAACATGAATCTAAGCTAAAATGCTATGGTATGAGAGAATGTGAACAAGAAATAGAAGTTCTCCACAAAGCTCCAAAGAAACATGTTAGAAAACCTGCGGCATAACAATACTCAAAATATGGATCATTTGAGGAGGAAAGCTCTCTCCCTTTTAAAGTCATACGGACGGTAGAGATCAAGATGAAGATGGTGGATGATCAATGGTGGAATTTGAAAAGAGGAGTGATCCATGTGCACACACAAGTCAACCAATAGAATATAAGTTGACTTTTCATATAAGACAAAATTCACAAAGCCTTTTCTTTTAATTGCAAAATAGAAAAAGGATTTTATGTGTGCACTTTAAGTGGGTTAGAAGAATGGGGTATTTTATTTAATTAAAAGGGGACATGTTCTTTTAATCAAATAATGAACTTAGGATAGCATAGTCAAACTATAGGTTATAATCAAATAAATTGATTATTGGCAATTTGGTCTAGGTAAATGATTAAATTAATTTAGCCAAAATGTTGAGAAGGGGGCTAATAGTCTAGATGACCATTTTTAGGTGATTACATTAAGTACAACCAAGGTGAATATTAACTAGATCATCCCAGTCTCAACAATCTTTATAGGAATCATCAGATCTTGTCAATATGTGACCACCACCAGATTTGGAGGGCATGAAAATGAAACCAATATGGGATAAATATTGTTATTTATATGAAATAAATATTTCTTTGTTATTTCTTATGAATCTTCTATACAACCATTGAATCCTAATTCACAAAAAAAATCAGGGTGGAAAGAGCATGAACAAAAATAGACTAGTTGGGTCTAATATGTTGAAAGGGGTCATGAGAGGTCATAGTGTAATGAAAGGGATATCACGATCCCTTAAGATCTCATAATATCCCTTGAAATATTATTTCTAAGTGCATGTGTATTGAAGAGCTTATGTCACTACTTGAGCTACTAGTAGATGGTGAGTATTCATCATCATCATCTGACATCTAGGCTCACATGCATATCATGTGTTAATTGCAACCAAGGTGAATGTTAACTAGATCTCCCCAGTCTCAAAAATCTTAGAAATCATCATAGCCTATCAATGTATGAGACTCTTGGAGCTTGAAAACTATCATAAGCAGTAGAGAAAAAGGAGGCATTTGTTTCAATTGTCATCTATTTACACAAGCTTCCAGTAGGAGAAGATCTATTCAAAAAAAAATTGTATGTGATTATCCTTGGATATCTTTCCTATCCATCATTAAAATTATCAATAGATAGAAATCATCAAATTATTAGATTTCTTTTGGAGTCTATATCTTGTGAAGCTGATAAACCCTTTACAGTTATGTACACTCTAACAATAATAACTAAAGATGATAAGACAACACATTTCAATGGTTTTACATTCCTATGTATGTTGGGAAAAAGACATCAAGAGGGTTTTGATACTACAATCTAATCCACACAACCAAAATGAAAATGTGTGATTAGAAAGCTAATTTTTTGAGGTCGTTTCAAAGTCTTAAACAAGTATTTGAAAACATGAAAGAGGGATCACCCAATTCTTTGAAGATTAAGTTGGTAACAATGATACTCCCTTCAGAATCATTGGATAAAGAACAACTAGAAAGTAGCTTAGACCTTCATTTTATGAGGATGATGGGGAATTCCTACCTTAAAATGCTTATTGTTTCAAAATTTCTTGGTGCCAACAAAAACTATCAAATGATGTCATTCAAACTTGAAAATTTACTGGGCAATGAAGTTTTAACATTAAGGATCTAATACTATTCTTCTACCAGATCTAGATTTCAACTCTTTTGTGGATTTAAAGGCTCAATCATTTGCCTAAAGGATTGGTCAAGAGAAAAATGTGATTGTATAACAACTAATTACAATATTTTAAGTTGAGTAGAAAATATTGTAGCAATCAAGAAGAAAACTAGCTATGGAGAATTTGGTTATGAATTTTGTTAAGAATGCGAGTATTAACCAATTGCTTAGGATTAAAAGACAAAACCCACCTGGCTAATGGAAAAGAGTGGGAAGAGCTTCTTGGACCCATGATATAAGTTACAAATAATGACCTAAAGAGCTAGAAAGAGGAAAGAAGAAAAGGAGTGAAGTAAGATATGCATGTGAGCCTATGTCAAATGATGATGATGATGATATTCATCTACTAGTAGATAAAGTAGTGATAGAAGGTCTTCAAGGCACATGCACTCAAAAACAAAATTTTCAGATGAAGAATTGACAAGTGTTGTGGAATTATCCATAGAGAAATGTGAACTCTCTCTCTCTCTCTCCCCCTCCCTCCCTCCCTCCCTCCCTTTATCCCTTACTTCTCCCTTGCATCTCCTTTACCCCCCTCTCTATATATCTCACTCTCATTGCTTCTAGTTCTTCATAACTTGATGGGGTTATGGAGAACTAGAAGAAATGCTTCTAGTTTTTAATAATGTCATCACATTACTTAAAAGTTCAAATTTTTTAATGTTTTTCCCTTGGTTCATTACCCAACTAAGGCCCATTTTCAAATTTGATTGAAAGTACACATAACGCGATCACATTATGTGTACTTTTGACCCCTTTTTCATGGTGTCCACTTTTTTGCACACAATCTTGGTGCATATGCCCATCTATAAGTTCAAAAAAAACATGAGGAAGTCAATCAGGAACTGAAGGAATCAATATAAAAACTAGTAGATGTGGAATTAGAAGTGAAGGAATCAAAGGAAAACATAGCAAACCTTAAAAAAAAATTGAATGACAAGATACATACTAAGGAATATATAAAATTTGGTTTATATCATCAAATGAGATGTGTTAGAAGAATCAAATAAAGAATGCATATTGTAAAGAAAATCTCAAGGGTATCATCAAGAAGAACTCAACAAAATGAGAAGCTCGAATTGGAGTTGTAGAAGCTAATGTTTGAAGAATTTTTTTGTGAAAGAAACATTCTTTTGGATTAGTTATCAGCCCTAAAAAAATTAACTTTGTGAGGGATATAAACCATGTTTTTTGTCTTTAAAAGTGATTTTTTAAAATCATTTGGTACTTTTTCAAGCAAGGAAATTGATAATTTTTCAAACAAAGCTTGAAGAGAAAAATCTGTCAGTGATTATGAAATCTAAATTGGATATTCATAATATGGGTATATCAAATAAGGTTAATTTGAAGGATTTTGATCATAAAAGATTCAAGAACTTGTAATTTGGATTATCTAAAAATGATATGTAAAGGATTATAAATATTGGACTTGATATTCGTGGGCGATTTCTCTAGTACGACTATAAATAATGTATTTTTCTCTTTTAGAGATGGTTTCTAGATAGAACCCTAATGTTGGACAAATCTTATTTGGTTTTGAAGGAGACAATTGAAGTTGTCATTGGTTTATGTAGTGTTAGTAAATTACCTAGAAATAAGATGATAAGATAAAAAGATGTAAAAGAACTAACTAAAATTGGCTGTAATCAGAGTTCATTGTTAATCAACACCCTTGACAATTCAATTGTAAGGTATGATGCCTATGATATTTCTAAAAACATATAGTTTTGGATTTTTTATGATGGACCAAGTTGGCATTAGCTATTTATATTGCACATAAAATTGTGAGGGAGAATGTTCAAATGGATCTTTGTAAGATATCGCTGGAAAACATTCTTGAAAATGTGAAGATGATTGTTAAAATTGGGTATGGTTTTAGATTTTAGTCATTGGTCATGTGTTTATGTTTTTAGTTTATGAGGTTCTTACCTAGTAATCATATGTTGTTTGAATTGTTTTCATTGATGTTAAAACCTTCATACCAAACACATGGTGGTATCAATTGGTTGCTGGTAGTATTAGTTGTGTATTTGTTGGTTGTTGGTTATACACACAAGGTTTCAATTATACATGGCATGTATTCATTATTTATAGTTTTTGGTGTTCCATAGAAAGTGTACTCTATTTTAATAATGTAATATATATCTTGGTACACTTGTATGTTTTTTTCAATTAGTTTTGATTGGAGTTTTTAGTTAGTTCTTGTTGAGTATATAATTAAAATGTTCCTTTTGATGTTCCTATTATCCAAAAATGGTATAATTCATTATATAGATTTGATATTTTGGTTATATCATGTCCTGAAAAGATACTATCAAGTTTCATCTATTGGTGAGTTTAGAGATTTTATGGATCAAGTCTTGGAATTGGTTGTGGTTTTTTGACAATTTTGGTAACGTAATATGCATTGTATACATCTTATGTGCAACCTTATTTTTGGTCCTTTTGTAGTGTGTTTTAAAGTTGTCTTCAATGTGTCATAGATTTAGGATTGATGGTAATAAACATAATACAATAATGTTATGCTTTTTATTTGGGGACATTACATGTTCAGTATGGGTGGCATGTGTATGATCACATACCCATATAAATAAAAAAGACCTTTTTGTATCCAAGGTATGGTATGTTTTCAAAATTTGAAGTAGTTAAATTGATGAGAGAGTGGGAGAAGTAGATATAGTGCAAATTTGTGAGAGCATTAAATGGAAATTTATATGAGAAATAGTTTGTGAAGTAGATAAGTGTGGATCAAGAAGAGCCTTGCATAAAAAATTGCACTAATTTACATAAAAATATACATTAATAATATCTCCATTTAGATCTATAATAGATGTAATAACTAAGATTAATTGTTGAAAGGTTATATACATATTCAAGCATAATCTTATCAATTCATGTTTTATTCATAAAACATATCTATTGTTTAAGGTTAGTTAGCCCAACTAGTAGTCAACCAAACAATAGTAAGAAAATTGGCACTAGTTCACTTGTAAAAATTACCTTAATTGATGTTTCTTTCACAAGATTTAGTTGACTTGTGGTTTTTCCCAATTTGGGTTTCCACATAAATTTTGGTATTCTCTGTGTTGGTTCTTTTGTGCTTTTATGTTTACATATGTTATAATTTATAATTGATGTAGTTACTAGAAGAGAAAATGTTAATATAATTATATAAATATTAATCATTTGTATGATTTGTGAGTATACCAACATGGAAAAAAAATTAGAAAGTTTTTTGGAATAATTGATGTATCCCCCTTGCATTGTTATTTGGCCCTTTTCAACATATCATTGAACACAACCTCTTATTTTTTTATAAAATTGTATTCATCTTAAATAAATTCCCTTACTTTGGAGCTTAAAGTGTGTCATCCTCTATCAAATATCCCTTTTTTACCTAGCAATAGGGGGCCAAAAGGGTGCATTCTTGTTATCTTCCCCTTTTTGTCTTGAAGATGTCTTTCTTCAAGAACACCTTCTATTGAAGGTAAATATCTTGTAATTAAGATATTTTCCTTCCAAGTGTCCCTTCCCACTTGTAAGTATCCTTTCATGATTATTTATTTCTTGGCTAACAAGAGCATTTTATCTTTTCTAAGGATACAAACATATATTGTTGATTTAAGGATGTCTTCTTTTTGTTGGAAGTAGGCATCCTCGTTTCTCTTTCCCTTAGTATGCCACCATAATCATCTATCACCACCATAAATAGGTGGCATATACGCGAACTCCTTGTATATTATACATATTTTTGCTTAGTCCTTGAAATGGTCATTTATTGATCCCCTTGGAGATAATTTTTTCCTTGGGAGTGATCATTTTTATGGATCCACATAGAGATACCATAAGACTCCCCTGAGTGCAAAAAAATATTTTTTTCCTAAGAACACAAAAATTAAGCCACTCTTAATAGTGAAATCTCAAAGCCACCACTGAGCACAAAAATATATAAGCTCCCCATGTGCACAAACTTTTCAAGGTAGACTTATCTAGTGTAATCCAAATTTATAGTCCATCAATACTACTTCCCTTTTTCTTTATGATGAGTAGAAATAGCATAACTCAGCTTGATAAATTCCATTAATCCTCCTCTTCTTCTCCCATGAATCATATAACCTAAAATTAAACCACTTTTTATTTTATTTTTTCCCTTTTATATTATATTGTTTCTTTCCCTTATGCATGGATGTCTAAGTTGAGATCGTTTTCGGGGGGGAAGGGTGTTGGTGTCCTTGAACTTAGTGATGTCTTATCTCTTCTAGTTCACCCATGATCATCTATCTCTCTAACATTATTATGTCCTTTCTCTCTCACTTCCTCTACCATGAACATGAGGTTGTCTCCTACTCCCACTAAAGTGAAGGCTAAAGGTGTCATCCTAAATTGGAAGCACCTTATTAGTGTATAATTTATGGAGTATTTTGCACCCACATAAGTATATCTTCTATAATATAACCTTGTATGGCACTTAATGGACATCTAAATCTATATATAGTTTCTCTTTCATTTCATTATTGCTTAAAATCAGAGAGAGAAGAAGTTGAGATCTCATCAAGATCTAAATCTTCAAAAGAGGAGGAAGAACATCCAACTTATGTTGTTCAAAGATATACAAGTAGAACAAACACCTACAATGTATTCATTTTATTATTGGAGATTTTTTTTATTTGAGCAAGAAAGACACATACAACCTTGTTCTATTACCTATAGGAAAAAAAATCTATTTCTTATGAATGGGTGTTCAAGAAAAAGATTGGTTCATATGGAGCATTAATAATCATAAAGAAAGGTTGGTTGTGAAAGGCTACTTTTAAGTTGAGGATATTGATTATGATGACATATTTCCTCTTGTTTCATAAATAGCATACATCATATTTTTTACTTTTTTACTGTTGCTTATAATTTAGACATTGAGATGGACATTAAAATTGTTTTCCCTCATGTTTATTTATAGGGGCACATTTTCATGAAACAAGAAAAGCACTCTGTGGTCAAAGGTAAAAGTAATTTGGTTTGTAAATATATATATATATATATATATATATATATATATATATATATATATATATATATATATATATATATATATATATATGGCTTCAAGAAGAATCCTACAATCTCTCTCTCTCTCTCTCTCTCTCTCTCTCTCTCTCTCTCTCTCTCTCTCTCTCTCTCTCTCTATGTGTGTCTGTGTCTGTGTCTATGTCTGCATGCGTGCGTGCATGTGTGCATGTGTGTGTGTGTGTGTGTGTGTGCATGCATGCGTGTGTGCATGCGTGCATGCATGTGTGTGTGTTTGAATTTTGGATTTGAGCATTGTAAATCAAATAATTGTACTTATTATAAATATGATGCTCAACATTTGAAGTACATTTCATTATATGTTGATGATATGTTGACTACTAATAAAGGGAAAGGTACAACTATAGAACTAAAGTGTTAGCTTGCTAGAAAAATACACTATTGAAATTGAAATTGGAAGAGATGGAGTGGGAAAAATATATATCTAGACCAAAATAAGTATATGAACTCAATTTTATGAAGCTTTAACATGTTGGATTGAAGGAATTGTTCATTCCTTTTACAATTGTAATAATTTTTTCTATCTTAGATTGTCCTAAATCTCTATTAGATATGGAAAACACAAGCAGAGTAACTTGCTAGAGTGAACTCCGAAGTTTGATGTATGTTATACCTTGTAAGAGACTATTCCTTGCCTACGCAATGTAAGTTCTTTCCAAATATATGTCCAATATTGGTAAAATTCATTGGGTTGTATTTTGAATGAAACCTAAAAAAATTCTTTGTATTATGATGGCAATATAATAAGAGACAAAAACTTCCTCAATATTTATGATCATGTATATTTAGATTGGGTAGCTTATATTGATAGCTAAAGATCAATTGGGCCTTATTTGTTTACCATATTTGGTGGTGCAATTAGTTGGATGAGTAAGTGATAAGTTATGGTTGATTGGTTTACTCTCTTAGTTGGATGAGTAAGTGATAGGTTGTGGTTGTCCTCTCTCCCCCACTCTCTTTGGAATCTACATCGACAAGCTTGAGGCTTTTCTTCATGATTTCTCGCTCCCTGGTGATGGTTGTTATTTACATTAGGTATTGATCTCTATTCTCCTATTTTTTGATGATGTGATTCTCCTAGCATCTTCTCTTGATGGTCTTTAGTGGCTCCTTGATGGCTTGGCCTCTTTCTATGACTCACATGAGCTAGTTGTATATCTGGGAAAGACTCAGGTTATGATCTTCAATTGTTTGAGGACATCCCATCTCTATTTTTACTTCCAGGGTATCAAGATCAAGATTTCATCTTCATATACTTACTTGGGGGTTAAGTTTTCTGGACCTTGATTCAACCTAAGACCAAGCATGTAGCCCAGAGTCAACAAGGGGCTCAACTCCCTTGCTATTCTTGAGCGATAGTGCTTGCGACACCACTTCCAGGACACCATGACTAAGATATCTCTTCTTGACTCCCTGGTCAAGCTGACTATCCTCTATGGCTCTATTGTTTGGGGCCCCTCCCTCTTGGAGTCTGACTGGGCCTCTGTTGAGAGAGTCCAAAATCTTTTCCTTCGATGCATTATCATATGTCACTAGTTCACATCACATAGCATTGTTCTGGCTGAGTTTGGTGCTCACCCTTTCAGATTGGGGACCATCTTTGATTTAGTTTAGCTTCTTCACTAGCTCTAGAGCTACACTAATTCCTCTAAAAATCATCACAGATATTCCTACTTGGCTTATTTTTCCTCTATGGAGGTTATGAGTTCAGACTCTAGTCATAGATATTATTGTTGGTACACCCATGTCTCTGCTCTCTTGGGCTCAATTGGTATTAGTTTGGATCATCTTCCCCCTTCCATTTTTCTCTAGATGCTCTAGCCCATCTTCTTCCACCTTAGCAGGAGTTGAATGAGCATGTTAGACTTGACATCTACAGATAGTATGTTATCATGACCTGGAGGAATCCCTCAGGTGGGCTCTGTCTGTGCATGGCCTTCTATGCTGATCACTTTCTTGATATACAGGATGAGATCATCTTACGTCCCTGGTACCTCACTCCTCGTTGGACTCATGCTCTTTGTCTCTCCTTGGGATCTTTTAGGGTGGGTTCTCACCGACTACGTATTCAGACTAATCACTATATTGGTAGGGAGGATAGGATCTGTCAGCTTTGTCACCTCAGGGAGGTCAAGACTGAGTCTCACTTTATTTTTTGTTGTCTCATTTCTAAGGGAGATTCTATTGTTTGTTCAGAGAGTGTCAGTCTCTTCCCTCATTATTCAGATATATTGACCATCACTATCTTGAACTCTATCTTTAGGAGATGATGCAACTTCATGAGTACACTATATAGCTCCAACTTTTCTTGACATTGACCCCTATGTAGCTCATCACCTCTTTCTTCAATCCTATAGTTCCTGCCTAAGGATCTAAGTGGCCTCTCTGCACTATCTCAATTCACACCAAAATTGTGAGACCCCGTAGAGATTACACTCAACAATGTCCCTCTAGTAGACCTTAGAGGCAACCTTCTAGAGTACCTAATTGCCCTAATGTCCACCTCTCCATTCTGGACTACTTCTCGCTTATGAGGAGTTCTTAGCTGTTGTTATTCCCTTTTCTTGGTTCTTTTGTTGTTTTTTTTTCACGTTCTTTCTGCGGAAACCATTTGGTGCTCCCTCTATTGGTGTTTGCCCTTTGTATTGTTTACAGTCCCTTTGACCATCGGTGATCTCTTATTGGACATTAATAAATGTATCTTATCTCATCTTATCTTATCTTATCTTACTAATGAAGCTAAGTATATGGTAGTTACTCATTCTTGTAAAGAAGTAACTTTTTAAAGAGATTTTATTCATATATTAGGAAAAATCAAGAAGTAGTGACAATTTATTGTAATTATTAAAGTGCAATCTACCTAGTTAAGAACTTGGAATTTCATTCTAGGACCAAGCAAATTGATGCTCGGTAAAATATTTTTAGATATAAGGTTATGGATAGTAGGTAAATATAGTTAAATTGGAGACTTAGATGAATGTTTCATATTTTTTACCTAAGGCATAAGCACAGAAAATTTTAGTTGGTATTTGGAGTCTATGAGCCTCACTACCCTATCAATTGAAATATGGTGTAGATGCTCCCTTTTCTCTTGTAAGGTCTTCGACAAGTAAGATATTGTTAGAAAAATGTGTCTTAATCTTAAATTGATATATGATTTCTATTTATAGTGTATTTTCATTTAAGAATAGATTTCCCTTGAACTTCCCCAAAATATTTTGATGGGATAGATAAGCATTCCAATAAGATCATATCTAGTTTCTGACAATATAAAAGTTTTCATTTCTTTAAGCTGCCAAAGAAATTTTATAATTTTAATATTAAAGGCTTTGGAGGCTCTAAAATGGCTTAAAATATTTTTAAACCGCATAGCTAGTTATAGTGTAATGGAGCATGTCACAATATTTTCATTTCTTCAAAGAGTTCATCAATTGGACACTCATCTCAATTGTGATGGCGTTTGGAAGTTGGTTGTCCTTGAATAAGAAATGTAAAAATGCTTTCAACATATAAATGAATTGTAGAAGAGAGTCATAAGTGTTGGTATTTTTTTTGACACATCATAGAAAATATTTGATTAGACAATATGGGCATCACTTTATGAGTGGTTTTAGCCTATGGTTTACTAATACCATTTGATAGTTTCTTGTACTATATCTTGTATATTAGATACATAAGATAGACAGTAGTTGTAAGAATCTTACACTTATTTAGTTACCTATCATTTGGTGATACTCCTAACGAAGATTACTCTGCAATTATATTGTATCATGCTATTAATTTTTTGCATAATAATTAGATGAGTTTTGGAGTGGGTTTTTTTCTCTTGATAGGGTATTCCATGTGTACATAATTTTTTTGTGTTATGCATGTTATCTATGTTTTCATGATTATTGTAAAATTTTGGGAAAGTTTTACATGGCCCACTTCTCAAGGTTAGAATAGGAAGTTGTTTCGCTACCTTATTTTCCTTACAATGCATCACCCTTTAGTTGATTCTTATGTATGACTAATCCTTTCTTTCTAACATTTTTTTCTTATATCTTCCTTCTAGTTTTGCACACATATACTACTTACACTAGTATATTTTTAGCACCATTAATATGAAAATGTGTCCAACCAATGACTACTATTCAAATTTGAAGTCATTGGTGTTATTGGTGACTTACCTAGTATATTTATGATGGATATAAAAGAGGAATTATTTCCTTTCTAAATCATTAATTGTCTTTATCTAATTCATTTTAAAATCTTTTGAGCACTTGTTTTAGCATATAAATCCCAAGGCAAAATCCTTGAAGCATTTGAAGGGTAATCTCCTATAAAGTTAATTTTTAAGCTTCAATGGACAAGTATTCCAACTACATTATATTAATTCAATCTATTGTTTCTATTGATACGATTTTTTTGTCATAACTATTCATATTGCATAATTATTTGAATATAATACAACTTTCAAATAAGGCAAAGAGAACTTCAAGTGTTGTTTTCTATTCATTATAATAAAAAGATTGAGTTTTTTCTATAATTTGATGTTTGGAATGTAATGATATCGTTGATGCATAAGTGGTAGTTTTAAATATAAGTTAAACAAGATCTAATTTAATGTTAGGGCAAGTAGTGTTAATCAAATAATATGCTTGTAGAGGGTTAAGAATATATTTCCATTATTATTGCAAGTACAATACAATTTGACCCTTTGATTGTATCAATCAAGACTTTTAATTTGAAAATCACTTATTGCTCTCTCTCTCTCTCTCTCTCTCTCTCTCTCTCTCTCTCTCTCTCTCTCTCTCTCTCTCTCTCTCTCTCCAAAAGTCCTTTGGGGCTTGAAGTGTTTCACAACAAGTTGTGGCATTATTTTATAGTGTGGTGGTAAAGGACAAGTTTGTTGCAACTTTGGAACCCATTCTATAATCCCCTAACATCTTTTCAAGTGAATCTTTTTTAATGTTCTACTTCTCACTATGATATTTTTATATTATCAAAGAACATATATTTTCTCCTTTTATCTCTAACATTCCATTTTGTTTAAATCAATTCTTTTATCATTCTCTTTTATCAAGATCTCTTTTTAATTTGAGGCATCCCCCTAAAACAACAACCCAGCATTTTATTTTCCTTTGTATGTGCAAATCATTTGAAATTAGTATGGTGATAAATTTGGTGATGTCATTTATCCACCTTATGATTTATGAATGATCTTCATAGTTTTAAGTTTTTATTCACTTTTAATTACGAGTAAACCTATATTTTTTCTATTGTGCAAATACAAATTTCTAACATCCTAGAATTTTCAATCTTCTCACTATACAATAGACAACATCTCATGAGGACATCTATGCTGCAATTTGGTTTTTGTGGTTGATGTTGTTGATAGGTCGCACATAATTACATTTGATATTTTTACATCTTATTTTTATTATAACTACATGTTGTATTTGTTAACACGGGTACATATATTTCAATGTAAAAGGGCATTTGTGATGAAAACTTGGAACTGTAATTATTTTTGTTTGCAATTATAAACCATTATCAAAGGACTAATCAATTATATATGTTATCATATAATTTATTCTAGTCTTTAAACAAAAAATCTTGCTATAATCAAGGAAAGTTCTTAGCAAGACACAAATTAATATATTATGACTTAATTAAGCGTCATTTAGACTTATGTAATGTTGAATTATTTTTTCTTCAAGAAACTAAACAAAATGCTAAGTAATTTTTTGAACAACATTACTATTGGCATATTATTTTGTAGACTCTTAATAATTGAGTAATAGTTGGTTGTTAGATAAATGTTACAATTGTTTCTCAATTCTGAACTTCTTGGTATTCAATTCTTATGGTCCTTCCAATCTAATTTAGCAATAACTTATCTTCTATGTTTTCTACCAAAAAGAATGAGCTAGTTCCATTAGGCATGGATTTAAAATTATTTATAATTCGAAATAAAGTTTTAGAAGAGTGCCTTTGATGTCCAAATTAGAGATGGACTTCACCAAATTCATTTATTCAAATGAATTGGTTAATGTTCAAAGTTGTAATAGTTTTTTCACTTTGTTGAATAAAAGATAAAATTTTGCATTTATTGTAGAATGACAAGATAGATTTCCTTCTTCCTATTAATAGCTTTATAAAAAATGGATCATTCAAATAATTTAACCTTAGAATTTGTGTTTGCTCATTAATGTGTACATATTTTCAAGATAAAATCTCTTGGAATGTACGTTTAGTGGTTTAGTGACACCCATCTTTTGGCAAAAAAATTAAGGATAGTGCAGTCACCTAAATCCAATTACATTGTTTAACTAATCATATTTAGTTATCTTCTAGGGAATTATTGATTAAGTATTTAATATTTAATTAATTTCTGCCATCCCCTAATTAATTGACCATAGTCTAATTAATAATTAAATGGAAAATCTATAGCCTGATTATTAATTAATCCATTTTCCTCTATTAAAATTGAACAAATACATAAACCTATTCAAATTTAGTTCTCTTTTCATCTTTTTGTTTAATAAATCGTTTAAATCAAATAAATCCCAACCATGATCCAAACCCCTAACCCAAGAGCTCAAACCAAACCCAACTCATTCACTCATACTAATCCATCTCATTAAGATAATTTACCTCACTTAATTAACCCACCCACTTGCATTTCTCTAACCAAACCACTTGCCTCCTACTTCATTCCCTGACCAAAGCCTAATCACTCCCTAAATATTTGTACAACTTTAAGCATGGGTTAAGACTTCCTAATCCACACCAAAGTCACCCCTCATGTCACATCCCTCGCATCTCCACCAAATGCATTTAATGCCTCTTACACATCCCTTACACTCCCTTACATCCCTCTTACATAGTAAATCCCTCATAACTCACTGTGTCCCCTCACATTCCCCAAAATGGTCACATTTCTCCATCCTCTCACATTCTCCCCCCTTGTGACAAGTGTCACCTCCTAATTCTCTCCAAACAAGCACAATCCATGTGTTTCCTTTTTAGGACATCCTAGCCCTTCCTCACCGAATTTTTCATCTCACATCTTCGCCCTCCATTTATCTACCCCTTGGCCTATAAATTAGACCCTTCCCCTATGACAAATCATCCACCTTCCATTGCAAAGTTATAATGCTAGTTTGAGAGCCTAAAAACTACTAAGCTACCATTATAATGGTGAAATCACTCCACACCTCCATAGTTTGAACACCCATCATGGAATCCATTGAAGCTTAAAGTACCCTTGAGCATACATGTACCATCTTGGATAGATCCAAACAGCAAGAAGGCTTGAGAGTGTTTGCCCTTGGTTTGCATTCTCTTTGTTTGCTTTCTTTGTGTTATCTTATATGTGTCTTCGGTTTGTTTTGTTGATTGCTCAGATTGTCCTTTGTGTTCTTTTGCATTACATTTCATAGCATACAAAAAGTGGTAGAAGTCTATACATTTGGTCAAAAGTTCAATAAGGTTTAAATTGTGTTCAAAATTGAGATTTAACAAATATAAGTATTTGGGATAAGGCTCACTTCAAGAATATTTTGAAGTTAAAAATCGAAGAAGAGTTGCAATTTCTATTGGTCTCGTTGGGCACTTCCTTTAGTTTTGAGCAAACAACAGGTGTCAAGCAAAACAATATCATAATGAATTCTTGATTACCAAGTGTGCTACAAATGAACAGTGTGATAAGGCTTTTGATTTCTTCTCTAAATGTTCCACCATATCACTATGATGGAACAAGATTTAGACACCTTTCATCAAATGCATTTATGGTTGTAGTTACCTACTTACAAACTGGAATTGATGAGTGAAAGGAGATAGAGTTAAGCAACAAAAATTATGTGGGGTGCATGTGAAATGAAGGGAATTGTTGGCCATGCGAGTAAAAACAAAGACGAAGAAGAATTTTGCATTGGTGTAGCATATTAAATGTGGGTGTCTATATAGAACTAATATTGGCCAATAAACTAATGTGGCCTGAGAACAAAATTAAGAGAAAAGAGATTGCGTAAGAAGAGAGAATAGACAGATGATGCAAAGGCCAATGATGCAAATAATAAATGTTGTTTAGTTTTGAGAAATTAATCAAACTAATGCATCTCAATTGCAATACAATTATATTATTTGAATGTGAACTAGAGTTTGAGGGTATACAAGATCTAGCTTTTGTTTGTGCTTGAATTTGAACGTTCATTGTCAAAGGTGTCTTTTTCTTCTACATCAACCTTGAAATGTTTTAACTAATATAAAGAAGATAATTGAGGCAATTTCCTTCAAGTGAGAAAGGGGTGAATCAAAAATTCCTCTTATGGGCTAGAATAATGATTGTAAACCAAAAGTGGTGGATGCTCTTATTGTAGGAGTCATGCTTCTCATAATCTTTTTCTCTAGACTATTTAGCTTACAAGTTTCAACAAAATATTAGTCTAAGATAATGCGAAATAAATATTTAGACTCAACAAATAGAGATAGAGATTGTATCTTTACTATCTCTAATCCTTGATTTGAACCTCTAATAGAAAGTTTTAATATGAACCATAATGTTTTTTAACTTCAAATTTGTCTTGGGTTGTTAATATAATAACAAAGTTATGTTTTATTGGCTTTGCTCTTGGAATGGTTCTAAAATTAGGCTAAGGCTGCCTTATTCAAGTGAGAGGCTGTGTGCTAAAATTATTTTTTCGGCTCAAAAATTGTTAGCCATCGATTTTCATCTCACTTCACTTTGAACTCTTCTTTTTTCTATTTATTTAATTTAATTAGCTATTATCTACAATGTTAACTCTTATTTTAATTTATTTAAATTAAAATTATAACTATAAAATAATAAGATATGTCATTCATCATTTAAATATTCCTATTTATTTAGCTTAATTAGCTCTTCTCTCTACTATTGACTTTTGTTTTTAAACTTATTTATTTAACTTAATTAGTTATAATTGGTTAAATATTTTTTTTAAATTAATTAGAAATTATTTATAATTTAATTTATTCACGTAAAATTTTATTTAATTTATATATTTTTTAACTTTTATGTTATCCTATTTATTTAGAAAACTAATTAGTTGTTATCTCCATTTTTATTTCAGTTTTTTTTTTTTTAATGATTTCTCGTTATTAAATTATTTTATTTTTTTAAAATTAGTACAATTTTTCACTTTAAATATTGATTTTAAAAGTTATTGTTTTAATAAATTTTTATATTTGTCATTTTAATTTTTTTATTGATTTTTCATAATAGATTTTTTGATAGAGATTTTCTTAAATAATTTATTTTTCATATATTTAAGCTAGTTTTTAATTTTTGCAATTATTGTAGTTTATTTTTTGCTCTTCACTATGTATTATTCTTTTCATATTACTTTTCTATTAATTTTTCATGATAGATTTTTTATGGAAAGATTTTTTCAAATGATAATTAATTAATATATAATAAATCAAATAAATAAATAAATAAAATTTATTTTATTTCTTAAAATTAAATGTTATTTTACTTAAATTAGAAAATAATTTTAATATAATTTGTGCACATTAAACTATAGTTTTGTAAAATATTAGTAAACTCCTATCAGCTCATCATTGCAAGCACAAAAGCTTGCAATTGCTAGTTTGTTAACAAAGTAGAACGATAGGGTAGAAGACTATGTAGTGATTTCATGGTCTAACAACAATTTTAAATGTTAAATAAATAGATTTTTCTCATTATTCTTGTTTTCGAAAACTCACAAAAAATAATTTTCTAGAGTAATAAAATGTATTGAAATAGATGAATTCATATTATAAGTCTTGAGCATACAAACATGTTTCATAAGGAATTAAAATCCCCTTGCATGTTACATATTCATTGAGTTAAATGTTACTTACACAAAGCGGCATTTGCTTGGTTGATTTCTTATGTCCTTTACACATGGAGATATTTAAAATAGTAGACCATATTTTGATTATCTGGCACTTTCTCATGACAAATAATTATAGTCCATCTATGAGAATAAATGATTTTCAAATTCTAACTAGCAATTTCTGAAATTGAAATGACTATTATCATTCATTCGTCCAAGCAAACAAATGTTCTCCTCTTGATACTCTTAAGTTCTTCAAAGTTATCATTTTCTAAACTTCATGTTTTCATTTAAAAAACCAAATCATTTCATTCTAGAGCTAATGTCAGGTGGGTGCGTGTGCTCATTTCTTTTACAAAAAAATAGTTTTGATGTGCTTCCATAATAAATCTTGGAGTTTCTTGTGCAAGATGTGCTTGTCATGATTCTAATGGTAAAGATATTATTGCTTTAAGAAGGTAACTACAAGGAAGTAGAGATTTTAACTCTTACTTATGTATTAAGAATTGCCTTACAAAATAGTTTTTCTAAAGATTATACTATAAAAAGATTTGAAGAATGTAATAAATGCATTAAAGAAAAAGAAGTTCAATTATTGCAGATTGGTTGACATGATGTAGAGATCTTTGGAAAATTGTCTAGTAAGTGTATCCAATGTTGTAGGGAGGCTAATGGCTTGGTGGATACACCTACGAATGATTTTGAATTTTCTAGCATTGCTACATGGAAAGTCGAATATCTATCAATTTTAGTTAACAAGGATCTTAATCAAAAGAGCAACAAAATTTTCATGTATTCAATTTTGGCAATAGCAATCAACTTTCCATTTTTTTTAATACTAGTAATTGAAATATGCATATGTAGATAAGAGTGAGTTCGTGATGTCCATTAATCTATAATGATGTTGTGTGATGTCATATGTGACTAATATTCTCCGAATTCTTTTTGAGTGGGTTTACGTTTGAGAAACTTAATCTCATGTGATCTAGGCGTCCAACCATTTTGTATTATTCACACTTGTGATCAGCTCTTTTCTATGGCATTGACAATCCAACCATCAAAATACACCATGTGCATTATTTTAGAATATTATCATCTTAGTTAGTCTTTAGTTTATTAAGTAGTTTCGTATTTAGTTCACCATTGTTTCTTTTAACGTCATCTTCATAAATCAATTTAAGAAGCTTTTGTCTCCTTTATATAATACTACAACAATATTGATTTGCGCTTACATGGTATCAAGTAGGTCAATGAAATTTTGTAAAATTTAGTAATTTCTTGAGGAAAATTTTGAGTTTCTTCTAATCTAGATTTTTTTACCAAAATTTTGTTTTCCAAATTTTTCAAATAAAAACTATTGGAGGAATTTTATGAAATTTGTTGTTCGTCTTCAAAGATTTTTTATGGAAATTGCAACCCTAGTTGTGAGTTTTTTATTGCGTGATTTCTTAGCATGGACAATAGTCTATAATTTTTTTTAGTTTGCATGTGATTTGCATGCTCTTGCATTCACTTGCATATTACATGCATGTGTTATTTTACCATGCAAAGTCTCATATTTTGCCAACTAAAGAATTTGCTGATGTGCTTAAAAAATTATATAGTGAGTTTTCATGTTTTTTCCTTCAAAAAAATTTTAATGAATTTTCATTTTTTTTTTCAATTTTTTTTTAAATTTCTTGTGGACTCATAACTTTTCCCTCAACTTTTTTTTCCCTTCAAAATTTATGATGGGTCTTCATAATTTTTTCACTTGAAAGTTATTTGATGGATTTCATGAAATTTTCTAATGGGATTTAATAAAAAAATTGTGTTTTCATAATTTTTCCCTTCAAATTTTCTGATGGGTTTTCATAACTTTTCCCATTTAAAAAAATCTGATGGATATTCATAATTTTTCACTTGAAATTTTATTTGATAGGATTTTATAATTTTTCCTTTTAAAAAAGTCAGATTTTGTAATTCGCAATGTTGTGTGAATCTTTTCATGAGTTGATAATTTTTTCCTAGAGAATCATTTCATCGGTTTATAATTATTTACTAAAATTTTATATCTTAGGTTTTATCGTTTTTCTTAAAAAATGAAGCTTTGTATTCTCTTATCAATGTCTCAAATTTTGTTGTCTAGTTTTGATCAATTTTTCACTTCAAAAATCATATCTGATTTTTTCAATTTTTCTCCTTAAAAAATTGTGAATTTTTACAATCTATTTTGGGGCATCTTACTCATTTGCAAAGTTTGCAGAGTTTGTCATTTTTTTTTCAAAATCGTGCTATTTCTCAATATTTGTCCGTCTCTAAAGAAGAGTAGCTTTGTTATCCAATATCAGATTGGATGTTTTGTGATGATTTCTAGTCAAATGTTTTGCTTTCTTTGGTGGTGTTACTAGTAGACTCATCGCAGTGGCAGAGTCCTCTCTTTTTGCAAAGCTTTATGAAGGGGGCATCCTTCTCTATTTTCTTTTGGACAAATTTTGGATTCTTGGTCATTTACATTTTGTAGATCCAGGGAGGGTCTCAGCAATAGCAATTTTTTTTAAGAATTTATGACCAAAAGACTACAAGTAGACATTGACCATTAAGGGAGGGTAAAAAAATATTATAATGTTTATTTAATGGTCATCTTAGTTTTTAGTTCTTAGACAGTTTCTAGTTTCATCTTTAGTTCATGACTGTTTCTTTCAAAAACATCATCTTCGTAAATCTATATAAAGAGTTTTCATCTATTTTGTTTAATACAACCACAACATCAATTTACCATACCACATTGAAGGCCATTCCCCATGCCACAAATAGGCAAGCACTACACCAATAGAAAGGTCAGGTAACTTGATCTCTCTTAAGTCATCTAAAATTAAATGCACATGAACACTTAATTGGAAAGTCAAACAATTGATGCAAGAAATTTACATTGAATGTTCATGTATTCAAAGTACAATGGAACCTTATATCAGACTGTCAAACTGAGTCATACTTAAATCTGTTATTTATTATAAATAAAATAATTTAGCCATAATTTTGTACATTTGTGACATTTGGATAACAGCAGAATCTCTTGCTGCAAACTGGAGCAGGCATAAGGTTATGTTAGAAACAGCTGCAGTTGAGGTTGCAACAAATTGCTGGGGATGAAGACCAGTGATGGAGGCATCACTGGGAGCAGTGCAAGCAGTGCCCATCCCCAGTGGTGCTGCAAAAGGAGTTGACGAATCAAGCCTGCTGGAGTCTAATCACATGGTGGCGTGCTGTAATGATGTCTCAATGCACATTGATGCTGGTTGAACATTGTCATTTAGTTGTTTTGTATTTAGTTTCTTGATCTGTTGTCTGGTTCATGGTTCCCTGTAGTGCTTATTAGTGGTGCTAAAGATGTTCTAATATGAATCCTGTGAGTGAGAGTACATCTTAGGCTACTGGGATGTTAACAGAGATTTGGCTAACTTCATATTAAGAGGTGATACACATTTTGTACAATGCAGGCTGCTATTTTCTTATCCATATCTTAAATCCAAGATTTAGTAAAGATGTCTGCTTCCCAATGAAAGAGTAGCAACCCTATAGAATGTCCATTACATCATTAAATTAGACTACTATTAAGAAGTTTGTACATAAATGATGCTAAATGCTAGTTATCAAGAATATAATAAATTGTCCTTGGCATTAGCAGGAGTGCTAGTTCTCAATAATACAAATTCCTGTTCTTGGCATTAGCAAAAGATACAATAAGTCTTGCTACTGAAATAGCCCAGAAACTATTTTTGGACAAAGCCGTTGATCTAAGAGAAACCCACCTTTATCTTACATCAGTGTCACTATTCAGTTCCAAATATAATTAAGATGGATGTTGAAATGTTTAATGACTCCCTTTGGCAGATTAGTATTTCCTTTTCCAACTGAAAAAAGGTAAAGGATATCACCAAAATTCTGCATAAGAGTCGGGATTGTGTCGTTTAGGTAGATCAATGAGAGAGGCAATTCAAATCAGCAGAGTTCTATTACAACTTGTTAGTATGCCCTCTTGTAACTGTGCCATCAGAAGCCATGCTCAACCAATGACTGTATTGAGGATTTTCTATAAAAATCAATCACTATATTCACCCAATGTCTATGTATTCAGTAGTTTCCATAAAGATCGATCATAACGTAATATTGTACCGACACTTTCCACAATCAAAATCAGCTGTAAAGAAAGACAAAATTAATACAAAATACATGAATAAAATTTATGCATTAAATACTTAGAATTAGTTGGGCACTCTTGATGGATGGATAAATGGATGGATGGAACTTCCGCTTACTTGAAAACTGGAGTAGGCCAAGGCTGTGGCAAAATAAAAATTTGCATTTCCAGTCCCCTGCATAAGTTTGAGAAATTATTTTTAATTGAATCGTCACACTTTTATAATCATGGTGAAACCATAAAATAAATATCACCTAGGCTACAATCTTTGAGGCAGTCTATCCCACTTCAATGAGAAGATCAAAGTTTAATATAATTAAAAATGAAGACAAATCTAGATACAGGCTTGTGTAGATTAGCAGTAATACTAAGCACTCAAATAAGATTTGTTGAGCAGAGAAATAACAGTGATTTAAGAACAAGTACTTAGACAGTATATGAGTGTTTGCCCTATCATGGAAAGGTAAGAGAATTGAGAAATTTCAAATTCCACATCATTATGATCAGGCAGAATTTACTAAAGCATGAATTTATATGCATGAGCACACAAGGTAGAGCAGAGTATTGTAGAAGAGAGTGATAGGTACCCTCCAAATCCAAAGGTTGTACATTACTGGACTCAAGAGAGCTATTCCAGCAAACCCATTCAAAAGGAAGAAGGAGAAGCGCATTCCTGTACAGGAAAATTCAAGGTTCCAAAATTATTATCTGCCAAATATATAGAACACCAAACATAGACTTATTTTCCATCAGATGAAAGTATAAGAGGTATTGAAAATAAGGAAATAATAGAATGTAACTAAGAAAATCATTATCAAAACATCTGTTGCAGCAGATATACCTTACTAAACTTTTGGAACCTCACCTGCAAGTTCATGTATAAAAAGAGCAAGGAGAGCAATGTAAAGTGCAGAGTCGCCAACCTATTTATTCAACCAAAAAACAGTTTATATTTATATGTGCAAAGTAAAGATCATGTGTATTTCACTTATCTTCTACACCACCTAACCAACATTTCAAATGAAATTCTTACTTCAATTGTCATTACAATTTTGTAGGAACCAAAGAACTCTTGGGCTAGTTGAGTAATAATATGCATTACTTACTGAAGGATAAGCTTTAAGCATGGAAGTGATGGCAACAAAGACAAAAGCAAGAAAACAGGGTCGGTGGCTGAGGCGTATTGTCAATGGCATCACCATGAACAAAACACATGCATGGAAGACCAAAAGGAAGAAAACTCTAAAGAAGTCAAAGATTTCTGTGAAAAAGTACCTGCAACAGAATAGACCAGGATAAACAATACATGCAATTTGAGCTATAAGAATATATCCCTAAAGCTAGAAACCTCAAAACACACTATGGAATTGCCATCAACTGATGCAGGTCATTTACACTCACCAAAATACGCCTAAATTTGGAGACAAATCTTCAACAGTTAAGATGAAACCATACGTCCTGCAAGATTCAAATTTTTTAATTATTAATAAATCAGAACAGTATAAAAGAAAAGGCATGATTCTAATTTGTAGGAAATGTGCATGTGGGATGGAAGGACAATGAATGATTTGATTATAAATGAATTGAAAAAACTGAAAACTAACTTTTATATATCTGACATACAGCCTGTGTGTATGACTTCAATATAACTTTCATGCTTTCTACCATAAACTATGTTGGTACAGAAGAATGCAAAAATGAGTTTTGAATTTTTGAAGAGATAAAGGCATATCATATAACCCATAGCCAGTTATACAGAATGAACTATAAATCAAGGTATCCAGCATCATAAAAGGGTATAAGATGTGGCATCGTGTCCTCAAAAGATATTATTATTATATTCAGTTACTATAAAGTCTGAAACGTGATTTTAATTTGGACTTTAGAGTTGTTTGCCTTAATGAAACAAGTACATCTATAATAATTTAGTAAATTATCCCCTAATTCCATTGTAAGGGGTGTTCAAAGGAAGTAAAATTCTCATCAAGCAATGAAAATGCAGCAGAAGATATACAAGGAACAAACAATATATGGACCACCATGAAATTCCATCATTGAATGCGGATGCAACTGAAAGTTGGAAGCAGTGTGTGTTAAGGGATGAGCAATACTCCTGGCATTTTCTCAAAATTACAGCAGACATTATGTTTCATTTTTACATAATATTCAAACATACAATGTTCAGAATTAAGAAAGTTATTGTTGTTATATATAGTACATTCAAGGTACTATAATTCTTATATTCATAATTCCCAAACCAAAAAAAGTTGCAAATGATTTGCAATGGGTAGTTCAATATTTTACTCAAGTAACATAACATTGGTATTGTAAGGTTCACTGGATACTAAAGGAAAACAAAAGTGACATTATGGTTCAATAGGTTACCAAAGTGATTCAACACTAAATGGAAGAAAACTGCAATGCATGGCATATGTGTGGACGTAATCCAGGAAAGCAGTTCTATTGTGGTTTGCAAAATCACACCACATGGACCGAGAATACAGGAGTAAAGATTGTAAAACACAAACAAAGCAATATCAATAAATTTGAAACCTAGTCAATTTTTGTATGCGATCTCTCCCACAGCCTTGTGCTCAATAAAATCGGTTCTCTTTACATCTTTTACAGATTTCGTTCGAGCTTGAAATTCAGAACTGCTCAGAAATTCATACAAAAAGAACTAGATAAAATGTGGAGTTAATTTCTCAAGTAGACACGAACTATCAATGGTAGAAGCAGGTCTCTGAAAAAAATCACAATAACTCAAGACATATCAGGTCTTGGACTTGAGACCAATATTTTATTTCATTAATTGCAATATTTTCCAAAAATGCTATCATTGTAGATATCTTCAACAATCATGTGAGTATCATCATGACACACCAAGGCTACAACAATCATCTCTTCATCAACTTTCAGCTGTTTTTCCAAAGAATCATTCACTTTGGCATGTATTTTCTAATTGGTCACCCATAACACTGTCATCCTTCTAAATATTGTTTTTGATTGTTCCACTAGATCAATATCATGTATAAGTGAGTTGTTGTCGCTAAAAATACATGATTCATCACTCCTCACAAGGATGTCATCAATGTCATTGTATGCTTCAACCTCCTGTTTGATTGAGTTGTGTGCAATGATGAGGTGGCTGTCATGTTATCATTTTCAGGCAATTTTTCATCATCTGGAGTCTCCAACACACTATTCCTTCCAATTGGACCATCTTCTTCAAGATGTTTGTCTATAACTAACTCCAACTCACCAATGTAGAGAGTTGCATAACCTATACTTGTATTATTTTCTAGGGGCAAAGATGAGAAATTTTAATATTTTTCGTTGCTGGCCTGAACTTTTTTGTTTGCTGTAACTTCATTATATTCCTCATAAATGTGATTGGATGTCCAAGTTCATTGACATGTGAAACAAATTTGTTCTCCTCATTTGATTTTTGCTCATTTTTTGAGATCCTACAACTTGTTTACCTGCTGATGTTAACTCCTGTTCAGACATTTGCTCTTTGAACATGTCAATCTTGTGTCCAATTAATTCCTCCACAAGCTTGTAAGCCATAGGTGAGATTATGTTCTCCCCTCTCCACATAGCAAACAGATCAAATTTTGATTGCTTGCATATGTCATCGGTCTCATCAAGGATTAATGGCATGATGGTTTTTACACAAGCTCTCACATTGTCCGGATGATGGTTCCTAAATTATTCTAAGAAAATTTGAAACAATTGTCGGATCATCTCCTCACAACCAAGGTCCAACATGAGAATGAAAAATCTGGTTCTTTCCATTAGTTCTACAATCTTTACCTTCTTTCCACAAGTAGGATCCTTGTCATCATGCAATCCTCGTCGGTTGTCCATAATCAACTGCAATACCTTTCCCAATGTGCTATCATTATAAGGAGCAGTAGGAGCTGTTATTCAGATGATTTCACTCAGACAAGAAACAACCATTTGTCTTACACCTTCACTCAGATGCTCCATCAGCCTAGATTGCACTAGGGCAACCGTGGAAGGTTGTAAGGCCCAATTCAAGATTCTCCAATCAGACTGATCCACCTTAGTCAAACGTGATTCTAGCTTCTTCAACCTTAGGAGAAGACCATCACCATATGTTATGAACTCCAATTGCAATCCAGTGATGTGCAATTCATTGCCTATCTCAGTTTCTATCCACAGGTCTCTTATTTGTTCAGTATTGAAAGTCTTATTGATTTCATTGGAGAATACCTTGTGTTTCAGATTTTTCATTGTTCAAAACTGAGTCTTAGCCTCTCACACAGAATATTGTAGAATAGTCTATGTTGGTACTGAGATGTCCTTGCCCAAATGAGATCTCTGTTTGATCTGCTTGAACTACTTTCCCTAATTATCGATTTGTGTATCTGAATTGCAGCAGAATTATTTTTTTCAAGATAGCAGATTTGCAGTTTATACCAACAGATAACATGAAAATAATTTAAGTGTTACAAATCAAATTGTGGGTATTAACCAAGATGTAAAGATAATCCTTGTGATCCCTGTTCACAACAGTGCTGCTTCAGCTACTCTCCAACAATGATACGAAACTATGTTAATTCTCTGAATTATTTACTTCGAGAAGCAGTGTTTCCTTCAGAAACCAATCTACAGTCACCCAGACAGCACAGCTACAAACTAGGGTGATATTCATGTTAAACTTGATGTTGCTCGGTACACTCAGATTTCATGGAATCTTCTGCACTGAAACTCCCTTCATCCTATCTACAATGGTGTTTTAAGTTTGTTCTTTAACACCAAATTCATAGGTTCATGCAAATGTATGACTGACGTCAATGAACTCCACATGTGCAATAAGGAAAATCTGTGGTGCTGACTCAGCTGCACCAGTAAAAAAGTAACTGCAAAGTGCCTAATTGTGAAGTTCCAAATACACCAGTTATTTATTGCAACCACTTATACAACTCCCTCGTATCATTTTTTTGCAATGCCTGCAAATACCTGCTTTTCAGAAACAACATACTACTAACTGCTCCTAAATACCCGACACCATCTTCCAACATATAAATGCTCAAATTTATTTTATTCTCTGTCACCTGTCCAATTTCTATCGTTTCCTAGAGTGTCAGTGCAAACAAAACCAGAAAATGAATCGGAGACCATTGTATCAAGAGTGGTTTTTGAGTTGGCCCAGCGTTTCCTCTTCCATACATTACCAAAACGTTCTTTGTGCACTTTGCCAAATACTTCACCAAGTGGAGTCTTGAGACCACAAGAAATGCTCTGTAGAGATTTGGAACGACCCAGCAACAATACATATTTTTTCCCAATCTGCTTCAGCTTTGAGCAATCATACGTCAAACTTCCCAGCGATTTCTAACACCAAATGAAGCTTCAAAGCAAAACTCTCGTCCACGGCAATGCTTTTCTATTGGAAATTTTAGTAACTGACCTTTGCGAAAACTATAGGTTGCAACACTGTGCCCTTGGAATTATTTGCCAACAAATTAAATTATTTTAAGCGCAATAGAATCCAAGCATGCAAATATGATAGTTTTCAAGTTGCTTAAATTAAATTATGTTGGATAAATTAAATTATATATATGAGATATATAAATAATTTATGCCAAATATTATATATGCAATAATTAACTTAAATATATAGATAGATAGATAGATAGATAGTAAATTGAGAAAATATTATTTGTGATATAACAATAACTAATGTGAGTTAATTAATTAACAAGAGATGTGCCTCTTTATATCACATATATGTTCATTAGAATAGTAACTTGAAACACACATAAAAATTAACAAGTCCTATTACAAGTTACAGCAATGAAAATTTGATCCTACTTTAACATGGTATCAGAGCAGGTTCGATTCCCTGCCTGCAATAAGAAAAGAACAATCATTTGAACTGCTCTAAAAAAAAAATTAAAATTTAAGAAATATATTTTTGATCTTATTATTTGAAGTTTTTATCTCTTTACGTTCATCTACCACCATTTGTGCGGGAAGTGGATCTCGTACATACAGATCTATGAGCTGAGGATCGGCAAGGCGAGTAGTTGTTCCATTTTGCAGACCTCGCTTATTGACACAATTATCACAGATCAAGCACATTGTTGTTTTGGCATAAAGTGTCATAAGTAGATCCATGTTTTTACTACTGTGTTCATATACTGTCAGATCATGGCTTAATTGCCTTCACTATGTTTGGCTTTCTACAACATTACATGATTGGCACGCATCTAATCTAGAGGCACCAGTTCTATCAGAGGTTGTCTCCTTTGGTCTACAAATTTGTGATTGCTCTCATAATTGATCCATGTGGCCTTGATGATATGTTAGTTCATGTTTTGTGTAGTGAAGTGCACATTGAATCAAGGTGATCAACAGTCTCATGTGTTGAGATCATGATCTATGGTGGTTCAATTGTCTGAGTAGACATTTCCTGGCCCGTATGTGGGATTAACTGCATAGTTTCTCTCTTCAGCTCATCCTCATCTGCAAATACTATAAATATTCGAAGTCTGTAGTGATCCAGATCCGGATATCTTTTGATTGGGCTTCAGCACAAAGCACTAGGTTTGAGAGTTGTACGACATGCTCTTTCTAATTTCAAATCAAACAGAAGCAATGCTTAAGATGTGCATAGTAGACCGTTGAGGCAACATACACTAGAAGTTTTCTGGTCATTGATACAGATATAGCTGAAAGTATTACAACTTGGATTCACACCATCATATGACATATTCAGTGCTGACTCTCTTGACCACTTTGAGGTCTAAGCACTTCAAGCCCTCATAACGAGTGGCAAATAATATTATGAAGTTATCAGTATCACTACAACGAAACATAACCAAACTGGTAGAGGTTATGATTCAAGTCAACAGATCGTTCGTCCAATATGATTGCAAATTTTGAAGCTCGATAGAACCCGGTAACTCATCACCTCTGCATTGGTACTCATCAGGATTGCTGAAATTTGAAATTTTCAGGATTTAATTGTTGGTGTTGAGTGGACTGCAGTTGCACCAAATTTATGGCAGTGAGTTTGAGGTTGCAAATGGAAGGTGTATATCTTCTATAGTTGGTGCTCGAATACATTTGAGATGACATGAAAGATACAATAGTATCAGCAGTTTGATATACCATTGATCTATCCTAACCAGGAAGCTATTATCTGGTGGAACCTTGAAAGCATCAATAATTTGCATTGGTATTGAATAATGAGTGCCAGAAACATCTCCATTAAACAACCTTAAATGTTTGATTCGATATTCATTAAGCATCAAAGTCATTGACAAAAGTTTTTTTGCCTTTTACTGTGACAAAATCTTGAACGCTATCGTGGGAGTCACATTAATGCAGTTCTTTTGGTCTTTTGTTCGATAGTGCGGATGTGTATGTGTAGCGAAAAACTATTCCATTTGCCATTAGGAGTATTGATCAACAGAGAGTGAAAGCATGTGAGTCCATTGCTTCCTAGTTTGGCTCCTTTGTTTGATCAGCAAATATTCCTGAGAAGTGTTCGTGAGATAAGCTGAACGCCCAGTCATTCAGAGAAGGCACTCAACCATGAGTTTGTGATTAGGTCTGAGGTGAATGACCAAGTCTTAGATAAATTACTGAAGGAAGATGAATACTGTAGCAACTGACTTTGTAGTACATGAGTTATTGAGTTATATGGGAGGCCTTAGGGACTCAGATTACGATAATGATGTGATTCTCTGCAAGGGTTGAAAGCTTGTTCTAGTTGCTCCTGTATAATGAGATAAGTTCTATGTCTCTTGATTACTACATTTATTTGCATATTGTAGTCAATCTTGTAACTAATCCATGCATATAATATAAGAGTTATTTTCTTTATTATGCTCTTGTTCTTTTCTTTGATCTCCATGGATGATTCTTTGAAATGAAGAAAAAGAACATAAAGAAGTTTTCCATATGTGATGTGATGCAAAATTACTCAATGATATAAGAGTGGGAATTTCACATTGTAGGGGGAATAATAAACAATGTTTCATTCCCATTTGAACTATCCTCCAAAGGGAGATGTCAGAGAGGAGACACCATCAAGGATGTTCTACCAGGAAAAGAAGATTGGTGCTTTAGGCATGCTACTAAATATTGTGCAGAACTCTATCTTATGGCAGTAGCTCCAAAGAAGTTTTAATCTCAAATTTGTTAGTCATTTGATGATGATACTAGATAATGTGATGCTCTTGAAGCAAATATCTTTGATCATTAAGACAATGAAGTATCCCTCTATATTAAGTGGGAATTTGACAATTAATTAAGAGGCAACCTTGGACAAAGAGAGGGAGTACACCATGTTGAGATGGATTCTCCAGTGATCAAAAACTATAGCAGTTAAAGGATGATGATTCTAAGGATAAAGTTTCATGTCTGTAAGTTGGAAGGCCTTATGCTATCAAAATACCTATTGAACTAGGGAGCACGACATGACTTGCTTCCAAGAGGTTAGAAGAATGGTAATAAATTCAGAGGGAGTCTGACAGTTCATTGGAGAGAACCATGCACTAAGAGGTCCGAAAAGTTGATATTAGACTTAGAAGGAGTTTTGATACTTTATTATTAACCTTAACAAGAAGGTCAAAATGTTTGTGTTTCTTCGTAAAGGAGAATTTCCATGTGCAATCAATTATAATACATTCTTGTCTATGAGAGATAAGTTTGAGGTGAAAACCTTATTCTTTGATATGTTTCATGATGGATTTCATGACAACACCACATTATGGTATCCATGGTGACTTCATGTGAAATTTTGATGTCATTTGTGTATGGGCCTGCCCCTTGTGTACATCATGAGAAAGTGACAACTTTCGAATGATCATCACTTGTATTTGAAGAAGTTATTGGAAGGTGACAATCATACAATAACTTAAATCATGATATACATTTTTTGTAAATGTTGAAATAGATCATGAAAGGCTTTATCTTCTAAATAACAACTATGTGTTAGATATTATTAAGTTGACTATCTATAAGTTGTTTGTATAGATATGTGATAGGTACTTGGTGAATATCTTGCCTTGATATTCTGATAGGCCACTACCACAATTGAGTACTTGGTGAATATCATTTAGTTGATGTTTTGATAGGCCATTACTCAAAGCACTTGGTGAATATCATTTAATTGATGTTTCGATAGGCCAATGCTCATGTTACCTAATATGATATCGAATAGTAATTGGTCATTATCATGTTTTGATATTCCAATAGGCCAATACTTATATGATATCATATATGGAAATCTTCTGATCAAAGATTTTATGAATGTGTTATTTTTGAAATATTACCAATGGTGTAATATATCTATGTTTTATCCTTCTTCATTAAGAGGGAGTGTTAATGTTATAATTCTTTCAGATAAATTAAATTATGTATATGACATAAATAATTTATGCCAAATATAATACATATGCAATAATTAACTTATGTTAAGAGTGTGTGTGTATATATATATATATATATAAGATTGTTATATAACCTTTATAATACATTGAGAAAATATTATTTGTGATATAACAATAACTAATGTGAATTTATATATTAACAAGAGACATGTCTTTATAAGAGACGTGCCTCTTTATATCACATATATGTTCATTAGAATAGTAACTTGAAACACACATAAGAATTTACCAATTGCTATTACAAGTTACAACAATGAAAAATGATCCTACTTTAGCAATTTGAATAGTTGATTTGAAGATATATTCCACTTGTTACATCTACTGAATGTTTTAAAATATTGTTATTCACTATAGTCTAGTGATACATATTTTAAAGCACAACCTGATAAGTTCCCTCCAACACTCATATTCACATCATCTTTATCATCGTTTTTAATTCTCCCCAACAATATGTCTTTTACATTCGTGATTGTAGCTTTCGCGACTACAATAATCTCATTCATCACACATCACCAAGAGCATTACCAAGTTGACAAAATTCTATAACAACAATGAGGAGTTTGAAAATTGGAAACCTCTTCCTTCCCATGCACCGAACATCTTCTTCTTCATGCTGATTCAAGGACCAAAGTTTTAAAGAAAACCTCAAGCCAAGCTGATGATGACAAGAAGCTTGTGAAAGACCCTCAACAACTATTGAATGGCTACCACTTACTCACCTAAGTAGCTCCCGTATGACAGAAAAGGGCCATAGAACTTCTAAATCTTTCCTTCCAAGTAGAGATGACAAATATAGAATTAATCATTCATGAAATATGAAATACATTATAGTCTTCATTAAATATTTGCCAATGATAGCTTCAATCTTAAGTAATCGAGTCCTTCTGATTTATTTGTCGGCCAATAGTCACTCACACAGATATAAAAACCTTCAATGTTTACCAAAGGTTCAAACTTTCAAACTTTCTTTGAAGTTCCAGTATTTGAGTTGGGCGCATGATTTCATATATTACGAAGTCCTTGATGCAAATACATAATGGATTTCAAAACCTATGGACTACAGACTTAGTTTCTCTGAGATAACGGAAAACATAAAGGATCTAAGATATAATGCCCGATTTATTAATAGAGCGTGCACACATATATTTGATCCTTACTCGAACCCAACACAATAGTAACCTGTTGAAAACTCTCAACTATCTATAAATTAAATTTTAATTTTGGCAGATATACGAATTTCGAAAACATTGTCTCTAAAACGGAATTTCCAATAAAATTTTGATAAACCCCTTTTCAAAAATTATTTTTTAACAAACTCCACAAGATAGCTAGACTTTTAGCTCTAGCAATAGCATCACTTTATTTCTCACATAGAAATATCCTTCCAAACCTCCAATAGAATACAATTTTCAAAACATTTATTTAAAAATTTAAACCGTTCAGATTAAACCTTCTGTAAAATGTTTCTGATGAAATCTCTTATTAAAATTCATGATAACCAATTTCCAATAACCACACAGGCTGGCATAATACACTGCTCTGATACCACTGTAATATTCTACCTGCATACCCCTTTCTGATTTTGTTCAAATAATTTTTAGGATCATAAACAAAAAAATTTACACAATGATAACCAGTAAATAACCAGCAACATTGACCATTAAATAATCAACAAATACTCCAGAATTCATTATTGCATTATAAATCAACAATACAATAACAATCCAATCATATAAACAGTGATGACAGAGATTGTATTAATCAGAAAAGAACCTGAAATGCAATTGTGGACTTCATCACAAATTCAGCACAGCTAACGAATCGGAGCTATGTCCAATCCTAGCAATCCACCAAGAAGAACCTGAGGATTTGCGTCCTCAGATCCTAGATAGAAGTTGAAGCTTCCTTAGTTTCTCCAAGAGAAATCTGAAACCAAATCAATATCAAAGTCTATCCAAAAGAATCAAAGCTTCTTTTTCTTATTGCCCAAAGTTGTGACCCTTCAACTTCCTTCTCCTGTCTTTTCGTCTTATTCCTCCTTTGTCACTTTTATTTGCCCACTTTATAATATTAAATTGACCCCTTCTCATAAATTTGTATTATGCTCTCATAGGTCAATTTTAATATTACATGGATGTCCTTAATTTCCTAATGTTCCCAAATAGGGACATTACATAATAATCTGCCAAAGCCACAAGATACCTCCCAACATAGCTGGAGTGTAAATGTTTCTCAATTACTCAAGTTTAATAAAGAAAAAACTAGAAAACTTAAACTAAAGGGTCTTGAGATTTACCAAAAGTGTTAAAACAAAAATATTTACTTTACACTATTTTTCCATATTTTTCCCATTCTTTCCTTTGGCAAGCATTAAAATATTTTTCCCTCAAGCAAATGCAGGTTTGATCATGCAATTGCCAGTTTTGATTGGTGCTTTGTGTAGCCTTTCTCTTTTGCCTATCAAAATTTTGGGAGAATTGTGATGTTCTTGTTTTGCAACAGGACTTGACAAAATTAATAAACACTAAAATAAAAGTATAATATAAAACAATAAAATTGTAGTTCAAATTAATAATATTAAAAAAATAAAAATAAAATATAACATAATTAAAATATGAACGAGTGGTATCAATTGGTATGTTATTGCCATATACATCCACAAGAGAAACCGATGTTAGAGCAGACAATTTCTGACAGATTTATTTGTTTGTTTTTCTTCTAATTGCCATACATTTTCTAAAAGGAATATATGTTAAGCCTTGCAAAGTTAGTCATAGACATCATCAGTAGAAAAATACACAATAGGCTACCCTCCTAGTGTTGTTTCTAAACCAGATTTACCCAGTTTGCATAGACATTTAATAAAATGTTGAAAATGACAATCAACAACTATAGTATCCATAGTTACCTAGTATCTTCAGGTAGTTTGCGAAATCACAAAAATTACCGAAGGGAGATATCAGCTACATCACATAATGAACCTTTGATTGATTTGTATATGGGTTTAACTTATTACAAGCCTTGTAAGAGAAACAATAAACTAAGTCTTCAAGCAATGCGCACTTGTAGGCGAGTTCCTTGCGTGTGATTGTTGCTTAACTCAAACAACATATATGAATTTTAAGAATTACAGATTGTTGAAAGTGTTCCCTCTAATAGTGTGGTTGTTAATCAAAGACATGCCTTACCATGCTCGTAACCAACATGCATTGTAACAATAATTCTTGTTCAAACTATTAACCATCGTTCCTTTGCATCTGATAATTTGAACAACTCCTCACTCAATGGGTAAATATTGTTTAAGATTGTTCAGTTTTATGTCACCTTCTATCTTCCCCCTTGTCAAGCGATGCATTGGGTTTGTGAAGTAACCAGAACCCCGCCGCTTAGATACAAACATTCGTTTTCAATGCTCTCCCTTGCAAATACGTCCCGATGACAAATGCGATGGAATTGAAAGCATTGGTGTTCGAACACAAACTTCTTCCCTTGCTCAATTGGTTTTTTTCACATTCATTAACAGGATCTCCACTATGGTGTCCAATTACAACTGCAGTAATGTCATGTGGAAACAACTCATTCAGTAACTTATCGCCCTTCTCCCATGATATTACTTGTCTATAACTGTTTCTTCAACAACAATTGACTATCTTGGGCGTGTATTTTCAATGTCGAAAGCTGCCTTTCTGGATGAGACACTGCTCTAGCAGTAATCAAGCCATTCAACTTACCTGCAATGTTTTGTTCTCTGTCTTTTTTCTCAAAGTTCCTTGCTCGTACCTCTAACTCTTTCTCTCCTTAAACGTCAACCTTGCTTGGCAAGAAGTGACCGGTGACTTACTAACCACACTGTGGTTCTATATTAGTCATCAAGTAAACTTGTCAATTGATTCCTGGCTAATCTGAGAACGTCTCTTATCTCTGACAATAGCACTCTTGAAGAAGACTTTCCAGTATCCTCCAACAGTCTCTCTAATTCTCTGCTGCATATGCTAAAAATAACTCATAAAATCTATCATTCCCCTCTTCTTTGTCCCTATTACAGCTATTTTAAAACTGCAACTCTTGTAACTGACTTGACTCTTGGTATTCAAATTCCAGCTCTGCGTACTCCCATTTGCTTGTCTTCTAATTCCCCTTTTAATAATACATAAATATATCTTTGTGCATGTAAGCTCAAATCTTCGGAATCTTTTGGCAAATGTATGTATTTATATATTAATTTTTTTATTTATCAAACACTAAAAGGGTAAAGCATTTAATAAATATGGATTTTGGTGTTTAAAGAGCAAGAGGGGACATTGCAGTCCTTCCTCCCCAAAATTGCTTGTCCTAAAGAAATTCCAACACTGGGTGTGCCCAAAACTGTTTGTTATCCCAAGTTGCATCTTCAACAAGTCTTTTCATTTCACTAAGTACTCCTAAATCACACACTTCCTGAGAGTCCTCTCCCTGGTTTTGATGATTACTTCTGGCACTAAGACCAGCTTTTAGTCTTCATCCAGTGGTGGCAGTATTGCTGATAGAATTACATTGAGTCCCAAGGCTTTTTTGAGCCGAGCGACATGAAAAACACCAAGTACCTTGCTTCTTGAAGGCGAGTCCAACTCATAAGTTACTTCTCCATCTTGCCTAACCACTCAGTAGGGTCCATAAAATCTGGGCTTAAGCTTTTCTGCTTTGTTTCTCTTAAGGGAAGATTGTCTGTAAGGCTGCAATCTCAAGCATACCAGATTATTCACTTTGAATTCCATTCCCACTCTATGCTGATCTGCATATTGTTTTTTATTGATTTTGTGCTTGTTCAATATTCTCCTTCAAAGATTTCTTTATATCCTGACTTTGCTGCAATAAATTTGTAGCTTTAGGTACTATACTATCTGTTGAAAGCAGATCCAAAAACTTGGCAGTTCATATCCATAGAGAAACAAGAATAGAGACATTTTAATTGACATATGGTGAGCTGATTTGAAGCAATACTCACTCAAATGCAAACATTTCACCTACGCCTTTTGTTGCCTTGAAACATAGTTCCTTAAATAACTCTCTAACAATTTATTAACCATTTCAGTTTCACCATTAGTTTGTGGGTGGTAACTAGTGTCAAGAGTGAGCCCAATTCCACACAACTTGACCAATTCTTGCCAAAAAAAATTCATAAACTTGCTAGCCCCACCACTTACTATGTTTCGAGGCGGCCCATGAAGTCTGAAAAGTTCCTTGAAAAAAAAAATCTGCTACTTGTGCATCTGTATATGTAGCTGAAATGGCAAAGAAATGTGCAAATTTAGTTGCCCTATCAACCACAAAATAGATACAATTTCTTCCTTGGACAATGAGTAAACCTGTTATGAAACCCATAGAAATACTTTCCCATTTTTGGTTGTGTATAGGCAATGGCTGTAACAAACCAACATGGCATGTTTTTTTTATGTTTGTTTTGTTGGAATACTGGACATTCTTCTACAAACTTCTGAACTTCAACCTTTAGTCCTTACTAACAAAACCTCTCCCTAATCTGCTTATAAGTTTTGAAAAAAAGAGAATGACCAGCCATGGTAGCATTATGAAATGATTTCAAAACTTCCAATTTGAACTTTGAATTAGACATTAAGAAAATTGTGCTCTTGTAAAGTATGAGTTCATTTTGCACCTTATACCTATCATCATGTGTCTTTCCTTCAAGGAGGTTTGAAGCCCAAATATTTTTTGCATATTCAGCTATAATGTCTTTCTTCCAATTAGTTGTTATCTCCACAATAGAACATAAATGTGGTTACCTTGATAATGCATCAACCACTACATTCCTCTTCCCTTTGACATAGACTATATCAAAATTGCACGCCTACAATTTACCCACCAACTTTTGTTGTCTTTCACTAAATTCTTAATGGTTCAAATTATATTTGAGGCTATTGTGATCGGTTTTAAGTTTTAACAGTAAACTTATTCCCAACAAGATATTGTCTAAACTTGGCTAAAGCACATGTTATTGCTAACATGTCTTTGTCATAAACTGAATAACTCTTTTCAGTTTCCCTTAATCTCCTACTTTCAAATGCAATAGGATGCTTATTTTGTGTTAGAAATTTAGTAACGAGAATCGCAGCGATTCACAAGATTCACATGATTCAGCGATTTGATTCAAGCCAAACGATTTTTTGTGAATCAAATCAGCAATAAAGGATTTACAAAATAAGTTACTCACTAAATTCCAAGGGTTTTTTTAATTTGCCGTTTCGTGGCCGATTCAGTTCCAATTCATGGCCGAGATTTGGCCTTGCCGATTCCGATCCGATTCTGATTCTCGTTACTTTCAACTTCAAGTTAGAACAACACCTATCCCTTCACTTGATGCATCACATTTCAGCTCAAAAGGTTTGGTAAAATCTGGCATTGCCAACACAGGACATGAACTCACCAAGCCTTTGAACAGACCAAAACATTTGTGTGCTCCCATTTTAGTTAAAGCGGTTAATGGGGCAGCTACGTGTGAGAATCCTTTGACAAATCTTCTGTAGAATCTGCATAACCCAAAGAACCGTTTCAGCTATGAAAAATTTGTTGGAGGCCAATCCATGATTGCCTTATTTTTTTCAAGATCAACACTAACTCCCCTACAGCTAATGATATGACCAAGGTACAACAGTTTCTTTAAACCAAATTCACATTTAGACTCCTTCGCATACAATGATTCACGCTCAAGAATACTAAGCACTTCTTCTAAATGCTTCAAGTGCTCCTCCCAAGCTACTTGTTTAAAATCCAATTCATGCAAGATTGGAAGGTAGGGCGTGCATTAGTTAGTCCAAAAGGCATGACTAAAAACTTGTAGTATCCAAAATGACATCTAAAAGTTGTCTTCTCCACATCCTTCTCTTGAACATTGATTTGATGATATCTAATCTCAAGTCTATCTTCGAAAAAAAAAACTCCATGGAAATCATCTATTTATTCATCAATGCAAGGCATGGGGTAACTATTCTTAATTGTCCTCCTGTTCTATAGCCAATGCATATGTGATGATTCCATCTTTTTTCTTCACCAATATCATTAAAGAGGCACAAAGGATCTTGCTTGGCCTTATGTGACCCACTTCCAACAGCTCCTTGATAGACTCACTATCTCATCTTTATGCCTTTTTGAATGTCCGTAAGGAGTAGTTATAACAGATTTAGCACCTTCTAGTTCTATCATGTGCTCAATACCTCTATCTAGTGGGATACCATGTGGAATGTCACTAACGACCTTGTTGTACTTATCCAATAGCATCTTACTCAAGCTGAAAACTCCCTGTTGCTGTCCTAAATCAATTGGTGTGATAATACACTCCGCTTCCAACCCCACTTGATCACACCTCGTTATTCTTTCCATTCTTTTGAAGGACACTACTTTTGGACTACCATTTGTCATCCCTCTAAGGAGAACCTTCTTCCCTTCAACTTCAAATTTATTTCCATTGTTTGCAAATTCATTCTTGTTAGAATTGGTAATCTTTCCTTGGTTGTATTTATTAAATGGGATGAACCAAGGTATCCCTTATGTTGTTTGTCCTCTAGTCCACATGTGAGGACAAGTCTTTTTTGTAATTCCTTTATTAAGGAAAATAGTTTATTCCTCCTTAAGAGGATTATGACACTTGTTATGCACACACTTATGAATGTGGCAATCATTCACTTGGGAGTTACAAACAACTCCTCTTCTTATCTCTTTATAAGAGATGCTTCTCTCTCATTCTCTACATCACACAATCACAATGTAGTTCATGTAATGAGCTCTTTGGCTTTACTTATCTCCTTCCTTCTCTCTCTCTCTCTCTTCATTCTTAGGCATTTGCCTCATTCATATAATTCACAAAGGGTTTTCTTTGCTTTCCCCTTTTCAAATATCTTGTCTCATGGTGTTGGATCTTGAAGCTTTCTCTCTCCTATCTTATGGTAATATCTTTTCATGCATTAACTCGCTTAGATTCTTTCCTGGTATTGCTTATTTACATATTTCTTTTTCCATTTCTAACATGGTATCAGAGCAATTTAATCTTTGTTTTTGAGTGTTTGCATAAAGGTACGATTCGAAGGAAACTCTTGAGAGAGATTTCTTTTTTAATCTTCTTAAGTTGAAAGAAATTGAAATTTTTTTTGGGGGTTTGGGTGGTTTACCGCCAAACCCGATTAACTCCTGTTTGCTCTAATTTGTGTAGGTTTTGATATACTGTTGATAAAGAAAATAATATAAATTTAAAGATATCGCACTCCTAATTTTATAGTACATTCTAGTACATTCTAGTATATTGTTGAGAGAGTTTATTCTAATATATTTCATTTTTTTAACTAATTTAATTTAGTAGAAAAAAATTAGTACCTCCCCTTACTTTGTTAGTTAAGTTTATTCTAAATCTCCTTTATCAAAATTTGTGCTAAATTTTTTATTATTATTATTATCTTTTATCATTTTATATAAATCAAAATCTCAAATATTATCCTTTTTATTTTGATAATAATATTAATTCTTTTCTAATATTATAATTAAAAAAATTTAATATCGATTCTTATCTAATCAATTTTTTTTGAAACTGCACTCTTTAAGTTTCTAATTTTGTCTCTTGCATGTTTAAAATATTCTAAAAATTGAAGCACCCACAATGGACCTTGAATAGGGCTTGCTAGACTTGCGTCTCATCTTCTTGGCAAGTTCAGCATGAGTATCCTTCTTATGTTGCTTTCTATACATTGTTGTCCAAGTTAACTTGGATGGCTTCAAACGGTTATGGAAATATAGCTTGCACTTAGAGTTCATAAGTAGAAAAACCTATGAATCTGAGCGCACAAATCTGATGCCTTTCCTAGGGTAAATCCTAGAGCCGCTGAAATGGCAGACTTCTGTTTTGAGCACCATGGTGCCTATTCAAATCCTCCTGTGCTCCTATTGCTGATTATTTTCGATTATTTTCTCGTGTTCAACAAACCAATAGGTCAGCATCAACTTTGGAGGTTGGAGATTGGAGGTGCACTTCTCTGTAATCAAATAGTCCAACCTTTCCTGCAATTTTCTTTTGCCTTCTACTTACTATTTCTTTAAAGAAACCATCTAGTCAAAGAAGACATGACAACTCATATACATCCGCATTGGTTTGAACGGTTTGGATTTTTTCATATATCTTGTGGGGAAGTTTGTGAGTTCTGACAAATCCTATATTCGTAACTCGCCTCCTGCAATGTGATCTTTTTGGGACTGCCCTAAATTTTTCCCACTATACTTGTAGAATATAGAATCATTGCAGATTATATATGTTTTCAGACTGCTGTTATGCTTTAGACAGATCTGATTTAATATAACTTTTAATGGGGTGCTGATTACTGCTCTATTGGGTAAGTGCTTCTGCTCCTTGGTTTAATTTTCCTTGATTGATGCCTTCAGGTATCTGTGAGCGATAATTGATGAGTTCCCTTCAATGTTTTGAATGAATTCTCCTTTATACTTGGTGGAAGGGTCACTGCCTTTCATAAAAATTGACTCAACATTTCTCATTGTTGCTTCAAAGAATTCTAAATAATATACTATTTGCCCGCTCCAACACCAAATAATTAGAAGGAGCACCTCCCTGCGTTTGTTCTGGCTTAGCCAGTCCTCAGCACTTTTGTGCCTTTGAAGACCCCCCTTCGTCCGCTTTTTCCTCCTTCTCCCACGTGATGTGCTTGCTGGTGCAGACAGACTTCAGCCTTGTGGACGTCACCACCATTTTAGTTCATCGATGCCTCCACGGGATACCCTCTGATACCCTTCTTTTGTACCTTCTCGATTTCTGTCGTCCTTCACACTCTCTCCTTAGCTCTTGTGAGAGCCCTTTTTTCAGTTTCCTTGTTGTGCCTCTGTTGCGTTGTCTTCCTAACACCTACAAGGGCAGAGTGGTGCACCTAAAGTATCTTTATGCTCTGCCAAACCCTTAATGGCAACAGACGTAACTCCTTTTTGGATAGCAATATTCATTTACCATCATTATATGGAGTTGTAACATCTGCCATGTATTTGGCCAAACAGCTTGTTTGTCTGTCAAAACTGCAGAAGTAAAGATTTTACTAATCTTTTTGGTTGCTCGATATATCATTATTAATCTTTGTAACGTTAGCCTGAACAACTGAAACATTGCATTATTCTACATTGTTACTTATTTCTTGTGCTTCTCGAAGCAATCATTAAGATACTTTTTCTGTTAGTATTGCTGCACATTTTCATATTGTTGTAGCATTTCTTATTTTCTTCTAATTAGAAAGTTTAAAATTTTTACAGAATCATCATAATATCAAAGTGCATTCTATTTTATTCTTATTAGACACTGGGACTCTCTTATTTTGTTTTATGGATCGTTATGGTCCTCTTTGAATTTTAGGTAATTTTCTTTATATATATATATATATATATATAATTTTTTTAAAAATGTATTTTCAGTTTGTTTTAAATCTAATTTAGGCTTTGATTTTCTTTTCTTTTCTATTTTGAGAGTTTCAAAATTATATAAATTACACAAATTATATAAGTTTGAAATTTTTTATTGTTAAATTTTCTCTGAATTTTTGCCCTCTTGTTTACCTGGTACCCATTACATAACAGCAAAAATATTTATGATTTGAAAACATCAAGAATTTTTTTTAATAATATAATGAGGGAAATGTGAAGTAACGTGTCTTTCAATGTATCTTCTTCGTAATCATTCTCTTATAAGAGTTCTTTATATGTTCTTTCTTCTCTCCAATTCCAATTTTTCTCTTATGCATTTTCTTATATAATTCGATCAGTGCTACTTGAATTTCATACCTTTGTCTGAATTTTTTTTTTCTAACTCAAATCAATGAAAACACAAATTTCCACTCCACCATATGTGATAGCACTTTTTTAATAGTTCAAAAGAATAGAATCTTTCTACTTTAATAGTTCAATAAGGAAGTTTGCTTTATTTCCTACGGTCAAAGTTTTCTTTTAGTTTTTATTATTTAACTTTATTAGTCTAAGATAAAAGGTTCACATTTAATTTTATTTAACTTTTATTTTTTAAAGATCATAAATAGATTTCTTTTTAAATATTCTTTATTTAAATAAGAGAAATTATATTTTGTTTTCATAATATGAAATTATTGTTAAATAATTCTTTTGATACTTATTTTTTTATGATTAGAAATTTGGAAATTTACTTTTAAAGTTTTTTTTCCCTTCAAATTTTAACTTCATTTTATAGGGAATGGATATAATTTATTTATTTTTTCTGATCATGTCAACTTTAGTTTCACTTAATAGTTTGAATCACCATTTCACTAAGAGTTCAAACTTAATCTAATTACATTTTTTTTTCAACATAAAATTTGTTTGAACTAGTCCTATCGCAAATCAAATAGGTAATTACATTGATTTTTGTATGAATTCAATATTGCTTACCTTACTATTTGATTACACTATTGTTCACCATACCTTTAGTATTTATGAAAAATATTTTGACTTTATTTGATCTTTTTCCTTTGCCATTAAATTGTATATCCTTGAGTTTGAGCTTATTAACCTTTCTAAAGGACATTATACTTATAATACTTTGGACATATTATTTAGTTTAGTCACATACACTTTTTAAATATTTAATATTAGAAGATGATATTTCTTTAGCTATGCTTATATTTTTCCTCATCTCTTAAGATATTTTGTCTTCGAACAAAAAGATCATTCTATTTGAACTATAATTGTTATTATTTTTTGTTAAAGGTAAATCAAAATTCTTTCAAGTATTGTGACTTATCATTTGCATATATTTATTCAAGTATATATGGGTGCACACATATATGTTCGGATAAATATATAATTTCTTATGACTATGATGAATTAAAAATTGGTATATTCTTTTAAGAAATGAATTAAGTACTCATGTTTACCCTCAATGGAGTTTTCTACCTTATATCCATTTACTATTTATTTCTCATTGATCTTCCTTGGATCTCTGCATTTACCTCAATTTTATTTGGATTATGAGTTATCTTACACATTTGCCTTCAACTTTATTGTGATATAATTTTGATGTGCACGTAGTTGCACTTTTATGCTTTTATAGCATCGTTCTATGCCCATGTTGGCACTTTATGGTTTTATACCATTGATTTATACAAAGTTTTTTGAGTTGCATAGGGAGCCAATTTTTCAAGGTTAACTATGTAGGTCCCCTCAGTATAACTGATACATAGTTTCCTTATCTGGCCCATGGAGTATCCCTCCATCCTATATTGGTGTGCACTCATTTTATATGGAGTTTCCCTCCATTTAGTTCTATTGGTTCCACTTTGAAAGGCTGATATTTTATATGGAGTTTCCCTCCATTTGATTCTAGATGCTCTACTTTGAAAGGTTGATATTTATGGAGTTTCCCTCCATGTTGTTCCATTTTGTTCCTCAATGAAGAGGATGTTATTCTTGGAGTTTCCCTCCAAATTTAGAAGGTTTGATCCAATTTGAAGGCAATATGTTGTTAAATCCTCATAATCCATTCCTTATTAATATCTTAACACAAATCATGATAATACTAATTTGATCAGCATGTCTCTCCTTATACTTTATTTTCATATATTAATGTGATAATGATCTGCATACTTCATTGCTTAGATCATGAATCATGCATGTTGTGGAGGGACGCCCCCATTAACTTGCAGTGGGATGATTCATTAAGTGGACTGTCTATATCCACATGATTGATGCAATGTTGATGCAAGTATCATTAGTTGGCCTTGTCTGTGGTCATTAGTACATTAGTATAATATACCTTTCATGAGAATACTGATCAAACTTTTTGATAATATTTTGAGCATATACTTCATTTTGGTATCAGGTTATCTCCATTGTTTTGTGGTAACATGTTTTATTTTCCTCATTGTTTCTCTATGAGAGTTTTATTATCCTTATTCAAAAGGATTTCCAATTTGCATATAAGATGAAATACTTCTTGTGGATAGTTGTCTTGTTTCTTGTGCCTATGTTTTTCAGGTAATCCATCTAGCACATACAAGAATTGGTGTACTTTAATGACCTATCCACTTGGCTCTACGAAGATCTATCTACACTCACAAGAGACCTTTCACATAATCGAAGACATTCTCAAAGCTCAAGTTGCTGCTATTTAGCAAATCATTGTAAAATTTGGGTTTAATACCCTTTGATGTAATTTCCCCAAGTAAAGATTAAAGGGGGGTATTAGAATTGGTAATCTTTCCTTGGTTGTATTTATTAAATGGGATGAACCAAGGTATCCCTTATGTTGTTTGTCCTCTAGTCCACATGTGAGGACAAGTCTTTTTTGTAATTCCTTTACTAAGGAAAATAGTTTATTCCTCCTTAAGAGGATTCTAACACTTGTGATGCACACACTTATGAATGTGGCAATCATTCACTTGGGAGTTACAAACAACTCCTCTTCTCATCTCTTTATAAGAGATGCTTCTCTCCCATTCTCTACATCACACAATCACGATGTAGTTCATGCAATGAGCTCTTTGGCTTTACTTATCTCCTTCCTTCTCTCTCTCTCTCTCTTCATTCTTAGGCATTTGCCTCATTCATATAATTCACAAGGGGTTTTCTTTGCTTTCCCCTTTTCAAATATCTTGTCTCATGGTGTTGGATCTTGAAGCTTTCTCTCTCCTATCTTATGGTAATATTTTCATGCATTATCTCGCTTAGATTCTTTCCTGGTATTGCTTATTTACATTTTTTTTTTTCCATTTCTAACAATTCTAAACTCACCAAGAGAACAAAGTCATTGGATGCCAAGCAATACATCAGTATCTCCAATACTAACCACATAGAAATCATCCTTCAATTCATACACCTAGCTGAATGCAGAAGTTTGGTATCTTACACGTGCATATGAGTGTAAAAACATAAGCAACCATTACTCTAAGCCTTTGCATTCTTCAGTTCTTGATCCCCTTCTTGCTACAATACCTTCATCTATGAAATTGTTTGTTGCATCTGTGACTATAAGTGTGATCATTTTTTGACCACACAACACACCTCTAACTCTGAAAGAGCCAATTTTCTGCAAGCTGGTTGACTGTGTCAGGCAACTCTTCTTTCCATGTTCTTTTTCTGACTCTTCTAGTGGGGAATCTCCTTCACTAGAGTCAGATTCAGTCCGCTGTTCTGAATTTTTAGAACTTGATTTAGGGGTTGTAAAACACTCTTATTGTTTTGCTCTGGCCTTTACAACACACTGATGAGTGGGGTCCCAAGGTTCTCTACATTGGAACATAAATTTCTTCTTTTCAAGATCATTTAGTTGCTCATCATCTAATTTGGTATGTGCTTTCTTGGACTGGTCAGAATCTTTATGTGAGTGTTTTTTATCTGTTTCCTTCTTGTAGTGGAGGTATCTTGGAAAAAACTTACTACTTGAAGTTGATGCTTCCATCTCCCTTTCTCTTTTAATGGCATCCTACAGACTTGTTGGGTTTGAAGCCTTAATCCGGCCTCCCAAAGGTTCCATTAACCAATCTATGAAAAGCACCTCTCTCCTTTCTAAGAAATGCATTACTGAAACTAAAAGCCTTTGGAAATCTGAGATGAAACTTCCTACAGTCCCCCATTTGTTTCAACCGACCTGGCTCGTTGAAATATAATTCTGGATCTTTCTTGTCAAAATGATCTACAAGCTTCTCCATGAATTTAGCATAGGATACAATCTGATCATAGCCTAAGGTGATCAATCCATGATACCACCATTCATGAGCACTACCTTGCAAATACAAGGTCGCATATTTTATAGCCTCATCTTCTGCCATTGATTTGAGCTGGAAGAAAGAGTCTAATTTTGTACCCATGGTCTCACTGTATTTTTTCCTAAACCATCAAAGAAAGGAATGGTTACCTTACCAACTCTTTGCTGCAATTCCTGATTCTGAAATCTGCCACTGTGTCCCCTTCATGGTTTTTCCCTTTCCCTAAAAGCAATGTAAGTCCGGAAATGGCATTTCATCCTGACAATTTGCTCCCAATGCTTGCCAATCATCCCAAATCTGTCTATGAAAATCTTGATCAAAATGCTCATTCTTGGCTGGTAAGTTGCTGGCATTGTAAAACATAGGCATGTACTGTCTTGAATCAACTCCAGACCCAAAAACTCCTAGTTATTCATGTCTATTTGTGGTTGAACTTTTTCCCTGATTCTGATTGTTGCCCTGCTTACCAGTATTGCCATTGTTTCCATTGTTTCCTTGCCCATGATTTTCGTTGTTGCCATTGTTTCCCTTGTTACTGTTTTGCTGCACTAATTGAGTAAGCATTAGAGTCATTTGTTGTTGAGATTACATTAACATATTCATCATTTCCCTTTGAATCCTTCCAAACACCCCTAAAACATTTTTGATTCCACTAACGTTATGGGCATTCTAGCCCATTACACCTGTTTGAAAGGAGCAGTTAGGATTTGACTTGGTCCTTAGAAGGTAATAGTGATGTGTTGATGGATGCGTAACACCCCTGTTAACAACTTAACAAAGCTTTGATACCACTGTAATAGTCTACCCTCTTATAGATGTTTCCAAAGAAGATTTATGCAGTTTGCTCAGACATTTAAAAAAATGTACAAAATGGTAATCAACAACTACAATATTGACAATCTTGTATCTTCAAGTAATTTTGCAAAACCACAAAAATTACCAAAGTGAGAGATCAAATGCATCATCATAATGAAACTTCCATTTATTTGTATTTGGGCATAACTTATTATTGACCTTGTAAGAGCAACAATCAACTACGTCTTCGGGATGCACAGTTGCATGCAAGTTTCTTCCGTGTGATCGTTGCTTAACTCAGAGCCCCTGTATGAATTTTAAGAACTGCAGATTGTTGAACATACTCCCTCTAATACTGTGGTCGTAAATCTCAGAGGCGCGCCTTACCATGCATGTAGCCAACATGCATTGTAACAATAGTTCTTGTTTAAACTGTTATGTGCCATTCCCTTGCATCTAATAATCTGAACTCCTCCTTACTCAAAGGGTGAGTGTTGTTTAAAGATTGTCCGTATTGCTCAATATTTTGTCACCTTACATCCTAGAAACAAACATTCGTTTTCAATAATCTCCCCTACTAACATGTCTCAAACCAATGACAAATGCGATGAAATTGAAAGCATTGCTGGTTCAAACACAAACTTTAAACTTGCTCAAACTGAATTTTTCCCGGTCATTTACAGGATCTCCACTATTGTGTTTGATTCGAGAACAATAATGGCATGTGGAAACAACTCATTCAATAACTTATTGCCCTTCTCCCACAATATTCCATGTACATAACTATTTCTTCAACAGCAACAATCGACTATCTTAGGCATGTGTTTTCAATGCCGAAAACAACCTTTCCTGACAAGACACTGGTTCAACAGTAGTCAGGCCATTCAATTTACATGCAATGGTTCATTCTCTGTCCTTTTTCTCAAAGTTCTTTTCTCGTACCTCTTAACACTTTCTCTCCTTACATGCCAACCTTGCTTGGCAAGAAGTTTCTCGTGACTCACTGACCACACTAGGATTCTGTATTAATCTTAGAGTGAACTTGTCAGTTGAAGCCTGGCTAATCTGAGAGCATCTCCAACTCTGAGAATAGCACTCCTGAAGAAGACTTTCCAGTATCCTCCGATAGTCTCTAATTGTCTGCTACCTCTGCTAAAAATAACTCATAAAATTTGTCATTCCCCCTTCTTTGTCCCAACTCCAGCTATTTTAAAACTGCAACTATTATAACTGACCTGACTCTTGGTATTCAGATTCCAGCTCCATGTAGACCCCATTTGCTTGACCTTTAATTCCCCTTTTAATAATACATAAATATATCCTTGTGCATGTAAGCTCAAATCTTCAGATTTTTTTGGCAAATGTATATATTTATTTATTAGTTTTTTATTTGTCAAATGCTAAAAGGGTAAAGCATTTACTATTTGTGGATTTTGATGTTTAGAGAGCAGGAGGGGACAGTACAAATCAAAATTAAAAGGCAGCAATTCCTCTCTTTCTAAAGAAGTTAGAACTAGTGAATACAGAGCAATAGAAAATAATTAATTATTGTTTATTGAAAAGGGATCAAAATGAGGGGGTCTGACCCTTTCATAAGGGTATTAAAGGGAGATATAGAAGATAGCTTTCAGATTCAACTAAAAGAAAATTGAAGGGCAGCAGCAGAAGAAATAATTATATATGCTTAGCAATACCATCAATCAAGCAAAAAAATATTCAGTAGTCTCTAAGTATACACTTCTATGATGAAATTAGATAAGCATACTATCTGAAACCCGTCTTGCAAGGTAGATGGCCTGAGGTGTAAGAGAAGGGTGGCGAGCAGACTCATAAGTTAATTGTCCTAGAAGGACAATTGCGATCTAGGACAAAAAGAGCGAGCACCTGCAAAGTCTAAGTAACCCTTTACAACCTCCACCCAATCCCACAACATGGCAATAGAAAACAGATAATCATATTGTCTGAAATTAAGGGAGGGTATTACGATAGTAGATAGTTTCTATTTATTCTCTCTTCTGTCTTTTTCTAATGGTCACTCTTGTTGTAATGTTTCCGTAAACTCCTTTTGTTCGTTATGAAAACTTCTTTTTCACTCTACAAGAATGTTTCTATTTCCTCTCTCGTTTGTTATAGAAACATTCTGTTGTATCTTGTATATATAGATTATTCATGATCTTTGTTTAATAATGTGAAAAATCAACTATTGCAATCACTGATTATTAATCTCCTATCATAAACGATTGTTAAACTACCGAAAACAAATTCCCAGCTAATATCAAAAAATAACACAACTGCAACTTCACTTATAAAATACGGAAAGAAATGCGCAACACAATGAACACAATATTTTCGAACAAATTGTCCCTGGAAAAACCCCTAAGGGAAAACCAGTTTTACAGATGAGGAATTATATTAAACTTCAGCAAATCAAAAGATACAAAATTCCTTGTCTCTCACTAGCAAAACTCTGACAACCTCCTAAATTCTCCCGTTGATATTCCCCACTGCTATTCCCACGCTAACACTGCGCCCTTGCTAACACTGCACAACTGTTTGCTAACACTGCAAACTTACAAACTCATTTGCTAGCACTGCAATTGTTTCTCTAAACTTCTTTCTTGCTCTTCCAAATGCCCCCCTGACCTCCTTTTATACTACTCATATTGGGAAACCAACGGCCAAGATTGATTCTCAATTGACAGTTGAGATTAAAACAACTTAACCCTAACCAAGTCGGTTTCTAGTTGTTTCCAAAAGTGGTCAATTAATTAACAAATATTTGTCTCTAATCTAACCAATTAGTTAGCAAAACAATTACTTGCTAAATAATAGCATATGGATGAATAGCTGTCCAAAGCTAACTAAACTAACAAATAACGCATTCATTATTTTATCATAATAGAATCTTACTGCATGAAAGAATGTAAACAATCAGTATGGATGTCTATAGGGTGTGACCAAATAAGTTTGTTGTGGATTCTAAACAACAAAGACTTGCATTCCAATGATGAGACCTTGAACCTACTTTTACAACTCTCATGTGTTCAGATTGCTTCCAAAAGGAAGTGTAGGAGAGACTGAAAGGTCGATGAATGGGTGTTAAAGCTTGTAATGATGTTTTCTTTCCCAAGAAGACATCAAGAACAAACATTAGAAATAGAACAATGCTCAGACACCTAATTTATAGGTCCACGTTATCTCTTTCTTATGGTTGGTTATTTTAGTTTTTCCATTAACTTCCTTTTAGATAAATCAGTTTTATAATTTTAATTATTTTATTGTCATGTGAAGGCGGTAACTTTCAAATATTGTATTTTCCTTCATACCGGAGTTTGTTGAATTAGTTATTTGAAGTTTTTGTATTCGTGTGAAAATGAAACAATTACTTTCCGTTAAAGTTAGTTAGTTGAAGAGTTTTATTTCCTGTGAAATGATCAGTGTTTATTTAGAAATTAATTTGTTTAGTATGTCACAATTTGCAAAGCTTTAGCTTATCAAAACCCTATTGACTCTACAAAGCTACGGCTTACCAAAATACTGCTGATTATGCACTTTCATCGTGTGTGGAAAGAATTTAATAGCAGGCAAACCTGCTTCAAAGCACTTCTAGATATAACAGAGTAGAGATTTTTGACATCAATATTTCAGAGCACATGTTGTAACCATCAAATTCATCCTCTTCCTTAAGATGGATTATGGAGTGTAACTGTTTGGATGTTTTATTGGTGTTATGTGTATTAATAGGTAGAGGTAGTAACCAAGTTCAATCCGGTGCATCACCCCCTTTCCCTTTCAGCAATTTATTCCATGCATTCCTTTGCCTTTTCCTCTCAAGTCGTAGTGAAGGTGCACCCTGATTGTAAGGAAGTCGGCCTTTTTTGGAGATTTAGTCTCAGAGCGCAAGTCCCACACTTGGAGGTTGTTTCCATGTTACACAAGGTCACCCCGGGATAACATGTCAAGCAAGGGTGTAGACTTTCGAGCAGGGGTGCACGCCCGACAGGACTAATATTTTCAGTTACTCAAGTCTATTGGAAGCCAATCCAATCTTCATTCATTGAGAAATTGAGTGTTTCTCTCAGTGAAATCAGCCTTCGGAGGCATTCACCTATCACCATGGCGACTCTATACATGTACCGGTTTCAACAAACCAAGTGCTGGTATGTAAAGATCATGCTTGATATTTTGTGATTTCCAAAGCTTTCTATGAAATTTCAGCTTTTATGAAGTTCTAACCATGGACCCGTTTCATAGAAACAACTACTATCCCCACCCATATCATGACAATGTTGTTCCTTAGCCCTCACATTGTCATTTTCAATCTCAGCCTCAAGCTGATTATAGCCAATATGCTTAGAATTACTACTATCCTCCTACCCCTGCTCCACCAGTCCCAACATCCCCATATAAAAAGCTTGAAGATATGATGTTGGACTTCCAAGAGAAGATTGACTAGAAGTCTCATGAGCAAAATGAGTAGTTGTTGGCCTGGGATAAGCGGCTTGATGAGATTGAGAGGCAGCAAGAGATAGAGAGACAGCAGGAGATGGCATACCAGGCCTACCTCCAACAACAAGAAGAGGAGAGGGAGAAATAGAGACATCTCGAGGAGAAGCTTGCAACGCAAGTTTGCTGCAGCAAAAGAGGAGGAAATGAGGCTCAAACTAGCTCATTTTCAAACCAAGGAAGCAGAGGCAGCCCCTTCTCCAAAGTATGTCATCTCAAGCTTCAAGAAGCCCCCTCCATTACAAGAGCCTATTGTTGTAACTTCTCCACTCCCCATCCAAAAAAGATGGCACCATGAGCCTACCATACCTATTACCATTTCAGTCTTTGAGGGTGGACCGGTTACAGCCTGGTGAGGACAAAGAGGTAGCAGTTGAGAAAAAGGAAAAGGATTCAATCCTCTTATTTGAAGAGCTTCCCTTCTTTGTTGAGGAAGAAGAAGAAGACAACAAGGTTGTTCCTTCTCTTGAGGAACAAATCATGGCTTTTGAGCCTTTACCAGAAAATGAGGATCTGCTACAAGCTAAGGAAGAAGAAGACCATTTGTTGCAACAGATAGTCCTCCATGATATGGAGGATGAAAAAGAGAGCCACAAGGATAGCTCTATTCTTGAGGAGGAATATGCTAATATGCATGAGGTTGCCCGCAACCTATGCATTATTGCAGCAGAGCAAGAGGATTCTGACGAAGACAATTTTTGGGATGACCTAGAGATGTTTTGCTCATCCATGGACATCAAGCAATCTGCCCCTTCATCAGATAATTATGAGTTGCAGCAGCAACAAGTGGAGATTCACGCCATACCAATAGCTCCCAAGGAGGTGGTTCATGAGCAGCATGAAGAAGAGGTGGAGATTTTATCTTCACAAGCTAAAGCCAAGCCGCTTCCAAACGAACAGGATACCAAGGTTGCATAGCAAAACAATGTGGTCAAGGCTAATCGCTCAGATCAAGTACCATCAAGAGAAAGCCCCATCAAGCATCTAGCTCTGCAACAAATCAGCATGTTGCCCCCGGTCATGCTTACTCTTGAGCATGAGGGAGAGTTCTATAGGGAAGAGCAAGCATGTTTTGCTCAAGAAGACAATGCCCCAATGCTGAAAAGCTTCATCATCTTCAGCATTGGGAAGGAGTTATATGCAGCAGTATGCTTATCATACTTGCTGATCCATTTGACTACCCACATGCATGGAACAAAAAACCAACTCGTGAGGAAGAGCAACTATTTCAACAAGCCAATCAATGGCTTTGTTTGATTATTTTGTTTGTAAATACTTGTATATAGTAGAGTAGGAGTTTCCAACTTTCCAAGAAGTGCACACGCACAGCTCCCTGGAGCTTTTTTGTTTTTTTTGCTGGTTGCAGATTTTGTGAAGTTGCATGTGGGATAATGCGTCATTTCTCTTTGGTGACTCCATGCCCAATGGACTACTTAAGGCCATTGATCTATGCTTAATAGGCAAGCATCCCCTTTGAGTCACCACGAATGTTGGCCATTTTTGCCCCCATTCAGCCTAATGAAACCTCAATTTTAGTCTCCAATTGTTTTATGAAGAGTGAGCAAAGGCGGAATCAAATGAGTCAACCAAAAAGAAATGAAGCTCTAAACAAGTTCAAAATCTGGGACTTTTATGTGAAGCAGTCTGACATCGATGCTTTTTTGTATATAAGTGGTTGCACAGGGCATTCCAAAACAAAGAACACCATAATGGAAACATCTGCTGGAACAGCCAAGTCATCTGAAAATACTGAATAGGATTTTGGTGCAGAGGTTAATGTCAGGATGATAACAGAGAGTTGATGTTTTTTCATGGAGATTTGGTATTTGCAATTCATGCTGTTGTAAGAAGGAGAATTCCCTTATATTCTGCTACTTCCACTGAAGATTCTCAGACACCTAGAATTAAGAGCAATCATGTTGCACAACAGTCTCGAGGAAACATGCCTACAATCTTAGAAGTATTAAATGGAACTTCTTTTGAGAAGAATTCCAATGAAGATCCAGAAAATTATGTTTTCAAATCCTCCAGTGTCACCGAATCAACTCAACCGTAGCAGCTCTGCCATTGTTGACACTTTGGGTAATCTGAAGAATACATTGTGTTGTTTCTGTTATGCACCATGGTGATCATACACCTAGACAAAAGTTCAAGACCTTTTAGATGCAACGCAAATGTTAGTTCCAAGTGCAAGGTCTGAAGTAGGAATAAATCGATGATGCACAGACAGTAATTATATGCAGCATGTAAAAGATATCAGTCAAGAAAGAGACATTCACAATAAATCCAAATGGAGTCAATTGATCATCATTGGTGCCACGATGGAGATAATATTACATATCCCACTCACAGTACCGATTGTGGAAGAGTTTTTAAGTGTGCGGGTGCCACTGAAAGATACAGTCATTGGACCTTCGGTATCACCTGTCATGTTATAGGCAGAGTCAGAAATTCTGAATTATTCAGAAACAATCGATTATTATTGCAAAGCCTAGAATCATCCCAATAATGCAAGGAATTAATTCATTTGTTTTCAACAATGCTTACTGCTCTTTTATATTTGTTGCAGCCTTGCAAGCAGAAGAAGAAGCAACTGGAGAAAAGCGCATGATTCGAAAATTAGCAAACGAGAAATGCTTCAAATATATTCATGAGGGATTTAGAAGCCTATTGAATCCTGGAAATACCTGGAGCATCGATTCTGTATGAATTATTTGTCTCCAACAGCAGTCACTTCTGAAGGAAAATTTTCTTTCATTCCAGCACCTAAAGTGATCTTCTCATGTCATGGTCATGGGATCTTTGTGCACGAACAATGACTGTATTATGCTAAGTAAATATAAGCATGAAGTGGATCATCTACCTACGGCAGGGGTTGACAAGTGAAGCGTATTCAAACACTCTGAAAGTATTTAGATTATACGGGTTTGAAGATCTCTTATTTCTCCAAAGATCAAACAACTCGCTATCCTCATGCGTTAGAATTATCCCGTGCCATTGAAGATATTTTATAAATAAATCACTTAGGTATCAGCCTTTAGGTGAAATAGAATAGCTATATTTGATAATTAATTCCCTTCATGTAAAATTTACGATTTGCAAATGGATTAGCCGATCAGTTATTTGTTAAGAAGAGGTGCAATGGATAGGATGTATTCTTTCATCCTATATAAATATATAAGCCATAATCGGCAAAAATACAATTCATATACCTACAAATTTTTACATAACCAAGTTATACATATGCTCTATGATATATTTTATTCCTTCATTGGTAAAGAAATGATGTTGTGAACTAAGCTCGTGAATTTGGATTATTGAGTAAATATATTTATGCAATTCTGGAGTCAAACTCCATTAGATGGATCATTCATAAGGAGTGTCTCCAATGCAATTTTATTTCCGACATGATCAATAAGAAATATATATTTTATTTGCATGAAGTTTTAGAGTTAAGATATTATATAGTTTCATCATTTAAAATTATTATTTTAACTTTATAAATAATTTATATAATAGATAAGTGGACAAGATCAATTATAGTATTTTAAAATCGAACATCATAGATATTGAAAAAAATTTAATTGTTTCCTAATCTATATTTGGTTTGTCTCTGAACAAGAGTTAAAATACATTCCAAATTGTTTTAAAATTGCATCCATATATTTGATCTATCACATCTTGATTATTAAATTGTTTAAAATTAATGTTTTATAAAGTTGTACGTTTTAAACTTATAATAGACTCTATTGCCTTCGGCACTAGTCTTTATATTTTTCATAATTCGTAATCCATATGTTGGCACTCATTTCTTTCCATTGAGGAATTAAGATATTCATTTGTTGTGTTCACTCTTTATTTAAAACATTATCACATTTATTTATTAATTCATAATTTTCAAGTTTAAAGATTTTCTATAATTCTTGCCGTTAGAAAAACTTTTAATACATTCACGTTCTAATCAATCTGTTATAAGCATCTTGGATCTAAATGTTTTGTCTAGGATCAGGTACACCCGCCTTGGTTTTACAAAGCCAAAAGCACAAGGGATTTGGATTGCATTGATCAATCCCGTCAAGTTGGCCTTAACCGGTTGGATATCCCAACATCAAGTAGGCAAGGCTCATAGGATTCCAATTTGCGGTTTTAGGAACCAACAAAGCCTATCATTGATAACCAATCTAAGAGATCTGCGATGGGTTGTTTTCTTTACTGAGGGTTAACATGCTAAATCGCAAGGTTAACATTTCGTGTTAACCCGATTTCTTCTTTTGTTGAGTTGCTTTGAATCCGACGGCTCTCGCATTTTCGCATTACTATTCTTGCCTCTTTGCGAAGATGCGACAACCATTGGATTTGATCTCATCTTGAGGATCTCTTTGTTGCATCTCAGTCGCCTGTTTGAAATAAAGCTTATCTTGATCAGCGGTTGTGTTTTAATCTTTCGTTGGGGAGATTTTTGCAACATCTAGGCCGTCCATTTCAAATGGAAGATCTACATCGACGGTCCACCATTTTTTGGGGCAAATCAGATCTTCTTCCACATAGGTTAACTCTATATTTTACGCAGTGGGTTAACCCCATGTGTTATCCCATCCCACATTCTTTGACAGCAACACGAATTGATTTGTTGTGGCCATGACACATTACAAGGACCATATCTTTAATGCAGAACAACACCTTGAGCTTTGTTTGCACGACGTCATTGCACTCCATGCCTCTTTATTGCATGTTATGATCAGATCTTTGGGGATTTGATCTCTTACGGCTGGATGCATTGTTTTTGCCCTTCGTGTCACTTCCAACAGCAAGGTTGCACTTCATGATTAGATTTCATTCTAATATTCAGTTATTGCTCTTCTCTACAACTCAACTCCACCTTGGTTGGGGTTTGAACTTCAAGTTAAATTCGAGTTATGCCTGAACTCTTAAAAAGGCAATTGTAAATATCTTTTGTTGGTTCTTTTCTGGTTCTCTTGCAGCTGCTTATGCTCTGCAACTGTAATTTCTTGTTTTACCATGCATTAATGACATCTCTTGTTTTACCTCTTTCTACATTCAGCGATCTTGTGCAGATTTCTGCCTTGTGTTGGGTGATTCTTGTTTCTATTCTTATCTTACATGTTGTGTTACCTGGCTGGTAGTTGTTGTCTCATGAATAGTTTTCCATGCAACATTTGTTGAGTTATACCCTTCATGTATGCATTTGGGATGGCACAAGGTTAGGAAATGTGTGTGTTTGGATGTTTTATTGGCATTATGTGTATTAATAGGCAGAGGTAGTAACCAAATTCAATCCGGTGCATCGCCCCCTTTCCCTTTCAGCAATTTATTTCATGCATTCCTTCTCCCTTTTCCTCTCAAGTGGTAGTGTAGGTGCACCCTGATTGTAAGGAAGCCGGCCTTCTCGAGAGATTCAGCCTCAAAGTGCAAGTCCCACACTTGGAGGTTGTTTCCATCTTACACAAGGTCGCTTGGGGATAACACATCGGGCAAGGGTGCAGACTTTTGTGTCAACAATAATCTAAAACATTAATCTCAAATATCTCTATAAAGTTATGACCCAAAGCACTTTCGTGCACAATTATAGACTTCCGAAATATCATGCCTATTAATGGTAAAAGCTGTTTCAGTCAACTGCCACTGCCAAGGGGGAGTTCAACTCTTACCAAACCTATCACCCATGCTATGTTTTGTCTAGCTTCAATACCTCGAGTGCCTAGATCACTTAGTCCACAACTGTCACTTTAATGCACTATTATGGACTAATGAAATATCAATTCTATTAATGTTCAGAACTATTTCAGTCAACTGTCACTGCCAAGGGCAAGTTCAACTATTATGAAACCTATTACCCGTGCTGTGTTCCAGTCTAACTTCGATACCCCAAGTGCCTAGATCACTTAGTCCACAACTGTCGTTTCTCTGTACCAACAATCTGAACTATGCTACTCTCTTTCATTTAGCTTCTTGTTTAGATGACTTGTCTTAAACTTTAGAGTGAGTAGAACAAGGATAAGTTTGAGAATGTGATCTGACTAACCAAGCTGATTACATTGACTTAATGATCTCAAGACATGTGGAATCATAAGGGATTGTAGGGAATGCTGCTGCAGGAAATTTTGAGATCTGTTTTTGGTGGTAGGTTCATTGATTAATTCTAAAATTTGGAGAGGTTAGAGGCTAGAGCACATGGTGCGAGGAAACTACAATCCACTCACAAGTGCAGATTCAGGACAACAATATGGATTTGAAACAGACCAATTTAGTTGGGTCCATGGAGGACATGAAAGAAGATTAGAGAACCCTCAAATAGAGCATTAATTATGGACTTTTCAAACGATGATTTTGTAACAAAATTCTCTTAGGAAAAAATGTCGTAGAGTAAGAGTATTTGAATTTTGTTGGGTGAAAAGCAAACCATCAAAAATTTCAAATTTCACAAATAAATACAGGTTTATGATTCATTAATGAAAAGTTTGATAAAACTGGCTGATATATATATATATATATATTTTCATATATATTCAATAGGTAAATCAAGAAACCTGATATGTGCAGTCAGAAAGTTGAATATCTTAGATGTTGGTATACGTTGTTGGTCCATTAATGTCAAAACTCTGTGCCACATAAAAAGCTCACTCACTTAGACTACATTTTCACCTTCACCAATAAAATTGCAAGCAAGGTTGCATGGGGACAGAGATACTTGGGTACTGGTACTGATACAGGTACGTTAAATTTTTTTATATAATTTAATATCTATAAAACATCTGAAATTATGAGTCATGACAATGATTTTCCAAAACAAAAACAGTGAAAGTCTGCAAATGTAATGTACTGTTTTCAGTTTTAGATTTGCAATATGTTTGTAATAATAATCTATGATAAATATTTAAATGCATAACAGAGAAGGCAGACTTTAAACATGAACAAGAAGATTATTAATTATATGACAATGACATATTGGAAATGATAAACATCCAACTTGAACAGCAATAAAGTGTACTGTTAATCAGTATTTTATCAAAGTTTCAAACTGATTACGTTTAATTAAGCTCAATAAAAAAAAAGCTGAGACACAAACAAAAACCCAAAACTAAAATCAGAAATGCTCTCCACTGAATTACCTGGTACTTGGGCTACGTGTACCCGGTATGTGGGTACGTATCCCAGGGGTGTGGGTGCGCATACCCATGCAACCTAGGTTGCAAGTCTAACATTTCCTTTATCGGGATCAAATAAAAATTACCTACATTCTTCTTACCCTTTTCAAATATTGCACACTTTATGTTTGGCATGCCTTTACTGGATGTACTTTAATCTTAAAGATGACATGTTTGAAAGTTCTTCAAGATAAAGAACACTTATGTCAGGTAATAGACTACACTGAAATGAGCCCTGAATAACTCTCAGACTTGACCTCAAGATGTTGATAACACATCTTTCTTGAGTAATTTGAACATCCCAAATTTTAATCTTTTAATGTGAAAAATTCAATGATCTTGACTTCATGGAACCACACCTTGAAATCTTGTCATTCTCAACTCTAACCTGTTTCACTGTATGCTCATCTAGATACTTGCAAATGATTGTCATTTATACAACTCTCAATAACATAATTAATATTCACTTCCAAACAAGTTATGTACAACTTTCAGATTTGAGCTTTTGGCCGATGCTGCCGTGTCTGACCCTGGCTCTCTTTCTACAGGTTCTGCACAATGTGCTGTCATCCCTATGGGCATTGGGAATTGTGTATTGGACTCAATGGCTTGGCACGATGTGGCTGCTAAGGTGGAAGAAGGTTGGAAAACCCCCAAGGCGTTTTCGCCTTCTTTTGATATGAGCCATCATTCCCATAAGAAGGGGCACAAAGGGAAAATCTTAACGATGGATGGTTTTTGTTTGGGTTGAGATCGAGGATCCTTTCTTTATTTTGTGTTTGCATGTAGTTCCTCTCATACAATGTCTATTCCAGGTTGAGGGAGCTTTCCTTGAATATCTTTACTGACCTTATTGTACAGGGTTTTGGGGTCTCTTCCAAACCTTTTTGTGCTTTAATCAAAACTTCCAGATTTGAGCTCGAGATCTTGATAACAAATCTTTCTTTTGTAATTTCAACATCCAAAATTTTAGAAGTCATCTTTTAATGTGAAATATTCCATGATCTTGACTTCATGGAACCACACTTTGAAATCTTGTCATTCTCAACTCTAACCTGTTTCATGGTATGCTCATTGATATACTTGCAAATGATTGTCATTAATATAACTCCCGATAACGTAATATTCACAGTAATTAATAATCATTGATACCCAAATTAATAATCATAATGTCAGGAGATTTAACAGTAATTAATGAGAGTCCATTGTCTGCTCTTGCTTTATGGCATTAAACTATGGAGAAACATCTCTAAAGTAATTGTTTCCCCTACTTATGACACCAACACATGCATAATGGATGTGAATATACACACATGCAGACATGTACCTCTTATCCAGTAGATATGTAAACTTGAGCCACAAACCTTAAATTATTTGACTTGGAACAAACAATAGTCATCTATTGTACTGGGATGGGTGACCTCCCGGGAAGTCCCGGTGCTTCACCCCTGTGAGCATCACCTAGATCCAATGAGTGCTAAGTGTTCCATTTATTCTCATGAGAGATGGATTCATGTTGAATCACTACTCATGAAACATGGGTCATCGAGTTTGACTCAAAAATCACACAGTTAAATCCTGATATTCACATCACAATTTGACTAGCTGTGGAAATCATCTCCTACTTATCAATTGATGAGCTTAAGGGGCTTTCTAATGAATGGTTCATAAGGCACAACACTTGGTGAAGGTTTTGCAAATGGCGTTGCAAGCTTTGGGTTTAACTGTGGAGGAAACTCCGTAGTTAAGCGCGCTCAGGCTGGAGTAGTACTGGGATGGGTGACCTCCCGGGAAGTCCCGGTGCTTCACCCCTGTGAGCATCACCTAGACCCAATGAGTGCTAAGTGTTCCATTTATTCTCATGAGAGATGGATTCATGTTGAATCACTACTCATGAAACATGGGTCATCGAGTTTGACTCAAAAATCACACAGTTAAATCCTGATATTCACATCACAATTTGACTAGCTGTGGAAATCATCTCCTACTTATCAATAGTCATCTAGCAAAGAATGTAGAGGCTAGAAAAAAAATTGTATTTTACAAAGGTCAAAGTAATTTAATGGTTTATGCATTCATCATAAATTTAGAACAAAAAAAAGATTTGAAATAATTTCCTACAATGGTTTACATATCCCTCAAAAAGTAAATGAACTTTAAAGTAAGGTAAGACTTACTCTTTAAACATTTCTTTCAAGCCACCGTACTGTCTAAGGGAAATGCCACAGAGTCCCAGAATGTAAATCCACCATAAAGAGGACCACAAAATGAAGTGTATTACAGGTTTCCATGAGAAATTATATTGACAGAATCCAGCTTGAATGTTTTCAGACTTGCCCTTTCCAGGGATTAGCCTTGAGTTAGCTGCACCATCCACGGTAGATTCAACTGATTGTTTGATATCTCTGAATAACTTTCTTGGAGGAGTATCTGGACCATAGCCCAAAAGGTATATAACCTGATGCATATTACACATGTATATGAAGACTAGGTATGCAAACATCCAAAAATGTTACGCTTATGAAAGCCAATGTTTTTTTGATATTTTGCCTTGGAACTGAAAAATGATACAAATTAATGAGTCGGTGCACCAATCCACCAGAAGAAAATTGTTATTGTTTGTCTTTTATCTCACATGGAAACATTATTCTTGCACTTCTACCAACAAAAGAATAAAATTTTCATAGAAATTGATACCGGAATGAACAGCAATCCAGGATAAAGTGCCAAGTGAGTTGACATTGCCCATCCAAAAGCTGTCAATGGAGCATTACCTGAATAAATATGAGAACGTGTTATAAATTTAATAAAAGTAAGAACAACAATACTATGCCATCTTAATCACCTTACAGTTTACATCTGTTGATCAATAATTAATCATTGTGCACTTGCTTGAATACAATAAAAAAAATGTCTTAGGCAGGAGGATATATAACATTGACATTAATATGGCCTGATAATGGGCTGCCAAGGGTTCAGCCTTTACCAAATCCTACAGCAGGAGTGGCTGGGAGAAACCTGCAGAAGGGTGGACAAAAGTAAATTTTGATGGTGTTTCACAAAGCAAACTGGGTTCATCGGGTATGGGATGTATTGTAAGAGAAGATGGGGAGAGCATTCTGGCAGCAGAAACCAAAAATTTGGCAGACGGAACAAACTATGAAGCAGAAGCACAAACTGCCATTTTGGCTGTCCACTTAGCAACAAAACTCAATGTAAATAAATTGCACTTGGAGGGCAACTAACAAATATGTTGGTCCCAACTGATACAGAGATGGGGGGTGAATCAATACGACTTATTCTACTGGTTATAACAGCAACCTTGTTCACATCCTTGATAGTAGTTTTTTTATAAATAAAACAATCGTGAATGTAATGCAGTAAACCCATAAAAGATCACACAGAAAAGCATACATGAGTGACATAAATATTTTTACGTGGAAACCCCAAGTATGAGGGTGAAAACCACGCGGGAGTAATATACCCACTAAACTTTCCTTGCAAGTAAAAAGGTGCCCTGTTAAAGACTTAAATTTTTTGCTTCTACAAACTCATCCTGTTAGGAATGAACATAATCTGTTAGGACTACAACAGTCAGTTAAGGCTACCTCATTAGAGGATTTTGATCCCTTTCGGAGAGATACCTTGTTAGAGGATTTCAAAGCCTTATTACAAGCAAGCCTTGTTAGAGGCTTACAATAGTTGCAATGGCAATAAAGCAAACTAAAGATTAGATCCAAGAATGTGGCACACCTTGCCTTGTAGATCTGTTGTGATAACGCACAAAGATAATCTGATCTCCTTCCTCTATTCTGGCTTTTTGCAGCAAACGATCTTTGTTCACTATTTAAGCACTAGTTTGTTGTTGTCTCACTATTATTTTTGTTCTCATCTGTCTCCCATAGATCTTTTGATCGTAATAACATCTTCAAAATGAAGTTTGAGAGTCCTTAAATCCGCTCCTCTAATCTGGGTGTAGAAACCCTAAAATTATCCCGCTCAAATCATCTATACAAAATTTGAAATACATAAATGAGCAAAGTCTTAAAATACCTGTGACTACCTATACATACGTGCCTTTTCAAGTAGGCATGTCTATCCATCTACAAGTGTAGAACTAGACATGTGTCCTTGCCTTCATCTGCCACTTCTATCACTTCTCTTTGTGTGCATGTCTCATCGCTATCAAACTCTCTAGTAGTCTTGTGACATCAGTGGTGAGTCACTTGTGACCATCTAACTTCTACGCCTGTCGTAGGCTTGTTTGCATCTATTCGCTTGTCATGATCGGTATGCTAGTCTACCGATGTTTGAACTGCTTTGCAAAACTTTAGTCTCTTGTTAACTGATTGGCAACCAATGACAACACTACGATGCTTACTTAATGTTTGAGTCCTTGTAATGCTACAACTTAGTCATCACAACTATGTGGATCAATCATGCCTATTGTCACTAGTTAAATCCAACAAAATAATCATAAATGCTATGATTAAAGGTAATTTGATGGTTCAAAATGATGTCTATTATATATATATTCAAACTTTTAAAATTTCCCATGTGTATAGAGAAGGAAATGTGTTTGTCTTTGTCCAAGCTAGCAGTCACAAGACCGCTATAGATGTGGTCATATATGTAGGTGGGCATGTTAGGGTAGCCAGTATGCGAGTTTTTACATGCAAGCAAGGGTGATGCAGGAAAAAGGATGAAAGTCCCATCAAACATTTTAAAGGCAGAAGAAAGTGAGTCACTTCATGCGCATTTATGATGGAATGAATGTCAAAAAGATTTTGTGGACTTTGTATTTACAATAAATGATTCATATGCCCATAGCAACCTTTCAAAAGAACTTTGGGTGGCATTTTTTGCATTTGAAGTAGAGGTGAAGAAAGTTATTTGACAAGTGTCAAGATGGAAGCCAACTTCTACATGAAGGCCTTCAAACAACAAATGACTATTTGGGGCAAGGTTTTTATAGAGAGGTTGAAGATTATCTTCACTACAGCCGGTCCTTTCTTCCTGATTAAGGTTCACATCCTACTGAGGATAAAGTACATGATAGCTGAATATAGGTTTCACACAAACATGGACATTGCATCCATGTTCTGTAGATGGGGGTAGGAAGTCAGCAATGGAGGTCGAACCAGAAGGGTGGTGAAGAGACGTTTTAAAACTGGAATAGTGAGGAGGTTTAGAGGCTCTCCTGAATCTAACACACACGAGTTGTGGTTCATCGTGGATTTGGCTGACTAGGACCATAATGTTTGAAAAATATGGATTTGACAGTTGAAATTCATCAACCATTCAATGTCGCATTTCATTGATAACAACATTTCATAAATCTTAACCAAAACAAAACCAAGCTCAAGAGGTATACTAGTTTTCTCGAATATTTTCTACAAACTAGCAATTAGAACAATCTACAAGGCTTTTTTTAAGTTGAGATGAAATTGATTGACAACAATGAAGGTTTGGAAAGTTTTAAGGCAGAGAAGGGCTAAATCATGTTTAGTGGAAATCCTCTGGCCAAAGGATTCCCACTACACAAATCCTCTCTCCAGAGGATTCCTACTACCTTAATCCTCTCGAACCAACATTCCCCCCTTTTTTCTTTGTCTCGAGAATGATTCCAAGCACGTGTTTGGGTAAAGGAAGGTGAGTTCACGCGGAATTGATGAGAAACAATGAAGTTCTGGAAGGATGGAAGGAAATTAAGCACTAAGTAGATTTGGTGGAAATCCTTTGGCCAAGAAATTCCAAACATGGAAACCCTTTGAGCTCAAGATTTCCACCAATGGAATCCTCCATCATTGATAATTCCACTCCATTTTATAATTCTAAACAAGAGTTGAAGATGAGGGATGTCACTTAGGGAGAGATTTAATAATAACGAGAGAAATGTTCGAAATAATTTTGGAAAAAGGGAAAATCATACTTGTTGGAAATCCTCTGACCAGAGGATTCCCCCGTGGAAATCCTCTCTCTAGAGGACTCCCACCAGAATAAGCCTCCTGACTTGGAATTTCCCCTTTCCCTTTAGTCTTATTTTCCTTGTGTAAAATGAAAGACAAATCGAATGGGCAAAATGGAGAGTTGTGAGAGAAAAGAATTTTAACGATAAGTGACTAGAATTGGGATGAATGTTTTATCATGCTTGGGGGAAATCCTCCGACCACAGGATTCTGGCCGTGGAAATCCCCTTGCCTTAGGATTTCCACCTAAGAACTTTTTCTTCCAAGCCTCTAGAAAAACCCAAGAAATTGATCATTTCAAGAAGATAGAAAGGCTTAGTCTTGAATAAAAGAAATCCATTTTGTTCATTATTAATATGAATTTATTTTCGGATTTATTTCGTGAACTTAATGAAGATTTATTTTTTCTTCTACAAGACAAAAGATTGAGATGGTGTCAAGGTTGAGCTTGAAATTTTAAGAGGAGAACCAAGTAGAAGCTACAAAATGGTTCAAGCTTGAGGACTCAAGTGAGAAGAAGATTCACATTCAAGCTATCAACCCAAAAATTCAAATTGAAATGAAGAGCAATTTCATAAAAGCACAAAGGATCTAGCTACATGAGGACATATTCAAGGAGGATCAAGAAAGATAAGGTTCACAAAGTTGCAAGTGATTCAAGTCAATTCCATGAGTAAATTCAAGGATGGATAAAATCTCAAAAAGTTGAGAGATACTTTCTAACAATTGAGCAAGAAATATTTGCAATTTTAACAAACACCTTCTACCAGCCAAGACTCCAAGACCTGATAAGGATGATGAGGTGGTAATTGTTTGTCTCCTTCGATTGGAAAATTTCAATTTCAAGCATAGTCAATCACAACATGCCTAGTGTTGGTTCCCAAAACCACAGATTGGAATCCTACGAGGCTTGCCCCTTGATGCTAGGATATCCAACTAGTAATGGCCAACTTGATGGGACTAATCGATGCGATCCAAATCCCTTGCGCTTCTGGCTCTGCAAGGCCAAGGCTGGTGCACCTAATCTTGGACAAAACACTTAGATCCAAGACACTTATAACAGATTGATTAGAATGCGAATGTATTGAAAGTTTCCTAAATGGAAAGGATTATAGAAAACTTCAAATTTGTTAGTTGTGAATTGAGAATAATAAATGAATATATGAATGTTTTCAAAATGAGAATAAGTATAGATTAATGCAACAAATGAATACATTAACTCTTCAAAGGAAAGATATGAAATAATTGCCAGCGTATGGATTATGAATTATGGAAAATATAAAGACCAGTGCCGAAGGGCGATAGAGTCAGTATTATAAGTTTAAAACATACAATTTTATAAAATTCTATGCACATTAATTATAAACAATTTAGTAAATATATGAACACAATTTTAAAATAGTCTGGAATGTAATTTTAACTCTTGTGGTTCAAAGACAAACTAGACATAGATTCAGAAACAATAAAATATTTCTCACTATCTATGATGTTCAATTCTAAAATGCTATAATTGATCCTGTCCACTTATCTATCATATAAATTATTTACTACCACTTTGGTTGTCAGGTTCCTTCGGCCCTACTATTTTAACGGGCCTATGCAGGGGTGCACATTAGCCAGGGCAAGGATCGGATTAGGGTTAAAATAATAATTATAAAGGACAAAACTATATAATAATTTAACTCTAAAGCTTCATGCAGATAAAATAAAATAAATACACTTACAAATTGTGCCAGAAATAAAAATTGCACATAGAGACACTCCTTACGGATGATCCATCTACTGCAAATTTATCCGGACCGCATAAAATTTACCCAACAATTCAAATCCACAAGCTTTGTTCAATCCCTCATTCCTTTACCAATGAAAGAATATAATATATCAAAGTGCATAAGATATGTAAAATTTTAAATATGAATATGAATTGTATGTAAAAATCCCCTATTCATAATTTTGCATAGGATGTGGGGTGCCTCTTCAAAACATCACGCCCTTTCATAGCTAAAAACTAATCATTAACTCCTTTCAAACATTTTGAATATTTATTCAAAATATAAACTTATTATAAGAACCAGTTGTGAATTGGATTATATAAGTCGAACAAGGGCATCTTGTCAATGTTAATAAAACATCCTCCCAAATTTGCCTTTTCCTCATAGACATGCTTTCGAGGGTGCTCATGCCTGCACATATTGTCTGAATCACTCATCTTCTCATGATTGAATTATATATGCAAAATCTATTCATCTTGTATACCAAATATTCGGTGATGCCAACACACAATTAACTTCATTGTGGCAATACAAAGATGTTGTTGCTTTCAATTGTCATACAACATAACACGTAGATGCTTGTGTATGTCCTTAATACCGCCACCAGCACGTTTATTCATGCCTGCAAAAAAAAAAGAATTATTGTTAGATATAGGTTATCAAATAATGATTAGTGGTTTTGTGAAATATGGAAGCCCTAATTTAATCTGGAATCGATTCAATATCTTGTTTTGTGCACGCCAATAAGGTTCAAAATTCCATGTTTGGGCACAATTGTTTGTGTATGCTCCTATCCTCAAATGTGTGTATTGGTTCTCCTCCCAAAGCAGTACAGGCTCTATCTTTTGGACATCAATGCTTCAAGAAAGGAAAGAATCGAGCTGGTCCTTTTCTAGGCTGCTTGGTGATGTTGTTTGTCCTCATACCAATCAAAAGGAATATTGCCAACAATAATTTTGGAAAGGACCTTATCTTCTCTTCAGCTGGATTTATGAACTCTGTAACATTTCCAACAGATATTTGTGATTTTATGTCGTGATTTTCCAATGAATATGACAATGAATTGAATATCCTCATGCGTATATGAGTTTGTATCTTATGCCCAAGCTTGAGATATTCTTCATAATCGATGGATATGTTTAGTCATCATCTTATTATTATTCCTTTATTTCAATCAATGACTTATTTATTGAAAAGGCAATTTCATTATATCAGTGATCTTGAAACACTTCATAAAAACTCTAATCTCAAATACCTGCCATTTCTTTGTCAACATATTAGTATATTTGATATTTCTTGTATTTCTTTGCATATATATATATATATATAATTTTTTTTTTTTTTTTTTTTTTTTTTTTTTTTTTTTTTTTTTTTTTTTTTTTTTATATATATATATACACACATTTCCTCCTGCATCCGCATCCAAAAAAAAATCCCCACATCCTGTATCCACTTCCAGAATCCGCTTCGAAATCCACATCCAAATCGGTAACTTAGTAAATATCTCTAAGACATGTATCATATCTTGAAAGAGGAGAAAGCTCCATTCTAGGACGACATGTTCCCCAACTATTCTTGTTAGCATCTGTTGTTGTTGTAGCATATATATTTAGACCTTCAAAACACTTCCAATCTGATAGAATATTATCAATTTTCTAACATTATTTCACAAATATAGGCCTAGAATCTTGGGCTCCATCACCTAGCGTCCTATTTTCTCATTGGTTGGAAAAATCTTTGTAATTTTCTTATTGGCCCATGAATTGGTGTCTTTATGTAATTGGTTGTAGAATTGGCAACCCTAATAAGGCTTTGCGGGAATAAGTCTTGACCCTTGATCTTGAATCAATGTTGTGTAATAACCCCAACAGGTTATAACTGCTTCAAACACCAAAAATCTTTCTACTTCAGTTGTTTGACATTTCGTCAAACACTTTGCAAGCAAGCTCTGATACCACTGTAATAACCCTCCTCAAATCTGCTCTCAAAAAATGCTGATGAAAGCTCAAGGAATTTCATCAAACAATTCACATGCAAGGGACGTATGACTGATATAGTATTTCAGCTAGCTTCAAATGACTTTTTCTTCAATTTGCATCAATGAGAATCTTGTGCTAGAAGACTACAATGGACTACACAATGACCTAACATGAATGTGCTACTAATTTTGACAATATTCAGTGCATATATATGATCTAAGCATGAGAAATGAACACCTACAGCCAACTGGCATTTTTACAAACAGTTGGTATGCAAACTAACTAGCTGATAAATAATGATATTAAATTGCTTAAATGACACCAGCGACTATTATCTTCTTAATTGCAATGAAAAAATACAATGCTCATGAAATATGGCCAAGACTTTGGCATTTACATGGATTACAAAATGATAATGCTGGTATAATGCACACTTACAGCTGAAAACTTATAACACCCTAAAAAGCAATACTAACAAAAGAACCTGGTTGTAGATGGCTGTAATAATTTCCTTCAATGCTGCCCCTTCTGCTTTGCTTTTTTTTTCGAACTGCTTTTTCGGCCTACTTTTTCAGTTCTGCTTTTTCGGACTGCTTTTTCGTACCCGCTTTTTCAGCCTGCTTTTTCGGTTCCGCTTTTTTCGGACTGCTTTTTCGGACCTGTTTTTTCAGCCTGCTTTTTCGGTTTCGCTTTTTTCGGACTGCTTTTTCGTACCCGCTTTTTCAGCCTGCTTTTTCGGTTCTGCTTTTTCAAACTACTACTATGTTGAATCTCAAGACCATATCTTTCAATGGCGTCAAGATTTCCAACTTGAAGGGATTTCGTCCTCCAAACTATTGAGACATAATCTCCAGAAAATTTTCCAATTTCTTTGATATCTCCAAGCATGCCTAAAAGAAGCTCTTCCATTTCTTTTATAGTGTTCTCACAAGGGCTCAATCCTTCGTTTTCTCAATGTGGGATAAAACATCACTCCCTTTTATGTAACTTATGTCTCCAATGTGTTATAAAATAAAGGGGACTCTTTTAATTTAAATATTTCCCACAAACTATAGTCTATGCATTAATAAAGTTAAATATTTAAATTTAACTTTATAAAATAGCTTTATCAATGCATAACAAATCTTATCAATGATAAACAAGTCTTCTTGCCGATTTTAAACAATCACCATCGACATACCGCTGCCACTGGATGTCCACCCATGCCCAAGATGACTTACTATAAATAGTAAGTATGCCCAAAGTTGCCTCAAAACCCCTCAAAAAGACCTACAACTGAAACTATCTAGGCCAAATGGCCTCTAAGCCCCTTTAATGTCTTGGTTAGTCTACGGGACCGTGGTGAAATAGGCTAACGACAACATCATGCTATGAATGCTAAAAATGGGACATTACATGTTGGCCCTTCGTTGTAATAGAACTACTATAAAAGGCCAAGGCCTTCTCATTTGTAATTCACTAGCTTATAGATTGGAGGTAGTAGAGAACTAGGAGATTAGAGTAGGCTAGCTAAGGGAGAGACTTGATGAAGTTGTTGTTATAATGCTTGTCAAAGCAATTGATAATTCATTGTTGGTTCTTCATGGTGGATTTTACTTAATATTGCTTTGTAGTATTGCATGGTTTCCTCAATCTTTCACTTGGAGTATATTTTTTTTCATGTTGAAGTAGTTTAGTTGAATGGAAGTTGTTGTGGATGTTTATTTGCTTGATTCAAACAAATCCGGGCCAATAGCCTCTTCCTGGTGGTAGAAGTGCCTTGTGTGGTAAGTCGTTGGTTAAATGCATTTAAGTTCAATTGATGTTGAATCTTTAGTTTACATCTATTTAATGGGATTGGAGAGGACATATTGATTGGAAAATCATTTGAGTTCCTAAAAATTGTGCACTAGGTGGATGGAGTTGTTGGAATACATCTAGAAGAGTCCAAGTCATGCATGATTCCTTGCATTCATAATTAGGAGTAAAAGTTAAGCCAGTTTACATTTGGGTTGAAGTGGAAAGGTTTGAAGATCAAAACTATATTTTCATTGCACATTGTAGAGCAAAATCTTTAAGGTGCAAGAGTTGATCTACATTGAAAGAATGGTGTAAGTTCCTCTATGATAACCAACAAATCACATTATTTCATTGAGTGAAGTCCATGATTAAGACGGAGCCTTGAAGTTATTTCACGATCTTACTTTGCAAGCTTGGCATGAGAAACAATCTTATATCAAGAGAGGATTGAGTGTTTGTTGTTTCTCCTTAAAACATAAGTATTTGATTTTGCATGTTGTAGTGGAACAAAATTCACATCAATGGGTATGTTATCACGACATGGAGTAACCTTCCAGGGGGCTCCACCCGAGGATGGGTTTCTACACTAAGCACTACATGGATATCCAGGACAGGGTTATTGTGTGCACTTGGTACCTCACTCACTGCTGGAATCATGCCCTTTGCATCTTCCTGGGATCTTTTAGAGTGGGCTCCTATCTTTTAAGTATATAGATTGATCATCATATTAACAAGGAGTTTATTGCCTTTGTCCCCTTGAGGTAGCGGAACGGAGACCCACTTTATTTTTCGTTTCCCCATCTATTATGAGATCAGGGAGAGGTTCTATTGTTTGTTCAGAGAGTGCAAGTCCCTTTCCTCATTCTTTAGGTACACTGATTAGTGGTGTCTTGCCCTCTTCCTCCAGAATGATATACAGCTTCATGACCACACTTTATAGCTTCAGTTCCTGTCGAGACAAACTTCAAACCAGCTCATTAGCTCCTTCTTCACTCCAGGGTCTCTTGCCTAGGGAACAAAGTGTTAAGTAACATGGATCGAATTCTACAAATATAATTCTCATTGCCATTGTAATTGATAATTTTCAAATGCAGATTTGGATCTCATATAAATATGAGGAGACATGTCTCTATAGCTAATCATCATTGGTTAGTATATTTTAATATAACTAACCATATGTATAACATATATATAAAATAATGTGTAATATATATATTATATATATAATAATATGTAATATATATAAAAAATATTTATCTAATGATGATTTACCATTTAATGAAACTTATGAATATCAATCTGACTGAACTACAATTTAACACTCCCTCTTAGTTAGGAAGGATTGATATAGAACATACTATGTTCTTGAGTATAAGGAGATATCATCTCACTATGATATCCCTAGAATGGCATATCAATATGAATTCATCAACACGCATATGTAAATTAACATATTTAACATATGGAATTTTCTTCAACTCACTATGAGGTTAAATTTATCAACCCCCCTTTTTATAAAAGGAATTGAAGCAACTATAATACAAGAATAACCCGACCTTAAGTGTGGTTTATGATAGTTTTAAATTATGGTGTCCGGCAAGATCCGGACCGAAGAACCATAATTGATTTTCATGGTGTCCGGCAAAATCTGGCCCAAAGAACAAGGATAACCCTAACTTCAAACAATTCTGTTCGAAGACAGATCAACTATAATAAAGTCGTCACTTTAAATAGGATCAAAACACAAGAAAGGTTGTCACCTTTCACAAGAAAAGTCGTCACTTTTCACAACACAAGCTTGCAAGCACAATTTTATATTCATGAATATATTAGTTAACAAATGCATTTACAAAAATGTCATACCAAGTTTACCTCTGAAGTACACAATTTTCAACTTCGCAAGATGCTTGGTAAAAATATTAGCATTTTGCTCATTTTTACTGATATAACTTAATTTGATAACATCTCTGCCAACCATATCTCTTATATAGTGATAAGGAGTCTCGATATGCTTCACATGCTCCCATGGAGGCAACTACATACTCAGCTTCAGTAGAACTCAAGGCAACAACTAGTGGCTTTCTACTAAACCAAGATATCATAGCTTGACCCAAGACTGAAGCAACAATAAACAGGAGTGCATTACTTAGAACTTCTTCTCATAGAGAGGATATCATCCATAAAGGATTGCATCTCAGAATTTCTCCCTTTGAATATCAATCCTAGGAGGTCAGGTCCTTTAGTTACTTCCACAAGAATTTCTTCCTCCAAGGATGCTTGTCAAACTCCCTCTGAATCTGATATCAATTTTCTAATTTTTTGGTGATAAGTCATTACTTCGTCATGATGTACATCGAGGTAGGCCCATGAGGTAGTTACCCACATTTATTTCTAGACTCCCTCTAATTATTAATCTTCTGAGTTTATTAATCTTCTAAGCTCCAATGTTGCCTTAGATGAAGTGACAAACTCCCTCTTTATTATAGAAGGATACTTTATCAACATCAATATTTTCTTGATGATTCTCACTTTTCTTCACTTGATCATTAAAAGACTAATTAATTCTAGATATCACTTCTTTTGGGGCTCCTTCATAAGATTGAGTATGTACCATTCTTGTTTTCCTACAAGATCATCTTTAGATACAAATGAAAAATCAAAGGAAAATAGATCAACTAAGAGAGATACTTAAATAGATAAACATATACTTAAGGATAATAAATACTTATCCTTGATACCAATTTCTTTAATAAAGAAAAATGCCTTCAATGGGGAATGCAACATTGGTTAAGGCAATTATTCACCTCCCCTCAAAGTAGAATTCCCACATGCTCTTGTTTCTAGTATTGCTCTCTGGCTTGTTCAAATAGATATGCTCTAACCGATTCTCCTCCTAATATCGTTTCTTCTCTAATATGCTAGTCAAGAATGAGTTTTACCAAAATTTGAAATTTATGTTCATGATCATCAAAGATATTTTATTTAAGTGCCTGACTTTATCCATCTTGACCATCAAGGTCTCTGGAGCTACTATTATGAGGTTTAGCATGCACAATGTGCAATGTACCAGCTTTCTTTTCTGAAGTTTGACTCGATCATATCCTCTATATACTTCCTCTCTTTTAAAGTTGTTTGAAATGTCAGTCTCCCTCTTGATATAGAAAGATAATCATAATCTTAATCATCAAGGGTATTCGCTTCAAGAGCCTCACTTTTATTTAGCATGATCGTCAGATGACTAATTAAGGTCCATATACATTAAATCTTAGTCTATTTGATAGTTGATTTAGGCAAGATCTTCTAGTTTCTCCCTCATGGCATTTGCGTCATATGAGATAAATGTACACAATGGGCACCAATTCTCATTCTCCAACAATTTAGCAATGCAGTGACCATAAAATCTATTCGTACAAGGGACCATTCGTTCTTTTCCATGGTTTGATTCAATCTCTTCCTCACAAGTTGAGCAATGGTGATCATCCTCTGTCTCATAACAATGTCTGCCATTAACATTCAACATGAGCTCGTTGATCTCAGCGATGGAAATTGGGGGTAGTGATGAATTGCTTCCCAACAAATGGAGGAGGAAATGGTAGTAAGAGACACATGTAGCAGTATATTTGAGCTGACGTTATTGCAGCATTTTTCAACACTTTGCCAACACTTTTCATTGGAGTGTGAAGAGAGGAGATGAGAGCATTTATTCTTACTTTACAAAGGCTCATATTTTCGTGATCATCACCATGAGAAGGGGTCTTTCTTTCTTCACACTGCTTGTCTTCTTTTAGATTGTAGTGGCAGATTTGACATGATGTTACAAGAGCACTTTTAAACCCTTTCCCTACACTTTGAATGGGTGTGTAAGATAAGTCATGAGAGTCTTTATTCTGCTCTTGCTTCGGCTTCTCCTGATTCTTCTAGCGAGTTTTTTGTTATCACCATGATTGTGACTGTGCCCATTCCTCTCTTTGCATTGCTCATTTTCGTTTACTTCATTAGCACTCCGCATTTTCTCCTATTGGAGCGCTTCAAAAATGATCCTTCAAATAGATATTGCTACACTGTCTGGCAAGCTCTATTGATTTGAGGTCGTTAGTTTGAATTACATATTTAATTGCTATGTTCATCTTTCTCTCCTATGGTCCACAGTTTCTCAACCTCTTTTATTTTGGCAAAGTTGATCGACAGTAGTATTGTATATGTCGCAAATTTTACATCACTCTTCACTGCCATTAATCTATAGTACTAACCACTGATCCACATACTTCAAGTACTACACCTTATATAAATGTTATCTTCGCTGACCACAATTTACCATGATCTATTTTGTTGTGCATTTGACTTGTCACCATAACATTTACGTTGTAGACTTCATCTCTCATTATGAGTGGAATGGATTTGACCTCGTGATTTCCTTGGGTGACCATTCATGACCTGCTACTTCCGAGAGGTTCAACCAAATTGCCAAATGAGTCCCAAAGGGGCTGGTATATATCTGCGTAGAAAAGGTCCCCTGGCAGAATGAATACATCATACTCCCATCTTTTAAATGTAGGCTAATGTCGATTTTGTCCATTCTGTTTGTCCCGGATCGTAATTGCAAAGGTGATAGGAAACTGTAGAGGTGGAGTCTTGAAATTGAATTCAGCCCCTGTTCCGCCACAATGGTAGTAATAAATTGTGTTTGCCCGGAGTGGACCAATCACCACATAGTGAATGCTTCCCGATGTGTAGAATATATAGGAATAAGATGTGTTATTTCACGTTGCAAAGGAAGCGTATTTTCCTGAAGATGTTCCATATTCCACCAAAGAGGGCACATCAAAATCCTTTGTGATCCATGAGACTCCCATATAATCACTTCCTACCAGAGAAATATGCACCTAATGTGGATCTTGATCTGTGTCAGCTTTGACAAAACGGAAGCCAAATGACCCGGCTGCAATTATAAATAGAAGATAAAATAGTTATGTGCGAATTGTTCCATCGGTATGTTTATCTTTGTTTTTCCTTTGATGATTGTGTAGTAAGTTGATGCCTACCGCGCAATACTATATCTTCACTCGCCCCGATTTTTAATGTTTTGTTGTCTTTTGTATGTAGATGGCCTCCACAATGCGAGGACTGGCCACTTTGTACCCGCTCGGGCAAGGGAAAAATCTCGTATTGTTCATGTAGTCCAGATAAGATTTGTGCTTTCTACCCTCTGGGAGATACTGATCATGGACTTGAATAGCAGGATCACTTTCACTATCATTCCAATGTTTGAACAGCAAAGGGTGCACAACTCCATGTTATGCACCTGCAAAAAATGCGAGAATTTTATGCTCCAATGGTAACTGTTGTAACAATATGTTATCAAATTCATCTCAGGAAGCGATGCGTCCTTCACGGGATTAAACGCCTCTGAACTGTTTGCATTGCACAGTATGCAGATTGAGTTGTATAGATATGGATTCACTAATGAACTAATCGGGCCCTTTTCAGTGATTGGTTGATCATTTCTACCTTACAATCGATTTTCCTCCATGATTGATGACTGCCTATTGATTCTGACAATGTGTGAATGGTTGTATCATAACTTTGGTTAGACTTAGTTCATCCCCTTTCTCTTTTATTCTATTCATTTGCAGTCTAGCTCTGATACCATGTTAAGTAACATGGATCAAATTCTACAAATGTAATTTTCATTGCCATTGTAATTGATAATTTTTAGATGCAGATTTAGATCTCATATAAATATGAGGAGGAGACATGTCTCATGAAGAGACATGTCTCTATAGCTAATCATCATTGGTTAGTATATTTTAATATAACTAACCATATGTGTATAACATATATATAATTATTAATTTATATAATATAATGTGTAATATATATTTTATATATATAATAATATGCAATATATATAAAGAATATTTATCTAATGATGATTTACCATTTAATGAAACTTATGAATATCAATCTGACTGAACTACAATTTAACACAAAGAGATTGCTTGGCTTTTCTTCAAGACACACTAGATCTATGAGGTTGGTACACTCAACAACATCACCCTTTCTCTAGCGTTTCTCTAAGACGACTCGAGGCTCACCCTCGCCCCAGACTGTATCCTTCCATTTTGGACTACTTCTCACTTGTAAGGAGTATCTAGCCTCTTCTTGTTTTGTTCTTTTGCTTTCATGTTTGTTCTGCCTACAGACACCGTTTGGTGCTCCCACTACTGGTTGTGGCCTGGTTGTATGTTTTTCAGTCTCTTAGACCCTTGTGGTCTCTTGTTGGACATTAATAAATTTATCTTCTTTTACTTGTACTTGGATGAATCCATATATTAGTATTCTTCAATGATGAATAATAAGTTGTGAAATCTAGCTTGTTAAGGGGCAAAGTTGGGTAAATCTAGTTTGTTAAGGGGCAGAATTAAGTAAATCTAGCTTGACAAGGTGAGGAAGTAGTGAGATGGATAAAACAAGATAATGGTTTGATAAAATCTTTTGACGGGATCTCGAAAGCAAACCTAAGACCCTTAGGGATTGGATGTGTTACTAGGGATTGTAATGGCAACATTTTGAGGATAGCAACAAAAAGAAATGAGGATGCTACAAATAATGTGGTAGAAGCTTTGGTTGAAATACAAGCAAACAATCTTGGGAAGAAAATGAGCATTAAAAATCTGCATTAGAAAGGTGACTTCCTCCTTAATGTGGAGACGACTATAGCGGCTACAACACAGGAATGGCATCTGTAGAAATGTATCCATGACATACAAAAGAGATTAGCTATTATTAAAGGTTTTAATATTTCACATATTAAACATCAGGGTAATGAGGTGTTGATATGTTTTCAAAGTGAGCATTGATGTTTGTCGTTGGGGAGGTACAGTCAAAGAAATTTCAAAATCTTATTTCAAAACTTGATGCTCGATGGTGCATTCATGACCTTGAATGAATGATGTGTTTATTGAAAAATATGATTTGTTGTGTAATGGGATCTAAGTGTTTGCAATGGGTTTTAAAAGTTGAGTTTTGTTGGTTTTGGCAAAGTTGTGTATCTTGCTCTATGATAGTGAAGTACAGATGGCAGCAACCTTTTCTCTTGTGACACCACTACAATAGTAAGGTTTCTTTAAAAGTAGTTAAGCCACGGAGATTGAAATGATTGTTCAAGTGCAAAAAAGATGATGTGGCGGCAACAGTGTATTTGTTTTCATCAATGCCAAAGGCATGAATCATTTAAACATGGTCATTATCACCCTATTGATGGCATAGGGTTTTCAAATTGTACAAAATGTTGACTACACAAAATGCAGTGTAACAATGGTGCAAGGGATGTCAGGATGGTGGGACACTGAGACAACTTTCCAAAACGGAAAAAAGGGCCTCAATATGGGGACAACAATGAGAAATAGGGAGTAGGAGGTGGACGGGGTGTTGTATACTATACGTATTGCATATGGAACTTGAAATGCTAGTTATGAAATGATGTTTCAATATAACATAAACATACCTAACTAATTCTTGAAACACTTGAACATAGCAAAAATTGCAACACAGCAAAACCATTGAACATTCAACATAGTAACATACCCAATACTATAGTAATATTCAAAAATCAAAATTCAAATTATCAGCAAATAGGATTTTTATTTATATTAGTCCTATTTAAGGTTCAAATATCATGACGATGATTACAATGAGTAGCATGATGTGAATCATGATCAATATCAAAATGAGTATAAAATCATGTCAAAATGCGGTGAAGGGCAGCCTCTAGTCATCCCCCAAGCCAAAGTCCTCATTACTAGAACTATTGAACTCCTCATGGTCAAGTTCCACCAAAGGAACACCAACCAACCTATTGTGAGGTTTTCACACCATCGCCCCAAAACTTTGGGGACCCCCATTTTGGGGCAAGCCTTGGCAATTTTCGCAGATTTTTTTTGGAATTTTTTCGATTGCCTTAGCGAATTTTTCGGAATTGTCCAGAGGTTTCGAATTTGAAAATTTTACACCTTGGATGCTTTCAGGCCAGGAGGGATTTGAGTTGGTTTATTTTTCACTCGGCACAAAACTTGATTTTCCAGAACATGTAACTTTATCCTTGGGCCAAATAGAATTCCAAAAAAAAAAAAAAAACTAAAAAAAACATTTTTTCGATAGTTAAAACGAATACTTGGCAAGATAAAAATGCAAATTTTTGGACGTAGATGATTTTTTTTGAAAATTTGAAATAATTGTATAAGTTTGGGCATTTTCAAAATGATATGTTAGATTTAGTCATTTTGGAAAATCTCAAATTTTTTTGGTGAAAAGGATTTTTTGATAGTGAAATTGAAATTGGAGTTTGAATTTTGACTGCCAGGAAAAGGATTTATTTTGTTTTAAAAAAAAAATTTGAAAGTGTATTGCAAAATTAAAATTGAACTAAATTGCAGAATCTCATTAATTTGGTTGAAATTTAGCCTAGAGGATTTTAGAAATATTAAAGGAAACTGGTAAGTTGGAATTGAAAATCGATTTTGGCTTGCTAGATTTGATTTTAATGGTATTTTAATTGCCAAAACATTATTAAATGAAAATTTTGACATCTCCTAGGCTTAACTTGTTTCTATTTTGCAATTTATGATCAAAACTGGCAATTAAATGGGCTAATTTCACTATGGGCTAAATAATTTTAATGTTGCATTTAAATCTAGACCATTAATTAAGGGACTAATTAAATTTTGTTTTCCCTCTAGGCAGGTTGGCCCTCTTGGAGAGGCAAAAAATTTGGTATAAGAAGGGCTTCCCCCCTCTTATTTCCTCATTCCTTTTTTCCTCCTCCTTGGATGTGTAATTTTTTTCAGAAAATTTGGTATAAGAAGGGCTTCCCCCCTCTAATTTCCTCATTCCTTTTTTCCTCCTCCTTGGATGTGTGTTTTTTTCAAAGGGAGGCAAATTTCTTGCTTGGGCAATTTTTGCGACAGATTTTCTCCATTTCTTGGCGGCATTTTTCCTTCTTGCTTGGGCAAATTTCTACCCTAGGATGATTTTTGGAGCTGATTTTTTCCAGCTTGGGCGATTTTTTTTAGAAGTCTGATTTCTCCATCTTTGGCAGCGATTTCTCCTTCCAGAATTGGGCAATTTTATTCGGTGAAAGAACTATGTGATTTAAGGTCTGATTTTGCCAAGTGTGGGCGATATCAAGGAAGTCAAAATTCTGATTTTTTTGCTAGAGTATCATTATTTGCAAGGAAAATTGAAATTTTTGAGATCTAATCCAAACTTGAAGAGGGCCCGATTATTGGTAAAGGCAGATTTAAGGTAAAATTCTATTCAATTTTAGAGGTGAAGATTGGTTTTAAAGGCGAATTCTATTCCTTGTTCTTGCTTGGTTCGTTCCCTTATTTTCTTCTTGCACTCATCATCCACCACTTCATAATTCCATTGATAGGTTGAAATTGGGAGATATAAATGTAGATTTCATGATAGGACATTTGGAGAGGCAAAAATAAGCTAGACCACCCTATGATTGAAGTTGGGAGATATAAGTGTAGTCCATCCTAAAGTAACGAAGAGGCAGAAATAAGTGGTAGTCCCATCCCTAAGAAAGAAGTTTGGAGATTGATAAGTGTAGAGACAGGACTTGGAGAGGCAAAAATACGCTAGATTCTATCAATAGAAAGGTTGGAGATTGATAAGTGTAGTCCATATCATTTAGAATGAAGGGGCGGAAATAAGTGTTTAGGATGGTAGATGTTAGTGCAAGCAAGAACCCAAAGGGAACGAATACCAAAAAAGACAAGGAAGACATGATGCTTAAAACCACCTTCTTCTCGAAACTGAGGTGAATAAGTGATACCAATATTGGTACAATGAACATGATACAATTGGAGGACAAATTGAATGAAGGACAATCCCCCATGGCAAAAAAAATCTACAAGAGCAGAATTGTCCATGCCGCGACTTTCCCTTCTACCTTGCCTTATCCGGAATTGGTAATGGAATGTGCATCCCAATTTGATATTGTTACTAAGTCTATCATTTTTGATGAAGGGAAGAGAGTGTTGGCTAACATTCGCGGACAAGTGGTCGAAGAAGTATTTAATATTCCCCAGCATAGAGGCAGGACAATGGTAATGATGGATCAAAAAATCAAGTTCTTTCAAGGTAACCAGGAGGCCTACTTCATTCATCTAAAGCAAAATTGGTTACACGAAGGCAAGAAGGGAGTTACCAGGCCATCAAAGCTCACCAAGTCAGATTTCAAATCAGAGTACGGCGATCTTATTGTGCCTCTTAGCCGAATCATGGGCGTAGCTCAAGGTATGCAATTCGAAAACTAGATGTACTACTTTATTGATGAAATTGAAAATGGAAAGAGAAAATTTGATTGGGCTAGAATCATAAGTGAAAATATAGAGTTGCAACTTAGGACAGTGCAAATCAAAAGCAATTCTATATGGGATCCTATCTTTTCTATCTAATTGCGAGACTATATGAAAATCCTAGACTTAAGGCCTTAGGAGTGATTGACAATGGGTCAAGGCAACGTTTGGTGCATGAGTGTTATCCACAGCTTCATTTGCACAATGCCAAAGATTATAAGGTGTTTTATGATACCTTTTCCATGAAGACGGTAAGGATATTACAAGGGACACCTGCTAAGAGGCTCTCAACAGAAGCGGAAGCAAAAGTTAGGTAGTATTGGAGTTAGTTCATCCAATTTCTGCAATTCACATATACTAGAGTGGCAGGAAGTACAGTTTGTCCCAAGAGACTTCCAAGGTACCCACCCAAAAGATAGTTTTGATGGAGTTCGCTAAGAACTTGAGCACTATGACAACATGATGAAACTTAAAGGTGAGACAGGGATTACCTTCTCATTTGGAATAGGCAATGATACTTGCCCCAATCCTGTCGCCTTTGCAGCTGCGAAGAAAGAGTTAGAATGGTATTATCTAGGATGCTATAGAGCAAACAAGGATTTGATCCTAATGGTCTTATCAAGGCATCTCATGAAAACACATTCAAACATATTCCTACTATAGAACATTTTTGGGCCAATGCATAGGATGACTTTCATGTGAGAAAGCCATCTTTCTCAAGATTGTCAGTTGGCATGATGAAGGCAATTAGATGGAGAAGCCTTGATATTCCCAATCAACTGGAAGAAGATGAAAATGTGCTAAGAGAAGATTATGATACAGTGGATGGAACAAAATTGGGTCCAGTGGATTGAGATGATCATCAGGATCCTTCCTTGGAGGCAGTTACAAGGACAGTTGATCTACACACTGAGTCATGGTACAATGAGAAGTTAAGGCAATTACAAAGTTGGAAGGTATGCCTTACTTATGAGAAGATGAAACCAAAGGAAGAAGGTCTAGCAGAGTCAGTCGGACAAAAAGGTGAAGGCAGTACCCACCAACAAAGAACAGTTAAGAGCAGGAAGAGAATTTTGGAGGTTGAGAAAAGTAAAGAACATCAGGAACCTCCAGCAAAGAGACGGAATCGAGGACCGTCAAGAGGGAACATAATTGAAGCTAGGAGCCAAGAGGCTAATACTAGTGGATAAAGGGTCGTGGTGGAGGTGAGCTCTGATTCAGAATCAAGTGGTTACAGTAATAGTAGCGAGTACTCTCCTCTCTTGGAGAACCAACATGAAGATATAACAGTCACTAGTGAAGAAGAGGATAGGCCAATTGATATTAAGGAAGTAAGCCACACGCTTGAGGCCGTTGGTGATGCTTTGCTAATCAAACCAAATTCATATTTGGGGAGATGCACTACACCGCTATGGTTAAGGCAAATGCTTATGCCAAGAGGCGAGGTGGTGATTGTCCGAACAGCTGAAGATATTCAAGGATTAGTAAAAAAGGATGATAGCGAGAAACATAAACAAATTGCAAAAATGGTGGCAAAGGTAATCAGGAGTGATGATGAGGGTCACCGAAAAGTTCAGATTGCTATACCAAAGGTTAGCAAGGCATTGGATGAGATTGTAGCTCAGGAGTATGAAATAGTAGAGCATAACTTGGGAAGAATTATGGATGGCATGGACTGTGAGGAGATCCAGGAAGGCATGGTTTCAATTAGAGAAAGGTTGAGGAAGGCAAATGAGAAGATTGTAAAGTTGGAGGCCAAGAACAAGTATTGGAGAGATTGCCAACCTATCCAACAGTTGCACCAGGCAGCCCTTCTACAAGATAACGGGAGCAACATAGAAGAGATATTGGCTCAACTGCGCAAAACCAAAGATTGGATCAGTGATATAATTCAAGATGGGTGAAATTTCTTGCCTTCCTTTATCTCGACATTCAGGTCATTGGTGGCTATTAGAGACAAATTTAGAACATTTGAAGGTGAGTGGAAGGATTTCCTTCCAATCAAGGACTTATCCATTCCCAGGCTACAGGTATTCAAGAGTGATGATGAGGGTCACCGAAAAGTTCAGATTTCTATACCAAAGGTTAGCAAGGCATTGGATGAGATTGTAGCTCAGGAGTATGAAATAGTAGAGCATAACTTGGGAGGAATCATGGATGGCATGGAATGTGAGGAGATCCAGGAAGGCATGGTTTCAATTAGAGAAAGGTTGAGGAAGGCAAATGAGAAGACTAAAAAGTTGGAGGCCAAGAACAAGTATTGGAGAGATTGCCAACCTATCCAACAGTTGCACCAGGCAACCCTTCTGCAAGATAGCGGGAGCAACATAGAAGAGATATCGGCTCAACTGCGCAAAACCAAAGATTGGATCAGTGATATAATTCAAGATGGGTGAAATTTCTTGCCTTCCTTTATCTCGACATTCAGGTCATTGGTGGCTATTAGAGACAAATTTAGAACATTTGAAGGTGAGTGGAAGGATTTCCTTCCAGTCAAGGACTTATCCATTCCCAGGCTACAGGTATTTATCGAGCTAAAGGATCAATATTTGGAGAGAATCAAGTTGGTAGATGAAGGAGGAATGAGTATAGTGGAGTCTTGGTTTGTTGCCTTGACCATCGGCTTGAGGATACTTGAAGAGATACGGAACGAGATTGCACAACACAGCCGAGGCGTTGACACTTCCATTTTAACCATGGTGAGCGATGTTGGGGCTGCACTTGATTTTGAAGATATCAATGAGACAAAATTTGGATCAAGATTGGATGAGTTGGGGAAGGTCGCCATCAAGAAGAAACATTTGGACACCCTTGCCTCTCTCAATGCCTTTATTGGATATGCGAGAGAATACGAGAAGGATCATAAGAAAACACTGCGAGCAACATGATGAATTCAGTTGAGCTCAAGATGAAGGAAGCACACGCTTTGCCCTCCCATGAAGGAAGTCAACAATAGGCTAGCCAAGTTCATTGCCTTGGCTAAAAAGATGAAAGAAAAGGCTAGAATTATATTAGAAGATCATTTGATGTAAGCCCAAGTGGCAATTTCTCCTTCTTCTTAGGTAGGATAGGTGTCTGATTCAAATTGGCTACCATTTTAGTGCCTTCTCATTGGTTGCCACTTTTCCTTTTTTTTCATTGGTCCATTGATGAGGTGGTGTCTTCTCATTGGCCGATGGGGTGGCAACCCTGATTAGGGTTTCTGGAATCTAATATGAATCGTTGATTTTGCCTCTTAATCTCTACCGTTGGTTGTAATTTTGGCCCCTATATAAGGCCATTTGCTCTCATCTGTAAAGGGTTGAAGAAAATTGTTGCTTAAGATAATACCAAAATTGCCTCTCTTTATCATTATTGTGACTTGCATGGTGATTAAGAACATTTGGTGTTATTGCATGGCTTCTAATTCCAATAGTTAAAGTTAAATTCCTTTGAAGTTGTTAAAGTAGATTTTATTTCAAGAAAGTTGTTAAGAGTAAGAGTAGATGGATAATTGCATGGTGATATTAGTGGATGTTTGATAGGGATCTATAAACTAGGCCACTAGCATCCTAGTGGCTGGTTAGGAAGCCTTACGTGGTAATCTAGTCTTTTTCCCTTGAATCATTGCATCTATGGAGGTAGAGCCGCTGGTAAGCTTTCATCAGATTTGATCCCCATCCATTTGCTAATGTTTTCATTCATAGGAGTAGGAGTAAGGCAGCAAGTAGTATAGTGGTTGAAGTTCAATTGAGAAGGATGTTAGAAGAAGCATTATTGGCAGACATACCCTCCATCATCATCACCATCAACATTATTTGGCGCTCATATACTTTACAAAGCCAAACATCATCACCATCACAACGAGAGTTCGACAATCCTTGAATGAACAATGTAATGCCACCTACGTGATTAACCAACAAATCAGATTAATATAACTGAGTTAGTATCCACAGGTGTAAGGAACATTGGAGTTTTTCTCATGTCTTCATGAGTATTTACTTTTCAAGAGAGGGATTGAGTGTTTGATATTCCGTATCAAGTATTCAATTGCTATATGTTATGTAGTGGCACAAAACTAACATCAACACAACCCTACATCGGTTTCTTTGCAACCTCATCCTCATTAATCTAAGAGGGATCCTCTATGATACGCTAGACTATGCGTACAACAAAAAGCTTCTCTACTCTCTTAGAGGTAAGCTTGTTCCTCTTAACAAAGTGGAAGAAGCTATAAGTAGACTAGTTCCAAAGATAGCATAAAAATGGTCAGTGTGAGAAAACTTGAAAAGTAAAACTCTTTAAGTTCCCTTAAAAACTTAAATAGGTTATAAAGCTGAGGAACTACTCGCCTGAGATAGAAATTGAACAACCAATGTGGTAATCTTTGCCTTCTATGATCCATCTTTACCAAATTTGAGTAACCTGGAACATAATAAGTTATAACAATAAGTAAAACTACAATTACTAAACTCTAAATAGTAAAAAAAGAATATTGAATTAAGAGTGGAGAATTTTGTCCACTCAAAGTGAAGCTCACTAGCAGTATCAATATCAATCATCTTATTATTGCACCTAAAGAATCTTGCTTCAACTCTACTAAGCCTAGGCATGTACCACTTAGGATTCAATGCATACGAAGTCATGTGCAAGTGTTTAGCTTCTCCATCTATGGTAAATGATTGGCTAAACATGCTCATTATAGAATGCTTAAGTGTGGTCCCACTCTCACATAGCATCCCTCATCTAACCAAGCATAGAATTGATGCAACCATAAACCTCTCCAAGGGTAAGATATCACCATCACCATATCTGATCACTTGGAAAACTTATCTAATGATGGGGATTATGTATTTTGCATCACTCCAAAACTGATCACTCTCAATGTGTCCTTCACCCTCTTCCCCAGCTTTGTCTTGGCCTCAGCCCACCCTCTTCCAAGAGAATGTAATACAATACATATCTATTCTCAACTGGATTTAAGAGATTCATCTCAAAGCCCCTGAACAATGCATGTGAAGTGTGGTGATTGCAAATAAACATTTGCACATCTCTCCCATTATTGACCATTCCTTTAATCCAGTCAATCTTCCCCATGTCCTTGAATTCATTGCTCATGGCATACACACAACATGGAGTCCACCAAATATGTTTGTAGGTTGTCTCAACAAGCTTTCTTCCAACTATACACACATGTGTTCCATATCTCACTACTTGGACCACATTTTGTGGCTCAACTCTCCCAATAGCCTCCCTAAGGACATGAAATTGAAAATCGACATCTTTGTGACACTCTGAACAATCAACTACCCTCACAACATGTGACCATGATGTTGATCAATGGACAATGTCTAATATTCGTCCACCCATCTATAATCATGGTGCAACCCAACTCGCTCCAGCATGCTTTCATCTGCTCCATCAAAACATCGATCTAGTTATATTTGCTATCCAAGATTGTGACCCTCAATTTGTGTTCACCTAGTGCCAAAAATGATGCCCCCCCCTCTTTTGGCACCAAGGACATTATTGCCTTATAGTAAGGAGATCAAGCTACATGCAATGGTATGCCATTGGAAGAAGAACCTACAAATGACATAGTCTAACTGCTTTCATGTGCACATTAAACAAATCAGCTATGGGGTTACTTGAACTTCTTACCTTGTGTTTCCCCTTGCTGCCTTTCCCTACTGAACTCTAAATGGATAAAGGTCTGAAAGCTGCCTCTAACAAAGTTCTTTCTCTCTAATGCATGATACAAGTAGAAGTATGTTGCTGCCCCTGTAACTGCTGAATTGTCCGAAGACTAGGCATTAAAACTGCTCAATCATCAGGAATGCTCCAAAGGTTGTTTATACCAATTCTATACTTGACATTTTCTGCATTTAACAAAAATTTAAATGCACTCACACCAATCCTATCCAAAAGAGCATGTGTACATTAGCTCTAGTCATGCTCCCAAAGCATTCTACACCACAAAAATTGCATTTCCATTTTCTCGTGCTGCCTACATAAGGACCCCTAGCAGACGGTGTCAAAATTTGAGAGGGGTAATCTATAGCAGCTGTTCTTGGTGCAACATAACTAGATTGAGCTTCTGTATCAGCCCCATGGTCACTTTTCTAATGCTCAGGTTCATAATTTTGGCACCCTCAGAATGTATTTTCATGTCTTCTCCACTATATTCTTGACTATGAAAGGCCATTTAGACATTGCATTTCACAAAACGATAAAATTTCAGCCTCACTAGTAATTTAAGAAAATAAAAATAAATTGTTAAGAAACTCGTTTGAAGATTCAGCCTAATTTAGAAACTCAAATAAGTTGATAACAAAAAATAAATGCATTCAAACATTTAGAATTTTAAAAACAAATATGCATTAAAAGTTCAACCAACAAAAATGAAAATACTTTCAACAAGAATCTGAAACAATGAAAAATAATTAAGAAACAACAATCAACTATCCATTCAACATTTAATTTTAGAAATAAAAATGAAAATCAGAAATAAAACAAAACAAGTTCTAGAAACTCTACCTTGTGTTTGATGAATCTTCTCCCTCTTGATCTTCTTGCTCCTCTTGAGCTTGCAATCACTCTTTCAACTCTTTTTCACTCTTTTCTCTCAGCTGTAATAAAAATGTGAAAACCAAATGCAAGATACAAATGAAGTATATGGGGCTTATGAAAGCTTAGACGGGCCTATAAAGGACCCACAATATTTTAAGGTTCAAGTAGAACTACAGATCACTCTTCCTTCAACTCCTTTTCACTCTTTTCTCTGAGTTATAACAAAAAAGTGAAAACCAAATGAAAGATACAAATGAAGCATATGGGGCTTACGAAGGCTTAAAGGGCCCTATATGGGACCCACAATATTTTAAGGTTCAAATAGAACCACTTAGATAATAAAGAAGTAAAACGTGTTTTAAAAAACCATTTTATGGGGCCCAATTGCCAATCGCTGATAGGGGACACCTAAACATCCTTGGGATGGTTGAGGGACACCTAGGAATCCTGTTGACATCTCGGGACATCCAAGAGTCCCCAAGCAGTGAAGCAGTGCAGCGATGCTTGGACGTTGGTACCCATCTTGAGCACATCCCCACACTAGGTACTCCTAGGTTTTGGGCCGGGTGCACATCTCTGGGTTTCACTAATAAGTGGGTTTTGAGTTCACTTCTTGATGGTGATTTGTTGCATGGTTTTGATTCAGTGTTTGAATGCATGGTTCCTAAAGTAGGATTGGATGTTTGAGAAGGGATTGCAAACCAGCAAGAAGCAGAGGAGTTTGGCATTGTTCCCTTTGCTAGATAGTTGGGAAGAGTAAACAGAGATGAGTATCAAGCGGAAGTTAAGGTGATATGGGAAGACCTAAAGAAGGCTCTCAAAAAGCATGAAACACAGATGAACCAAGTCATGGACTTGGTAGATGCACACCCAAAGATGTCAAAGCAAAGGAGATCAATGAAAACCAAGCATGCAAGCACAAAAATTGAAGAGGTAGGTACTAAGGGTTGGGCTATGTGGTGTTCAATGTTGGCAGAATTATTGTGGCACCTTTTTCTGTGATGGGCACTAGGAACCCTGACTTTCAATTCTTAGGGAGGGTTTTCACATTGTCATTTGATTAGTGTCGATACATGACCCTAGAATCCAATAGCGGATCAAAACACCATATTGCAGCTCATAAACACCTTCAAAGTAACAGTATTTTGAACATAAATGAAGGCTACAAAGGGGTGTCCAACCCAGTAGCAAATCGCAGGAAATACAGTGATCAAATTGGTATACATCAGCACCAATTTGTCAAACCCAATATGCAGAATTAATTCTCAGACTCGGAACACAACTCACCGTGTATTTCAACAGCTCAAAGTGCCAACAAAATGGAGGAATCGGTCCTCTTCTTCAGCCAATGTTGAAACCCTCATGAAATTCAGAGAGTCATAAAATGCAAATGTTAAGAAACAAATAAATTAAACCTAGAGGCTTGCTTTTATAACAATTAAAGCCAAAACTTTCTTCAACAAACCAACTGCCAATAGCTTCTTCCATATACTTTTCAATGAAATGCAACTTTGCTTTTGGTTGCATATTTGAATTTATAATAATATAAAATGATAAATATTTCCTCCAAAAACTTTAATTAATTCCTCGGCATAGGCTTCTATGAGTTAATTAAAATAAATGGCCCCTTCCAATGATGACTCAACCCTCAACTTAAGTGAAATTATAAAGTTAAATTATAACTTTCTAATAAGCCATTTAACAATTTAACAATAATTTGGCCACAAAAATAATAATAACTCCCAAAATACTTATCCTTTAAATATGTTGTCTAAAACAGGAGTCACACCTAGCATATTGAATTGTAAAGAAGACAAGACCCTCCCATAACTAAGCCTCTACCTCAGAAGACCCTCTATCCACAATAATTAGCCTACGAGGATCAAAATAATAGGCTAATCCCTCAAACTAAGATGCTAGCAAAATAGGGGACATTACATAGTTTTACTTCTATTATTCTATTTTTCCTTTGTATAATATCTTTGTTTTTAATAAAAATCAATTCCTACGAATGTTAAGTTGAAGATTTGGCAAAGAAGTGCAATTAAATTGGAACATAATACATACCAATCATCAGAAGTGAGTGTCTCCTCAATAAATTTGATTAGGCAAGGCCAAGGGGGATCTTGGATCAAACTAGAGAGTTGAGGATAAATATAGAATTCCAACCTCAAAGGTGAGCCATGTCCAGCATATATAAACAATCCAAATATTTATCACTAATCATAAACCACTTCACTAAGATTTGCAAATTGGCTATCTCACAACAAAAAGAACAATCCACTTAGCACGATTTGACTACTGATGTATAATCAAAGCAATTCCTGGAGCTATTTCTTAACAGTGAGCTCCCAAAGACTCGTAGTCATATTTCAAGAGGTTTAACTTGATCAGATTCCTTTGTGACTAATGCCTTATCCATTGGAAATAGAGCCAAAAATCACTACAACATACCAAGATTAAATGCAAGCTTAAATGGATGAAGAAACATGAAAGGAATTTCGGTCAGTCTAGCCATTGTTCACAAACTCAGACTCGAGAGTACTAGACAAGCCCAAAATTTTCAACCTGGGTACCACTCCAAAAACTTGACAAATTAGAATATTCTTAGTGATCCAATGATGATGGGCATACTCCTTATGATAGTCATGAACAGATTTTACACCTGATAATTAGGCATCCCTTCAACAAGGGGTCCAATCCTAATTCAGAATACTAATTGCGGATTGCTGTGAGAAGAGAAAGTGTGAACTCAGGAATGCAACAATCATCCCAAAAAAAATGGGCTTTGAAGTCAGGGTTCCTATTATTTCAAAATACTGCAGGATGGATGCCTCATATATGTTCATAAACTTTTGCAGAAAGATCTCAATAGTTATGCTTCCTTCCTTTTTATATGTCATAAGTGAAGGTAAGAGTATTTTAATATGAAATACCTTAAAATTTAAATTGGACTTTAACTTTTATTGGTGTTTTATATTAGACTAAGTTACTAATTCAGATGCCGTTTTGAGATTCAGGTTCGACATTCACTCAAAAAAAATTTGGGCTGGGTTCGAGTTCGTTTTGGGTTCACCCATACCAGAAAAAAAAAATTAATATATATATATGTTAAAAAATGCTGAAGCAAATAAGTTCATACACTACTATGCTAATATTAAAACTGATTCTTTCCCAGGTCAAGCTAAAGGCTTGTTTCCATATTTATGCAGAGCATAAGGTGTTTTTGGTGATTCAGAAATGGGCTATGTTATCGTGGAATCATCAATCTATACGTTTTTACCATTGCTATCCTTATGTTCTTGATTTGTGATTTGTAGTTTCAGATTTTTAAGATGGTGAGAGAGACTCTCTAGTGAACCTGAAATGCATCTTGAACCAAACCACAAGATAATCCTGTATAGCAATTTGACAAGAGCCCACTGCTTTGAAATGAGTCACTGGGTAGTTATGAGATGCCTTAATGGTCATGCTATACAATTATTCTTAGAGGACATTCAGTTTAATGGAAGCATCAAATGTGATGTTCTTGCACACGTAACAGAGTTGAGAGTGCTCAGTCTTAAGAAAAATAGCTTCCAAGGAAGTCTTACAGATTTTTCAGAGTTTTATTTGATCAAGCAAATTGCAAACCACAAGATAATCCTGTACAGCAATTTGACAAGAGCCCACTGCTTTGAAAATGAGTCACTGGGTAGGTATAAGATGCCTTAATGGTCATGCCATCCAATTATTCTAGAGGGCATTCGGTTTAATAGAAGCATTCATTGTGATGTTTTTACACACGTAACAGAGTTGAGAGTGCTCAGTCTTTAGAAAAATAGCTTCAAAGGAAGTCTTCCAGATTTTTCGGAGTTTTATTTGATCAAGCAAATTGAAACACTGTCTGCTGCTGTGTGAAAAAAATGCTGCCCACGTGAGAAAAGATGCAAGATTTTGTTTGGTTAAAAAATTAAAATAAAACTTAGAAAAATCAAAACATCCATCAGTCGCCCAAATGCATTTGAAATTCCCTCAACTTGCACCAGATTCATTCTGGGCGCACACTGACAATTCAACATTTGGATTTTGTTTGGTTAAAAAATTAAAATAAAACTTAGAAATTCCCTCAACTTGCACCAGATTCATTCTGGGCGCACACTGACAATTCAACATTTGCTGCAGACAAACAAAACGTCGTCCAGGGTCTCTTTGACCAAATTTCAAGCAAATTACACAGGAAATCATTGATTTGGAACTGAATTCAAATTTGAGGCGAGTCGACTTTTGAATTCGGTGGGAACTGACAGAATATGGTAACTCAGATATTAAACAAAAACCAGATGTGTGGTACTTTCATCAAAATTTCTATGTTCCTATACTATAATATCAACTCTTAAAAACTTAAGTCACTGGCATATCATAGAGCTTCCATATTTAGCTTCCAAGAATTGGTGTCATTTTAGCACTGGCCCAAAGTACCTTTTCAAAATATTTTCCGACTTCCTACAGTGTGGCAATAAGCTGAATTTTTTATTTGTTTTAAATATATATATATATATATATAAGAGAATTGTATATGGGATAAACTGCATATAAATTCAATTTGCAACATTCCACCACTGAAGAAATCTATACACCTGAAAATATATATAAATATTCAGATGATGTTAAAGAGCCAACAACATAATCAATTCAAAGAAGAAAAATGCATTGCCAAATGCATAAAATGTATCTTTTTATTGTATGGTTTAAACATTGCTAGCAGCCACATCATTATGTACATATTAAGAAATACATCAAGTAATGTAAAAACCACTAGCAAATCATAAAACATGAAACCAATAAATTTTGTATCTGTGGCAGTATTTTGATTGAAACAAACTTTAAATAAGGAAATAAAGCAAAAAATTTAAATTTACAAGCGCAATGTATGTACTATGACCATTAAAAAAAGAGTTTCATTGAGCATTTTACATATTAAAAATACATTCTAAAGGGTAGAAATCTTTATATGCATTAAAAATATAGATAGATACATGTATGAATTACAGAGTAATACTCTTGTCACATTTCATGATATTCTAATCATTCTAGCGTTACTTAACAAAAAATCTCTCGATGCAGTTTCATGCTCTTGAAAATGCAATGTGCACAAATTTACAAAATGCTAAATATATGTTACTAGTGTATATGGGAATAAAAAATAACTTCTTTTAAAGCACTGAGTGTTCTCTTTGGGTGCTCTTGGGCATCATTTCTAAAAAGAAAAGAAGATCTAGAAAGAAACAAGAAATTAAGAGCCAACAAGAAATTTCTTACTTGTAGATGCTCCATAAAGAACTGTAAGAATCGTTAAATTTTCAATGGATGACACTGATGCACCAACACAGCTGGCAATGGCTAAAGGATTCCACAGGTATACAAGAGCCGCTACATCTCCGGCTACTAAATTTCCTGTGATTCAAAATATATCTAGACAATTATTACAAGGCTTCAGGAGTATGAATATAGCACTTACGATATATTGGTGGAACACTAAATAGGGTAATCCTACATTGTCCCTAACAACAGATGTCAATGTCAACAAACAATTGCACTGAATCTCAAAAAAACGAATTGTCCCAAAGCATTCACATCATAATTTCTGAGGGAAGAGACACTTTATAATATATATAGATCAGTGAAGTATACAGGCATGGATTTAGATACAACTGTTTTCCAGAGAAACTACATTAGAACAAAACACGATTATGTTTGTAAATACTAAAATGATATAATTTATAGGCAACACAAAAATTTCTTGCCACTGGAGATACAAAAAAGATATAGAAAACATGAAAGTTAAAAATAAATATTACAACAAAAATATTCAATAACAAATCTATTCTTTGCAAAAATGTTCAACCAATGACAGTGGCCAAATAGAAATGTCTCATTAACTAGCATCATATCAAGTATCTCAGAGCTTGTAAAATTGTGCATGTCTGTGAATTTAAACATAGATTTGACAATTTACAAGGATATATCCCAAAGCGTAATCATTGAGCATGCCTTTGTCCTTATGGGCATGTCTTTGTACCATTACACATCACCCAAACACAATGCCAAAGAAGATAAAAAGTCAAAGTAAAGTAGTTTTAGGACAGGCATTGATCTACAAATACTTCATAGATAATAATCGCATACAGCTTTAGGATGGAAAAACAGAGGTCCTATTGATATAAAAAAGATCGGCTTACAAAATTGCAGGACCCCAGTAGTTCTGATACAGCTGAAACATAGAAGTTAGAATCATAACCAAAATATTGATGCAACAGCTGCCATCCTTTACAACCTCCATAGACATCATGAAATGAAGAATATCTATTTCTGGACTAGTAAAGAAACCTTCAAAAAATTAGAGCCAGACCATATGAATCACTGCACTTACAAAAATTGATAATGACAAAAGATTAAACTAGTGTTTAGTTGGGGCAATCATTAAAAAGCCAAATGTGGTGAGCAAAAAACTCTGTATACACATAAGGCCGTTACTACTAGTGGCTATCTATCGTTTAGCAAAGAGTCACAGTCAATTCACAGTTTTACAGAAAATTCAAAGCTTGCACCAGCAAGCAAATTTGTTAACAAGGAGGAAACAAATGGCTGCAAATAAAAATGAAAAGCCTGTATTTCAGCACACACTTTGCTTAGTGAAAGAAGAAGATTTATTTCTGAACAGTTCTTAATTACATTAACCATTGAACAGGCTAGGCACGCACACTGTATGTTGAACACTATGCATATTTGCATTCGTTTGAGGCTGCAGTAAGGCCCCGTTTGGTTGCTGGAAGATGAGGACCAAAACCGGGTTATCAGGAGTAAAACCAGGTTTTGCAAAAAAACTTTGGTGTTTGGTTGGTTAAAATCATAACCTGGTTTTCAATTTCATCTTCCAATTTTGGTCAAAAATTGGAAGAAGTTTCTTCCAACAAAAAGGTGGAATTCGAAATTAAAACCAGGTTTTGAATTTTATGACAGTTTTTTTAATAATATTGTGGGGTCCACGGTATATTCATCTTCCGTATCAACCAAACGGACCATTGGCTTTCCAAACCACAAAACCAGGTTTTCGAAAACCTGGTTATAAGATAACCTGGTTATGACACAAATTTGTCTTCCCCAACCAAACGGGGCCTAAGGAGTTAACGTCTTGTAGATCCTGTGTTCAGAATATAATGACATTCATAGCTCCCCACTGCAACATCTGTAGTTAATGTCTGCAATGGACGTGACAGTAGAATTCCACACAGAATGTTGTGCTTAGCCCCTTGAATCTCTGTGAGAGACTTTCTGGACAAGAATCTCTATCACTCATATCAACATCTCCATATCCATTAACTAGTTCTCATGGATACTCTGGAACTGCGTCTGGTGTTAAAATTAATAACTTTGGTATTAGTTTCAATTATCTCAATAATGGCAGTCTTCCAACTCCCTTTGAAATTTGATGCTGTACTTTAAGGAACCCCATCCAATAAAGAATATTTCTTCTAAGCCCTTTATAAAACTTCTGCCTTCCATTCATGTTGCCTAAATTTTGATAAAAAAGAGATGCCACCAGTACTGAGGAGGAACTTATTTGGGCTACAGTAAGCCCAAACATGTTTATACCATTTAGTTCAGTCTTTTCAATCTGTCAAGAAATTTCACCAATTTTTTTTCAATTTCCAGATTTTCAAACTTTTCAACATTTCATACATATCATTTGTTTTCAATCTGGTAACTATGCTATTGGAAGAGGCTGTGCTTGTATGGGCCGTTTTTGGGCTAACCAATGAAAAGCCAATCATGGGGAATCTTGTTGGGATGAAGACAAATTTGTTAGTTTGCAGTTTCAGAAGCATGAAATTGAGTGGGATCAGGTGGGTGCAGTTGATATCTTTTTCTCAACCCATAAAAATTGCAACACCATCAATATTTGCATACATGAAAAAGCTGATTCATAGTTGATAGCATCTGCTTATCAGGCTAACAAACTAAAGTACTAATTTGATGATACTTATGATATGCAAACAATCTCAATTTTCAATTTTCAGAGCAACTTACCTTGCATTTGGACAGATTTTGATAAATTCAATGCCATTGTGCTTCTCATACGTGTTGACTGAAGAATATATCCAATACGACGCAATAGCAGTGCACCCAAAAGATCTGCAAAAACAAAAATAAGACTGCATCCTAACCAGTTAATACCACTGATGTAATAATTGAAATATGAACAATGCCAACAAGAAAATGTCATATGCCTACCAAATTATACACTAAAATTCAATTAAGCTTTCAAACTCATAATAAATAAATAATTCAGTTCTATGGTTCATTGGCCTAGCCCTTCCCTAAAATTCCGTTTATTGATGTAAGAAAGTGGAGATATTTACCTAGCAAGATGTAATCATAGAATTATATGTTATTTGGGATTGTAGAATGTTTATGATGTGACTAACTTGTTATAGTTTATTTGGGATGGTAGAATGCCTATACTTTATACAACTATAGCTAAGGATCTGTATGACAAAGAAATGTGAAAGAGTAAATGCCTGCAGAGAAGCTCCTTTGTTTGCCCTCCTGTTCTGTACCCACCAAAAAGTTAATGCATGTCAAAATTTATCCAATGAACTTCACAGTCAAATTTACAAGCCCTCGCTATGAAAACATAGGGGAAATATATATATATATATATATACTCACGTGCTGACTGTTAATGGTCCCAGAATCTGAAGGAGTAAAGGTGATCCATGATACATAGAACCTGCACAAAGCTAATGACAACATGCTTGAAGTTGACAATCCATATCTTCTTTTATTTAAACGAACAGTCAAATTCAAGGGAAAAAATCACATTACAACTGCATAAAGAAAGTTATAAATAATGCTTGACAATACAATAAAATAGCAGCAATTTTACTGAATTTTAGAAGACGAGGTAAAAAGATGCAGCTTTTATTGTCTATAATAAATTAAAAGTTATTAAAACAGGTTAACTGTCTAAAGGTTTAAGTCAAATGTTATCTGGCAATATCCAACAACATTTAATGATTTATTAATTTATTTATATGGGAAAATGAGAACGTTGCTTTGTAATCATTGGCTCAATCAGACTGTAATAGCAGAGATTTCAAGCAATATACTAGAGGAATTCATTGCATCATCAACCAATTGCTCTACTTCAATTTTCAGAAGGATATCGAGATATCAGTCCCACTACTTAGGTAAGCATTCATGGAGATCCAACTTATAAGCTAAATTGTCAATCTGATAGAGAGCCTTATAGGGAACATTAAATTTGGCCATGAGTTTGGTGTTCTTATGCCACTTAAGTGACATTTTCTTGTAAAGTTGCAAGCAAAGGAATACCCAATCTCCCTTCTCAAACTGTCTCTCATTCTAGTGTTGATCTACTTCTTGTTTCATCCTAGTTTGAGCCACAATTAATTTTTTTAAGGAATCTGAAGTATTTCTTGTTGACATTAAATATGATCCTTTACCTCACAAGCTTTGAGATGAGCCCATACATAAGTAGCGTATGGTGGGACCATAACCATAAAGAGCCTCAAACGGAATCATCTTTGTAAATGTGTGAAATGATGATTTATACCACCACTTTAACAAATGAAAGCTACTTGACCATTGAACCTGTTTCTTAGAAGCAAAGTAACATGGATATCCTTCCAAGATTTATTCATAGTATTTGTGATTGTGGATTGTAACATTAGTTATGTGCTATTTGTGCCCCATGCTGGAAAGTGGAAATACGAATCCAAAAGATGCCAATGAGATAGAAGCACAATCACTCATTATGATTTTGGGAATATCATGGAGATTTTGAATATTTTCCACAATACTCTGCCATATGATTAACTTGATTTGGGTAAGAGTGCCCATAGAAATGTGTACCTAGTGAGTTTATGCACAACTGCCAAAACCATATCAGGTTACCTGAGTTTGCCAACCTGGTGATGAACTCCGTCAATATTTCCTCCCACCATTGTGCTAGTATGCCTAATGCTTGTAAGAGGACCGCAATCTTTAGTGTTTCACCTTTATTTTGTTCAAATATCAAATATTACAATTGTTTTTCCATCCCTCTTATGACCTTCCGAATAGGTCCTTAGAAAACCTGAATGTCTTCCTATTGGTGAGTCATGCATTTGAGACAATAGGCTAGCTTTCAACATTTTTTGCATTAAACAAGCCTATATTTGTACCAAGGAGTATCCTTTCCAAATATTCTTATCTAGATGGGTCCTATTGAGTTGTTACATGAGTTTCTTCGTCAAAAGATATGTTGTCACTCTTCTTATGCAAATTCTAGTTATTTAGGTAGCAATAAGAAATGGTGCAGATTGTTGCAACGTATTTTCCCTATCAAGAAAGAGCATTATCTGTCAATATTCTTCTTGCATTTTTTGTAGCTAATTTCAAAGTCAGAACTTGGCATCTTGGAACCCATTTTTGTAGCTCCTCAATTGTTGATCCAAAAGAATATTTTAGACTCTCATGATTGTCTTGCTGTTTGACTATATAGACTATACCTGACATTTCTATCTCATATGCAGACCTTTCACCAAGTTCTTTACTTTGAGTCGTTGACTCTCAAAAGCCATGGAACACCCTTTATAATTCCCTTTTTTTGGAATTTTTCTGATTTTTGTCTTCAAAAGTTCCACCAATAATCTCTATACAAAATGGTACTAGGTTATCAAAATAAAGAATTTATTATAATATTCAAATAAATATGTCAGATGATTCTTAAAATCTATCATACCTTGAATTCTTTCAAAATACTTATAAACCTGGTAATTAGAGGTTTTCATCCTTAGCAATGGCAATATCAAAGGGTTTTCATCCATAACTTCCCAGAGTATTTAAGGTTTTACCATTTTTGTCCTTAAAATTATTATTCTGTCTTGTAGGGTTTTCAGAACTATTATTCCAAGCCCTTTGACCATTCAACAAACTTTAAAAGTTCCCATTTAATATTTTATAATTCTATTTTTTTTATTTCTTTATTTATTTATTTTATTTTTTATTTTTTTTATTACTAAATAATGTTTCAAAAAGGATACGTTACAATCCTCCCTCCCCAAGATCACTTGTCCTCAAGCAATCATAAATTAGAGTACTTTGAGGATTTCTTCTTCACTTGATAAATCCCTTGTAAAGACTCCAATATCCCAAATCAATCTTGGAAATAGTGTGAATCTCCCTAATGATGTAGCATATTTCATTAACTTCCTATTTCTAGCTAACTCTTAACGAACAACTTCGTCTTTCATGCCTATATTTTTCATAATATTCACTTATTCTCTTGTCAATAAATCCTAATTAAAGAGGAAGTACTAAGCAATTATTGTTTTCTATTTCAATTATTATCTTCAACTTGTTTTCACTTGAGGCTTTTGTAAACATTGTCAATTACAACTGTTGACAGAAAAACCTTGATTGGATTGTAAGGTTTAAAATTTTGTTATATCATATATACAGTAAAGCTTGGTATGGTGCAGTGGAAAAGGAGGACATATATGCACAATAATTATATACACAATGAATTACATGCATTCATATATATAATATATCCATTCATATATATACACATCTTGTAATTCATTCATCATGCCTCGTTCATATATATGTTGATGTATCACATATTTTTCACACTTCCTTGTTAGTATTTGTCATAAGCAATACTATTGCATTCATTGAAACCAAATTAATCAATTGGTTTGTACCAACGAAAAGTGATTATTATTTTTGCTTCAAAATTATTTGACTTTTATAAGTTCAGATATACATATTTTCAAATTTAATATATTGTATAAGTTATTTATATACAACTCTTATAGGTTTTTAAAATGTGGTGTCATAGGAGCAGATTTTTAGGGTTAAATTTTTTCTCTTTTTATCTCTTTATATTTAAAATATAAATGTCCATTTTAAATACTCATTTTCCAATTTTTATTTAGAAAATGGTAAATAAAGTGATTTTTCTATATAAATAGAAAAATTTCACACTATTTAAATCAAACTAAAAAATATTGACCTATTAAAAAACCCAATTATTATAAGCATTCTTTAAAATTATAATTTTTTGCAATTTGTTTGTGATATCATTATATTTCTTTATGCATTTTTAAAAGCATAATCTTCCTTTTAGTCACTTAAATATCAACAAAATAACTTAAGAACTCTTAATCAGATATTTAAATATTTTTGTTTAGACAAAAAAATGCTTATTTCCATTCCAATATTTATATTATACAATTTACAATTATTAAAAAATCTATTAAGATCAAATGTGTAGCCGAGTTGGTGTGAAGGCGAGTCATGAGGCATAGTATTAGGCTAATGATCCCAGTGCTACACATCAACTGCTATTTGAATCTCACTTGGTCACCACAAACCCTTTTAGGCTCGTGAATGGGCAGTGATGGGTTAATCCATTTGTTGGTGTGCTTATTGATGTTGTTTGGGAAAAACCTTAAGGGTGGTGGAAATGTAATTTCAATGGTGCTTCAAAAGGTAACCTTGGACCTTCAAGCGCAAGCTTTATTATTCAAGATTCCAATGGTGATCTTATTGCTTGTGGCAGGAAATGCTTATAGGATTGAACTAACAATGTCACTAAAGAAAAAGTGGCTTTACTAGCAATATGAGCAACTAAGAAGCTAGGTGCCAGAAAACTACATGTGGAAGGAGATTCACAAATCATTGTTAATGCAATTTTCAAAGATGACATGTATGTTTGACACCTGCAGAATTACATTAACCGAATTACAGCAGAATTAACCTCTCTAGAGGATTTCAAATTAACACATGTAAAAAGGCAAGGCAAAAAAAGCTGACACACTATCAAACTAGACCTTATCTCTCAACATACATGAAATCGTACTCGAGGTGTCAGAAAACTACATGTGGAAGGAGATTCACAAATCATTGTTAATGCAATTTTCAAAGATGACATGTATGTTTGACACCTGCAGAATTACATTAACCGAATTACAGCAGAATTAACCTCTTTAGAGGATTTCAAATTAACACATGTAAAAAGGCAAGGCAAAAAAAGCTGACACACTATCAAACTAGACCTTATCTCTCAACATACATGAAATCGTACTCGAGGATTTCCAAAACTTTAGGATGGATGTGGGAAATCCTCCATAATAACTAAAACTCCTTTTTGGACACAAACAATAGCAACCAATTAATGTAACATGGAGATCATGACAAAGACGTGATGGGAGTACAATGTCATGTTTGTTGTGATTGCCAAGTAAACCACTGACAATCTAATTGATTATTATGGGGAATGTTTGGTTTGTGTGCCTTCAAGAACAAAATTTAGTGAGAGTTCTTTTTTGGCCATTTCATTTTCATCTTTGAAGTTCTCTACAAGTGGAAGAGATGGAAACCTCCTTCATTCTCACTTGCACCAAGCAACAAAACCCATATTATGGGCATAGCAAGAAATTAAGGTTGGACAAAATGTTTACCTTCGTGGATAACAAGCTCACAGAGAGCATCTCAATTTTACCAGGGGAAAAGTTCCACCAGGCTATGAACTGCCACAGGACCAACACTGACAATTACTCTATGATTAAGGCTTGGGCATTGCATCTTGGCAAAGATAAAGTCGTCATCAAGCTGATTATGGAAACAATTGTTCCCCAAGAGGTACTAGAAGATTTTGAGGAGATTTTGGCAAAATATATTCCTAGACTAAGAATTAATTTGGGAGATAAACAATGTGGCCCTCCGAAAATTGGGAGCACCAAGTACACGCCCTTTGTGTGTCATTTTTCTGAAATGTTCAGAAACAAAAGGATTAGAGGTGCTAGGAAAGGTTGGTTTGCTATGAAATTGGTGGTCATGGTCCATTTCCTTGATGAAGACATTGAAAGAATGAAACGCAATGTCAGGTGGACTGTCGAGGATGAAGCCAAACTCCAGGAGAAACTCAAACAACAGAAGAAGGCGAGTAATGATGACGAGGATTTTCCAAAAGAAAGAATCAATGCTCTGTTTCGTAAACGAGTTGGTGGAGTTGTGGCACCAAGTTAGCACTAATGGATGGTCGACAATCTCCAATGGCACCCTACTTCTCTTTCTTCTTCTAATTTGGGGTTCTTTTGCATGCTCGTTTTGGAGTTTTTGGGTACATGTTTCTTATTCTAGCTCTTATTTAAATTGGGTTGGGAATGATCATCTTGTACTTCTCGATGGGCATAGAATGCCAAATTTCTTGTGCTGTGAATTTTGTAATTATGCTTTGGTTGTTACTTATGCACTGGACCGTGAATGGTCCCAAAATGATCGTTCTTTTGGTTTGTTTCAAAGGTGGTTGGCCATTGACCTGCAATTTGGTTTTGTCAAGAAATTGTTCCAAGGATAGCAAGGCTGGTGGTTTGGCATTGTCAAGAAGTTGTTGGAAGGTTCAATGCAGATTTGAAGAAGCGCAACAATTTGTGTTGACAATTTTTGTCAAATTTTCTTACTAATATTATGTAATGAAAATGTAATGTGGGCGATCTATGGGTTTTGGGCATACACCTTGCAAATTGGTTGCGAAGAACAAATTGCAATCTCTACTATTTTTGACAAATGTGGGTGTTGGTAGGGTTTTCCTGAAAATACTATGTGTAATTTTTGAAGTTGTAAAGGGTGGTTTGGTGGCTAGTCTTGTGGTATTTTGGATTCCAGCACTGGAAAAAATTATTGTAAAAGCTCTTCATTTTATTAATAAAACTAAAAATCTATTACCAAGAAAAGAAAAGAAAATTATAAGATCAGCTCATAATTATTATGGTAAAATAATGAATGTGTTATTAAACAAAGATCATAAATGATCTATATATACAAGTTTACACAAGAATGTTTCTATAACGAACAAAGAGAGAAATAGAAACATTTTGAAGAGAGAAAGAGAAAGTTTCCATATTGAACAGAGAGAGAATATGGAAACATTACGAAGAGTAACCAATAGAAAAAGACAGAAGAGAGAGAAAATAGAAACTATCTAATATCGTAATACCCTCCCTTAATGGTTAGGCAAGAGCCTACAACACAACAGTAACTTGTGAGCCTCTCATCTGGGAGGTCTTGGGTTCGAATCTACTTGAGTTTAACACATTATAATAATAGAGCTTAATAATAATAATTAATAACAACACATATTAATAATAATAAATCTTGGCTTCAACCTCTTATTGATCCAAAAAAAAATACCCTCCCTTAATGGTTAATCTATTTTCAAAAAATAGAAATTTGCATGTCCTCAAAAAGCATAAAAGGCAACCTCGAGTTGATCAAAGAGGTCTACATGTTAAGCAATGTTGCCCTTTGGTTAAGACCCTCCCTACTTCCGTTGGTTAGAAGCAATGTGAGTCCTGCATTCTTGGATCACATGACCAAATTTGTGGCAATAGTTGCACCAGTATTGCTTCTTCTTGGAGCTACTCTGAGACTAAGCAGATGACTGAGATGGGCCTTTAACCTTGTTAAAGTGGGCTGAAAATGCTTGTTCAGAGGATGAAGGAGCACTGTTGTTTCCAACGATTCTACTAAAGAAGTTTGGTGCACAAATCTGGAAATTTGAGGTCATATTAGTTGCAGTAATGTTAAGTGTCTCAATAAAGTGCTCATAGGATGATGGTAGACTTTTCAAAGTAATGACCACTGTATCCTCTTCCTCCATTGTACGGCCAACGGCCTCAAGCTGAACACTGATTTCTTTAATCATTAGAAGATGCTCCTATAAGGACATTTGCTCATCCATTATTATAGAGATTAGTTATTTCTTCATAAAGAAGGCTCTTCTTTATCTGATATCTCATGGAGATCCTTAGGTGTTGTCCAAATCTTTGCAGCTATCTTGCCAGATGACACTTGAAGCAGCTGATCATCGGTGACTGAAAGCTTAATAAGCATAAACGCTTCACAATTATGCTCATCAAACTTCTCTTGAGTAGCATTGATTGTGGTGGGACGAGTCTCGATACCCTGAACAAGTGCCTCAAGGCATGGTACTTGAAGATCGTCATCATTCTCTGCTTCCAAACGTTGTAGTTCTTTCCGTTGAATCATTGATTGCCTTCAAAGAGAAGATTGGTGAGAGACGCCATGGCACGTTTTTCGATGCAAAAAAATGTGAAAATGAGAAATGCCATGAACTTCGAGGAGATTGACAGAAGGCCCAAAAAATTTGAAGACACCCAAACAAGAGCTCAAAAAACCCAAATAGAACTGCTGTCAAATTTCAATTCCATTGGCTAAAAAATTGAGTCATAGAAAATGATGCATCGAGAAAAAAGCAAGAATATCCCAGTTGAGACCTGTAAAAACCCACCAATAATATTCAAAAAAATTGTTAATCCGACACGAGAATCGAGAGTTTTCAAGAAAACCTTAGTCAAATTAAAAAACTTAAGACAATTTGTAGAGTTCTTGAACAAAGGACAGATTTGAAAAGAGAAAAAGAAAGTTTCTATATTGAACAAAGAGAGAATATGGAAACATTACAAAAAGTGTGACCATTAGAAAAAGACGGAAGAGAGAGAAAATAGAAGCTATCTAATATTGTAATAATAATTAGCATTACATAAATATTATTAAAATAATATATCATTAACTACTAATTCATAATTAAGTTTAAGATTAATTTTGTTATTATAGTTGTGATGTTACTATCAGGATTCAACTCTCATTTTTTAGTCAAACTCATCCATGAGAGATGAGTTTGTGTGAAAGTGACTCATGAAACATGAGTCAATGAGTTTGACTCAAGAAACTACATTGTTGAATCCTAATATAATATCACAATTTGACTTCTTGTGAAAAATCTCTTATTTATCAATTGATGAGCTTAAGGGGATTGGAAGCAGAGAAAGTTTAACCTTGGAGCAAACTCCGTAAAAAAGCATGCTCAAGTTGGAGTAGTACTAGGATGGGTGACCTCCCAAGAAGTCCCAATGCCTCACCTTTGTGAGCATTAACTAGATGCAATGAGTGCTAAGTTTGTATTCATGTGAACCAGTACTCATGAAACATGGCTCAATGAGTTTGATTTTAAAAATTACACAATTTGACGCGTTATGGAAAATATCTCCTACTTATCAATTGATGAGCTTGAAGGGTTTTCTAATGGAACTCATGAGAGATGGGTTTATGTGAACCACTACTTGTGAAACATGGGTGAATGAGTTTGACTCAAAAAAACTACACAATTGAATCTTGCTAGCAATATCACAATTTGACTTGTTTAAAATATCTCCTACTTATCAATTGATGAGCTTAAGGGACTTTCTAATGAAGGGTTCATAAGGCTAAGGCACAACACTTGTTGAAGGTTTTGCAAATAGAGTTGGAAGGAGAGCAAGATTAACCATGGAGGAAACTCAGTAGTTAAGTGTGCTCAAGCTAGAGTAGCATTGGGATGGGTGACCTCCCAAAATGTCTCGATGCTTCACCTTGGTGAACATAACCTATACACAATGAGTGCTAAGTGTTCCATTCATTCTCATGAGAGGTGGGTTTGTGTTAACCACTAACCAGGTCAATGATTTTGACTCGAAAAACTACATAGTTGAATCTTAATAGCAATATCACAATTTGACTTGTTGTGGAGAATATACCCTGCTTATCAATGGATGAGCTTAAGGAGCTTTCTAATGAATGGATCATAAGGCACAAGACTTGTTGAAGGTAAGACGAGTAGGTTTAATGATGACGGAAACTTTGTAGTTAAGCGTGCTCAAGTTGTAGTAGTATTGGGATGAGTGACCTATCAAGAAGTGTCGGTGCTTCAACTCACCTAGATATAATGAGTGGTAAGTGTTCCATTCATTCTCTTGAGAGATGAGTTTGTGTGAACCACTACTAATGAGACACAGGTCAATTCGTTTGACTTAAAAACTACACAGTTGAGTCCTGGTAACAATATCACAATTTGAATTGTTCTGGAAAATATCTCCTTATCAATCGATTAGCTTATGGAGCTTTCTAATGAATTGTTCATTGGGCACAATACTTGCTGAAAGTTTTGCAAATGGGGTTGTAAGTAGAGTGGGTTTAACCATGGAGGAAACTCTATAGTTAGGTGCACTCAAGTTGGAGTAGTACTGAAATGGGTGACCTCTCAGGAAGTCAGGTGCTTCAACTATGTAAGCATCAACTAGATGTACTGAGTGCTAAGTTTGTCATTCATTCTCATGAGAGATAAGTTTGTGTGAACCATTGTTCATGAAATACGGGTCAATGACTTTGACTCAGAAAACTACACAATTGAAACCTGATACCAATATCACAATTCGACTTGTTGCAGAAAATTTCTCTTACTTATCAATTGATGAGCTTAAGGGGATTTATAATGAACGGTTCATAAGACACAACACTTGTTGAGGGTTTTGCAAACGGGGTTGCAAGCAAAGTTAGTTCAACCATGGAGGAAACTCATAGTTAAGCATGCTCAAGCTAGAGTAGTATTAGGATTACGTTCTTAGGAAAACTATGATAAGTTTTCAAGAACGTAATCCTAATTTAGTTGAAAAAACCTAGAGTTATAATAACACATGATAAATAGGAGATATTTTCCACAACAAGTCAAATTGTGATATTGCTATCAGGAGTCAACTGTGTAGTTTTTTGAATCAAACTCATTGACCCATGTTTCATGAGTAGTGGTTTACACAAACCCATCTTTCATGAGAATGGATTGAATACTTAGCACTCATTTCATCTAGGTGATGCTCACAAAGGTGAAGCACTAGGGCTTCCTGGGAGGTCACCCATCCCAGTACTACTCCAATTTGAGCATGCTCAACTATGAAATTTCCTCCATGGTTAAACCCACTCTTCTTCCAATCCTATTTGCAAAACCTTCAACAAGTGTTGTGCCTTATGAACCATTCATTAGAAATCCCTTTAATCTCATCAATTGATAATTACGAGTTATTTTCCACAAGTGAAATTGTGATATTGCTACCGGGATTCAACTGTGTACTTTTTGAGCCAAACTTATTGACCCATGTTTCATGAGTAGTGGTTCACACGAAAACATCTCTCACAAATTTCATTAGAAAGCTCTTTAAGCTCATCAATTGATAAGTAGGAGATATTACCACAAGTTAAATTGTGATATTGCTATCAAGATTCAACTATTTAGTTTTTTGAAAGAAACTCGCTGATCCGTGTCTCATGAGAAGTAGTTCACATGAACCCATCTCTTATGAGAATGGATGGAACACTTAGCGGTCATTGCATCTAGGTGATGCTCACAGAAGTGAAGCCCAAGACTTCCTAGGATTAAGTTCTTAAGAAAACAGTATAATTTAACAATAATGTTTATATTATATTCTAATTACTAATACATTTTTATTGATTAAGAGATGTACTTAGTATTGCATTACTGACATAAAATAATATAATTTCAAAATAATAATATTTAAAATAATTAATATTTAAAATATTACAACAAATATTTTCAATATAACACTATTAACACAAGTACACACACTATGTGGCACTTGTTATTATAAGTATTTAATTATTATTTAATGGTCATTCAATTATCTTAGATAGTTTCTACTTCAATCTTTTGTTGACAATTGTTTCTTTTAGAAACATCATCTTGTAATTGCCTAATTTGTACAACTTTGTTTTCATAGTTCAATTAAGCAATTATGATTTCATGGTATCAAAGGACTTAATTTTTTTATGATTTTTTTACAAAAAATTGTGCGAGGCCAAGGAGTTTTTGGCATATCAATCTGAAAATTGAAAAGACTTTTTTTTTGCATTTCCACATGGGTTTTTTAATATATTATGTGTTTTTTCGCCCAAACCTATGTGTATTCCTCTCTATCATGACCTTTTTGAATCTTGTGACATGTGAAGAGTTAATTTGGAATTGGTTCTGAATTTGTCTGAAGAATCATGATGACTCTCTAACACGGTTTTACCAATGTTTTATGCCTCATTCAGCCAATATCACATCCTTTTTAAAATTTGCAATGCCATTTTCTCATTCTTGTGCACAAGACTAGGGTTTTGCATTTTTGTGGTGTGCAAACGTAAAATTTGTAAAAAAAATGCCATTTTTCTGTGTTCAATTTTTACAAAAAGCACACAATTTTGATGCAACATTTATCGTATGTTTTCCAAGCTTTTGCCACAATTTTCATCACATTGTTTCAGGCAGCCCTAGTCATGTCGATCATCCTCATCCAAACAAAGGTGCTCCTACTCTCTATCCTAAGTGGTGGGAAATGAACATAGGTGTTGTTTGAGATGACGAGCTAGTTAAGGGTAAATCTTCTAGAGGCAAGAGCAAAAAGAACATAGCTGATTTTGCTTTTACGGTAAACCTTCAAAGTGTCTATGAGCCTTAGACTTATTTACAAGCCAACGGTATGCCTGAATGCGAAAAGTCTATGGGAGCTCAGTATCATAATCTTCAAAAAAAAAATCTATTGAATCTTCCACCTAAGAGCTCAGAACAAAGAAACCTATTTGCTACAAATGGATCTATAAAGTGAAGTATAAACTATAAAGTTGATGCAACTCTTGATAAGTACAAAGTTTTGTTGGTCGCTAAGGGCTTCTAGTAGAAAAAAGCATTGATTATGATGAAACCTTTCTCCTACAACAAAGATGTGCACCATCCAATTGGTTTTGGTCATTGCAGCACGATGTGGTTGGATAGTCCATCAACTGGACTTCAGGAGTACCTTCCTCAATGATGATTTGGAGGAAGAGATCAACATGATGTAGTTTATAGGTTGTCGATGAAGAACACCCAAAGTATGCAAACTATTAATGTTATAATTCTGTCGGATAAATTATAGTATATATATAAGATATATAATATATGACAAATATTATACATGGGATAATTAACTTATATTAAGAGTGATATATATATAACAATTATAATATATTGAGGGTATATTACTTGTGTTATAACTATAACTAATGTAAGTTAATATGTTAAAGAGACATGTCTCTTCAAGAGACATGCCTCTTTATTTCACTTATATATTCATTCATATGGTAACTTGGAAAACACATAAAAATTCCACAAGTGCTATTACAAGTTACAGATCCTATTTCACTAACATGGTATCAAAGCAGGTTACAATCCTGGAATAATTATTTTCACCAGTAAATTCACATGAATGGGGTTATTGTGCATTTGAGTGTGGAGTTATTTGAGAATTGGATATCATCTTCTCTCAATGATAATTTTATGATTGCAAATACTGTTCAAATCACTATTGAAAGACTGATTATAATTTGTGTCGTGAGGTTCAACATTTGTAGACTCGCGAAGGTTTTGTTGGGCCAGTTATATAGTTGGTTTACAAATTAAAATCATCAGTTCCATGCAAATTAATATGCCATGAATTACATACTATATCATGAGTAAAGTTTGTTGGTATATCAGAAGTCAGGAAATGATTCGCGGATGCACCGCCATCAGTAAAATGAATATGTGCAATTCTATTTGCATACAGGAAAGAGACCAGTCAAGTCAACCAGTTGAGGAAGATGTTCATCATAGTCTTTAGCGGTTCGTTGACAGATCATTGCAGGGCATGAAGGACAGGGAATTTGTTTTTAATCTGGTATACAACAATAGCAAACATTGCGAGGTCAGAGCCAAGACACTCTGGGGTAGTCGGGTACGCAAGAGAAGTGATTTTGTTATTGAGGAAACACAATCGATCAGAGTGAAACAACAATCTATGACTCTTGCAAAACATTTTCATATGAAAGCATACAAATATGGTACAGTGTAGGAGGAATTTACATAGTTGATCTGGATGCCAACTCCGTATGGGACATTGAGGAACGTAAAATGAATCCCATCGTGGGTCATATCATTAGGTGCTGCACAGAAGTCTCAATGGAGGATGTAAGAATCTCAATCTCTGGAATTTTAAGTCTGACTAGAGTAATCTCAGCCACAATATCTATAATTGTGAGGGAAGCTTATTGCTGCATCGGTAATGGTGGAGCCATTAACTTTGAAAGGTGGATAAAATGAAAGACAATACTGCTACGGTGGAACACAAGGACAAATATGTAGTCGGTTTGGATAGCAGCGATCAAATAAATATAAGTCAAAAGGAATCAATGAAGAAAACCTCAAAAGAGATATATATCATAATAATTCACATGCCACATCAGTAAAGGTGGACCCACCATAAGCATGACAATAAAGGAAGAGTTAGGAAGATAGTATAAAGGACATTGAATACATCTTCAAAGATATGAAGGATTCACCACTAGATATTTATATTTATATAAAGAAGTTATTGTGTATATATATACATATTTATGGACAGCAGGGCTGACTGAGAGAAACGGACAGAGAAGATCAGAGCGGATCTGAAACCCAATTAATTAGCTTCAGAGGCATTGTTTAAATCCGTCAACATTTTGTTTGTTTCTTCTTTAAATCTGCCTTGTTCGATGTCTCCTCCTGCTGTAATTCACTTTATAAATTCATGTGGGGATTACATCCAATATCCTGAATTAATCTTAAATAAAGTCTCTATGAGAAGCTAAAGTATGAGTAATCAAATTCTTCATGAAGATGAACCATTTCTAAAGATGCTACCTCTAAAGGATATTAAGGATACTCAACCTGCGAACTAGAGGGTGATGGCTTAAAGTTGCAGGGAAAATTAACACTATTAGCAGCTATTTATGTCTGTATAGACATTGTGATAAAACGGGATGTGTGTGAAGTGTTAAATTAAAAGAGAACAAGAGATTCATGATTGAAATTGAGAAGCAGATTGCAAGGATGTTAATGAACATCTTGAGATAAGTATTGAATACTAATTTTATTTGTGCATATCGTAGTCAATCTTTTAATTATATCCAAGCATATAAGAGTTATTTTTTTTATGATGCTCTTGTAATGATGAACATAAAGAAGTTTGTTGTATATGATGTGATGCGAAATTGTTCGATGATATAAGAGTGGGAATTTTACATTATGGGGGGAAATAATAAAAATGTTTCATTCCCAGTCTAAACAATCCTTAAAGGGGAGATGCCAGAGAGGAGAAACCATCAAGGACGTCTAGGGATGTTCTTTTGGAAGAAAAGAAAAAAAAGAGGTTGGTACTTTGCATGCTACGAAATATTGTGTAGATCCCAATCTTTTGATAGTAGCTCCAAAGAAGTTGTGATTCATTAATCATCTAATGATTATGTTGAATAATGTGAGGCTCTTGAAGAAAATATCCTTGATGATTATGATTATGAGATGGAGTCTAACAGTTCATTAGGGGTAACCTTGGAGAAAGAGAGGGAGCAGAAAATAAAAATGCTTCAATCAAACTTTTGATGATCTTGGTTCAGAAGGAGTAGACCTTGTTGATCGATTCAACACTAGTCAGAAACTATAACAGCTAAAGGACTATGATTCATGGGATAAAGTCTCATGTATGTAGGCTGGAAGGCCTTATGCTATTAGGGTACCCATTGAACTAGGGAAGCATGACATGACTTGCTACCAAGAGGTTAGAAGGATGATAACAGATTCAGAGGAAGTCTGATACTTCATCGAAGAGAACCTTGTGTTGAGAGGTCATAAAAGTTGATATCAAACTAAAAGGGAGAAACCTTATTCTCTGATATGTTTTATGGTGAATGTTGTGACAACACCACATGATAGTATTCGTGGAGACTTCATGCGAACCTTTTGATGTCATACATGTATGAGCCTGTCCCTTGTGTACATCATGAAGAAGTGACGACTTCTAAATGATTATCACTTGTATTAGGAGAAGTTGTTGTAAAGTGACGTCTTTACAATAACTTGTAACATGATTCATTTTTGCAAAATTGTTTCATGTAAAGACTTTATCTTATAAATCAACAACTAGGCAGTTGATATCATTAATTTGATTATCTACAAGTTGCTTGTATAGATATATTTTCGGTACTTGGTGTATATCTTGCCTTGATATTCTGGTAGGCCATTACCACATTGAGTACTTGGTGGATATCATTTAGTTGATGTTCTGATAGGCCATTACTCAGAATATTTGGTGAATACCATTTGATTGATGTTCTGATAGGCCAATGCTCATGTTACCAAATATGATATCAAATAGTAATTGGTGAAAATCATATGTTGATATTCTGATAGGCCAATATTTACATGATATCATATTCTAGAAATCTTCTAATCAAAGATTTCCTATATGTGTTATTTTTGAAATATTACCTATGGTGTAATATCTATGTGTTTTATCCTTTTTCATTAAGAGGGAGTGTTATGTTATAATTCTGTCGGATAAATTATATTATATATATGAGATATATAATATATGACAAATATTATATATGGGATAATATATATATATATATATATATATATATATATATATATATATATATATATATATTGTTATATAACAATTATAATATATTGAGGGTATATTACTTGTGTTATAACTATAACTAATGTAAGTTATTATGTTAAAGAGACATGTCTCTTCAAGAGACATGCCTCTTTATTTCACATATATATTCATTCATATGGTAACTTGGAAAACACATAAAAATTCCACAAGTGCTATTACAAGTTACAGATCCTATTTCACTAACACAAATATCTGGTTGAGCAAGGCTTTTAGAGGAGCCCTTCAGATCCCAACTTGTACGTTAATCAAAACCACTAATAGTGAAATCCTTCTATTGTCATCTATGTTACTAACTTAATCATTATTCGTAGTGCAACACTTTTGATTGAACTGATCAAATAGAATTTCTATCAGTCATTTGATATGACAGATTTGGGACTTTTGCATTACTATCTCGAGGTAGAGGTTGTTAAACTTATTGAGTCGTTGCTAACCTTGATTGTTATTAATGTCAAAACTTTTATACCGACACTCTAGTAGTGTTGGTTGATTATTGGTGATTTTGGATACATACTTTTTGGTTGTCAGTTATGCACAGAACAGGTTCGGTATGAACAATTTGGTGTTCCATGGCAAGGGTATGTAATGTCCCCGATTTTGGCAAGACTACATAGTTGATGCAGTTAGCTCATCATAGCGGCCCTCGTGAGATGACAGGGTGTTTTGGGAGTCCCAGCTGTGGACTTACTATTTTTAGTAGGTCTATTTTTGGCAATGCAATGGGTGGCTTTGGTAGTTGGTCGTCACCTACAATAAACATGGTTATAGATTTTATGAGCTTTTATTTATTTATTATTAAGTTGCATGATTATAATAATGTTTATATTATTATTAAAATGACTTTAAGAGATATTTCTAAAAAGCATGTTGGAAATTTTCTCGTGTTGAGTTCTTTTTTTAGGAAACTTTGGCCAACGAAAGGTTATAAATGAAAGCTCATTTCATTGGGAAAAGCATGTTTAGATATTTATTTTCTTTTGTTGCCTTTGTGGCCTTTCCTGAGTTCTGATTTTTTGTGCCCTTGTTGAAGTATATAAGGGTTTTGATGCTAAGAAGTGTTGGGTAATTTACAGCTGAGGTATTGTGAATTCCCTTCTTGAAGATTATCTGAAATCACTGCTGAAGTAAATTTATTTGGTCATTGGTTGGATCTCCTTACTGTATTTATCTGTGGCTGGGAGATATCATTTGTGTTATTTTATTATTATCTTAAAATTTGGGTGGGGATTTGAATTCTGGAATTATTGGGGTCTGAAGCTGAAAGTTGTTCTAAAGAATTATATTGCAAATTGCTATTGTTGTATAGCAATTGGCCATCACTCTTTACTGTTTTATTGTGTCTAAAGGAGGAGTCTGTTCAGTGGTAATTATCTGATTTTATGAGAGTTCGTTTGCTGAAGATTGCCTGAAGATTGTGAAGAGATTCATCTGAATTCATTGTATCATATTGTGTTTTGCAATATAGCAATTTGATGTGGCATTATAGACTGCCGAATTATATCAGGAAGGCAGCATTTTCTGTTTTGTGTGCAAGTTTGGTTAGTTCTGGGCCATTTCCATTCTCCTTGGACTGGACGACATTATACATTTGATCTGCATTTAATTACAAGTTGTGTGGGGTCTGCCCTATCAGCCGCAGGTGACTTTGCAAGCTAGACGTCCTTAACCTTGTACCTGTGATCTGCATACTGGTAAGTACGTGTGCAACTACTGTCTAGCATCGAAGTATTCTCACCTGCGATTTGACTTCAAGGAATAGTATTGCATAATCTGCCATTAACATGGGTAAAAGGTGACTGAATATTTCTTACAAAAATTGTTTTATGTCCATTGGGAGGTCAGATCGAAAATCTGGATTGGGAATTGCCAATCAGCTTGAAAGACTAATTGCCATTACAATCAGGTTCTAAGTGTTGCCTTTTGATTTCCAGTATTTTATGCAATTGATAAAATAATCATTTTGAATTTCAACATCAGTTGGTATGATTTAATAGTCTGAGATTGTTTTTTTTAATGATTGCAATTCTTATTTCAAAAAATATAAAAACTCAGAAAGAGAAACACAAAGTCCAAAATATCTCTCATTTTCAATCAACAAATAAGGCCAGAAGGGGTTTTTACAGAGTACATCGCTCTACTTGTGAGTCATATGTTTCTGTACACTTGTATGCTTTCAGTGTTTCAATATTACATGAAATGTTCTATTGGTTCCTGATCTTGGGCTACAATGTTTCTCCGCGTATTTCTCATATCTGAACAGTGGTGCAGTTCATCAGATGATTTTGGTTTATCATCTACATTGTATTCTGGAAAGGTTTTATCAATGGTTTCATTGATTTCATAGTTCATCTTTTGAACTTGGTTGCGGTGTTCCAATGTTCTCAGAAAATGTAATATGCATTGTAATATCTTAAGTACAACCTAATTGTGGATCATTTTGTAGTGTGTTGATAAGTGTTCTTAAGTGTGCCCTAGATTTGGGATCACTTTATTGCATTAAATGTGATTGCATTATCTTTTGCTTTGGGGCCATCACACACGTTTGTAGGCGAAAATTTGTATGAGCGGATACCTATATTAAAAAAAAAGGAGATATTTTGTGCCCGAGAGGTGAGTGCATATGTGTGGAACATACTGCGAATTTGTAGCAGTGAAGCATGTGAGCAGAAATATTTGAAGCAGATAATTGAAGCAAGAGGATTACATACCGATTGCAGTGGATCAAACAGTTGCATATAGATAAGAGTTCATCATGCAGATCTACTGGTGGTTGTTGTAACAGAGCTTAATTATTGAGCTGTTCATGCATATTCAAATGCAATTCTATCAGTTCATGTTTTTGTCATATCTATTTTGATATCTCTATTGTATAAGGGTAGTTAGCCTGACAAGCAATGAGCCGACCAGCATTGAGCCAACCTGTAGTGAGCAAAACTGGCAGTGAACCTTTGTAAAACTCACCTTAGCTGGTGTCCCCATCACCAGTGTTTATTTCACAACAAATAGCTTCTCCGAGGTTTTGCAAAGTTTGGGTTTCCATGTAAATTCTGATGTTATTTGTGTCAGTGTTTCTATGGTTTCATCATTATGTTTGTTAAGAATGTTTAATGTGGTTAATCAATAGATCAGAAGTTGGTATTGTTGTTTATGAAGTTACCGAAAATGTAAAAATTATTCACCCCACTCTTAGTTATTCGGCATGTTCAACAGAGGTCCCACTTTTTCCTCTATAGATAGGCTCTTAATGTCTTTTCATAATGCCTTTCCATCATATTCTTTAATAATAACTCTGAAATATCTTATTCCAATTAATTAGCCTTTTCTTCTATAACATTTTACAATTTATAGCTTATTTTGGTAAACTAGAGGTGTTTTGAGGTTATTTAAGTGATATATAATGGATATATGGGACTTCAAATGACCCAAATAACATTTGTGGTGCCTCATAGCTCTCTATCCTGCCAACAACATTTATCGCAATCAGTATATTGGCTGTCACTGGGGGGATTTCTTTTGGTGTGTAATGTTCTATGACCAATTATCTACATGATTCTTAGTCAGTAAGATAGAAAAAAATGGCTCTAATTATTACTTTCAATGGATATGCACAAAAGATCTAGCGTTGAGCTCCATGAAAGTTTGATTAAATGCCCATTGTGCGTAAATCCTAAGGGAAAGCTGGAAATGTTGATAACTTGCGACAAGTAGATTATTTCAATAAGGCACATCAAACCTGCTTGCAGATGTAGCTTAACTCCTTTATTTAATGTGAAATTTATATCTTTTGGTATTCATTATCATGTAGCAAAAATGCCATTATCACACTTATAGAATGCCATCACAATACCAAGAGTTAATGCCCCATCTAGTTGTACTAGATTTGTGATATCCTCGATAAGAACATACTGAATATGTAGAAAACCAGGTTTTCTGTAATTGGAATTGAAATTTCGCAACAGTTATACTACCATTTGTAGCAGAAACCATCAGAATACATCAAAACAGTTATACACATTGTTTCACATAACAGCTAAGTGCAGGATTTAAAGCAAACTTAAACTGCCATTTGTAGCAGAAATCATCAGAATACATCAAAACAGTTATACACATTGTTTCACATAACAGCTAAGTGCAGGATTTAAAGCAAACTCAATGTTTTAATAAGTGGAAACGGAAATTTTTTATGAGCTGTCCCACTTGACAGTGAGATGTGAATTTGTATAAACCTCCATGTGGTATTTGTGAAAATATAAGATTTTCGTACTTTATATTGTCCTTCAAGGTTAACTATGAAATTTGAAGAAAACCCAATGTATTATAAACAGAATCTCGAAATTCTCTACTATGTATCTGGCTTGATAATGGATTATCTATTTGTAGAAGATCTAATGTGTTGCAAACAGAATTAATTTTTTTCTATTTAGTTTGTGATGTCCCTTCTATGCAGAATGCATTTAGAACGAGCTATTAGAGACAAATTAGATTGCAGCCACATCCCTATACATGCTGATATTATTCTATATGCTGAAGACAAGCACATAAATATCAATCCCCCAAACATGCATGTTAAGATTAATCCCACGCTATGTTGGAGTTTGCTACTGTTTTCTATATACACCCCTAGCTAACTTAGCTGTGGACCCAAAATCCTCTACCTATGCATAGCACATATAAAAGCATGAAATATGCATAGTGGAGTGTTTAACCTTTACGCTATATTCTTTGAAAGAGAATTTAAAAAGTATCTTTTTCCCAACTCTTAATAATGATTAAATAATGGGACACAATGGTTTCTATAACTAGGCATGCCTTGTATTATTATATATTGAAGCATTTTCCAATTTCAATGTTTGGATCTCAGTTATTTCCTTCAGTTTTGGGTTTGAAGTGAATTGACTAATTATTGGTGAAGATTTTGACCTACAATTTTAGAGATAGACAGATTGTTCATTAATCATATCATTCACAGAAAAGCATTTTTTTTCTGTTTCAATTGTTCATAACTTTGCAGCAATCATTTCAGTCCAGTCCACAGCCCTGCTTCCGCAATGTCCTATGAATCCATTAAATAATTGTTGGCAACTGAAACAGGAATAATTTGGGGGTTTCACCAATTTATTTGGGCAATAATTCTTATTCTACAGTGCTTATTTCTGGAAAAGAAATTTCTTTGATATTCTATGGAGAATTGTATGCTGAAATTTTAATCAGAATAGTATTAGTATATTTTGTCATGCATACCAACTTTCATATCAATGTCATCAACATTGGGACTGTTCCAAGTTGTTATCAGCTAACATATCACTGGTAAGTTTCTATTTTTCAACATCCTGAAATTCATATCTTTTTTCCCGAAGGCTGACAGGCTCAATGCTCTGATACCAATTGTCATGTCCCATTTTGAGATATTCCTAATTTTTGCTTTCAAACAAACTTTACTCAAAATAATAGATCAATCAAAGATTATAAATTTCATTATACTACTCAGATCAGTACATCATAAGCATAATTCTCAAAATCTATCATATCTTGAAGTCCTTGGAATTACTTACAAATCTGCTGAGTTAGTGGTTTTTGTCCCTAACTCAAGAGTGACAATATCAAGGATTTTGGTCCTTAACTTGCCAAGAGTATGAAAGGGTTTTCATCCTCAAAACTCTTAGTCCACCTTGGAGGATTTCCATCCTCCTTGACCAAGATTTAGGCTTTCTCAAAACTTGATAAGAGAAATAAGGGTTTTCATCCTTAATCACTCGTGACTTGGAAGAGTTTTTCTCCTGCCTAACTATATGACGCTTCTTCAAATTCAAAACCTATGTTACCAGATTTGTGTATACAGACCACGAATCGGATCCGTGTTCGAGTTCAATACGGACTCACAAATCAATTCGTGCCGGACTCGAACAATGTCCTTATTTGACCCTGTGGGTCCATCTAGATTTGCAAATTTGTCCAAATGTAGCATGAATCATTTGCGAATCTACGTAGACCCAGGCGAATCTTGCGCAGATCCCTAGGGACCTGTGGGCCATACTTGGAAAAGGTGGGACCAAACTTAATAAAAATTGATTTTTTTATTATTTAAATTTCTAATCATTACGTTTATATTTGACATTTGGCATTGATCAATGATCAAGCATCCTAGATTCATACTATGAAATGATTACTTTTACAATTATGTATATTTCTCCTTTTTTTGTATATACAATGCATATTATATGTACACACACGAACCCATACAAATCATAATGGGAAAAAAATCTACAAACTGGATTTCTCATACCCAAAACCATCCCCGAATCCAAATCGGCAACTTAGTTCAAAACTGATTGCATGATGTATCTGCTAGATTTATTGCTGAGTGGTTGATTTATTTTTGCTGATTGATATTTCTTGATGGATTGGTAAGTAAATTCTTAAATGATGAATTGATTCATTTGATTGCTTGACAATGAACTGATTTTCCCTTTATACCCAATTCTTAAAGTTGTCACCACCTTCAGAAAAAATTAGTCACCACACTCCATTGCTGCCTTTTAAGAATATTAATTTATTTCCAAATCGATTCCTTCATTCTCAAAATGATTGACAATTGATTCATTCCTTTATACCTTTTAACCTCCAATAGTCACAACACCTTATTTGATGCCCTCTAACAATACATTAAAATTGATTAAATTTTAATTTTATATTTTATAACCATATTATATTATTTTAATTATTTTTTTTTAAAAATTACCAAGTACTATCTCAAAAAGGGGACATTATACCTCTCTTGAATTAGTAGCCCAAGTCATGTCTACAAGCATCACATTCTATTGCAAAATCCTTAGAGAAGTTTGAGTAACTAAGATACAAGAGCTTACTTTAGTTGTTAAAACACTTGGATGGCTTTCTCTAACCATGAAAAATAATCCTTTCTCTACAGTGTTGCTGAAAATGGTTTTACACATATCCCACTCCATTCTAACTTGATCATGCCCTGGTTTTATATCCAGTGTAATAAAAAACTTCACATATTGCAATTGGTACAGCAAGTCACCTATTGCTGGAAGAGGATATTGGTTCTTAATGGTGACTTTGTTGACAGTGCCATAATATACACACATTTGACAAGAGTTGTCCTCCTTCCTAAGCATCACTATGGGTGATCCACATGGTGAAAATCTTGAGACGTATCATGCCCTGCTCTAACAACTCTTGAAGCTATTGTTCTACTTCATTACTTTGCATCATTACTTGTCTAAACAATCCTGTATTAGGTAAAAGAGATTTAGGAAGTAGAAGAATTACATGCTATATCTCTCTCTCTCTAAGGAAGAAACCCCTTGGGATCATGGAATACCTTCTCAAATAAGTCTGTCAATTCTTCCAGTCATTTTATCTTTCTATTGCCATGTGACATTGAAAAAACTGCAACTCCTCTTATTTATCTCTCAAAAGTTTTAACAAAAATACTTGGTTTCTTGTATGAACCTATGTGCTTGATAAGAACAAACCACCAAAAACCTTGCCTCACTTTGCTTTGGTGTCCCTTAACAGCATATTTGACTCCATCCTTGATCTAACAATAATTGCTTGCCCTTTCAATGAAATTACAGCTGCTTCCAAAAATATATATACACCCAATCATAACGTCAAACGTGTCAACAGAAATTACAGCTGCTTCTACTTCGCCTATGTATTGTTCATTTATAGGAAACTGAAATTTACACATTTGCTTCACTTGAATCTCACCCCTTCTTAACTCAGCCCAATGGATAATGCTGAGGATGATCATATGTTTGCAAACCAAGCTTCATAACAATATCAGCTTAAAAATAAAATTACTACGTTGGCACTTGGAGCTTGAGAATGAAAAGTCAGTTCATTTCTTCTTGCTCACTCATGACAGCTTGTGGCTATGAAACCCAATTTCTCATCTATATCCAAGCTATCATGTATCTCCACTTCCTCATGAATTGTCATGAATTGTAGCCATGGACCTATTTGAGTTCTCCTTGGGCTTACTTTTTAGGCACTCAGATACCAAAAAACTTGCAATGCAAAGTCAAACAAAGATTTATTCCATCTTGGGTGGTAGCACCAATCTTCTTCCATTTCCATTTTTGAAATGGTTTACTCTTCTTTGGGCTCTTCTTATTATGTTGTTCTCTTCTAAAAGAATCTCCTTCACCTTTCCCTTTTTCTTCATCAATGTAGTGTGTCAAAACACAAGCATCATCTTCTACCTAAAAGTCGCCAAGAGATATCAACCTCAAGATACCTATCTATTCTCAATAATAATTTCAGCACAAAAGCCTTGAGACTGAGCATTATAAATTAAATGAATATAATAAGTATGATTAATTTATTATAGTGTTATTTAATATAATAATAGAAAAAATCAATGCCAATTTAATAATTTACTCATACTAATTTTATGAAACTTCTTTAACAGAAATTCTTTATTTATGCTAGTTTGTGATATATAATTTTATCCTATTATTGAGAAAAAATGACTAATTTCTCAAAAAAATAAAATATATGCAAATCATTCTTTCAAAGGAAATATATAAATAATAAAATTGTAGATAAGAAATATATTATTACCTAATAAGTTTATTGTACTTATATGTCAGATTTATTCTAAAAATTCATTGATAGTAGAGAAATTTTGCAGTTAGGATTTGTCCCTCACCACATGCCCATGGTGTTGCTGGTTGAAACCAGTCAAACCTCCTGCAGAATAGCAGAGATGGCACTGGCTCTAGCATGGGGGATGGGTTTTGTGGGGTGTTCCAATCTGGTCACCCTATGAAAGAGTTTAGAATCGTTGAATGGTGTGGTTTTGGCCTGTAAGAATGAACCATTGTTGTCCTAGATAAAGCATGCGGGCTTTATGGAGTTTGAAAATGGTGAGTCCTCTACAACCCTTAACAATGTGTCTTGTCCCTTGGTCGTCACATGAGGTCCATCAACAAAGTAGATAGGAAAAAAAAGCAAGCTGCAAACCTTGGCAGTGCAATGTTTTGAAGATTGGATCATTCGTTGCAATAGTCAAGAAGGCTTGCAATGGGAGTGGTGGACAGGATCTTTCAAAATGGGTTAAACCCTTAGCAGGAAGGATTTCGGTTAGGATGGAGGAAGAGATTAAAGAAGAATTAGTAGAGAATGAAAAAAATTTAAAGAATCAGGTTTGATAGGAAGGTTTAAGGGCTTCTCGCCCAATATGAGAGATCTTCACAAATGGATCTCATTACATTGGAGTGGGTTTTCGGAAGCAAATGTTCAATTCTCCAAGAATGCAAGGTTTTTTTTGTGCTCGGGTTTGATAGCAAGCAAGATAGGTAGAAAGTTTTGTGCACACAAAGGAGTTGAGAAGATAAATATATGTTGCTTTTGAAACCATGGTATCCTACTTTCAACCTGGTAACTGAATCGTTTGATAAGATTTCAATAGGTTGATTCTTCGGGATCGCTAAAAATGTAATTGTACTCCCATGTCAGGTATGTACTTTTGAAGATTGTAGCTGCGATTCAGATCTTTATCTGTGGAAATATGGGCGTTATTACCGTTATTGTCACCTTCAACTAAAAAGGACACTTATGTTGAATTGTAATATTAAATGTAATGACATGTGTACGTTGAGGCATGGATATTTGAAGAGTTGTAATTATAATTGTTATAAAGAGTCGTTTTGGAAAATTGGAAAGACCTTCAATTAGAATGTGAAGAGTCCCTCCTTGAGTTACATATATCATATCTAGCAATAGGCATTGTACACTTGAAGCCTTATGATTAATAAAATTATATTTTTGTTGTGTGGTTGGGTTTTTCCCTTCATTCTAGAAGGGTTTTCCTAGGATAATTAAGGTGTTTTCAGTTTCAGTTTTGGATCTTTCTTGTTACTGTTTATCTTCATTGATTTCTAGGTTCAAATTTAAAACTTTCCAAGGGAAGCAATCTCTCTTTATATTGAGGATGAAACATAAAGGGACATGTCTATTCATTTTAATTAATTAATATAACAATCGATTAATTAACTACACACACAAATATACATACATACATATACATACACACACACACACACACACACACACGTATATATATAATTCAGTTTAGGTTCATGAGCTTATCCAATAGAAGCTACCAAACATTATCACAGCCTCTTAACTAGATAGGATAAACACATAGATATTACGCTATTGTTAATATTAAGAATGGTACAATTTTAAGAGTATCTTTGATCAGAAGATTTCCACCATTTGATATCACATTTGATATCATGAGTATTGGCCTCCAAAATATCAACATATGAAATTCACCAAATACTCTAAGTAAAGGTCTACAAAATATCAACATATGATATTCAACAAGTACTCAACAAAGTAATGGCCTCCAGATATCAACACCTAATATTCATCAAATACCTATCATATATCTATACAAACAACTCATAGACCATCAAATGATTTACAAGATATAATTTATCTTGATCTATTTCAACATTTACATAAAATGTATATCATGATTTAATTTATTGTAAAATCGTCACCTTCTAATAACTTTTGCAAATACAAGTGATAATCATTTGGAAGTCTTCACTTCCTCATGATGTACACAAGGGGTAGGCCCATTAAAACCATACAATCACACACATGGACTTTCAAACTCCCTATGAATATCAATCATCTAAGCTCCTCATCTAATGATGCTTCTGATGGAGCGTCGGACTCCCTCTGGAACTAATATCAATCCTCCTTTTCCTGCAACAGCATTCTCAAAAAAGGCAAGGCAAATAGCTCTTATAGTACATGTTAAAATAAACGAATAAGAGAGAGACTAACATAATACTCAAAGATAATTCTGCATAATGATAAAAGTTCATTCCAATGTAATATGGGTAAAGGTCTAATTTAAATATATACTTTGAACAAATATGCATATATATATTCAACTTTCTAAGTATATATCTTCAATCTATGTTTTCATATATTATTACTTTATATACATATATAATCACCATATATGTGCATTTGTATCTATCCATATAAATGAATTAATAAATAATTATAAACATCGTTTAGTGAGGATCACACTCCTAGTACAATATTAATATATTATTGAAATAACATAGTATACCTTATTTGACCTTGTCACAAGAATGGAGTTGCCTTCACAAATATGTGCACCATCAATAAAAAAGGGTCACAATTAGATATGTGTGTTGGATTGCATCATGGGAACTGGGAAGACCACCAAGGGATATTTAGTGCTTGAAGATTTTAGAATGAGCATCACATCTTTGAGGCCCTTTTTAGTCCAAGGCTTCTCTCGGGCTTCTATCTCCATCGACTACACTTAGCTCAATTACCTTCCCTTCCAAACAGATGAGGCCACTCTTGAATTACCTTTATGAACATGAACTCTAAAAGATGGCAGCAATAAATGGTGGTTGTATCATTGAATCGTTTGTGCACTTAATCCATGATCTCCCACTTGTAATTCTTATTTAAATTGTACTCTGCTAATAATATATGTGTCTAATCTTATGGAATGAACTCTTTCTAATAAAATATGAATTACTTAAATCGACTATATATGAAGACCTATCCGGTTGTATTAGTATTTGCGATAACAATTTATAATCACGCCATTCAATATATTGTAACACATTTACAGGGATGTGAAGGACGACTATATTGAATGTGATTGTCATTGTGATGTTTGCAGATATGAGTACTTCAATTTCTGTTCTTTGCATCCTCTCCAAAAGAAATTTAATTTTCAAGCCCATTGAATAGGAAAACAGTCTTGGGTATGCGGTCGAAGTTGATGCTCACAAGATATCTCCTCTACTAGGCCTCTAACCCCCACTTGAAGATTTAAGACCCACCACACAAGCTGGCCTCTCCAACTTGTGTCATAATTTTCATCAATGTACGAGACTCAATTTGAAAAACGGCTATGCCGCCATATGTAAGCATCCAAGCACGATACTTTTCTTGGATACACAAGCCCTGCAAATTATTCTTTGGTGCCACATTCATAGGCAAGTAAAGTCAATGTTGCAACACCGATTTGAAGCAATTAATTTCATGCAGAATACAATCATTTGATTAAACTTACATCTCAGTCATCAATCTGACTTAGTAGCAACATTTGAGGACCAATAAAGTCCAAGCAAATCACAAAGAATTGCAAAGAGTTGATGTAATTGCACTGTCATGTTAGGTATGTACTTTCCAAGAGCAGCGATCTCTCTCATTATATTGAGGATGGAACATAGACATGTCCCTTGAAGGGACATGTCTATTCATTTTAATTAATTAATACAACAATTGATTAATTAACTACACACAAATATATATGTATAACTTCAGTTTATTCTCATGAGTTTATACAACCAAAGAAACTAAACATTAACACAATATGGGTAAGATTACCAAATTTGTTTCTTCAATTCTAGTTTATTCGTCTCTTGAAAAAATAGGTAATTCCTTAGGTATCTTTTTGGAGGTGGATAAGGGTTCAATCAAATACTTCCACACAACTTTTGCTCATATTCTAGTTGAAATTGATATGACTGAAGTCCTTCTAATAGAATTATCTTTGAAAATTGCGAGTGAAATGTGGGTGCAACCTATAAACTACAAAGGCATTCCTTTTAGATGTAGAAGATGCTTCCAAACTGTTGGTGTTTGAAAACATTACCCATTTCCAATTATCCTGATGAGAACAAAACATATCTAGAGGCAGCTAACTCCCATTTTCAACATGCCCATTCAGACACCAGGCCAACTATAAGGCTATACTCCTTCTGCACTTCAGGCTCTGCAAAACCTAGGCGGGTATAGGTTTTGCAGAGCCTGAAGTGCAGAAGGAGTATAGCCTTATAGTTGGCCTGGTGTCTGAATGGGCATGTTGAAAATGGGAGTTAGCTGCCTCTAGATATGTTTTGTTCTCATCAGGATAATTGGAAATGGGTAACGTTTTCAAACACCAACAAAATGGCGACTCTGCTGGGATCTACTTTTATATTTCAATTCTTTATAATAGCAGATTGCAACCAGCACTTAAAAACTTATCAAGAATTTGAAACTCCTTTTCAAGAAACTACCAAAAGCTTCAAATCTGCCCATACATCTGAAAGTCCTTCAAAATTTTGCAATGAAATCAACTAGGAACAAACTGGTACAGAGATTTGAGAGTCGCCACTCACACTTGATGAGAAATAAAACATAATTTGTCACTTGACAAATCTGAACCAGACCTTCAATGTAGGAGAAACTTGCAGATCACTAACATCTTGAAAAGAAAATATATTTTATAAACGAATTCTTGACTCTGAAACTTTCTCGACAATATTTGCAAACTGGACTGATTGAAGGTAGACCTATGACAGTCATAGAACACAATTTTCCTCTAGTTTCAACATACTGCTGATAATGAATAAAGCTTAAGTGGGGAACATGAAACTTCAGCAAGGAAAAGGAACACATCTTGCTATTAATATGCTATATCCAATCTGTTTCATGGCAGAGATTTTTATTCTTTCTTTATGCAACTCCCCGGCAAAGTCGCCATTTTGTTGGTGTTTGAAAACGTTACCCATTTCCAATTATCCTGATGAGAACAAAACATATCTAGAGGCAGCTAACTCCCATTTTCAACATGCCCATTCAGACACCAGGCCAACTATAAGGCTATACTCCTTCTGCACTTCAGGCTCTGCAAAACCTAGGCGAGTAGACCTATACATAAAGCATATGAAGAATCTATAGGTCTACCCGCCTAGGTTTTGCAGAGCCTGAAGTGCAGAAGGAGTATAGCCTTATAGTTGGCCTGGTGTCTGAATGGGCATGTTGAAAATGGGAGTTAGCTGCCTCTAGATATGTTTTGTTCTCATCAAGATAATTGGAATGGGTAACGTTTTCAAACACCAACACAAACCAAACATGTTGCTATGAACTTCTCAAGGAAGAGGGTTCATTAAGAGGCTTCCAAGTGGAAGGAGACTTCTCATGTGTTTTATTTGATAGTAATCAAGGGGAATGAAAATTAGTAGTTGAAAAAGATGAGGCGTAGACTGTAAAGGCAAGGACTCTAGAGGCTGCTCAAAATCAAGGCCATGATAAGAGTATGGGAAAGTCGTAGAGTGACACCAAAAAGGCATCTTCAAGCAATAAGACAACTAACGCCTCATCTTCAAACATCAATATGGGGGGGGGGACACAAAAGGAGTTTGGGAACAATGCAATGAGTTGGGGGTGGGGGGTGAATTTGTGGGACTCCTCTTCAACCTTTAGGGCTTCCCGAGAACTTGAAACCTAGTAATTGTACACTAGAAATGTGTACCTTCCTAAACCCTTCTATCCAAGGTTTTTCATAAGTTGGAAAGCTTGAATGGCGGCTTAGACAGCCCTAGTCATGTAGTGCAAAGGTATCTGCATAAGCATGGAAAGAACTCTCAGCTGAGCCTTAGAGATGCAACCCTTGCTAGTAAACCATGAAATGGGAGATTCTTTAGACAAGAGCATGAGTGCAAATGTCAAAGAACTCTACAACATGCAATGCAAGAAATGAAGCTATGCTAGAATGGAATGCAAGAATGCAACTAAACTAAGCAAAATGAGAGCATTACAACCATTTTAATTTAGCTAAGTGATCTAAGGTAATGCAAAGGGAAAGTTAAGCTATTGCAAATGAATCTAAACTAGGACAAGAATGCAAGAATGAGACGAGAATGCAAGAATGGGACAAGAAGCAAGAAGTTCTCCACAAGTGCTCCAAGAAAAAACCTGTCAAGAAACCTGCACCATAACAATAGCTCAAAAATGGAATCCTTAGAGAGGGAGAGAGCTCTCTCTTTTAAAGGTGTACGGACGGTTGAGATCAAGATCAAGATCAAGAAATGAGGATCAAGGGTGGGAGTTGATTTTTAGCATGATCCATGTGTGAGATCATGTTAACCAATAAGAGAGAGTTGATTTTTCATGTGAGGCAATCTTTTCTTTTAATTTGTAAATAGGAAAAAGACTTTATGTATGCACATTGAGTGGGTTAGAAAAATGGGGTCTTTTATTTAATTAAAAGGGGACATGTTCTTTCAATCAAATATGAACTTAGGATATTATAGTCAAACTATAGGTTAAAATCAAATAAATTGATTTTTAGCAATTTGACCTAGGCAAATAATTAAATAGTTTAGCCAAAATGCTGAGAAGGGGGCTAATAGTCTAGATGACCATTTTTAGGTGATTACAATAAGAATGGTTATGGTTTTGCAAGTACTCTTGTGGATCTAAGAGGGAGCTATGGCAGCAAAGCGGGTGAAATTACATCCAAATCAATGTAAATGTGGGTTGAAGAGGCTGCTAAAAAAATTGGTTGGGAAGTAGTAAAAGGGAAAAGGGAAAAGGGAAAAGAAATCTAGGAAAGTTGGGAAATTTGCTATGACCCTCTGCTCTTATATGAAGAGTAGGTCAAACTGTAATGCTTGATTGAAAGGCTTGTTAAGGGGTCTCTTTTAGTGAAGGTGGTGTATCCATCCCTAGTTTGGGCCAAGGTCAAATCCCAATCCTTAATAAAAATCTTTTATTACTGATCAAAAAAATTTATACTCCAAATTTTACTTTTTTAACCTTAAAGATAATTCAGAAAATATTATCTTAGTCAAATTTTATATTTTACTTTTTCAACCTTAAAAATAATTTAAATATTATCTTCAAGATACTAAAACATTATCTTGGAGGTACTAAAATATTATTCATGCATTTATTTTTTTCTTCTATATTATATTGCATGTGTCTTTTAATTATTAATAGTTTTTACTTTGTTAACTATATAATTATTTTATTTCACATTTTCTAATCAGCGCACTCATGCCATTTCACTCCCCTTTAGTTGCACCTTACGGTGTAAAAAAGCTAGTTGGCTTTAATGACCTTCCTTCATAGGCTGGTATGCAACCAAGAACAATATTTGTGAGGATATCTCCTTCCAAGTCCATATCTGGAATCATCCTGCTGCAATCTTGTGCACTTTGTCTAATTGCTTGCCTAAAATAAAGCCATTTTATCTTCAAATTGGTCTTATTACCAATCAAAAGGATATTCTAACTTTGCAAATGTTTAATACCTACCCAACTATGGGTTTTGTTTTCTTCCTTTCTCACATGAAAATAAATGACTTTTCTTTTATACAAGAGCATTTATACACATTTTCAACCATACAAGTGAAATTTTTTAGGCTCTAGACACACTTTATTTGTTTTATCTAAGATTATAGAATTTATGCATTTAGATGACCTTTAAAAGTCTTATCTTCTTTCTTGGTTTCAAATTTATATGGAGCATATCTAACTCTTATCTTAACTTCTCTTTCTTCACACATTCAATCATTGCCTCTATTTTTTTCTTCTTCCTTATCATCTCCAGTACCAGATTTATTTGCCAAAGATCAAATTAGAACATGGCTAAAAGAGTGATATTGTATCATCCCAGACTAGTGTCTAGTTAGAGACTCTTATTGTTAAATCATCCATTTCTTATGCTTTACAACTTGCTCTGCTTGTCTCTCTAAAATAAAACCCTATTATTTTAATATCTCATTTCAATTTCTTGATTCCAATGGCAAGTTCCCATCTCTAGTATTCTATAGAACTAGTTTATCATCACTTCAAGACCTTATCACTGTCATAACATTCATGGACCACAATTCCCATCAGTTTGAATATGCTCTAATACCAAAGTGGTCTATAATCACTACAAATGATATGTATCATGGCTGTAAAGTCAAATTGATGTTCTAAAGCTTAAATAATTGCAATGACAGATTTAGAAATGAAAACTATGCTCACCTACTAGAAAAAATGAAATAGAAAACTCCACAAGTTTTGATCTCACAACCCACCAATTTGCAAGGAAAACCCTAGTTGATATGTACTGATAGCAATTATTTCATTATGCACTGTATAAGAAGATGGTTACAATTCAAATATTGTTCCTATCCTCCTTGTTTTCTTTGCGAGATAAAATGTACATTTGTTCCTTCAGCTTGTTGACCACTATGTGTTCACCACTTGTCCAAATGCTTCCTTCTTCCTCCCTTTCCAATTTTTTGTATTACCAAGTTTTACTCCTAGGTAGCAAAATAGCCCAACCATCCAAACATTGCAAGAGTTCATCAAATTTCCTAACTTTTCATTTCAAACTATGAACAATGTAATTACTATGAGTCATTTCCAAAACTATCAGGTTAGTTCCATTTCAACTTTTACCAATTCCATCACTACCTCAATGAAATCATTTCTATCAACCCGGCAATTATAAAATCCCCCCTAACAAACAAGTTGTTTCAACTATGTTAAAATAATATTTCCCAATCCAATTTTTGAGGCAATCCTTTTGTTGAAAACTCCAAACCTCCTTGATCCTTTTTGGATCAGTTACTCCCACATGGGTTTCACTAAAGTAAATCTTTGTCTTCATAGTTGGGCATGGTGTTTTCTTCGATTTATACATTGCAAATTTGCAAGCTAAGTTATCTAATGGCGAGTTTACAGCACTTGTTCCTTTAATTAAGTCTACACATTGATGTCAAACATATGGTTCATCCGTCTTGGTTCATAATTCAAGTGATATAAGGGTAGATTTACTTTGCAGAGTTGTAAGTGAATTTGCAAGAATACAAGAAGAGCAAGTGCAAAAGTTTGTTGCCTTGTCAAAGAGACAATAAGTTCTAAATCTAGAATAAAGAGAGATGCAAAATATGTTGGCAAATAAAAAAGAGTTCCTCGAGCTAGAAACTCACATTGCAAGAATATTTCAATCAAAGAAGACTACTTAGAGCCTAATAGAAACTCTCATGGAGAAGTTATTCTCATTGGAAGATGTCAATGTTAAGAAGTAAAGCCCACACACAACTGGGGGGGGATTGTTGGGGGGGGGGGGGGGGGGAGGGTGAATCGGTTGTGCCAATATACTTTACAAATCCAACTTTATAAATCAAATAAACAACTAGTGAAACAAAATGCATAACAATAAGAAACCATACACCATAACACAAAGATTTTGTTAACTAGGGAAAACCCCAGTGGTGATGGCACCCACAAGCTAGAATACTAATATGTAAGTTCCTTGTAAAAAGATGTGACCCTATTAGGAGTCAAATACAACGCATTTAGTACAACAGTCCTTGTTAGAGGACAGATCCCAAATAAGAGACCTTTTACCCAACCCTGTTGAAGGCTAATAGGAAACAAATAGACCCACTGCCTAAATGCTCTAGCAACTGTGAATAACTGATCTTCAAGATAACATTTCCAAAACAATGAACTGACTAATCTACAACTTACTTGCCATAACAGTTCCTTTGAAGCTCAACACAATCAACCAAATCAATCTTTACTCTATTCTTATCATCCAACATTCATGCTCACATCATCTGACCATATATAATACATACATGATGATTTACAACCAGGGAACACAACTTTCCTTTATAACCTATACAATTAACTAATTAGGTCAGCTTGTTAAAGATTCCCCAATGAATCGTTTAATTATATAGGTCCATACCAAGGCATACACGCCTTCATAAGCATCCTTACCATAATTAAAATATGTTTTCCACATGTTACAATATGATTACTACATTTTACAATGATATACAAGATGTTTCCTCAACCCAGTCGACTGTCAGTAGAACATACTACATGTTACACAACAACCACCATTCTAGAATAATCTCTAAACATTGCTATCACAAGCATAGTTGCATGAACAATTTTTTTGCCATGATCCAAGCTCACTAGCATTAACTCCATCTTGCTAATAAGATACAACAGATATGCTACCGTCTCTAGCATTATTTCATGTACACTGGTCTGCTACCAGTCTTTACCAAATGAACTGTAACTCATCCAAAACTCAATATAAAATTCAACAAACATAAATATGATATCTATACTCATTCATCTTCACAAATCTAAGCTCGCATAGCCTAACCTGTCACGTGCCAACTTCATTGTGTCAACAGTCACCTTGTAATATGGAGAATAACTGTCTGTTATGAGCATATAGACATATGTTGTAACAATGACAAAAATTGTCATCGATATAACACATTAACAATACATCCAAGAGCCAACCAAACCTCCATTTCTAACAATCAAGACCAGGAGAACAAATCCCCTCCAAAACACAGGAAAATTTCCATAGTGAACAAGTCTACCAAAAATGCCCCAATGGGAGGCCATAGCAAGAATTGAGATTCTGCCATTTGAAGTAGATGAAGAAAGGTTGGAGTATTATTTTGCACAATTCAAGGTATAGGCATACATTCTCAAAGTAAAAGAAAAAAAATCCTATGGTAAATTGAGACTAGAAAAGTGTGCTTTAAGAGCTGGTGCAAAAATCTCTTGTATTCCATGGCTTTTGGAGAGCAATCTATTAAACCTTGGTTTCTTGGGGCCAATTGAAATTTATAGAAAAATTTAATCCAAAATGTCAAGCAAAGCATAAATGTATGGAGGTTTGAGGAGCATGTACATGTTTGATAGCATTACATCATTCCCAACAACAAGAGAACCAATAGCCAAGACAAAGAACACAAGTGCTTGAAGCACAAACAAAAAAATACTGTTATTCGTCATGACCATTGCAATGCAGGTAATCCAATAGATACAACTTGTTGGAAGCTGCACCTAGAACAGTGTGATTCCAGAAAGGCAAAAAGTGTAAGAGCTCTACCATGCCTACGGTTGGGTTGCTAACATGAATCACTGTGATTTACAAGTTACTTGTAGGAAGAGATTCTGTCTCATTTTCTGTTTTTTCTGCTATGACCTGCAATTTTGATAAATACAATACCACTTTTATGGTTTTCAACAAAATAATATAGGATTTATCATTATGAAATGCTCTATAACACCATAATCATGCCTGTGATCATCGTTGTCAGCTTCTCTTGCAATGACTTCAAAAATGTGGTGCTTAAATAGTAATATACAAGTGCATTGATTTGATTAGAACATGTGTCCATCTAGAATTTTTAAACCGTATTAAAACTTATATGTATTTGAACTTTAGAACAATAAAAACATCAAAATAAAGGATAGAATCAAGATAAACAAAAAAATTCATATTCCCCAAATATAGCAGCAAATAATAATATAAAAATCAAACTCTAAAATGAAAAGAACTTATATATTAAGATATAAAGACCAATTATAAGCCCACTCTACCTGCATATGGAGACATAGCTAACTGCTTCAACCATTGTCCCTCTGCCACTGCACAATTTGTAACTCACTTTAGATTATAGCAATAAAAATTTCCAAGAGTGGAGAACATCTCCATATTGTAATAATATCATAGCTTCTTGTTATAAGGTAGCAAAATTGAAAAACGTTCATGCATACAAAGAATGATCAGGTACATCCATTACAATAAATGTAAAAGTTCATCTAGAAAATATGCACTTATAGAAAACTTGAACTGATACATAATTTTTTAGTGTTCTATCAAGCAGTTAACAATATGCACCATGCATAAACAACAAGTTTTGTGTGAAAACACATGATCCCGATATTGTTTTGGGGAATTTTCCTGAATAAGAACATCCTCGGGAGAAAGAACTGAAATGTATTAAGGAGAACATGGCGTGCCCTTAGTAAAGTTACCGCATTTATTACAAGGATGAAGCAAAAGTTCCCAAATTAGACTCAGTGGTTGAAATGTTGCACAATTCTCATGCTATTACTCATCAGCTAAGACACACAAAATGGTCACTCCTCCATACTGTCTTCATCAATAAAATAGTCAGATCTGCTTGGCACCCCCTGTTGTCATAGAGAATCACCCACAATAATACTTTCTCAAATCCGTGGTCACACAAAATAAAATTTAGTGGCTAGTTGGTTGTTTTTTCAAGAATTTCTTCACAGGACATTTGCCAATTGAAAATGACAGTTGGCCCCAATGTCTTTCAAACAGTATTTGTTTCTTGAGAATTTTCCAATTTCTTGTATAAAACCTGCATCTCAAATATCAATAAATAAAATTATTTTATATTATTAAACAAGAATTGAAAAGATTTCTAAAATTCTTCAAATGTGATGTAAAGGGATTCTCTTCTTTCAAGACATGACAGAAAACCGATTTGCAAAAGCAAATGCAATGCTAGAGCCCACAAGAACATGAAAGAAAAATTGAGAGATTTCAATTTAAAACTAAGGAAAACAAACTAAATACAAAGCAATAAGCCAACTGCCTTTCAAAACAGATGTTGAAATCTGATTCACATCTGATATAGACCTGCAACAACATGAATACCCAGTTACTACAGCTCCAAAAATATTTCTCCAAGCTCACCCATGACCAACTCTCAAAAACTACCCAAATGAAATGAAAAACTAGCTTTAAAATAGCAATTCCGCCAAATAAACTGCAAATGAATTTGTTTTTACTCCAAGATGTCATGACCAAGAAAAGTTCCCCTCCATTTCTCCCTCCTAAAATTACTCCAATTGATTCTTTTGTAACTTCTCTTACAAGATAATTGGGTTAGGTAGCTTGTTGTCTTTTAGCTTCTTTGGTTGCTTCCCAAGATAGAACTCTCAAGATTCCTCATTCTTCGTACCAAATTGCAATAAATGTGTCATTCATAACCATTAGAAGATGCTCTCTTACCCATATTTGGACCCTTCTCGAAGTGATAGGTAGTCCCACAGAATTCAACTCATAGGCGAAATTTTTACAATTTTAAATTGTTAAATGCCATGAAATGCTAAGAAAATTACATTTGGCATTCATCACAAAGGTGTCCAATCATTTTAACAATTTTTTGGCACTTATTAAATGCTAACAACAACATTAGACTAAAATCTACGATGTTAGAAAATGAAAAAAAAAAAATTGGTTGATGTTGGATAGCCTATGGATCATGGATGCTTCTGCATCAAAATGCAGTTTTCCTTAAAAGCTTGCACTCATGCAATTATTACATTAAAAACAATCTACTACATCATCATCCTTAGCAACATCTATTCCACACTTTATGTGTCAGCCAGAGTTCCCAGACTCGAACTCGGCAAGGCCCACTGGACTCTTGACTTGCCTATGACTCGACAATGACCCAGCAAAATAAAAAAAACCCTTGAAATTGTATACTTTTATTATTATATATATGAGATTATATATCATATTCCATGACCTAGGCTGAGTTATAAAAACTCGGCCAGGTCTGCTCAGCTTGGAGACTCAGACTACTCACACGTCTCGCAGAGAGTCATGGAACTATGTTAATAATAGGTAAACATATAAAAGTTATATTTCAAGTCTATCTTACGTGATTAATCTTGCACTTAGTGTGTTTTCAAATGGATGATAAGTCATTGTTTTGCTGCACAAACAGAATTCACTACTTTTATATACATGAGAATTGGACCTTTATATGCTCAATCAATAGGTCAAGTAGTATCAAGGAGGTTGAGAGCCTTTTAGGAAATTGTCATATTAAGTGCAATCTTTGGACGTTCAAGTCCTTGTTGATTAGAAGAAATCCTATCTTTCTCATTCAATGCAAAGCCATCCATGTCCTTGCCCATCAGACAAGAAGCTACAAGCATATTTTATATAGATTGTTGCATGCGGTGTGATGTAATGCCCCACCCGAAGATCCTTGGAACAAGGATGAAATAAGATCCACGATAATTATTTTTTTTGAACAAGTATAAAAGCACATGGCAACATCATACACGGATCACAAAGATTACAACGGAACTCTTAACCACCATCCCTGCAACCAACGAATCTACAAACGCCGCTACCCGAACTGACACACACACAACAGGAAACGGAAAACCAAAATGACAACCGCACAAAGAATCTAAGCTCTGTCAAGGCATGGAAAATTAAGTAAACCCAAAGGGTACTGGAATCACCAAAAATCCATCCCCTAAAACCAGTGGAGATGCCCCCTATTTTTCGCATGAGGACGACTGACTGACAAATTCTTGCGCGAAGATGTGCAGCATGCCACGCGAGGAAGTACCTTCCGCACGAGGATGTGCACCAAGCGAAACGAGAAGGTACTTGGCCAAATAGCCAAGACACCCAAAACTGGTATTGGGTCTCGCGCGAGAAAGTGCCAAAGGCCACGCAAGAAAACCCAACACACCACGCGAGATCTTGCATTCTTGCGCGAGAAAGTGTGATTTTGTGTGAGATTCCAAGACAGCTAGCCAGAAATAAAAAATGTAAAAAGTTAAGGAATAAAGTTCCTCCACACCGGGGAGTACTGGATCCACATCTCGAGGCAAGGACTCTCGAACAATAACTGAAAGACGGAAACACAATCTAACCATCTAACAATCAGTGAAGGGAAAATACAGAAAAAAACATCACAGTAAATTGAAGTGACATCACAATGAATAGAAATAACATCGCAATGAACAGTACAACCAAACTAAGTACGCAGTTCCTCCCAACTATAATAGCATCATAAGACCATCGTGGCCCTAGCCATCCCCCGTGCATAACATCTCAAGCTACCAATCAGATCATCAATACTATCATATAAGGATGTAACTACTAAAACGTGCTACAATAAAGGCATAAGGAAATCTAACATGCTAAAAGTAAAGTATAAGATAATCCTACAGGACAGATAACATCATCTATCATATGTAACCGTCATAATAAGGAAATGCGTCAATAACTAACATCATCTAAATATGATATACAAGCATTCCAATGAAAGCATAAATCACAAGAAAGCATACTCCGAATCCCGAAGTACCAAGTGAAAACATCCAGCAACGATAAGACCATCTCTGTACACCGATCCCTAGCAATAATATAGGTAGCTACGCCTCCCAACCACGTGGAACCCACAGGCCACTCCCATCGTGCTGATGGAGATCATGATCCAACCACAAACACACACAAAGCACAACGTCCATGGCTAACACATGCCAAACCGTATGATGACAGAAACCAAGAACATAGACAATGCATAAGCTACAGGTCCTGGTCAAACACTCAATGGGCTACTAAGTAGGGGCTAACATCATGATGAGTCGCTTGGCATCCAAAAGCCCAAGCTAGGAGCATGCAGATTCAACTCCTCGACGGAAGGCTCTAGCACACCACATTTTTTTATTATCTTAAGTTTCATTACCACCTAGTATTTTATTTAGTTATCACTTAATTAGAACTTCCTTAGCCAACCCTCTCGGCACAATGATCACCAGGCTGGGAGATAGAAACCCTCTCCATATGCTACCCTGCCCTACCCATGCTCATTCAATGATGAGTGCCCGTAGGCAATGCAAATTCCCAACCCAACCCCAATGATCATAACTTCTGGAAGTACCACAGAAGATCGAGTCTCGCAAGTCACTCGACAAATGTACGCGCACGTACTCATGTGTGGCGCACCACCATCACGAAGATCATAATAAAAGGACTGGATGAGAACACAATGAAATCACTCAATCGAACACAGAATCAGGAGGACGGATGAGGCACGCATCCCAATGCAACATAAAAGTGCAACGAAGATCCAATCGACATCCAAACGGATGATCCAGGTCCACGTCCAAACTCATGCCAAGAAAACTCGAGAAAACAGGGCAGCACACAAAACGAGGTAAACACCCCAAAAACTAGAAAACTTCAAAATTAAAACCCATTTGGCTTTTGGATACAAAAACCCCGAAAATCCAATAATATTTGGGTTCGAACACCGTATGAAAAAACGGCCAGCATAACAGCACGAAACCCCAAACCCCCATTCCAAAAATAGGGAAAATGTTCATACCCAACCAACCGGGCAAAACCAGCAAACAAAAACGGAGGGGAACACTAGTTCTTAGCCTCCTAACAAACTGCTACCAGAAACAAAGGCTGAAACGAAGCTGAAACAAGAAAACGAAAAAGCCCTACCTGACAACAAAAGGGGTTGAAACTGAAAACAACACAATAAAATAAATTGTCCACTGAAACTGCTAGAAATCACGGCCAAGCAAGGTCTCCCCGAGCCGGATCCAATGAGACTGATCTCGTGAAAATCCCACACTCACAGCTCTCAGAATGAGCAGAAAACCAATCCTTCGGAAAGAGAATTTCAGAAAAGCTCTCCAATTTTCTAATTTGCATAATAGAACAAGTGAGAAAACAAATCCCTTTTTCAATACTTATTCACTTTTCGAGTGAATAGTTGATTAAGGCAAATAGCCACTTAAACTAGCTAGACTCTGAATCGACCCAAACGAAAACAAGTTATTCCTCATAATGGGAATTCACCGAAGGCAAAGCTGACAGAAATTAAATTCAATAAGATTTAAAGCCCAAAAACACAAAATCACAAAAAAAACCTTAACAACTTTCGCGATAATGTGAACCTCTAAATGCACAGACACGCTCATTGGTCTAATCACATAATGCAGATGAATTCGGATTTAATAATCACAAAGGTTCAATACTAACAAATAAATAAGGATACGTCGACCATACAGAGACAACATTGGTAAAATATGAATAGCTCAATCACTAACTCCATATGCCACTGCCAGGGATATAATTCCTACACACTAAAACACACGATCAAGTGCAATTGCATATAATAACATAGTCGAAGCAATAATGTATTAAATACCTAATTAATCCATTTACATCACTCACGTTCGCATAATGCAAAAAGAGAGAAGAATGAAGTAAATAACCATAGCATAAAATACATCACATGACATAATCAAGAAACATGTATCCAAATACCACATAATCAGATATCATCATAGATATACTGTCATCTCAAAATGGCATCAACATGCAAATATGATAAACTGAACAGTATAGCAGTAAAGCATCTATGGTACTGAATCAAAGTATAGCATTCGACCCTCAAGTCATCTCAAAGTACATATAATAAGAGAATCAAGTATCTCTCAAATCAAAAATAGACAAGGTACAGACTGCAAACACGAGAGGCACTACATGTAAACTATTGATTATACACTACCTATTTGACAGAATTTCGATGCGAAAGTTTGTGACTAAAATAACCATTTTGACTCTTGTTGTTTGGTTGGGTATCGTTGTTATTATGTTCAAACACAACTTAAACATACAAAGCATCTATGCTCACTGTCCTGTTGATGCTGGTAAAATCATTTAACTCCATTCTAAAATTGACTGCAATCCTTTTGTAACTCCCCTTGGCTCATAGATTTATTGCTCACTGTCCTGTTGATGCTGGTAAAATCATTCAACTCCATTCTAAAATCGACTGCAATCCTTTTGTAACTCCCCTTGGCTCATAGATTTATTCTTTCTTCTGAGTAAATGTTTACCATAATAAATGTGTTGTTGTATCTGAAGTACCTACAAAAATATTTAGATATCCAGTCATTCCTAATTTCCTCTCCACATTCCATCTTCCTCATTTCATTAGGTACAGACCTGCATTGGAGCTGCGAATTGTTGATCACCAATCCCATGTTCATTGTAATCTGACAATCTCTGCAATCTAGATCCCAAGAAGGACCCACGGTAAACAAGCAAAAGGCAGGCAAAAAGATCACAATTAAATACAGATTTGAGTTTTGCCTTCCTCTTAAGCACATCATGGCACCATGCTATCTTTTTGACTGATTGATCCCAATTCAAAACACCCAGGCCAGTTAACGGATGAATAAATGGAGCCAGAACTGCACTGCTGAATCTGATGCTTATACTAATATATTTTCAGTATTGGCCCTATAAAATAAAGCTGTCGCATTTCAATAAAAAAATTTGTTCGATTTTGCAAACCCATCAATTGACCTGAAATTGTCAATTTTCATAGTTGTTTATATAGTTTTTCCAAGAAGCATTTCTTTAAAGCCTATTTAAACCTATCACAGACCACTGTTTATTTTTGTAATCCAGATACTGAACTTCCAGGAACCGAAATCAATGGCAAACAAAAGAAGTTTAACCCAAGAAGCAGTGTAAACAATGAAAACTGGAGTTTATAGAATGCGAGTGAGAACTTCCAATTTACTCTGCAATCAGACGCTGCAGATTCTGACATCGATGCAGTTAAAAAAATAATAATGTTCCGCAGGAGAGATTGTGTCTGTTTTGAACTTGAGAGGTAGTACAGACAGAAAGGCAAATATCAGAAGTAATTATCGATCAAAATTGATTTCCACCTGAACTCATTGCCCATGGATTCACTCTTTGTTAAAGCTTCCTGATCACCAAGACTATCTTAGTCTCTGGGACATTTAAAGTATTTCATTTCTATGACTTGAATAAAATGAGAGATGTTGAAAATACAACTACTAAAACAATATAGCTTGTGACTTCAAATTAAACTACCAAGCTCACTGTAGCCCTTGTAAGATAAGTAAAAGACGTTAAGTACACAAAGCAGTAAGATCCATTGCGATTCACATATTCTCATTCTTCATGTATTGTAAAATGTGAAGTCTCGAGGGTTTGAATACATTAAATGCAATAACTTAGCATTGTACATGATTTGAGTAGCCGCCAATTTACAGAAAACCTAAGGAATTTAACGCTATCTAGGGTTTGGAAACACACAACTTTACGTGAAATATAGGAATTTGAAATTGCTCGGGTTTATAAAAAGTGGAAATAAAATTACATCTGCGGAGGCTTGTGAGAGGGGTGGCGACTTCAGGGCGCGATAGAAGCGTTTGCGAGAGGCCGGCCATTATTAACAGCACACGAATGCCCACACCAGCCACCACCGCTACCCAGAACCACTTCCATCTTCTCTCCTCCGCCTCTGCCACTGCCATTGTCGTTTTATGATCCAGCAAATTCACAGCATTGTGAAAGGCTTAGCAACTTTTTGATTTCGATTCTGAGAGCTGTTCTCAGTCAAAGTGGAGCTTTGACTATTGATTAAGATCTCCATAGTTATTCTGAGTATTATTCGTGGGCTAGTGTTTTTTAAGTATTTTTCAACCAGGCTCGATTTTTTTACCGAGGGAGTTCTCGGTGAAGCGTGTGATTTGTGATTGCAATTGTTATCGTGCTTAGGAATTAAATGGAATTGTAGAAATCTAACAAGAATCTTCATTTCTATTTATGGGATTTTACTTGAACATTTTGTTTCATTCAAAGATGAGTGTGAAGATATATTTTAATGCCTACGCTTAGAGTTGCACACTCCAAAAAATAGTCCAATCTATTATTTTTACACTCTTTAATACACATGATCATGTTTTGATTTTCAATTCCTACTTGCTAGTAGGAGGTCGAAAAACCTGGTTTTAAGACAAAATTAGAAGTCTAATATTCTAATTCCATTTTGCCAATTTTGAAACAAACATAAAAAAATTCAAATCCAGATTTTGAAAAATCCAATTCCTATCATCTTCCACGAACCAAATGGACCCTTAGGTAACGTTTAGGGGGGAAAAGGATTTAAATTTAAAATAGAAATGAAAATAAGTTAAATATTTTATTCCATTTATCATTTATTAATAGAGATAGAATAGAATAATATTTTTAAAAAGGTTATGGTGGCATAAAGTGTATTCTCAAAAGTCTTAGTATAAGGTCTATTTTTCAAAATATCAAAGCAAATGAATTAAGCTTGGCATAAATTAATGCAATTTAAGTTTTTTTTAAAGGTGGCAGATGATCATTATTAATTGGTTCTCAGACATTCCTAGGGATAAAGTAATCAATGCATTCCCAACCAATGAGAGTGTTCTTTTATACATTCTCTTCTTGAAGTGGTTGCTAGCAAACTAGATAGATGGCAAGAGGCACAGAGAGATGGTTGTAACCATCCTCCATAGGATACAAAGTCTTTGAGGTTTTGAGGAGCAAGACCACGAGTGTAGTGATTGATGAGCCCCATTTTTTTCATAATTTGGGTTCATATTTTGGATAATCTTGTAACACCCTGCCGAGGGATCCAAAAGAACTAACCTAAAATTTTACTAAGTTTACCAAACATTTTTTTTTAAGATAACATATAACAACAATTATAAAATAGCGGAAGCAATAACATACAATCATGCATAAGCAACACATAACAAGTTACATTCCTTAAGGATCCAAAATGTTGAATCACATTTAAATTTAGATAATATTAAATCCAATAAATAACACATCCACATTAAAAATTAACTACAAGTTCAAATCCATTTAAATAATATACATTTGTTCTAAATGCCACTTAGCAATAAATGGAATGCACAATCATCCACTGTACATGTCAAAGGGTATGAAAGGCTGAAAGAATATACATCAAATAAAATAGATTACATCATCCATGTAACAAATACAATACAATAAGTAAAAACCATCCATCATAATACACAAGGATAGAATGAAAGGAAATGCAGAACAAGAAACTCCAGCCGCGACATCAACGAACGGATCTCAATGGTAAAAGTGAAAAGCACTACCACCCGACCTTGCGGTAACCCAAAAAGGTCCACTCCCACCGCGTTGAGGAGATAGTCTCAAGTCCCAAATAGGATAACAATCCCCAAAATCACAAGTAATATCTAGGTCAAGGGAAAACCTAAAAGTAATCTAACTCAGGGTACCAAGATATATACAACATCTAAACCCAGAAGTAAACAAAGACACATAGGAAATATACTATGCAAGTGGGCAAGTGTCATTGCATGAGTCAACTCTAAGGTTACCCTGGTAGTCTGACTTAACCTTGGCCCCCTAGTGACTCTATATGGCACTAGTATCCTTTCGTACTAACAGGGCACACTAACGATGCATGGTCGCAACCAAGTGTCATCTCTACTCCCATCCTAGTTTGTACTAGCACTCGAGGCATAGGCAAGGAAATACAAGGACTTTTATCAATTTATTTTACTCTCATTTAATGTAGTGTTTTCAGTTATTAAAATAACCTACGATGGGTTACCCAGGAAGCCACTTTGAGCTTCGGCCTCCATTGCAAGCCACTTCCCAATATTACATACAAATAACCTACCCTAAGCTCAGCAAAGCAAAAAGATCTCAAAAGACCAAAACCCATGCATTAGTTCTATGAACAAGCAACTGACAAGTACATAAATCACTTAGTCAAAGTACAACATTACTAATATGATCATCCTAACAGGACTAATCCAAGAAGGTACACATAAACCAAATCATAACATCATATATAATCACCAAAACAATACTTTTCGGCCTCCGGTAAACATCTTAGGACCACTCAACTCTCTAGTCAACCCCCAATTCTGGCATACAAGAAAACATTCAACAAACAATGTAATTCATAGTTTTGTTTGATTTTGAAGACACACACTCAGAGTTAACAATAAGGTTTAAGTTGAAAATTGATAACCCTAGATCGATTATAAAATGGCTTGTTCCTCCTAATGGATGGATCAAAGAAAATTTTGATGGAGCAGCCAAGGGTAACCCGAGAAGAGCAGGATGTGGAGGTGTTATTAGAGATCATATGGGAAATGTTATTGATGTTGTTGCTATCCCTATTGGTCACTCAAATAGTCATATTGCTGAAGCTACTGCTGCCCTTTATACTACTATTTTAGCTATTGATTTGGGGTACTCCAAATTATGGTTGGAAGGTGATTCTCTGAATATTATAAATATTCTTAATAATAAAAATACTACCTCTTGGTCTATAGAGGCAACGGTTATGAAAATCAAAACCCTATTTCAGATTTTTGAGAAGGTGGTCATTTCCCATACTTATAGAGAAGCCAATGGGGTTGCTGATTGGATTGCTAATCACGCAGTACAAATGGGGCAAAAGATGAGGTGGCTCGATAACTTACACAATCATGTGGATCTTAAAGCGATTATTAATTATGATGTTATTCATTCCAGAGTGGGAAAGATTTTCTCGAATTAGAAATTTAATGATTTGCGAGAGTGGCCTTACGATTGTCAGTTTAGCATTCCCAAGGAGGTACATTCATGTGAAGACTATGTGCTCTCTGCAAGTATCCTCAAAAAGGCATCCTCAATATCGTGTCACAAAAAATGGGTCTCACTTCTACCTCTCTGCTATTGATATCTGGGTGTCTCTGGTTTTTGTTTTCTTTGCAATATGGGAGGTGAACCGAGGAAGTAGGAACCCAAAAAATGTGATGATTGGAAGGCTAGGCAGGACGTTTGGAAGATTCTCCAGAAAGGGAAGGTGGTCATCTACCTGGAGTGGTTGCATGGATTCAAACCCCATGTCACCACTACCTTCTTCAAAAATTGGGTGGATGACAAAGTTACTCTACATGGTGTGTATGTTAAGCTGACTGAGGAATTGATTGTTGAAGTCACTGGTCTTCCTATGAAAGGTATCAAGTTTTTGAAGCAGACCAGTATTTCCAATGCGACCTACAAAAAATTCTCGAAGACGAAAGAAGAGGAGCTGCAATTGGAAAAGAATGGCGACTTCTTTGATGTGCAACAAATAAAAGGTATTTGGTGTGATGTACTTGGTTGTATTCACGATTATTTCATCCTTAATGGAAGAAATAAAAGGGTGCACAAATTCCACTTTGTCTTCCTTAACCATTTCAGGTACAAGGACAGAATTTCCTTCCCTTTTTATTTGCAATTTTCTTTGCTCCAAAGTTTGAATGCCCATAAAAAGAAATAGTCTCAACCCATATTACATGAAGGTCTGATTTTACTCATTGAGGGTTTTTGTAAAAATAAGTCCATTGCTTCGTCCCCGTCCACTGGCAAGCATAAGAGTCCAAATCCTGTTAAAGGAAAAATGGATGAGAGTGTTAAAAAGAAAATAAAGGCTAAATTGAATCCCTCCAATTCTAGAATACAAATTGAGGAAGAGGAAACTGATGTGGAGAGCACTAATGGCTCAGATAAGGATGCCCTTGAGGAAGAGTAGGGGACGAATGCTGAGGAGTTTAGCTCTAACCTGGATGGTTACCCGAATTTGAAAGACAATAATGAGGACGAGAGAGAGGAAGATACTATGGAGGTGAATTCAAAATAGAGCAAGTCTAAAAATGAGGACACTCATATTGTGTCTGGGGGAGGTGATAAAGAGAAAGAAAATGATGATTTAGCCATTTTGAGTGAGGAGGAAAACATGGGGAAAGCTTCCACTCCTCTTAAGGAGACTGAGGGACATGATAAGGAGGGCTAGAGCCACCATATTCATCCGGAGCCTAGTGAGGTAGAGCCGTTGGATGGGGGGATTCATATTGATAAAGATGGCCCTATTCCACACACCACTGCTAATGATGCAGGTGACTCCCCGGTGAGGGAAACCAATCTCTCCTTCCTTCACTCTGCTAAACAAAAAGCTAACTCCTTCCTTCAGGTCGATTCCTGGTTATATAATGAAATAATGGGGCTGAAGAAGAAAATGGATACCTTGCAACATAACCAGGAGGCTAACCGGGCTATTATTCAACACATGGAGGTGCAAATGGGAGATATCCCAAAAAAACTAAAGGATTATGAGCAGAATCTTAGACTACTCATCAGGGAAAGTGGAACAAAAATGGAGCAAGTTATGTCTAGCATCTGTGCAGCTGTGGCGACTTTGGGTAAAAGAGTTAATGAAGGAACCGTATCTTTGGAGGGCCCAAGCAAGAGGACAAGACAGAGTTCAAGGAAAAAAGCTTTGATTGATGTTGCTTCTTCGGCTGCTAACTCCATCTAGGATACGACTAAGATTGGTAAGGAGGCTGTGAAGATGATTACGGAATTGCAATAGTTCCCTGGGTCTTCTTCTTTGGTCGGGTTCCTGTGCGGGTCCTATTTGCTGGCTGGCTCTTCTGGTTCCTGTGTTTGGTCCTTTTTTTTGGATTTTAGTTTTTAACTTGTACTGTCGGTTCCAGGTCCTTGTAAAACCTGGGTATTTTATCTAGACTTTTTTAGTGGTTTTAGGTCCCTGTAAAACTTGATTTTGATGCTACTTTTCAGCAAGTTTTTGGGCTCTTTCCTGTTGGATGGCTTGTTTTTTTCCTTTTTTTAGGATGTGAAAGGGTTTTGGGGTCCCTTCAAAACCTATTTTTACCGTAATCTAAAACAATAAGGTTTAAGTTTTCATTTCAATGTAAGTTTTCGAGCACATAAGATTTATATTTTACCCTTACAACTTAACTCTTTTCTCATTTTAGAACAAATTACACAATAACCCTTAACTTATGAAATTACAAGGACCACAATTAAATATCATAAGATGACTTTTAATAATTATCTATCTAAAATTATTAAAATGATAATTATTGATTATTAAATAAACTTACTACGATTTTACTAATAATCAAAATCATTAAAATATTAATATCAATAAATAAACTTAAACGTAATTAAATAATATTTATTATTAATTAAAACTTAATTAAACTATGCAAGTTTATTGAAATATTCAACTCTATGAGAAATATGGAAAATTTTGGTCTTAGTGCGAAAAAAGTAGAGCAGACCCGAGAAAAGATAGCATAACTCGCAAGAAAAAAATAAAAAACCCTAAGATAGCACAACTCACAAGCATATTATCTTTGTTTGCTCCAAGGGATCGATGCAGACCTCAACCATCGGCCATCCATTAGAAAAATTGTAACACTCCAATCAAAACTGCAAACAAATTCTCAATTCTGAGTAGATTGGAAGATATAGAAGGACAAAACGGGCACACCCACCATGAATCGTTTACCCAACAATAGGAAGCATTTGAACGGTTAGCCATCTCTAATACCTCCCAGTATGACCCTAGACATATTAGTTCAGGAATTTTAGGTATTTCCCGACCTCAGCCTATTTTTACCATTGATAGCTTGAATGAATAGATTAGGGTTTATAACCTAACAAAGTATGCCCATACTGGCCCGAGCAAGTTGCCTTCTTATTCAGTAGGATCCGATCCATTTGAGACTACCAATCTATTATAAGCCACTAGTTGTAAGTCTAATGTAGCCTCTAGTCTTCCACACCCAAGTTCATATATCTGTCCGTACCATCGACCAACAACTGAGGTCTCTGTAATTTCTCCTAACCCTAGGGGTCAGTCAGGCTCCCAAACACCCTCCAAAGTTGAAGTTAACCCCATCTTCACCGTCAATGAAGAAATTGAAGATTTATGGTGTGGCGCCATATCAAGAACTGGGAATCTTTGCAATTTGGAATGGATCGAAGGGAGATATTTTTTGTCTCTCAGATTGGTTAGAAGACCACTGCGAAGAATAGGTAAGTATTTCTAACTTCTTGGATAGAATTCTTTATCTTCGTTGTATGGATGAATCCATCAAAAAAGATTTTATTGATGTGTTTGAATGCTTTTTCAATGGTTATTCTGTTAATTTTGTGGAGTGGAGGCCAAATTTCAATTTAGTAGGGTTAGACTTCATGTGTTCTACATGGTTTAGTATCTGTTCCTTGCCACCACGATTAAACCAAATAGAGGTCCTTAGGTCTCTAGGGTCAGCATTAGGAGAGCTCATAGGTGTTGACTCTTCTTTTAAATTCTGCAATGATGTGAAGCTGCTCATTAGAACCAAGTTTAACCAACCATTTCCAATGCATAGGAAGGTGAAAACTACTAGAGCAGAGTATGATCTAAAAATCCAAACATTTGAAGGGAAAATATCCAAAATCATCAAGCTAAATGACAACAAGAAAATTCGGTTCAAAACTTTTCCACTCACCTCTGACTTCAATCACAAGTTTCCTTGGATAAGAATTCAGAAAGAAAAAAGAAAAAAGAAAAAAAAAAAGACAAAGATGCTCAGATCTAGAAAAGTCCATGCCACTTGATTATAATTATGAGAGATCAACTGATTTTGTGCAAACTGATAGGAATGATTTGGATAAGGATAAGAATGTAGTAGAAGCTAAGGGAAGGCTTAAATCAATTATTGTGGTTAATCAGAAGAAGAGTCCTGCAAGGACTCATGAGAACAAGTCAATAGCAAAACAGAGATCCAAAAAAAGGCAAGAACGTTCAAAGGAAGGTACAGGGCAAAGCAGGTCTCCAAAAGAAGACGGTGGTAGGGCTAAAAGCGTAACCAAGTCAAGCTATCCTCAAGATCAATCAAATTTTAGCGAAAAGGGAGTAAATGTATTAAGCACTAGTGCTGATAGTCAGCAGGGAGTGCAAACACCTTTCTCCAAAAGCACTCCAAACAAAAAATTTGATTGCACTACTAAGGATAATTCAGATAGAAAGCTATCATATTCTTAGCAAAAGGCAGCTCAGGATCTTGGGAAAGGAATATAGAGGACCTAGAAAACTCATTGTTATTTGAAACAACTCTAGTTAAAGAAAGAAAGAAATCTACACCAAAGGAAACCACTAGAAGGGAAGGAAGTCAGCAAAAGGAAAGAACTGCTCCACCTAATAAAGAGAGTTTCCACAAAACTTCCAAGTTCTCGCAAACTCCAGAAGCTATTGTCAGTTCACCATTTACCCCAATTGGTAATTAGAAGGATGAAAATGGAAACAATGAGAGTGCAAAAATCTTAGTGAAAAAAGAACTACAAAACTTTCTTAATAAGGATAGTGTCTTGGATTCAGGTTTGACACTACAAGCATCAGAAGCTGAGTTTCTTGATCAGTTAACAGAAGATTTAATGTAGATCTTTTGTTTTGAGGACATTAACAACAATTTAGAGACTCAAAAGAAGAAATTGATCCAGAAGATCCTTAAACTAGGTGGAAACAACTATACATGTGAGGATCTGAGAAAAGATCTACAGAACATTGAGGTCGAGAAAAATATCAGGGGGCAGAACCAGTGTGGTGAATATGCAGTGTCTCCAGGGCAAAAAGATAAAGAGGAAAACAAAGATAATTCAGATGACATAGTTGCAGAAATAGGAGAGTAGTCAAACATAATGAATCAGTTATTAAGGGAACTTGAAAAGGATGTATCAGAAAGAAAGATCAGTAATAAGATTATTAGTGCTCAAATGGACTTAGAGCACCTAGGCATTTAGATGAATCAGGAGGGTTTTTCCTCTCCCAGATACAACAAAGCTAAAGGCAAAAGAAGTAGAAGGTCTTTGAAGGAACTCAGAGAAGCTGATGGACTTAGTAGAGAATAGCAAAAGATAGACTAGTTATTTAACATTGGGAAGGGGAAGTGCCTTCCCGGAGAGCCATGAAGATAACTACTTGGAACGCTAGGGGCTTAAATGCCCCTAGCAAGAAAAGGTTATTAAAACATAACCTTAAATTTTTTGAATCAAATATTATCTTGGTATAGGAAACAAAGCTGGATAAGGTTGAAGGATGAATTAGACAAGATGCTTGGTTTTTGGGCTACCATATTTCAGGAATCAACAAGTGCTTTAGGGGGCCTAGGTATTGTGTGGAACCCTAGGAATGTCTGCATTAACTGCATGAAATGTAGCAACAATTGGATTAGTGTTAGGGTCCAAAGTCTTAAATCCAATCTTCAGTTCATTTTAATTAATTTATATGGCCTTGTCAGTCCTATAGGTAAGAAAGTAGTTTGGGAAGAAATTAGTATGTTCATACACAATTTAGAAAATAGTTATTTTATAATTGGTAGTGATTTTAATACTATTTTAGATCTTTATGAAAAATTAGGAGGCACTAGACATCTCTTGCAATCATCTATGGATTTCAGAGCATGGTGTAAATATCATAATCTGATTGATATCACCATCAAAAGTGGGAACTATACGTGGAATAATAGGACAAAGGATTTTGTGTACATTATAGAAAAATTAGATAGGTTTTTCTTTAAAGGAGATTTGATTGCTAACAACCACAACATTCATTCTTCCATTATGCCTATTGTTGGGTCAGATCATTACCTGGTCCGATTAGAATTTGTTGAACCTAGTAAATTGGCTAGGAACCCTTTTAAATGTGAGAAAATGTGGTTCCAAGATCCTAACTTCATAAAAAACATTAAGGAATGGTGGGAGGAGAATAAAGTTGAACGATCGAAGATGTTTATTTTTGTTTCAAAATTAAAAATGCTTAAAGAATGAATTCTTAGATGAAATAGAGAACATCTCAACAATATTTTCAAGGAAAAAAGAGACATAGAAGAGAAACTTAGCAATTTAAACTTAGAAGTTATCAAATTAGGTATGACCAATGAGCAGTTTCTACTAGAAAAAGAACTCCTAGCTAAACAAGAGGAAATATTATCCAAAGAGGAAACTTTCTAGAGACAAAAGTCGAGGGAGAAATGGTTAGATGAGGGGGATCAGAATACCAAAATTTTCCATAACTCCACTTTATACAATAGGGCAAATAATAGAATAGTCAGTATTAAAAACCATATGGGTGTTCGAACAGAAAACCCTCGCGAAGTTGCAGATACCTTTGTTTTGCACTTTCATAGTATTTTAAATAATTATGAAGGGTCAAATCTAGAGAAGCAAGTCAAAATGCTCAAATTCATCCCAAAATTAATTACCCCCAAGGACAATAAGGTTTTAAATAAACCTATTTCTTTAGAAGAGGTTAGAAGGGTAGTATTTAATATGAATCCTAATAAATCTCCAGGTCTCGATGGTTTTCAAGCCTTCTTTTTTCAAAGATGTTGGGAAATTATTGGAGAAGACCTATGGAAAGCTATTGAAGCCTCTAGAAATGGTGGTGCTTTGTTAGCAAAAATTAATCACTCTTTTCTCACGATGATACCTAAAAAGCATAAACTTGAAACTCCTGGGGATTTCTGTCCTATCACCCTCTGTAATACGGTTTACAAGATTTTCTCCAAGATTTTGGCAAATAGGCTTGAAGAGTTCCTCCCAAGATTGATCTTTGAGGAACAATCAGGCTTCGTCCTAGGAAGGTCGATCCTAGATGGAATTCTCACCATCCAAGAAACTATTCATTCAACTTGTAAGAGCAAGGAGCCATTCATGTTCATGAAATTAGATATTCAAAAGCCCTATGACATGGTTGATTGGTGGTTCCTTTGTAAGTTCCTTGAATCCTTTGGATTTTCACGGCAATGGATTAATATCATTTTTAAATTTATCTCTACCCCCAAAATTTTAGTTTTGGTCAACAGGATGCTGGAAGGCTTTTTTGAAATTTCTAGGGGAATTAGACAAGGAGACCTGTTATCTCCTTCTTTATATATTATCATGGCAGAAGCCTTTGGTAGAGTTGTCGCATGCGTACAATTCTCAACAAATCTCTAATATTCCAGTTACCAAGAACATGCCTAATATTACACATCAGCAATATGCAGATGACACGATTCTCCTAGGCAAAAGTTCAGTGACAGAAGCATATAGGTTTAAATCCATCATTAACTCGTATATGGGTGCATTTGGACAAAAAGTCAATGTGCTCAAATTTGAGATCTATTTCTTGAATACCAAAAAAAAAGTGAAAATAAAATCTGCAGTATCATGGGTTATAATAAAGGGTAGTTTCCTTGTAAATACTTGGGCATTGCCTTGGAAAAGGGATCAAAGTCTAGCAAGGTTTGGTGCAATACTTTAGATAAACTAGATGCTAAGATTGGGAATTGGAAAGACAAATGGTTATCCAAGGCAGGTAAGAGTACTAAAATTAGATCTGTTTTATCTGCCATTCGTACCATCCCTCTTTCATGCCTCCCTCTCTCCAAGAGTAATCTACTAAAATTTGAAGCTAAGCTTAGGAACTTTCTCTGGAAGGATTATGAGGAAGATAAAAAAAACTAGTGCTCATTAAATGGGAAAACATCTATAAACCTAAAGACATGGGTAGTTTGGGTATTAAGAACTTGCATTGGCAAAATGAAGCCTTGGGTGCAAAACTTATTTGGCGCTTGTTTAAGGAAAAGAACTGCAAATGGGCCAAGATATTTTACAACAAATATCTTATTGCGAATGATCCTCTCTCCATTTTTAGAATGAAAAACCTTCCTAGAGGATCTGAGTGTTGGAATTTTATGATTAAGTGCCAACATTTGATTTGCAAGTTTCTCTCCTAGGATGTTGGTTTGGGTGATGAGGCATTATTTTGGGAGGATTTGTGGGATTAACACTCCCCAATTGTCTCTAAACCCTTTCCACGGGATCTCAAAGAGAAACTTGTTTCAATATGGGGTTCCAAAGTGAGGGCCTATAAGACCAAAATTCCCTCGGAAGGATCTTCCAGATGGGTCTAGAAATCTTTGGATGGGGTGGATGTGGATTCTTCTTCTAGAGAGGCTTACAAAAAGATTTTGGTGGATAGGAATATTAAGCAAACTAATAGGAAAGATGAACTTGTGTGGGCCATTTTGAATGATGGGAAATATAGTGTAAGGAATGGTTATAATGCTCTCTTACACTCCCAAAGTTGGGATAGAATAGATATACCTCTCAAGTTGTGTTCGGATGTTGCTTGTATACCCAAAGTAGGTTTCTTCTTGTGGTTGGCCTCTCAAAACAAAATTTTGACGATGGAAAGGCTTCATAAATTTGGTTTTCAAGGTCCTTCTAGATGTGTGTTGTGCAAACATGCTAGGGAGGATCTGGATCATTTATTATATAAATGCCCCTTTTCACTATCATGTTGGGAATGACTTCGATCTAGATTAGAGTGGTCCACTCCCTTGCCAAACTCCTTTGGTGATTTACTCAAAGGATGGCCCACGACTATAGTTAAAGTCGTATATAATAAACTCTGGAATATTTGCCCATCTATTGTGTCCTGGGAGATTTGGAAAGAGAGGAACAGGCACATCTTTAGAGATTCCCAAATGAAATCAGAAGAATTAGTCCTAAAAATTGAGGCTAGCATTGTGGAAGTTATTAATTCTCACCTTAGAAATTCTAGGAAAGAAGAAGGATCTTTCTCCTTTTGGGATGGTCTTATGAAGAAGAAGTGGTCAAACCTGACCAATTTGCCTCTAGTTTATCTAAAGAAAAAGTAAGGAAGCGAGAGAGCTATAAATGGACTCCCCCCTCGCATGGATGGTTTAAATTCAATTTCGATGGTGCTGCCAGAGGCAACCTTGGTAGGGCAGGGATAGGTTGCATCATCAATGACGACACTAGCAAATGGATAGCTAAAAAAGCAACATTGATTCAACCCACCGCCAACAATTTGGCTGAATTAGAGGCTTTGGAAAATGGTCTTCTACTTTCTCATAAGTTAGGTTTGGAAAAGGTAGTTATAGAGGGTGACTCTTAGATCATCCTTAATGCAATTAGAAAGCATGCTACCCCCAATTGGATTCTTAATTCAAAGCTAAGCGAGATCCTCAATCTTATTGACTGGCTGGTTGATCGGCAGATAGATCATATATTCCGGGAAGGAAATCAAAAAGCAGATCAATTAGTCAACACAGGAGCAGATGGTATTAATTGCCAGATTGTCAATGTTACATAGTGGCTTATTTATCTTCTATATTTGTATATCCCTAGGCTTGTATATAATTTTATTTTAATTTAATTTTAGGCTTATTTAATTTTATATGGTTTGTGCGGTTGCTCCCATGGTTCTATCCTTTTGTTTCACCCCTCCCAATGATTTGCGTAGGCGATGAGTTTAAATTTTCTTGTGATAGTCTCATTGATTGCGTTGTGTTTATGATTCAGAATGGGTCCTACCTTTTCATGTCTTCGCCATGAAGTAAGCTAGTTGTGTCATCATGACTCTAGGTCATGATAGAGAGATCTTCTAGACTATTCATTTCGAAGGTTTTTTTGTTTTGGCTTTTGGCTAGCTTCAAAGTGTTGGGTTCCACTTCTGTTATTTTCTGGGAGCATTTTGTTTTGGTTTTATCTACAATGGAATCCAACATTCATGTTTTCCATACTAAGGAGTCCCGCACAATGGTCTTCCGTGGAAAAGTGAAACTAGAATGCTGGAATAGAATACTGAACCCGGTAGATGATATGACTAGGCTGGCGGTGAGCAGGGCAATTGGCGAAGGAGTCTTTGACTACAAATTTACCTAGAGAACAAATAGTGACATTATTGGGTCCTTTATTAGCTGCCTGGTCAGAGCTAAGGTGGAGCACGGGGATATAATCGATCTTTGCTATGACATTTTCCACCCAACCTCAAGGAAGGGGCTTGAACAAGTGGTAAGGAGCACTGACAATAAGTTTCAAATTTTGCTTCCAAAGAGGTATATGGCTCTTCCACTAGGGGACCCAGAATTGGAGGTTGTGTTTCGATGTCCATCTTTGATCATCTAGGAGAACTTAGCCTTTTACAAAGAATGGTCCAAGATGGTGGTAAGTATCTGATTTCTTCTGTATTGGAGGGGCATTGTGGCAAAGGAAAATAGGGCTTGGCTCACTGAATATCTCGATGCTTTTCATGCCTACATCCATCCTGGAGTAACTTTTGATGATCTGGATGCCCTTATTTTCTACACCCCCAATGTGGAAAAGACCAACAGAGCAAAATCTACCTTCAAATTCCCCCCTAATTTTCATATGGAAAACCCTAATGACATCTCTAAGGTTATTATGGTTTTCCCCAAATAGGGCTTTGGATGGCGGTAGTTTATTAGGTCAGGTATCTAGGGAAATTCCACAGTAGCCTTGTTAAATTTTGTTACTAGCTATTATGTTATAGTATCAAGTTTCTAACTAGTTTAAAGCATTTTGTATTAATATCTGAAACTTAGAAGTTGTCAGTTGTTGATACTCATATATAATGGAATTGTAAATAGTTATATTATGAATACAAACAATATTAGTATTACTAAGTGGACCTGTTTGCCCTTTATGTTTCTCATAAAATCAAGTTTCTATTTTAAATTCTCAGAGCATGTGTGGATAGGGTATTTTGTGTTTTTGATTTTTGCTAGTATTTCTATGAGATTTGTTTGTATTAGTCACTGAGGTAAGCTTCTTTGAATTAGCTAATTTAGTATGATTATGCAGTTTTTCTTTCATAACTCAATTGATTAGCTATTTGGATATGACTTACTTTTGATTAAGGGGAACCGCCTATTCCTCTTAACTATTTGAAATTGCTGTCAGCCTAGATGCTTGGTCACAATTCCAATTTCCTGTGTATTTGCCATACTCATTAATGGCAGAAGGTATTAGTTAATTAATTATTTCTACTAATAATCGACATGCACTCGAGTTATGGTTTGTGACTGTAATTTCATGATCTTTGATAACATTGATGTCATGGGTTTTCCTTTCAGTCTTTGTATTTAGCTTGGTTTACGTTCTCTGGTTTGGCCAGCTAAGGTTTGATCTATTATTGACTGGGTAGGCCCGCATGTAAAGTAGGATTGACCTTTTCATTTGTGATTTGAATGAATATTGTTAGCTGTTTTGTTATCATTGTTACCTTTATGTATAGGTTTTATCCTCTTACCCTTGATTTAATAGCCATTATGATTCTTAGTAATTGTATTTGTTTGAAACCATGTATGATTTTAAACATCGCTATCTATTTAAGATCTTATCTTTCTTGCTATATGGTGTTCTTTATTCATTATTTACTAGTTTGATTGCAAGATAACTAGATAGGGTTGTTCGCATTGGTCTCCTTCATCTTATGTCTAATATCTCACCAAGAGAAGATGGAGGTATAAATGATGTATTTGATTTGAATGTAAATAGCTTGATGCTAGGATGTATTTATAGATATTTTGACTGGAGTATGCCTCTTTTAATCTATAATAATATTGGACTATAGTCCCAGGGGAGACTAGAGGTTTTCTTTCCCCGTTCTTTCCTACCAGTGCCTGTTTGAACGGTGGAATGCTATTGTAATTAATTTTTTCAATAATAATATATCATAATGGCCTTGGTCGTTTACTAATTTTAAAAATAAAATAAAAATTAAACTAAATTAATTAAATTAAATTAATAATTATTTAAAACAGAACTATATACATAAATTATTAATCATTAATTAATTAATTAATAACAAAACTTATTAATAAAATTATTTAATGAATAATAATTAAGTTTTATAAAAATTAAAATTTAATAAAATAATTTTTTTTAAACGCAGTAAAGCATTTATGGCTCGTTGGCCTACCAGTACTGTGTGGCCATAGATGTACTATTGTCGCAGGCAACAGTACTATCTATTGTTCTTGCTGCAGTAGTAAGGTCTATCGCACAACCTTCAATGATCACGACAGAGGTGGAGGTGTGGGGTTTGGTGGCCTCGCCCCGATCTCATTCAATTTTTATTTTATTTTAAATTCCCCTTATTTAATATGTATGTTTTTTTGTAACAATAAAAGTATTTTGTTTTAATAAAACAAAACAACCCCTTCCCATAAATTCGTCTTTTAATATTTTATTTTATTTTTAAGAAAAATTATAAAAAAGACTCTGATGGGAAAAGCCCAACAAACTAATTGATTTTTTTTTTGCATACTAACAATTCAATTTCTTCCCAAACCCTTTCTGATTAAATTATCAACTATTTAATTTACAGAATGAAGGTTTCTAAAAATTCCATCTTTCCAATACAGATAACTTGATACGAGTAGAAACAAAATTTACCATGAAAGATTCATCATACACCAAATTTGGAAAATAGATTTAACAAACACAATGTAAACAAGAATTTCGAAGAACATAATTCATTGTATGAATAAAACACAAGATTCTACCTGAATCTGATGCTAATACACAATCACATGAAGAATGTGAGAAAATCCTCTTTCCTCTGAAACCCTTCTCTCTGAAAATCCTTCCTCCTAAATCTTGATCTTGTGGAATGAACTCTCCATCTTTGATAAGGAGTTCTCCCCTAAATTTGGGGCACTGATTGCGCAATCAAGCAAGGGAACTCATTGATCACGACCTTTTTAATATTTTATTACTTTTCAAATATTCATGCACACTTTTTGCAATTTAAAATATCTTTATTAAATTAATTTCTCTCACTCTTCAATTCATTTTCAAAGCATTTTTGATAAAAAAAAATTATTAACTTAAGTAATAATAATATTTAGCATTCACTTAAAAAATGATCTCCTAAGTATGTTATTATTAAATTAAATAAATATTATTACGCTCTAAAATTAGAACTATAATGTTATCTTTTATTTAATTAATTTCTCAATTAATTAAATATTGAAATTATCTTAATAATTTTCCACAAAATTAAATCATTTAAATATTCTTTTAATTTGACTTAATTAATAGAAAAATCACCATAGACCCACAAGATGAACTATGAAAACTCATCATAAGATACAACATACAAAATCAAACTCAAGGGTTATAATCATGAATTTACGTCATATGAAAAATTCAGAAGGGTAATCATCTTAGATATTTGTCCTAATTTCTAGGACAATTGGTTTTAACGTTAGGATTTGGACTCAAGAATTTATCTCCCCCCTCTTACCATTGAGATATTGTGATAGGGTACTCTCATCCTGGTAATTTAGGGAAGTTGATGCCCAGTACCTACATTCTACATAAAATCCATGCATGTACAAACATATATATTCTAAACTAAACAAGCAATGATAGGAAGTGGTACATCGTGTAGATCCTGACTAGCAGGTGACTATGACTCCCTTCCTTAACCACATCAGAAATGTCACACATAAAGAAAACATACATGCACACCATACACATGCAATATGGGGTAAATATCCATATAAATCATGTACAATAATCCATTTAACTAACATCATTAAATAACTAGAATCAATGTAAATAATCATCATCAAAGCATAATCATGCATACATGAAATAACTAATATCAAAGTAGTCTCATCATATAATCAACTATTTATGAAAATAATATCAATAATCTGGAAAACAATGTCATCGATCATCAAGCATAAACATAAATTGGCCTAAAAGAGTTTGGCAATAATAACTGAAAGTAAACTAGGGGTAGGCACTACAAATCTTCTTGTGTTTTTGAGACTTTTTCAGACCTTTTTATGTTGCTTAAAAAACTTTAAGTATTAGTAATGAAATAAATATGTGGACTTTTATGATTAGAATAATATATTATTATGATAAGTCTTTATAATATTTCCCTGTCTATTTGCTTGATGATTTGTTGTGTGTGAGAAAGATGTTTGTTTTAAGTCCATGAGATGAAGTACCTTCCTACAACCATTATTGTTTATTATCCTGCAACCATAGGAAATTGATGTTTTAATTCTTATTAATGTCTAATGAACATATCAATGAAATGACGAGTCATTTAATGAGATGAAGTGTTGAGCTAACCCTTAACACAAGAATAGTTGTTAATACTATATAGGTTTCAAGCTTCAAGGAGGAAACATAGTTGTCACTAGATCATTGCGAGATTGCTTCAAGGTGGACTAAATCAACAGAAAAATATGAAGGAACAGTTGGAAGGACATCTGCTACTTGGGGGAGTGCTTTATCAATACAATAGAAGAAGTCTTGGAAGCTCCATGAATCTAGCAGAGGGAGCCATAATGACACAACAATTTAAGAGAATGGTATCTATTTACTTCTCCAAAATAATTTGACTCAACTTCTCCCTCATATTTTTTTCTTTTTGTAAAGACTCAAAACTTGAAATAAAGATTCCCTATTTCTCGGGAATGGTTAGTTAAGTTGTTAGATTCAAAATGAATAAATAGTCATGTTCTCTCTTTCAAAAGAGTGTATGAGCTTATAGTTTATTGTTGTTTTTAATTCTAGTTGCAAGCAACTGTGTCATGTACTTTACAATCTCACATCAATGAAGAGTTTATGAATTTGGTTTCTTAATCTATTGTGTTTTAAGGTGTTTCTTAATGGGGGCCCACTTAGGAAAGATGTCTCTTTTTCAATTTCATCAAGTAGATTAGTTGTTCTTGTTTTCCTAGCATCTCAACGTGCCTATTCATGCAGCCAACAGAATCACAAAGCTTTTTTTTGTTCCTATAGCCACTAGGGAAAGAGTAATTCATGTACTCCAAACTAAGAGTAGTTTCCATTTTTTGTAATAGACACTAGAGGCATTTCATTTCCAATGTGATAGTATTTAGGCTAGAACTCATGTGTGAAAGAGGTGTTTGGTGCATATATAGTGCATACCCATTTCAAGTTTAACATCCCTGGGTTGATAATTAAAGGATGTCCCTAAGTAAGATATAATTTCTAGTTGGATGTCCAATCCCCGAGTGAAGGAATACCCATTCCAACTTATCATCCCTATTTAGGACACTACATTTTTGGTGTCATTGTCGAGGATAGTGTCAAACTAAAAACCTGTTATAGGCATGATAGTAGGTGCTTAAATTTCATTCTCAACATTTAGCTTGCAATCTAGCATTTTAGAATTATCCATAGTTTAGGTTTAATTTTTTTTTATGCCTAGAAGAGATCAATTTGGAAGATTCCTTCCTCGTAGAATATACCCCTAAGAAGAACTCAAATAGGGAATTTTCAAATAAGTTGAACCAGAACTTTTCCAAGAAGAACCATATGTGGATGGTGACCAGAACTTAGTAACCTCATCTTTTTCCTTAGAGTTAGACCTAAAAATATTTAATGAGCCAAAAGACCTTAATCCACTCATTTAGTACCTAGATAATTTGCAATCTTTTGATAACCAACTCCTAGACAATAATCATCTTGCCCTTGTGGTCTATCAACCAAGAGTTAATAAAAAAAGGCCACCAAGGATGGCACAACCTATTTTTTCTTTTCCTATTATTGGCCTACATGACAATAATAATCTTAAGAATATACCTACTTCTACACTCCCAAAGCTCCATGGACTTATCACAAAAAACTCTAACACCCTCCTATTTGAGTTTGATGTCCTTTATAGGAGTTGTGACTACATAATAGATGCACACAAGTTGAAGTTATTTGTATCTTCCTTAAAGGAGTCATCTTTAAGATGGTTCATGGGGTTAGGAGCTAAAGTAACAACCACTTGCGATGAATTAAATGATTTTTTCTTAAGGAAATATAAGGAATATTGTAGCATAAATGATATAAGAGGGAAGACATCTTAAAGATGTCATAAAAAGGGGATAAACCCTTAGAGGACTATGTGTCAAGGATTTTGTTTAGCCTACAAAAGAACATTGACCACGTGTTGAATGAGGAATCTCATAAGTATCTTTTTTTGAGAGGGGCCAATAATAATTGTATAGAGGCAATAGACCTCATGACTGGAGGAGATAACACCCAAAGCAGTTGGAATGATATCAAGAAAATTTGTCTCAATTATTCTACAAAAATATTTAAAAAGAAAGAGGGTTTAAACCTTCCATTACAAACGTAAGTGCTCAGGAGTGTCAAAGGGGGAAATTTCTAACCCCTTATGTGACTTCAAGCAAGATGTCATTGACAATGTGGGTACTTAATTGTACACCATGCAAGCCAAAAGGAAGCAAGATGAGGTTGAGGCAAATCTCACTAAATATTATCCACACTACTAACAAAAGAAAATGGATTGTAGGTGCAAGATGATAGCTAACTTGGAGGTGCAACATCTACCCACTAAATTCAAGGCAATTGATGGTGATGAAGAAGTGTTCTATGTTGCTCAATGCAAGCCTTGGGCCCAAAGACAAGGTATGCCTCATAACACTTTGGAAATGTTTGGTTCATACAATAATCTGACAAAACTAGTTTCCTCAAAACTCTGGTTCTCAAGATTTTTCTTACTGGAACAACCCTTGGCCTAACTCACAACAAAACCATTGGCAGTCACTACAACAAAAATTAGTGATAGCTGCAACAAAAAAACCAATGACAACCTCAAAATTAGTGGCAACCTCCACAAGGGAATTGGTAGAAGCCTAAAAAATTGAGGAGAAATTAGCAATGGTCCAACCAACCTATTGGTTTCCTCTAGCAACCTCAATAGTAAACCATTATACCACCTCTTGCAGAAAATCAAGGCCATAATCCTAAGCCAACTCAACTTCTTGCTCAACTAGCACCTAATCCAAATATTCAACCTCAATAATAACAAGTAGTTTATTAGACTGATCCTAACCAACAACCTGCTTATGCAATCAATTTGAGCAATATTAACAAGGTTAGGAATGATTTTTCCCACACCTACTCCTCCAATAATCATGGAAATGCCATCTGAGGAAGATGAACCAGAGGATGGTAGTCCTCGAGCACTAGCCAAAGAGTCTGTGCAAAATCCATTTTTTTCCTAAAATGCTAAGTAAGATCTCACCTCTACTCAATAATGATGGGCAAAAGATTAAAAAGTGAAGTTGTGCAAAAACCTGAAGAACCTACCTTTCATCTCATAGACCAGCTGAAGCACATTTATGTAAAAATACCCATCTTTTGAATAGTAAAGGAGGTCCCTATCTACAATAAGGCTATCAAAGAAGCATGTCTAAAGAAACCAAGTAGAAAAAGTAAGGATCCTTATACTATGCACATCCTAGGCCAACTCTCTGACTTAATGCTAGGGAAGCTTACCATCCCAAAATACTCAGACCTTGACATCCTTGTGGTGGAAGTTATCATTCAAGGAGATGGAGTTAGAAATTCTTTAGTGGAAATTGGGTTATTTATCAATGGCATGACTAAATACCTTATGCTTTAGTTAAGTATCTATGACTTAAGAACTACAACCATAGTCCTGTAGCTTGCTGATAGCTCAACTGTAAAACCAGATGGAGTGGTAGAAGACCTTGTAGTTACTCTAGATTCATGGGAGTACCCTACTAATTGTATGATTCTATCTCTAAAAGCTATACTAGGGGATATCCTATGATATAGAAATATCGTGGTTAGCCACTACATATGCTTATATAAGTTGTAGATCTAGTAATATGACAACCTTTGATAGGTGTAGCACTAAGAAGCTCAAATTGTACGCTCTAACACAACCTTAACTTGAGACTGAAGAATTATTTTGGTCATATTAGGGAGATGAAGAGGAAGAAGTAAATTATGTTGTAAACTTGATGCTAATTAAAAGATATCTCTTAATTGCAAAATAAGAAGAAGAAGAAGTGCAATCCAATGTGCTCCAAAACAATTATGACTTAGAGTACCCCCTTTGTGAAAAAGATCCATGGTCATTGTAAATAATCCTTCCTCTATCTTCTTTAACACATTATCATATAGCAATTGATCACTTACATACCTTATGTCCACATGAAGTAGATATGCCCTTTCTATTAGAAGTGTCTAAGCTAGAATTGACTTCCCAAGTATAAGTGATTGGACGAAAACCTTGAATATAAATAGAAAACTTTATGTAGAAGAATAAGAGTTAGTTTTTTGGATGCTTACTACACATAAGATGACTTTTTCATGGGACTATAGTGATATGAAAGCCCTGGATCCAAAATTGTATATCACCAGATGATTCAAATTATGATTCTGGATCACAACACCTAGTGTGACACCCGTGGTATCATTAATTCTAATACAAAAAGAATAATTTTGGTATGAAAAATCATGCAAGCCAAAAAGTGGTTCATTTTATTCAAAACTAAATTTTATACAATGTTTGATGAATCTAAAGGGCCACCAACATCCCTTCAGAAAGAAATGAATAGTTCACACAATGTTTATTACATTATAAATTATTAAAACTATGAAAACTATTTTAAAACTATTTCAAATTGTATGTCTACTTGTAGAAGTCATAACTTTTACCTCGAAAATGTATGCCACTTACACCATTGGAAAGGTAATCAAATTTTCTATCTCCAAATTTTAAATCACGTGAAGCTTTTAGGGCCCAGAAATGCTTTTAAAGGCCTCAAAAAATGCAAAATACTAATGTCTAGAAAATACTAGAAAAATAGATTTTGGTTTTCCCATTTCTGCTTTTTTTGGCCTCCTCTGGATCATCATGGATCATGTTCTGATCATTCTTCCCTCCTTGAGAGGCAATAGGCCCCATTTCATCCACGCTTTGCAATTGGTGTGGAAAATGAATATGAATTTGTTCATGTGTAAGACCCTTCCCCTAATGAGAAAATTAACCTGCTTTCACCACATGATACAAGTAAATAGTTTGGTTCTTCCAATTCTTCATAGACTTCTCCACAACTTGATCAATTTGGAGTGGATTAGCCACTTCTAGATTTAATTATGTATGATTAATCTCCTTAGAAACACTTGCAATGTCTTGTAATGTAGGAAAATAAGGCTTCAACAGTTCAACATTGAATACTGGGTGAATACCCAAGAATGGTGGCAAATTAAGTTCAAATGCATTTTTACCAACTTTTTTGATAATCTTGTATGGACCATGACGAAGGGGATAAAGCTTTATGTGAGGTCCTTGCAATCTCTCCTTCTAAAAATGCAACCATGCCTTATCCCCAATCTAAAAATGATGAGGAGTTGGATGCTCATCATGCCTCTATTTATACTTCTTAGTGGTATGCTCCAAAGTCTCATCAACATGATGGTGCAAATAGTAAATTCTATCAATGAACTTCATTGCTTTTTCCTTCTCTTTATCCAAGCATGGCATCAAATCAGCTTGCATAGCTGAGATAGAAATATTTATTGGTGCTAATGGTTGATATCCAAGACAAACTTCAAAGGGGCTATGTCCAGTTGAATTGTGAATTGCCATGTTGTAGCTATGTTGTACATAAGGAAGACTTTCATCCCATGTGCGAGGATGTTTTGAGTGATACATACACAATATTTGAATGATCTTGTGATTAACAACCTTAGTTTGACCATCAATTTGAGGATGGAATGAAATGGACTTTGTTAATTTTGTCTCCATCATTATCCATAATACTTAGAAACTGACTATCCCTGTCTAAAATAATACTGCTTGGTAGCCCAAAATGAACCTAAACATGCTTAGCGAAGAGTTTTGCAATGTCTTCTACAAAAATTTCCTTTGTATAGGCTACTAAGATTGCCATTTTTTAAAATCTATCTACAACAACGTATACACAATCATGCCAGTGTCTAGTGGTAGGAAGGCCAAACATGAAATCTATAGAAATTGAATGCCAAGGCTTTTCTAGAATAGGAAGTGGAAGATATAAACCATACTTACAATTTGTAGGCTTTTCAATGGCACATGATGTACATGCTTGAATGTTTGCAATCACGTCACTTTTCATTTTTGGCGAATAAAAATACATTTGAAGTATAGCATTAGTTTTACCTATTCCAAAATGTCTTGCAACCTTGGTATAGTGAGCTTCCCATATTAATTTCTTGCGTTATGCCTTAGGTACATAGATGTGTCCAATGTGGCAAAGAACTCCATCTTGCAAATAAAAATCATTCACATTTGTACCTTCTACAAGCTAAGTATATACATCAAAAAATTCATTATCATGTTCATACAAGTGAGTCCAATTTTCTATTTCATGCCAGCATGATTCTAACACCATACTTAGTCTTGTAACTCAGGGCTTGCTCAAGCTTCTGCTACCTTATTGGTGCTTCCCTTCTTATGGTGAATTTCAAGATGAAATTGTTGAAGATAGGTTGACCATCTTTGATGTATATCATTTTGCAAATTTCCTTGTGTTTGGAAAAATTGAAGGGTTTTGCGATTTGTATTGATAATAGTTTCCCTTCCTATAATGTAATGCTTCCATTGTTTGCAAGCTTGAACAATGACATATAATTATTTATTATATGTGGGATACCTACATACTGATTAGATAATGTTTCACTATGGTAGGAAATTGGATGTCTGTGTGTCATGAGGACTGCTCCTAGTGCATATTTTGATGCATCAGTTTGTATTTCAAAAGACTATTGTAAATTAGGAAGAGATAAAACTGGTGCATAATATAACCTCTATTTTAACTCCTTAAATGCTTGTTGATGATCATCTATCCATTTGAATTTTTCTTGCATTCCTCCTCATAGTGACTGCTTTAGAATCCAAGATAAATGTGAAAACCCAAGCACAAATTTGTGATAAAAGTTAGCCAAACCCAAGAAGCTATGCAACACAATGAGATTCCTTAGAGAAGGCCAATATTTGATTACTTGTGTCTTTTCATGATCAACATGAACACCCTCACTATAAATAACATAGCCCAAATATTTAATACTTTGTATACTAAAAGAGCATTTTTCCTTATTAGCATAGAGTCCATTGTCTTGCAAGGTAGAAAATACCTATTCCACATGTTCTAGATGCTCTTCCCAAGTTTTGCTATAAATAAGGATGTCATCTAGATACACAGCTACAAAAGAACTAGTGAATGGCCTGAGTACATCATTCATCATCCTCATAAATGTGGAAGGAGCATTTGTGAGACCAAAAGGCATTACCAACCATTCAAATAATCCCTCCTTAGATTTAAAATTGGTCTTCATACATCTATTGGATCAATTGGCACTTGATAGTACCCATATCTCAAATCAATTTTAGTGAAAAAATTTGCCCCTCTAAGTTGTTCCAATAGATCATCTATCTAGGGGATTGGATTTTTTTTTTTTTTACAATGATCTTATTCAATGCTCTAATATAGTCAATACAAAATCTCCATGTTTCATCCCTTTTCTTTGCAAGTACAATTAGGCTACCGTAAGGAGATGCACTTGGGTGAATATGCCCCTTTTGAATTACTTCTTATATCTTCTTTTTGATGTCATCATTTTCTAACATGGTTCTCTTATATACTGGCTCATTAGGTAATGATGTCCTTGGAATCAAATCGATAGAATGTCTAACTTGGTAGTGCGAGGGTACTCCTACCAGTAACCCAAACACATTTTGATATTTTGTAAAAAAAAAAATTATTGACCTTTGTTGTTTTGTTGTGATGGACATGGTGGTATGAGAATTATATATTGTTATTTTATCCTCCTCATAATGAACCATTAATAACACAAATGTACTAGTTTGGGAAATAAATCTTCTACATTGTTTTGCTCTAGTCAAAGATTTAGATTAAGAAGGACTTACCTCTCATATTTGATACTTTTGTTCATTCAATTTGATCATCACACTTCTTGGCCTAGATTCATACACCCCATGGCACTGATACATGTATGGTTGTCCCGATAAAATATCACACACATCAAGAGGAGCTACATCACATACCTAATTCTTGTTTTATGTGCTCCACAAAATCTTCCCATGTCGGTGTACTATGCAAAAATATAGAAAATCCATGATCATCTTGAGCTACTTGGGTTTCTTTAATTTTTGCATAAACTTCCCATACCAACTTCACATGATTCTTATTGAGGAGGGCAAAGGTGATTTTTTCAATATTTGAGAAATTATTAACACAAAAGTACCTATCCAATTTTGACAACCAATCATCAACAACATCTGCATCAATTTTCCCTTAAAAAGTTGGGATATCAAAATTTGCCTATACTTTAAATGGGGTTTTCCTGTCAAATGTTGAAGTCCTTGGATTGGCCTACGACTCTTGTTTTCCCAACTTTTGTGGAAATTGCCTCATCATTTCTTCCCCTTGTTTATTCAATGCACTTTCACTAGTGTTTTGAAGGATTTTGCCATCTATGACCGTGTGCATCTCAAAGGAAGATAATCTAAGAGATCTCTCATACCCAATCCTAATCTTTGGTAAGTTGATTGCATATGATGGGACATACAGGAGCAAACAAGCTCTTTTACCATTGATCTAAATTGTGATTTTGGATTACAACACTTGGTGTGATACTTGTGGTATTGCTGATTCTAATATGAAAAAACTGATTTCAGCACAACAAATTATACAAGCTAAAAGTGGTTCATTTCATTCAAAATGAAAGTTTATACAATAATTGATGAATTTGAAGGGCCACCATCATCCCGTAAAAAAAGAATGAATAGTTCACACAATGTCTGTTACATAATAAAATATTGAAACTATGATTAAAAACTATTTCAAATTTTATGTCTACTTGCAGAAGTCATGACTTTTAGCACATAGCTTGAAAATCTATGCCACTTACATTGTTGGAAAGGTAATCAAATTGTCTATCTCAAAATTTCAACAAATGGGAAGCTTTCAGGGCCCAAAAATGCTCTGAAGGCCTCTAAAAATGCAAAATACTGAAGTATAGAAAATACTAGAAAAATATATTTTGGTATTTTCCCATTTATGCTTTTGTTTGCCTCCTCTGGATCATCATGGATCATGTTATGGTCATCCCTTCCCCCTTGAGAGGCAATGGGTTCCATTGCATCCACAATCTACAGTATGTGTGGAAAATGAATATGATTTTGTTCACGTGTAAGCCACTTCCCCTATTGAGCAAACTTTCTTTCACCACACGATACAAGTAAATAGTTTGGTTCTTCAAGTTATTCATAGAATTCTCCACAAATTGATCAGTTTTGAGTGGATTAGCAACTTCTGTTAGAGTAATTATTTTGTTACGCTTATTAATTAGATCATCTAGGTTTAGTTAATTAAGTGGTTTATTACTCTAGTTACTTAAGCTTACTCTTAGGTCATATAATTAATATTTTATATTAATTATAATGTGCAAACCTAGTTTTCTTTCCCTTTAGGGTTTTGTTCACCTTTAAGGTTGAACCTTTGTACTTTTTTTTCATAAACTTGGAATACATTTTGCTATCACTTCGTTGAGAATTTTGAAGCTCTGCTTTTTCATTTTCTGGTTTCTCTTCATTGCAGGATATTTGCATGCAGGTGTTCTTGGTGATCTGTGAAGTTGGTTTTCTCAACTTCTACATGGTATCAGAGTGGACCTACTGCTTCCTCGTTTGAAGATTCTTGAAGCCACGATTTGGAGTCAGAAACTCCAATTTTTTTGAAGTTTTTTCTTCAAAAGAGAGGACAATTTATCGGGGCACTTTGGGCCCAAAAAAATGCCACCATTGGATTCAGAAGGTCATTTGTAGTCAAGATGCATATAAAACTTGTCATTTTTGGCTTTCAGGTGTCTAAGAACTTTTTTTACCCCCAGGAGGCCATATAGACACATTTTTCAAGAAAAAATAAAAAATAAAAAAGTTGTAAAAAAAGTGCACTATTAGTGCTCACCCCAACAGCCACCGTAGCACCGCTACCGCACCACCCACACACCGCTCCACAGGCTCTGCAACTGTAGTCGCCGCAGCTCCATCGATTCTCGACCGTCATTGGCATGTCGCCCTGCGGCCACCGTAGCTCAGCTCTGCTAGTGGCGCTGCCTCCCCTACGCCACCTCCACTAGCAATGTTGTCACCTATATACTCTATCGGCTGACATTAGCATTTTGTTAGCTGATGTCAGCAATTCGATCTATTGATGTCACTTCCCAATGACATGTCAACTTTTTTTGGATGGTGCTGATGTCATTTTTCGGCCATGCAATGTCATCATTTCGGCCACTGATGTCAGCATTTTGGCCACTAATTTTTTTTGGCTACAGCTTGTGATGGCTGTACGGGCATCAATTTTAAGATAGTGTCTGTAATTTTCCAGAGAGCCTCTTTTTTGGAGCAGCAATTAGTTTTTTTTCCATAACTTGAGATAATTCTATTTTGATTATAGCAATTTCTTTTTTGCTCATCAAAAATGTCTCATCTATGGATTTGGCAATTCTTGCCTCCATAGCTTTTTGCCTCTCTCTTGTGTGATAGGTGTTTGCATGCTGGTGATTCTTGGGAGCTGTGGGGTTGATCTTTCATCAACTTCAACATGGTAGTTCGTTGATATGTCAAAAATAAAAAGTACATCTTGAAAGGAACTCCCAACTAATGCAACAGAACCAGAACCCATGACTAAAAGATGTGATGAGTTTCCAACAACAATTTATGAAATAGCACAAGGAGCAAATGAGGTGACCAACTATTGAGTGTTTTTCATATGGTGAGAGGCACTAGAATCAAGAATCCAAGTAGGCCCATAAGTCATAGCTTGTGCAATAAGAGTGTGACCTTTCCCTACAAGGGGGGATGTAGACTTAGGAGCTAAAATGTGATGCTCCTGCATGGCTTCCTCTAAAGTCTCCAAACATTTCCAACACCTAGAAACGAGATGTCCATCCTTTCCACAAAAACTACAGGTCTCAGTTAATTTCTTCTACAGAGATTTCCTTGTTTTGGGTACCTGATCAGGCCTTGTTGTCGAGACCCATTTTCCTACTTTCATAGCTTTGTTAGGTTAGCTTCCTCTTGAGATTTGCTTAAGGGGGGGTGTTAGAGTAATTATTTTGTTACACTTATTAATTAGATCATCTTGATTTAGTTAATTAAGTGGTTTATTACTCTAGTCACTTAAGCTTACTCTTAGGTGCATATAATTAATATTTTATATTAATTATAATGTGCAAACCTAGTTTTCTTTTCCTTTAGGGTTTTTTTCACCTTTAAGGTTGAACTTTTGTACTTTTCATTTTTCATAAACTTGGAATACATTTTTCTCTCACTTCGTTGAGAATTTTCAAGCTTTGCTTTTTTGTTTTCTGGTTTCTCTTCATTGTAGGATATTTGCATGCAGGTGTTCTTGGTGATATGTGAAGTTAGTTTTCTCAACTTCTATTGCTTCTGGATTTAATTTTGTATGGTTGATCTCCTTAGAAACACTTGCAATGTCTAGTAATGGAGGAAAATAAGGCTTCAACAGTTCAATATTGAATACTGGGTGAATGCCCAAGAATAGTGGCAAATTAAGTTCAAATGCATTTTCACCAACTTGTTTGTTAATCTTATATGGACCATATCAAAGTGGATGAAGCTTTCTATGAGGTCCTTATGATCTCTCTTTTTGAAAATGCAACCATACCTTATCCCCAATCTAAAAATTATAAGGATTTTTGATGCAAATATTTAGCTTTCAAACATTTACCTTTCAAACATCTCTTTTGGGATTAAAACTCAAGAGGCTTTAATAATGGATATTTTCAACCAAATTAATGAGTTGGACAATATCAAAACACTTCCAATATTTTCTCATAACTTTTACAAATGAAAATATATCACAACTTCCTTTTATGAGATGGATTATGGATGAGTTAAACACATTTTCTCCAATTTATAGCTCAAAATGATAGCTAGAATAAAAGTTATTAAACTTTTCCTAAAATTGCTAACTCTGAAAAAATTAATATAATTTGGTCAAACCAAAACCAAAAGAAAGATAACTCAAATACATTTCTAAAAATATAAGTTAGAGGTCTATATATTTTCATATGAATTTGTGCCAATAGAAACAACAGTCAAATTTTTGGAAATTTACACAGAAAATTGTCATAAAACTCACAAATACAACCTTCTCTTTATTCCACTTCTTCTTTCAGCTTCTCTAGCCATTACATTCTGAAACTCATGACCAATACATCATATTTTAAATGCTTTTCAAGTTATATAACTAATTAATTACCCCTCATGAACATTCACCTTCTCCCTTACACGATCTTTATATATTGTCAATATTTTATGACAATTTTCATCTATCTTGACAATGTGACTCTAAACATAATAAATGGACATATTACATATCAACTAGGATTAAATTAATCCTTTTACATGAATAATCCTTTGTTTAAAATCATAATTTTGTAAGACTAATTGACTTTACAACATGAAATATTTCTTGAATCTTCATCCAATGTGTGTTCTTGCACCAAGTTTTATGCTCATAATGCCTCTGTTTATACTTCTTAGTGGTATGCTCCAAAATCTCATGAACTTGTTGTTGCTAATGGTGAATTCTATTAGTGGATACTATTGATTAATTGTGTATTATCTTTGATTTTACACAAATGTCATAATCATTATCAGTCAATATATGTCGAGCTCACTTGAGCAGTGAAGACAATTTTCTATGTCTACCAAGCGTTCCTGTGTTTGCCTAGTTCAGTAGGTAGTGTCTACCAAGTTCACTTGGGCGTCAAAGAAAAGGATGTAGAAAGTGAGTGTTAACCGAGCTCACTCGGTTAATGAAGGAAAGTTGGATGGAACTAATGCTAACCAAGCTCACTCGGTTGCCAAAGGATTTTTGCAAGTTTACAATGTTAACTAAGCTTTTGTTGGTTAACAAAGGGAATCGTTTCTGAGTTAGTTTCTACTAAGTTGGGTTGGCTAACGAAGGATTTTCTTATTTTGACATATTAAGATTTATTGATTTATCTATTGATTCTAGCCGTCTAAGATGATGAATATTAATTATTCTAAGTTGTATTTGAGCTAACTGGACAAAGGGAAAGATATAAGTATAAGGTTAAGTTATGATTTCAAAGTGTGCAAGTATGAAAATGTTATTGAAGATTTAATGATGAGAAGAGGAAGAAAATTTGAAGGATAAGAAAAATATCCTTGTAGAGTAGCAAAGCTATATTCAATCAGGAAGGACCAAGTACAATCCAGAACAGAGATCTGTAATCAGCAAATCAGTTGCATTCAGATTAGGTCATCTCATTTTCACTCTCTAACCATTGTAGCAGTGATCTAAATCTCATAACACAGTTTTCTTAATAGCTATTTCCAAATCCTCTAACAAGGTGGCAGTTCTATTGAATTTTCTCAAGACCTCTAATAAGGCCACTCCTAATAGGGTGATTAAATCCTCTAATAGGGTCACACCTAACAATGTGTTTTGTAACCTTTAATAGGGTTGGATCCTAATAGGGCTCACTTCAGAAAAGTGAAAATAGTAACTAGTTGCAATTGGTGGGTTTTTCCAAATTAGGTTTTCATGTTAAATCTTGGTGTCAAATGTGTTCATGCTATTTTCTTTTATGTGTTTGCAACTAAGTTAAAATAGTGGTAATCATAGATAACATCTAAAGTTCATATGCCAAGCATTTACCAAGTTACAACAATTTGTATGTGTTTACCGAGCTTCAACAATATTCAGTTTTCAGTTTGCATTTTGTACTGACATCCAAGGGATCTCGAATTTATTTTGAGTAGTAACTGATTCACCCTCCCCTCTTAGTTACCCCTCTTATATTTCTAACAATTGGTATCAGAGCTTTTGGTACTTGTAGAGAAGGTTTCAAGGACCTAAGATAAAGATCAGGATGTCTTATAAAAGAGAGATTCCCAAGCTGAATAGAGACAATTTTGCAGCATGGCAAGGACTTATGAGGTTACATTTAGCTACCATCAGTGATTCAAGTTGCAAATATCTTGATGCCGAATTCAAAAATCCCACTGGAACATTATCAATTGAAGATATTGCTGAAATGAAGAATCATAATATCATGATGATTAATATTGCATATGCTCTTAGTTATGCTAAATTTGATAAGGTAAAGGATTGAAAAATTGCGCATGCAATGTGGACCAAACTTGAAGATATCTATGGAGGAGATGAAAATGTAAGAAGAGACAAAGTAGAAAGTCTTAGAGGTCAATTTGATCAAATGAAAATGAGAGAAGATGAGAATGTTGCAAAATATGTGGAAAGGACCAAAGCAAGTGTAAGTGCAATCAAAGCATCTAGAGGAGACATTGAAGAGAAAACAATTGTAAGCAAGGTACTTAGAACTCTTCTTCCTATTTATGAAATTAGAGTATCTGCTATTCAAGAAATGAGATGTGATCCAAATAATAAAATAACTTTGGATGCTCTAGTTGGAAGATTGATAGCTTTTGAGTTAGATAACTTTGACAACTATGTTCCTAGTTCAAAGGTTATTGAATCTGCTTTTAAAGCTAAACTCTCACTCAAAGAAAACGGTAAGAAATCAAAATCCAATCAATCAGGAAGTGAAGAAGAAGAAACATCAGAAGAAAGTTTAGATGGTGATCTTGAAGTTGTTGAAGTCCTACGTGCAAGGAAGTATTCCAAAGGTAGAGGAAAGTACAAAGGTGACGTTCCTTTGATCTGCTTTTCTTGTGAAGAAGTTGGTCACATTGTTGCTAGGTGTCCAAATAAGGAAATCAAGGATGAAAAGAAAAACAATAAGCATAAAGGCAAGAAGGATTCCAAGAACTACAAGAACTAGAAGGACAAAGGTAAGAAATCTTGTTTTATAGCTAAAGATTTTGATAACAATGAAGATGAAATGGTATATATTATTGTAAAAGATGAATATGATGATGAAGGAGATAAGATGGCACTTATCTCTCATGTTAGCAAAAATGATATATGGATTATTGACAGTGGTTGTTCACATAGTATGACTGGAGACAAAACAAAGTTTGAACACATGGAATATTATGATGGAGGTAGTGTGAGATTTGGAAACAATGAACCTTGTAACATAAAAGGAAAAGGATGTATTTTATTAACCCAAGAACTTGTATGCGATAATGCTTATTGGGTTGAAGGATTGAAGCATAATCTACTGAGTGTAGCATAGTTGAATAACATTGGATTCAAGGTAGAATTCACAAATGGACAAGCCAAACTATTGGATAGAAAAGGAAATCTGGTTGGATCTAGAAAGCAAACAAAAGGTAATCTATTTTATCTTGATCTCAGTGATTGTTCATGTTTTATTGCTCAAGTAAAAGAAAGCTAGTTATGGCACAAAAGGCTATGTCATGTGAAATTTGATAATCTAATTAAGATAATCAAACATAGAAGAGTAAGAGGTATTCCTAGTTTGAAGAAGCCTAATATGTGTCTATGCAAGAATTGCCAAATTGGTAAGATGGGAAAGACTAGTTTCAAAAGCAAAAACTATTAGTCAGAAGAAGTCTTAGAAATTGTTCATACAGACTTATGTGGACCTATTGGAATAGAAAGCTATAGTGGAGAATTTTTTTCATTCTTTTTGTTGATGACTATTCTAGAATGATGAGAGTAATGTATCTAAAAGATAAATCAGAAACCTTTCAAAAATTCAATGTATCTGGCAAGAGTAGAAAAGGAAACTAGAAAAAGGTTGAAATGCTTAAGATCAAACTGAGGTGGTGAATTCATCTCCAATGAATTCAACAATTTCTACATTGAAAGAGGAATCAAAAGACAAGTATCAATCCCTGGTACACCACAGTAAAATGGTATAGTTGAAAGAAGAAACATATCTATCACGGATTGTGCAAGAACCCTAATGATTGAAAAGAAGGTTGCTCTCAAATACTAGAAGGAAGCTATTAGTATTGCAGTTCATACCTTGATCAGAGTACAATTGAAGAAAGAATCAAACAAAACTCCTTATCAGCTATGGTATGGCTACAAACCTAATGTAAGTTACTTGAAAGTGTTTGGCAGCAAATGTTATATATTGAAAGAATCTAGAAAAGGAAAATTTGATGTAAAAGGTGATGAAGGCATATTTCTAGGATACTCCTGCAGAAGTAAAGCATATAGATGTTTGAATTTGTCTTCTCATAAAATTATAGAAAGTGCACATGTTAGAATTGATGAGTTTGCAGAAAAGAGTGAAGAAGAAAGCAACAAGGAACCGGAAGATTTCAGAAGATTTGTTTACTATGAACCTAATACCCTGCCAAATCTATCTAAGAGAAAATAAGCTTCATCTCCTAAGTCTCCAGAAACTCCAATAGTTACCAAGTCACAATTAGAGGCTACCGAGCTAGTTCAAACCGAGCTTAATGGACCCGAGCCACAGACAGAAGGACCAAAGCTTGAAACTAAAATTCAAGATTAAGATGGTGGAACTCATTTAAAGACCAAAGAGCCTATGTTAGCAAGATATGTCAGAAGACATCATGCACCTGAGTAGATCATTGGAGACAAATTTGATGGAACAATGACAAGAAGCAAATTAAAAGGTACATGTTTACTTTCTAAATTTGAACCTAGAAGTGTTAAGGATGCTCTGGAAAATGGAAGTTGGATTAAATCAATGAATGAAGAGATAGAACAGATAGAAAAGAACAAAACTTGGACTCTTGTTCCTAGACCCAAGGATAAAAATGTAATTGGTACAAAGTGGGTATTTAGAAATAAGCTGAATGAAGATGGAAAAGTTTCAAGAAACAAAGAAAGATTGGTGTACAAAGGCTATTCTCAAGAAGAAGGTATTGAATATGGTGAGACTTTTGCTCCTGTGGCAAGACTAGAAGGTGCTAGAACTTTACTAGCATAAGCAACACATAGAGGATTTAAAGTATCTCAAATGGATGCCAAATATACATTCTTACATAAAATTCTTGATGAAGAAATCTACATTGAACAACCAAAAGGTTTTGTAGATCTTAGCAAAAGAGACATGGTTTGCAAGTTACACAAAACATTGTATGGTCTCAAGCAAGCTCCTAGAGCTTGGTATGAAAGAATTCATAATTACTTGGTATAGATTAGTTTTCAAAGGACAAATGATAATAATAGTTTGTATATCAAGGAGGGACTAGATAAGAAGATTGTGTTGGCAGAAATATTTGTTGATGATACTCTATTCACAGGAAATGATGACTTGTGTAAAGCATTTTTAGAAGAAATGAGTAAAGAATTTGAGATGTCTATGTCTGGTGAAATAAAATTCTTTGTTGGATTGCAAATACAACAAAACAAAAGTAGTATCTACATCACTCAATCTAAGTATATCAAGGAAATACTAAAGAAATTTGGAATGGAAGATTCAAGACTAGTTGGAACCCCTATGTCTACTGAACATAAGCTCTCCAAAAATGATGATTACAAAGAAGTAGATAAGACCACTTATAGATCAATGATTGGAAAATTGTAGTATGTAGTACACACAAAGGTTGATATTGCTCTAGCAGTTGGAATAGTGGCAAGATTCTTAGCAAATCCCAAGGAAAATCACATGATGGCAATCAAGAGAATCATGAGATATCTGAAAGGTACTGAAGACTATGGTTTATGGTATAAACTTGGAGAAAATTGGACTTGAAAGTATTTACTGATGTTGATTGGGCAACAAGTATTGATGACAGAAAAAGCACTAGTGGTGGAGCATTCTTTCTTGGAAAAAGACTAGTGCCTTGGACAAGCAAGAAGCAAAATTGTACATCTCAATCCACAATAGAGGCAGAATATGTAGTAGCAATATTTAATTGTTCTAACATTGTTTGGTTCAAACAATTGTTGAAAGGAATGAAGATAGAGATCAAGGATCCAATAGTCATATATTGTGATAACACCAGTGCAATCAACATATCAAATAATCTAGTGATTCATACTAAAACAAAGCACATTGCTATAAAATATCACTTCTTAAGAGAGTTGGTACAAGAGAAAGAAGTTGGATTGGAATATGTTAATACAAAAGAACAGATTGTAGACATATTCACCAAGCCATTACCTAAGGATGCATTTCTATATCTAAGAAGTAAGCTAGGGGTCATTCCCCTATCTGAAGTTCATTAAATAAAGTTTAGTGATATCAACCAAAACCTGTTGAAGATCAATTAGTTCATGCATAATTGACAAGGGCATATTGCAAATGAATTAGTACTTAAGGTACATTAGTATTTACAGAATCATTGTCTTTGGCATGTGTTGTCAAAGAGGGAGAAGTTTACTGTCATATCTCTGAGAAATTTTTGGAACCTGAATAAAGTAAGGAACCAAAGAGGGAGAAGTTTTCCAAAAAAGTAGTAGTTGTTGTAGACAAAGAAAGAATCTAATAAAAGAAAGAGCTCATACTGATAGAGGGAGTTCTCAAGTCTAAAATCCAAAATTTCATTGTGCTATGACATGTTGTGTTGCCATCAATGCCAAAGAGGGAGATTGTTGGATACAATTGATTAATTATGTATTGCCTTTGATGTTACACAAATGTCATAATTATGTCCAGTCAGTATATGTCAAGCTCAATTAGGTAATGAAGACAATTTTCTGTGTCTACCGAGCATTCTTGTGTTTAACTAGTTCGGCAGGCAGTGTTTACCGAGTTCACTCGGGTGTCAAAGTAAAAGATGCAAAAAGTGAGTGTTAACCAAGCTCACTTGGTTAATGAAGGAAAGTTGGATGGAACCAATGCTAATCGAGCTCACTTGATTGCCAAAGGATTTTTGCAAGTTTGCAGTGTTAACCAAGCTTCTGTTGGTTAACAAAGGAAATCATTTCTGACTTAGTTTCTACAAAGCTAGGTCAACTAACGAAGGATTTTTTTTATTTTGGAATATTAAGCTTAATTGGTTTATCCATTGATTCTAGCAGACTAAGATGATGAATATAAATTATTCTAAGTTGTATTTGAGTCGACTTGACAAAGTGGAAGATATAAGTATAAGGTCAAGTTGTGATTTCAAAGTGTGCAAGTATGAAAATGTTATTGAAGATTTAATGATGAGAAGAGGAAGTGAATTTGAAGGATAAGCATAATATCCTTGTGGAGCAACAAAGCTATATTTGATCAGGAAGGATCAAGTAAAAGCCAGAATAGAGATCTATAATTAGCAAATTGATTGCATTCAAATCAGGTCATCTCATTGTTACTCTCTAACCATTGTAGCAATGATCTAAATCTCCTAACAGAGTTGGCTTAATAGCTATTTGCAAATCCTCTAACAAGGTGGCAGTTCTATTGAATTGTCTCAAGACCTCTAACAAGGCCATTCCTAATAGGGTGATTAAATCCTCTAACAGGGTCACACCTAATAGTGTGTTTTGTAACCTTTAATAGGGTTGGCTCCTAATAAAGCTCACTTTGGAAGAGTGAAAATAGTAACTAGTTGCAATTGGTGATTTTTCCCAAATTGAGTTTCCATGTTAAATCTTGGTGTTGAATGTGTTCATGCTATTTTCTTTTGTGTTTACAACTAAATTAAAATAGTGGTAATCATAGATAACATCTAAAGTTTATATGCTAAGCATTTATCAAGTTACAACAATCTGTATGTGTTTACCGAGCTTCAACAATATTCAATTTTCAATTTGCATTTTGTACTAACATTTAAGGGATCTAGGATTTATTTTGAGTAGTAACTAATTTTCTCCTCCCCTCTTAGTTACTCGTCTTATATTTCCAACATCTATCAATGAACTTCATTGCTTTTTCCTTCTCTTTATCCAAGCATGGGGTCAAATCAGGCTGCATAGTTGGGATAGAAATATTTATTGGTTCCAATGACTAATATCTAAGACAAAATTTAAAGGTGCTAGGTCTAGTTGAACTGTGAATTTCCCTATTGTAGCTATGTTGTACATAGGGAAGACTTTTATCCCATGTATGAGGATGTTTTGAGTGATACATACACAATATTTGAATGATCATGTGATTGACAACCTTAGTTTGACTATTTGTTTGAGGATGGAATGCATTGGACTTTGTTGGTTTTGTGTCCATGATTGCCCATAATGAAGACCAAAATCTACTTAGAAACTAACTATCCTTTTTTGAAATAATACTGATTGGTAGCCCGAAATGAACCCAAACATGCTCAAATAAGAGCTTTGCAGTGTCTTTGCAAAAACCGCCTTTCTACAAGCTACCAAGATTGCCATTTTTAAAAATCTATCTACAAAAATATATACAAAATCATGCCCATGTGTAGTGGTAGGAAGACCAGACATGAAATCCATAGAAATTGAATGCTAAAGCTACTCTGGAATGGGAAGTGGTAAATATAAACCACACTAACTATTTGCAGGCTTTGCAATGGCACATATTGTACATGCCTGAATATATGCAATCACATCACTTTTCATTTTTGGCCAATAAAAAATATCTTTGAAGTATAGCAATAGTTTTTACCCATTCCAAAATATCCTACAACCTAATTGATATGCCAGATCATTGTATTATCAATTTGCATCATTTAGTTTCAATCCACATCATTTAATTTATGAATCTAGGGCAGTGTCCAAGGCTATATGCAAAAAAGAATTGAGAAAACTTGGTTGACAGGAATTCATTCTATACTACATTTGCATGAAATCAAATCTATTCTAGAGAGATTTGATGAAAAGATATAAAATTAAAGAAATTTAAAAGGATAAACTAAAGAAAACTTGCTAGAAATGAAATTGCTTGAATTGAATTTAATATTAAAAACTAGAAATTACATTGCTAGTGGAAATGAAACTAAAATATCCTATTTCCTAAGACTAAAAAGCTTTTCTAATCTACCCCCTTCATCACCATGCCTCTGCTCAAATAATTACAAAGTATTTATATAATACATACCATATAATTAACCAATAAATCTATGAACAATTTGAATCCATGTTCCTCTTTTTATGGGATCATTTATGCAACTTTGAGAAAACCAAATTTGTTGTCCACAATTTTGTCATGTCATGTTTAATCAAATTTAGTGATGTGATTCTTCTTTATTTCTATGATTCATCCCAAACCCTCAGATATTTTTGTATGCCTCATTATCTAGTTTTCATATCCTTTTGAATTTCTTAATTTAATTATGAAATGAGAGAGATATGGTCATTTTACTGAGATTGATATTTTAATTGAACTGCTTTCATTTATTACTGCACGTCTGAATCAATCATCTTCAACCAAAAACTATGAATTTTCTATTGAGCATCATGCCAAATAGAAGAAATATTATTTGTATATCTTCAATTTTAGTTTCCAGAACATCTTACAGATCTCCATTTCATTAATAAATGAGTGAGATATGGCTATTTTAGTGGAACTGCCTTTTTGACAATTTCCAGGTGCTTGATTTTAGGAACTAAGTTCTCACCGTGAATTAAGGAACTTCTCATCAATCAGTTCAACCATATCATTGATCTTGATAATAAATATTAGATTATAATCATTAAACAACATTTAAATACTTTCCAACTTGAGTTATCTTTTTTGAAGAAAGATAACACAATGTAATGTACAACTTCAACTTGCACAAAACAAATATTTTGCCCACTGATTAAGGAATGATTAATTTTTCGTGATTGTCCATGAATATTGGAATGTGTTGCTTGATTGAAAGATACTTTCCTTCCTCTATTTATGATGTCTTCAAAGCCTTCAACATGTCTTAAGTTCTCTTTTGTGGTTGTCTGGAGCTCTTTGTAGAAAGTGCTTTTGAAACCTTCTTTTAATGAGTTAATTAATAACTCATTCAGTTGCATTTTATTATCTCACACACTTATGAAGACATATTATAAATAATTTGCATCATATTTATTGAATAAAAATAAATCAAATATCTACTTTATATTCTACCTTAAACAACTAAATAATTCTTCATTATTACTCAAATTGAGTTTAACATCAATATATTAAGAAGAAATATATGATTTTATTGGGTTAATTATGAGACGAATAATGGTCTCATCGTCTCCCCCACACCTAAGATGTTGTAGGTCCCTTTGAAACTCATGATGAGCCTTAAGGGTCATAAAATGTCCTCTCTCTTTTTTTCTTTTTCTGATGGCTCCAGACATATCCGGATAGCTCCGATTAAGTTTAGATTTCTCTAGAAGCCTTAATATATTATATTTGATACTTTTTCTTCTTCTTTGTGAGTGTATTGAGAAAATTGAAAGAACTTTAAATTGAGTAAGAGTAAAATAATAAAGTATATACCTAAATTTATCTCAGTTTCCATTCATCCTTTATGCAATATTTGTATTTCACTTTCCCCATGATGTATGCAAGAAGTTTCTTCATCTTCAAAGAGTTGCATCTTGATCTTTTGTAGTGAACAAAAAATGAGATTTCCTCTCCATATTATTTTTCCATGCTATTGAAATTTTAGTGCATGAAGTAGACTCCAAAGTTCCACCAAGACATCCATAATGTCAAAATATTTGATCCATTCCTTGAGAACAACAAATTGTATAGGAAAGTGCTTGTAGTGCCTCTCATGTTGCAATTTGTTCTTGCCTATTTTTTATTCAAGAGATACTTGATACTCTTATTTTGTACCTTATGATTACTTGAGGGTCGGATGTTATACTTTGATTCAGTACCATAGATGCTATACTACTATGTTGTTCAGTTTATCATTTTGCATGTTGATGCTATTTTGAGATGACAGTAGATCTATGATGATATCTAGTTATATGGTTTATTTGGACATATTGTTGGTCATGTTATGTGATGGATTTTATGCTATGGTGATTTACTTCATTCTTGTTCTTTACGTTTCCTGATAACGTGAGTGATGTAAATGGATTAATTAGTTAATTAATGTTTTAATTGCTTCGGCTACTATATTATATGCTATTGCACTTGATCATGTGTTTTAGTGTGTAGGAATTATATCCTTGGCAGTGGCCAATGGAGTTACTGATTCAGCTGTTCATATTTTACCAATGTCGTCCCTGTATGGTCAATGTACCCTTATTTTAGTTTTTTTTAATCTAAAAATTTCAGTGATTAGTAAATCTGAACTCATCTGCATTATGTGATTAGACCAGTGAGTGTGTTTGTGCATTTAGAGGTTCGCACTGTCGCGAAAGTGTTAAGTGATTTTCTCTGATTTTGGGTTTTCGGGTTTTAAATCTTTTCAGATTTAGTTTTTGGCAGCTTTTCCTTAGGTAAAATTCCATTACGGATTATAACCTATTTTCGTTTGGATTGATTTAGAGTTTAACTACTTTAGCTGGCTATTTTCCATAGTCGATTATTCACTCAAAACACGAATAAGTATTGGAAAAGTGATTTTATTATTCACTTCTCACATTTTAGAAATAGAATTTGAGAGAAAATTTGAGAAAACCTCTTCTGAAGGATTGGCTTTTTGTTTGTTCTGGGAGCTGTGAGTGTGGGAATTTCGCGAGATCAGTCTCGTTGGATCCGGCTTGGGAAGACCTTGCTTTGTCATTACTTTCGGTAGATTTGGTGGGGTATTTTTTTTATCTAGCTATTTTTAGTATTTGCCCCTTTGCTGACAGCATTTTATTGCTTTTACTCCATTTTAGCTTCCGTTTCTTTTAGCAATATGTTAGGAGGTTGAGAACTAGTGTTCCTCTCTATTTTTGTTTGCTGGTTCTGCCTGGTTTGTCGAGTATGAACGTTTTCCCTATTTTTGAAATTGGGGTTTGAGTTTTTGAGCTATTATGTTGGTCATTTTTGCATACGGTGTTCGATTTCATTTATTTTTAGATTTTCAAGATTTTTGCACCGAAAGGCCAAATGGGTTTTAATTTTGGAAATTTTCCAAAATTTGGGGTTTTTGCCTCATTTTGTGTGCTGCCCTATTTTCTTGGGTTTTCTCGGCACAAGTGAGTCATGGACTTGGATGATCCGTTTGGATATCCATCAGACCACTTTTGCACTTTATGTTGCATTGGGATGCGTGTAGCATCCGTCATCTTGATTATGTTTTTGATTGATTGACCTTCTATTTGGGTTCTCATCCAGTCCTTGTATCAATCTTCATGATGGTGGTGCGCCACATACAAGTACATTTGTCAAGTGACTTGCGGGGCCTGATCTTCTGTGGTACTTCCAGAAGTTGTGATATTTTGGGATGGGTTGGGAATTTGCATGCCTACAATCACTCATCATTGGATAAGCATGGGTAGGGTAGGGTAGCATATGGAGGGGGCTTCTACCTCGCAGCCTGGTGATCATTGTGCCCAGAGGGTTGGCGAAGGAAGCTTTAATTAAGTGAAAATTAAATAAAGTACTGGGTGGTAATAAACTTAAGATAATAAAAGATTTGGGGTGCTAGAGCCTTTCCGTTGAGGGATGTTGAATCTGCACAAGTCCTAGCTTGGGCTTTTTGATGCCAAGTGACTCTCCATGATGTTAGTCCCTACATAATAGCCCATTGAGATGTTTGACCAGGACCTATAGTTTATGCATTGTTTATGTCTTGGATTCAGTCATACTGCTTGGCGTGTGTGTTAGCCATGGATGTTGTTTTGCATGTTTGTGGTTGGATCATTATCTCCATCAACATGGTGGGTGTGGACCTACGAGTGCCATGTGGTTGGGAGGCGTACCTACCTTCACCACTGCTAGGGACCAGTGTACAAAGACGGTCTATTGTCCTAGTGTGACCGTTGTTGGATGTGTTCGCTTGGTACTTTAGGTTTTGGAGTATGCTTTCTTGTGATTTATGCTTTCATTGGGATGTTTGTTTATCATGTTAGATGATCTTAGCTTTTGACACATTCCTTATTATGATGTTTAGCATATGATAGATGATGTATCTACTATTAGGATTATCTTATGCTCTTTTACTAGCATGTTAGATTTCCTTTGCTTTCTATAGCATGTTTAGTAGTGACATTTTCGTTATGGTAGTACCATCAATCTGATCGGTAGCTTGGGAATGTTATGCGTAGGGGATGGCTAGGGTCCACGATGGTCTGATGACACTATTATGGTTGGGAGGAACTGCATACATAGTTTGGTTATTTTTCTCTTTGTGATGTTATTTATGTTTTAATGCAATGTTTCTTTCAGTTTACTACAATGTTTCTTTCTATTAAATTCCTTCGATGTGATTAGATGGTTAGGTTCCAGCTATCTGTCTTTCTATTTATGTCAAGTGTTATTGCTTTGAAATGTGGATCTAGTACTCCCTGGTGTGGAGGAACTTTGTTTCGTAGTTTTTGTGGCCTTCTGTTGTGTTTTGTGTTTGCATGCTAATTTAAGATCTCATACAAGATTGTACTTTCTTGCATGAGAATGCAAGTCTTCGTGCAACAAGGTGTATTTCTTCGCGCAGCTTTGCACTTTTTCATGCAAAATCTAGCATTAGTTTATGTTGTAGGAATGCACTTCTTTACGCGGCACTATGCACTTCTTCATGCAAGAATCTACTATTGTTTGCCTTCGCACGAAAAACAAGGGCTATCTAGGGTTGTCAGAAAAAAGTTTGGAAATTGGTTTTGGACACCCTTTTAGGTTTTACATCTTCCTAGTTTAAAACAGATTTCCTAGGGGTTTAAAATATATCATTTAAGTATAAGACAACTTATACTTAAGATATATTTTAATATATGTGACGATTCATTTGAGATAGGTTCCAGACCTCTACGGGCTAAGATAAAGATTCTAGAAAATTTCAGGGCTTCATAAATTCATACTTAGCCAAATTTCAGGGCTTCAAGATTTTAGCCTTAGCCAATTTTCAGGAATCCACTTTTGTCTCTCAACTTATTTATGTTTTATTGGTTATGTTTTTGTCAATGGTGATGTTTGGAGATCTGTTGGTGTTGGATGTTTGTTAGTCTTCTGTTGTAATCTTTTGATCTATGTAGGTTGTTACCATGTACTCTTACACTTGGTTTTAAAAAAAATAAAAAAATATTCTTGCTATATTTCATCCTTGTTCCAAGGATCTCCGAGCGGGGCATTACAGTGCATGCTTATAGCCTTAGAGAAGAGAAAATAACATGTGCACAAGCACTTATTTTCTAAAAACAAAACCTATCCCAACCTACTCTAATCAACGATATAGAGAGGTATGGATAGCCATTAATTGGTGTGACAAAATATCTTTCCTTTCTCACAATATGTTTCCATGCATTCAAATTCTTGAGAGAAGATAATGGAAAGAAGATGACAAAAAATTCAAAATTCAATTCTTCACCTTCCTTTGTTGTAGAAACCTTCTACATAATTTCTGATTCTAGCAAGGGCATGGGTTGATTTGAGAAATGTTTCAATCCTTCATTTTGATTTGATGCATGTATGGCTAGAAACAACTCCTTATTCTTCAAATCTCTGATTTGACAACCCACTTTTGACTTCAAAAAACTGATTGGGCAACTTTTTGGGACTTTGGAGGTCTCTACACGAGTCTTTCCTTTGCAAACTTTTGTATTGAAGATAACATATCCTCATTGAGTGCTTCACTTCCTGTAAGCAATAAGCCATGAATGTACTCCTTGAAGAAATATTGTTTGCTCAGGCTTGAAGTGACAGATCTCCAACTAAGAATATTTTGAGAAGAATAATTGGTGGGGGGTGTGTTTGTAGATTTGATACTTTGGGTCGGGGGGGGGGGGGGTTGAGACACAAATCTTTCTTGATGAACTTCTAAATCTAAAAGGCTAGCAAACTAATTTTCCTAATTCCCCAGTGACACCTTTCCCCAACAATGGTGCCAGAAATGATGTGCAAGATCATTGCATTGTCACCTTGCATCATTTAATTGCAATCCACATCATATAATTTATCAATCTAGGGTGATGTCTAAGGCTATATGCAAAGAAGAATTGAGAAAAACTGCTTGACAGTTCATTCTATACTATACTTGCATGAAATCAAATCTATTCTAGAGAGCTTGGATGGAAAGAAATAAACTTGTAGGAATTGAAAAGGATAAACTAAAGAACACTTCTTGGAAATGAAATTTCTTGAATTGAATTTAATCTATAAAACTGGAAATTAAAATATTGTTGGAAATGAAACTAAACTATCCTATTTCCTAAGACTAAAACAAGCTTCCTAATCTACCCCACTTCATCACCCTATCTCTATCAAATAATTACAAAGTATTTATAGAATACATATTCTATAATTATCCAACCAATCCAGGATCTTATTTTATGGGATCATTTACAAATTTTGAGAAATCTAATCTTGTTGTCCATCATTCTATCACTTCAAGTTAAGTCAGATTCACATGTTTTTTGATTCCTTATTATTGTGATTTGATCCATACCCTTATAATTGTTTGTGGTCCTTACTATCTAGTTTCCCAATCTTTTTGAATTTCTCAATTTCATCAAGAAATGAGAGAGATATGGCCATTTTACTGAGACTAGATTTCTAATTGAATTGTTGTCATTTATTGTTGCATATCTAAATTAGTCATCTTCAATCATGAACTGTGACTTTTATATTGAGAATCATGCCAATTAGAAGAAAGATGATTTGTATAACTTCAAGTCTAGTTTCTATAACATCTTACATATCTCCATTTCATTAAGAAATGAGTGAGGTAAGACTATTTTAGTGGAACTACCTTTTTGACAGTTTATGGGTGCTTGATTTTAGGAACTCTCCAAGTTCTCAATGTGAATCAAGGAAATTCTCATCAATTAGTTTGACAAGATCATTGATTTTGATTATAAATATTAAATTACAATAATTAAAAAACATTTAAATACTTTCCAACTTGAGTCATCTTTGTTGAAGAAAGATAAGACAATGTAATGTACAACTTCAACTCGCACAAAACAAATATTACACCCACTGATTTAGGAAATGACTGATTGTCCATGATTGTTTTTTAATAATGGAATTTTATTTGATTAAGTAAACATATGTTTTGATAGGACCTAAAACCTTTTACAAAGAGAAAATCATATAAGCATTAAAAGTCCAAATGAAACTATGCATCAACACCCAAAATAGCATCAACCAGAACAAAAGAACCCTCAACAAAAGGGTAAACAATAGAGATAGAAATGTAGGAGATTAAAAGGGAGTTTGAGATTCTCAGCAAAACAAATAGAGGAGAAATGACCTTAGGCTAGCATCCGGATAGGATTTTGGAGGTCAGAGGGAATGCTGAAGAAGCAAAGAATTTGATGAAGAGAGTCCCACCCCTTGAAACTAAAAAAAGAGTTATGGATCAAGTGGTAAAGGACATGCATAAGAAGATGAACATCTTGGAGAACATGGTTGAGGGAACTAAAAATGTTATGAAAAAACTTGCTGATAAGAGTTGTTCTATGTTGAAAGTTATTGCCGACAATATCAAGAATTTACTAGATAAGCTGGAGTAAGGGAGAAATTAGGGTATTAAGGAGATGAAAGAAGATCAAGGTCCGAACAAATGCAACATGAGGGATAATTCAAAGAAGACAGAGGTTATGGATGTCGAAGAGATTAGTGAGTTGAGGTCCTCTGTTGTAAATATGAATATTTTAGTTGATCAGGCAGCTGACTTGCTGAAGGCTTTATAGTTATCTTGTTGTTTTTCTTCTGTTGTCTTTTTGTCTACTTTTCTATTCTGGCATGTTTGGTTTTTTCGTGCTAATGCACAGTGTCCTATTGGCTTTTTTTGCTTCTCTACTTGGTTCGTTGTAAAGGGTTTTGGGTCCCTTCAAAACCCATTTTATTTAATCGAAATAGAGACATAAAAAAGAAAAGAAAAAAAGACAACAAAATAATAGTTATAAAGTTTTCAACAGGTCCACAACTTGATCAATGAGAATGTTCATTTTAACTATAGAAGCCCTTAGCTCATCAAGATCTTTATGTTCCATAGCCTTAGGTTTCTTTGAACATGCCCTAGTACATTTAATAGGTCCTTGATCATCCCTCAACTCCTTATTGCCATGGTCCTTTCTCCTATGTTCTAGCTTCTTCAAAAGAACCTTAATATTTTCAGTAGTAGCCTTTAAAATCAAGCAACTCTGTTCAAAAACCTTTTTCATTGTGTTCTCAATACCGATGACCCTACTATCCATCTTATCAACCCTTTTTTGCAAATATTTCACCATTTTGTCTGTATTTCTGACTATCTCCTCCATGGGTAGAACTCTTTTCATCATATTTGTAACATCTTCAATAATAACAATAAGATCAGTAAGTCTATCTAGGTGTTGGCCCAAAGTTCTTTCCCCCTATTGGTTTTACTGAGATGCTCAAAATTCCTCCAGATATCTTGCATTTTATCCTTAATCAAATCAATATCCCTCCTCATTAGACCTGAGTTACTGAACACACCAGTCACATTCTCATGATCTTTAGTATCAAAGCTTTGTCTCAGATTTTCCTTCCCCGAGTTCAAATTAACATTCTCAGTGTTATCTTCTAGGTTCAAATTGACATCCCCTTTGGGCATCTTCTTCTTACACTTTATGTCCATAGCCCCCATATAGGAAAGAGACTCCTTATCCAAGGAAATATCCATACAACTATCAATATTCTTCTTTTTATTGTTGACTTTAGTTCTTCTTCCACTAGTTTCCATAAAAAATTTCCCCTTGCCCTTCTTACCTTTGTTTATCCATAATCTCATCATTAGTACCCAAATCCGTATTCTTTTTCTTGCTCTTAGAAGATGAACCATGGTGGGTAGAATTCTTCTTGTTATTTTCCTCCAACTGAAACTCCTCCTCATTCATCTCATCCTCATAGGCATCTTCAAACTCACTCTCTTCCATATCATAATCCTTAAAAGTCTTCCTGCTCATATGAGCCTTTTCCACTTTCTTCATTTTCAACAAATTCATGATTAAAACCATAAGCCCTTCATGATAGGCATGGTCTCCATCTGGGTCATTTTATAAGCTCATAATAGTGCTATCCAGAGATTGCATGAGGTAAAAAGGGAAATTAATCCTAACCCCATGCCTAAAATGGTTTTCCATCATGAAATGATGACCATAAATTTTAGAATATCGTTCATCTAGGATAATGTACTCAATCAAAACAAACAAACAAATCTCCAAGGTCTAGAAATACTTTTAGGGCTAAAGTAAGAGTTACTGATTTTAACCAAACTTTTTCTTTCCTGGTCCAACTCCATAAAAGCATCAACAACTTTGTCTAAAACTTTTCTATCCTTTAAGAAATTGATCCTCTCCATTTTCAAACCCATAGCTTCAACGATAACATCCTTAGTGACCTCCATGTGTTGATTCCCCACAAGAATGCTTCCATTCTTCTAGGTTTTGAGAAATTTTTTAGTGATAGAGGGATTACTACCCTTAAGCTTTTCTAGGTAGTTTGTAATCTTTCCCCTTTCTAGAATGCTCCAAACATCTGGTTTCTATTTCCACTCCAAGAAATTACTCGGCTCACATCTATTCTTCCTACCACCCATATCTATATTCCTGCTAAAATTACCTGTCTCCTAAAAAAAAAACAAGGAAATTCATAGTCTTGGCCTCGAAGAAATAACTATCTCTTCGGTTCTCCAAAAGCACCCACAAACCATGTGACAAAAAGTAAGTGATCACATCATAATTTTACCCTAATCAGAAATGCCTTTTCCAAGTCACCCCATAATTATACCTCATTGTAAATTTAATCATTTTTAAAAACTTGTTTATTTGCTACCTATCTAATCGTACTCCATCAAAGATGAGCCTTCATTAGGGATGTCACTACCATTATATCATACAATCTTCATGTGGGTTTTACAAGCCACATTAGTAGCCTAATCAACCACCATGTTAGCTTCTCTATACTTATGAGTAATAACACATTCATCAAAGGAATTTATCATATTTATGGCTTTGTAAATAATATTATGAATAGTACATGAAGGGGTAGTGTCCTTTTTAAGACAATTGATGATGTTTAAAGAGTCTCCTTCAAGCCATATTTTCTCAAGATTCTTACTCTTATCAAATAAGAGACCATGTAATGTAGCACTAGCAGTAGCCTTTGCTATATGATTAGTTTTATTACCTATAGGGATCACCATAGCCCCATTACTATAACCATTTTCATCTTTGATAATGATCCCACATCCTCTAATCCTTGGGTTGCCCTTCGAAGCACCATAAAAATTGATTTTATACCACCCCTTAGGGGGACAACCCCATCTAGCATTGCTTCTAAGGTTGTTCTCCATGTGAAGATGATGAGTGTCATCAAACTTTTAGTTCTTGATGATGGTAGTCTCCCAGTCCCCTTTAGGCTCTTGATCTTTACCAATCATCCTAACATTCTCAGTCACCACCCTCCTGATCTTGTAAAAAATTACCTCTAAAGCCGCCACCATTCCTTTCTTTCTAAACCCCCCAACAAAAGTGAGGTAGGATAAAGTTCCAAATATTGATAATCATAATATTGTGAGAAGAAGACTTCCAAGCTGTAAAACAATCTTGGATATTGTTAGGAAAGATCCACTCAATAAACAAGAGTTTAAGAAACTTATCCTATAACTTTCTAACATACAAACAATGTAGAGTCATATGGTCAATAGATTCCTCTTCCTCCTTGCAAAGGTAGCATCTATTGACAAGGCATAAACCATTATTCTTTAAATTGTTTGTGGTGAGAATTTTACCTTGCAAAAAAATCTAAAAAAAGATGTTAAATTTAGGTGTAATGCCCTTGAACCATGATTTCACCCAACAAGATTCATGATAATCTTCAAAATTTTGAAAATATAGAGAGGAAACTAAGAATAGTCCATTGGGGTTAAGCTTCCAAATAAGAGAATCCTCCTCTTCAATTAAAAAGACAACATTCAACATTATGTTTATATCCTTGAGAGATAAATCCACTCTAGTAAAGTCCACCCATTTACCATCTTCCTAGTAATCGGCAACATAAGTACCAAACACCATCTTACACTACATCATATAGCCATTCCAATGCTTATCAATACTAAGAGGGTGATAGAGCACCCATATATCATCCCAAAATTGGACAGTCTCACCATTGCCCACTTTCCATCTCACCCCCTTATTGATTATCCTTTTTTTTTTGAGAATTTTTCCAGATTATGGATCCACCTTGAGCATTGTCATTATTAAGAAAATGGTGAAGACTCTCATTATCCATATTATATTTATTATTCCAAACATTCTTCCATTCTCCATCATCATTAAAAAATCTCCAAATAAGTTTAGTCAGTAAATAATCATTCATATTACTAATTCTTCTCATCCCCAAAACCCACTTTTCTAATAGGCTTACAAACCTTCTCCTAGGCTATGAGAGCCAATATTTTTTTATCCATGCCTGTCCATAGGATTTTTTTTGGATTTTCTCAATAATATCAACATATTTCCTAGGAATCTTAAACACACTGAGAGCATACAGAGGGATGTTATGAATACTAGTTTTTAACATAATAATCTTACCAACCTAGCTAAAGAGAGATCCTTTCTAAACCACAATCTTGTTATAAATTTTATCTATTAAGGATCTCCAAAAGGAATCATGGGGATCGAGGCAAAGGGGTAGAACAAGATAAGATCTTAGGAGACTGCCAACCTCACAACCCATAATTCTCTTGATCTTTTCTTTCCTATTCTCATTCACATTTATGAAGTAGATATAAATTTTAAACCAATTAATAAGTTGACCAATAGCTGTTAGAAATAGGGATTACTGGGGGCGGGGGGGGGGGGGGGGGGGTGAATTAGTAATATGCAAACTTTAGTTTCCAACTGGATATCATTTCTTGCTTTAAACCATACATAACAAAGCAATAAAGTAATGTTGAATAGTAGCAGTAATAATGCACAAAGATAACTCATAGCACCATAGTTGTTAACTAGGAAAACCTTGGCCAAGGGAAAACCCCGATGGTGATGATACCCACTAGATAATATATTGATATATAAGCTCCTTATTAGAGGATGCACCCTGTTAGGAGTCAATGAGAAAATTCAGTATAAGGAGTCCTTGTTAGGAGACTTTGAATCCCTGTTAGAAGATTCCAACCCTATTAGAAGTTGTGGTACAGAAAATGCAAGATGAGCTCGCTGCCCAAACATGCACTTCCAATTACAAGAAGAGATCACTGCCCAAACAAGTAATCAAACTTCTAGAATATAGGTATTGTAACTTCTTCCTTGACTAATCTTTGATCTTCATCTCGATCTCGAATCATAAAATAACTCATATAAAACTTCACATATATCACTTTCACAAAAGTTAACATACAACCACAATTACAAGATAGGACTTGCAATCACACTTCTCATCGCAAGATGTCCTTTGCATAAATATCATGCCTTTACACAATTTTTTGTTGGGTTGGCTAAGACCTTAATCCACTTTACCAACTTAGAGTAAACATGTAGGATTTCGGCCCTAATTGGACAAGTAATTATCTTGTAAACAAAATAATCCTTTCCTTCAATTTTGCCATATTGTTTCGCTTCAAACATGATTATCTCTATTCCATATATTCCATACTAACTTTCAAGGTTATACACAATCATAATCAACACGTATACTCTCTCCATCTAACTTTGGTAGTCATAATATGATGTCAGCAACAAGTTATAAACAAAATAATACACTACTGTAAACCAAATTCTATACTTAGACAATTTTCTGATTACCAAACACTAAGTATCTTTATTTTTGAGGTTTCCTATGAGCATGTACATCATTTGTTGCCATAAATGACAATAATTACATATCTCTATTGGCCAATTGTCAACAATCTCCCCCTTTGGCATTGATGGCAACAAAATAGGGAAAATTGGCTAAGTGACAAAAACTTAACACAACAAAAATAAACATATAACATTACATCTATTACAATTTGTCCAACTTTACATATGATCCCCCTTACAATATTTTCCACATTATGTACTTACAATATTCTCCCCTTTTGACAATTCAAGTACTTTCTAATTTTCTGCAATTACTCCCCCTTTGACATCAATGACAAAGGTCAAATGTTAGCAGTCTATCCAAATCTGTCAAAAATGTTGTCCTTCCTTAAGCTGATAGGATCTTCATGCAATCATCAAAATTTTCCTTCAGACTATCCATGCTCTTAGTCCATGTTTCCTTGGTGGATTCAGCTAAGGTGAGAATTGCACATAGAGCATATGATGCAATCTCAACTGCATTAAGATCTAAATACACAAAGTTAGAATATGTGTTCTTGGCCTTGACACATTCCTCCAATTATTTTTCAAAAAAAGATATTCTTAGAGAAATAGACTCTCTGAAATTTGATATCGTCTTGAAAATTTGTTCCCTCCAAAGTTCCATTTTCCCGATGTCATTGTGAATACTAGCCACTTGTCCTTCAAAATCATCAACTTTACAGGATGGGTGCTGGATCTGGCTGGATAAAGCCTCTAGCTCACTCATCTTTCCTTCTATCTGACTGTCAATGTCTTTAGTTAGTTTGTATGATAAAGTACACTTAATATACAAAGTTTTCCCATCTTGTTGACATTTTTGAAGTTCCTTGATACAAGTATCAAGATTAACCAAGTCATTCTCAATGTCTTGGCAGATGGTGCTAAACAAGTTAGCATCATGTGAAATCTGTGCCTTTGCTTCTGCAACATTTAACAAGTTAGTAAACTCTTCATCAAATGATTTCAACACTTCTTGTGCCCTTTATTTAGGATTTGATTTAGTATGTTGTACTGCCAAAGTACTGTGCAGTTTGTCAGTAACTTCCATTAAGGTTTTTTGTAGGATTTTCACTTTCTTGTTCTTCTCAATAAGCTTTGTTAGGGATGAGATCAAATCTGTTTGATCATCATCATTAGTAGCTAAAATAGCAAGAGAGAGTGGAGTGGATGAATTAGATGGTTCAATATCATCCTCCCTTTGTTTCTTAGCTACCTCTTTCATTCTTCTCTCTTCTTCTTTCTGTTCTCTTTCTTTCCTTTTCTCTCTTCTCTTCCAATCCCTTCTTCTCATCTTCCTCTATTTTCTTTCTCATTTCTTCTTCTATTATTCTCTTCTCCTCCTCCTCTTCCTCTCTTTTCTTCTCTTCATCATGTAATTTTTGCTTCGCCTCCTCTATTTTCTTCTTCTCTTCTTGAAGTAACCTCTTCTCCTCTTCAATTTGTCTCAGTTTATCTTCAATATCCTTGGTATCTGGTTCATTAAGTTTGGAACCTTCAAATGGATTGGTATCATCAATGTTAATGGCAACATTGGTTTGATCAATTTGCATAGTGTCACCACTTACCGACACTTCTGAGGTTCTAGGTGCTGGAGGAGATGATGCCTTTGACTCTATCAACATCTGACTGATTGTTACTACCGTCTCACTACTTAGTTTATCTTTTTTACCAACCATAAATAGAAATTGTCTCAATTTATTTCTTAAATATGGTACAAGATTATTCAACAATCTTTTAATCTCTTCTTCATCATCAATCTTGCAAATAATTCTAAGCATATACTTTTGAAGTTCTAGATCTTCTTCTCTTGTAGGTGCCTTCTTCTCAATGAGTCTATCATAGACTTTTTGGTTTACTACACCCTCAATATCTTTTAATTTCATATTGTTTTCTATAATATATCTCACTATAGATATATCAATCTAATCCTTCTCAAAATTGTTATACAAGTCATAAAATTTGTTCATCTGAACAAATTTACCTTCATTAACAATAGTTGTGTTGATCTTCTCTATCTTCAACTTACAGGTTTGCTGAGCTTTGCCTATTGTTTGCTTTGAAAATGTTGCTTTCTCTTCTTGCTTGATCTCTTGTTCTTCTTCCTCTTCATCACTGGAATCAACAATTGTCAACAATGTTTTTTATCTCTTTCCTAGTCTGGTGGCTTGTTGCTTGACCCTTTTTGTCTTAGTAGTCATTGCTTCCACCAATCTTTTAGATTTTCTCTTAGGCTTGCTAGGCTACACATCTGACACTGCTGCATACAGAATGCTTTGCTCCAAAGATGTTTTTGCAATAGACACCGATAAAGGTTGTACATTTAGTATTCCTTGCTTCATAGTTTTCCTTATAGCCTCAGACTCACTCTCTATCATTCTGGCCTCTGATAATGCTTTCTTCATAATAGATTATATTTTCTTGTGTGATGCTTTCTCCAAGGTTGCCTGATGAGTTGACTGGGTATGTTGGAATATTCAAATGGGAAGAGTACTTCTGGGCGGGGGGGGGGGGGGGGGGGGGGTGAATCAAAAGTACCACACTTTTAACCTTTTCAAATCCTTTAAAACAAATAATTGAAAGCAAACTGCATGCATGTAAACATATTAAATAAACATAAAGTAAACACATGCATCAACACACACAACACCAGATTTGGTAACCCATAAACCCTCCAAGAATAGAAAGGTAAAACTGGGGTGGGGGTGATACCCACAAAAATCACTATAGCAATAATTGTTTGACCACTTCTGATGGTTTGCCTTGTGAAAGGCCTACCCTGTTAAAGGCTTTACATTGTGTCTATAGTGACCTGGTTAAAGAATTTACAAACACTACATGAAGTGTCACCCTGTTAAAGGATTTAGTCACCTCTTCAAAGGATCTACAAAATAGTTGTTAAGCTAACCTATCAGCATAGGGTTTTCACTATCTAATACAATTTTTAGAGAGTATTAGAAACCATTTACCTGATTGCTTACAATCTTCAATTGCTGATTTCAAGCACTTGATCTCCTCATTCTAATGTGATCCTTACTTGATCTGATATCTGTTCATATCCCTTGCTTTGTTTTGATCAACTGGATGTGTAATTGCTGCTCAATTCGCTAAGTCTGTGATGCCCCTGCTATTTGCCCTCTTTTGCAATTTTTCTATCAGCTTAGCAACTTCCTTAACTTCTATTCAACAACATAAAATTGTGGGGTCTAAGCCTTCTTATAAAGACTTCATAGACTTAGGGTTAGGTATGGATCTACGATCCATATTGAATCTTGAATTCTAGCTCATTCCTTGCATTTTTCTCATTGGTTGTATGTCTTCTCCATTTTTCTGATTGGCTGCATGTTGATTGCATAGGAAATGTAGCTCAGCAGACATAGTGTACTCAACTTCAATGTAGAAAGTGGTTAAGTGTGTTGACACTCAAATGTCAAAACCATTCTAAGACTAACTATCTCCCCCTTTGAAATAAGTGTCAAAAACACTTAACTAAACTTTATTCATCTATCCTCATGAGTACATTATCCACAAAATTTCAAAATTTGTTCAAAATACCTTATAACTTCCCCTGAGCTCATTGTGCCCTGACATTCTTGCAACCAAAATTCTTGTGCTAATGTTTTTGATACTTTTTGCCTTTGCCCTATTTCTATAATCTATACTTGTGTGATGATTTCTATTTTTTCTATCTTTTCTTCATATCTCCCCCAAAACATTATTTCTCCCCAATACTAATTACACATTATGACTTATCTCCCTCTTTTTGGCTGTCTGCAATTCTTTCTTTTATTCTCCAAAAGAATGAATAAAATGTAATCAAAACTTAGTATTCTATTCTTTGCCTTAGCCATTTCTTCCATACTATTATTTCTCCCCCTACCTCCTTTATTATTTCTCCCCCTTTTTGACACTTATGTCAAAGGGTTCTAAGGAGTAATACCATATTTCACCAAAAATGTGTTGTTTACCTCCATTATCATTTTCAAAGTTGCATCCCAATTCTCCAAAGCAATGTCTAGTGACTTGTGCTGCATGGCAATTTCTGCAGCAAGATCTACAAGTCCATCTAATGTATAGAGATTTGGATCTTTCTTTAAGACAATTTTTGTATAGACTTGTTCTTTGTTGAGGACCTTCAAATGTGGGGTTATGGAGGATTGAATCTGCATTAGTTTGGCCTCTTCACTAGTTAGTGCAACTAACTCTCTTTCAGTGTGAAGCGATTGGGAAAAATGCTTCTATCTTTGAGCTGGATCCCTTGGCAATTGCATGCTAGAAATCTTGAGATTTCTCTCCAAGCTCATTATATTTTGACTTGTTTCTTGTGTGAAATTGGAAAAATCACAAAGGTTTTTGTATAATGAGAAAATGTTCTCAAGTACAATTTTGATCTGGTCAATTTTCTTGGCCAATTCAACCTATTCAAGTGTTATACAACTTGATATTTTCTTATTCACCTTCCCTTGATATTTCCTCTCAGACCACTCCATAAGTTTAACATTTATATCCTGGTCTTCACTAGTCACCTAGTCAACTATATCAGATAGTTGTTCTATTATGTGCTTTGACTCATCTGGTGACTGCAAGTTGAAGGCATCCATAAAGATGTTCTTAATCTCATATAGTGCTTGCTTATTCTTATACTCTTTTCTGAGTATTTCCTGCCTTTTTCTCTTGTTTAAGGCATCTTGCATTTCAGTGATTTGCTCCATTGTGATAGTTTTGAAGTCATAAGTAGGTATTACAATATCTTCATCCAATTTAGGGTCTCCATAGTGAAGTACCCTAGCCACCTTGGTTGAGCTTGAGCCTGGTGTGGAGATTTGCAAAGGAATGGCTTCAGTGCTTGACTTTTGAAGGGTTTTTGTAGGAGTGCCTGTCTTTGGTAGTTCTACCAATGTCTGTATAGTAGCTTGCTCCTTTTCTTTTGATGTATCCTCCTTCTCATCAGATTTCCTTTCTTCTGTACTCAACTTCTGTGTGGTGTCCCCTACTGCTATAGGTGGTGGAAGCATTAAAACTTAGGTGCTAGTAGTTGTATAGGTGAAAGGTGGTTCCTTTGGTTTCACCTTTTCTCTTTGTGGTTCCGCTACTACCTTCTATAGCTCATCTACACTCACCAATATAGGGTTTGTGCATAACTGTGGCTGTAGAGTGGATTGGTGAAGGATCTTGGAGAGATCCTCTGTAGTTAGGGGATTGATGTTCTGAGCTAAATTGTCAGGAACATCCTTGATAGTTATTGTTGTACACTCAAATTGTGTTACACTCTAAACCCTTCTATCCAAACGATTCCATGAGTTTGGAATGTTTGAATGTTAGCTTAGAGATCCCTATCCATGAAGTGCAAGAAGGTATGTTTCAAGTTTGAAGGCTCTCAGCCAAGCCTTAGAGATACACTTCTTGCTAGTAAACCATGCAATGAGAGGTTCTTTGAGACAAGAGCAAGAATTCAAGTGTCTACAATGAGTTCCTCAAGGATGCAATGCAAATGAAGATTAAGCTAGAATGAGATGCAAAGTGTAGCTATGCTAAGCATGTATGAGAGTGTTACAATCCAACTATTAGACTATATGACTTAAGCTAAATGTAAAAATGAAAGCTAAGCTAAGCTAGAATGCCATGGATGAGAGAATGTAGACAAGAAAGAGAAGTTCTCCATAAAGCTCCAAAGAAACCTATTAGAAAACCTGCAGCATAACAATATTCAAATGAGGGTCCATTTGAGGGGGAAAGCTCTCTCCCTTTTAAAGTTTTATGGATGGTAGAGATCAAGATGAAGATGGTGGATGATCAACGGTGGAATTTGAAAAAAGGAGTGATCCATGTGCACACACAAGTTAACCAATAGAATATAAGTTGACTTGTCATACAAGACAAAAGTCACAAAGCCTTTTCTTTTAATTGCAAAATAGAAAAGGACTTTATGTGTGCACTTTAAGTGGGTTAGAAGAATGGGGTCTTTCATTTAATTAAAAGGGGACATATTCTTTTAATCAAATAATGAACTTAGGATAGCATAGTCAAACTATAGGTTATAATCAAATAAATTGATTATTAGCAATTTGGTCTAGGTAAATGCTTAAATTTATTTTAGCCAGAATGTTGAGAAGGTGGCTAATATCTAGATGACCATTTTTAGGTGATTACATTTGCCCCTCTTTGACTAATGCATGATTGATCTGGGAACACATTATGTCAAAGAAAATAGAAAGCCAAGTAGGCGGTGATAGATATAGATATCTGATTTTGAAGAACGAAATGTAGAAAAAGATAGAAATTCCTAAATGTATAGACTGATAGTGGTGGTACTAAACACTGGGAAGAGAAAAATGTTAGAATTCAAGAAGAATGTTAACACCTAGAAAAGCGGATAGAGTGAGAGCAAGTGAGAAGATTAAACAAATGCTCCTAAGCAGTGAGTATTTCTGCCCCCTTGGGATCGAAATTGAAATGAGGTAAGGGGATGTAGAAACAAGCTAGATATGAGAAAATTAGAATATAGAAATGTCAAAGATGATAGATAGATGATTAGAACCCAAGAATGACTATTAACGAGACTAGTAAAATGCCCCAGTTTGACTAGAATTGACCATGAAGGATATAGTGTAAAAATTACGTCAAATCTAGTAGAAAGATGATTTTAGACATGAAAAGGTTAAATTTGAGTAGATATAAACCATAGAAATGATGAAGACACAAAGAAATGAAGATGCCCCAGTGATGATTTAGAGATTAGACCAAAGAGATAGAATTTTAAAATGTGATTTTGACTACCAAGATGAACTTAGATTTTGATTTTTATCCCGAAAATGAATCTAGGACATCAAAATTATGTAAGAGGTCAAAATGTTATATAATATGATGACAGGATAGAAAAGAGATGAAGCAAAAGATTAAGAAGGTGAAAAGACATGAGCAAGAAGAAAGTAAAGAAATATATGAAAGGAGTTACTCGATATGTCCACAAAAAGATGAAGAGAGAGCTCTCCCCATATGCAAGAATACAAGATTAATCTAGAAAATGAACCTAAAATGTAAGCTAATATGCAAAGTGGTTTACCAGCAAGAAGCGCATAACATTTAGACTCTTAATTTCATCATTGAGCATTTATTAGGGACATCATGAGATCATACAACCATCACTAGTATAAATATGAGGATATGAATATGATCGATATCAGATAGGTATGTAGAAATCCAATCTAAGCATCAGAGACATGTAAGGCAAGATAACTATGCGATTAGATTCCCTAAGTTTAATTTAGCAAGATTACACCTGTATCAAGGCATAAGTGCTAGGATAAACCCCGAGTGCGGTCTTGCAAAAAATAGTCAAGGATGATATGTTTATAAGTCAAAGTGTCAAATAGGACAAGCATGAATGCTTAAAACACTATAGACAAATAAAGTATACCCACAAGCAAAAACCAAGAAAACATGCTCCATGCTCCTAGTCTTCTAGTCAATGACATCCTTGAAAGACTATTAGGGAGGGAACATATACTAAAGAAATCATCATAGAAAGCACACAAAGTAGATAAAGATCAACATATCTCAATCGTTTAAGTGTTTAAGTGCGTGTGTGTAAGTCACTTGGCCATTTCTTCAAGACTTGATTCTGATAGTGAGAAATATCGCGACATCAAAGACCATAGGTAAACTCACTGAGAAGTGTTGAGAAACACTTGATGTCAAGGTGGGGGAAGTGTTGAGAAACACTATTTTGGGAGTTGTCAAAGAAACCCTAATGCACAAGAATACCTCAATAGGCTAAGTAGCTATGCCCCTGAGATGAGGACAAGAAACAATTCCAAGCCAGGAAATGTGTAGTGAAATGGATGATTGAGAGTGATAGACATAGCTGTAAGGGTTTCAAGTAGTGCCTATTTCTAGGTTTTCACCACTTGACAGATTTTTTTCAAGATTTTTTTCAATTTTTTTGTATTTTTTATTTTTTGGTGATACATCAAAGCGCCTATTGCTAGGTTTTCACTAAGATGATTTTTTTTCAAAACATTTTTTTGATTTTTAGGATTTTTTTAGCATCTTATATGATTTTTTGGATTTTTTAGAAGGCTTTTAGAGATTACTAGTTCTTGAGCAAGATCACATCATTTTCTCCTAATGTCTAGCAAGGTATAAGACATGATGGAGCAACAAGCCAGTGGATAAGCATAGATGGATAAGAAAGGAGTATGAAGCAAGTAAAAGTGATCCTCAAGGACTGTCTCCTCAAGAGTACCCAAGCTAGGGAAAGAGGTGAAATAGTCATATGAAGCATGTTTTGGATAAGCAATGGAAGTAATGAGAAAGATAATGTGTAGGATAACTAGTGAATCCAACAAGTGTGATAGCATATAAGATAAGTGATGGAAGCCAATGAGTAAGATAGCATGAAAGCGTGCAATCCAAGAGAGTAGACATGTCAAGAGACCTATGAGAACCATGTTTTATTTATTGTGATCAAGACTCATGGGGTCAACTAGATAGGATAGTGATGGGATAGAGCAATAAGAATAAAACTCAAAGATGGAGGCTATGAGTGAATGAGAAAGCACAATAGAGAATATCGTGGATAAGATAGCCAATATGCAAAGATAGCTCAACATTGTCAAGATCAAAGAGAGAAGAGGGGATAGATGGATGATGGAAGAATTATGCATGATGCTTGTTTGCTAGGTTTTCATCATGGTACTTATCCAAGGTGCCAGAAGAAGTAGTTTTCACCATAGGATAAATTTATTTCTTTTTACTTTTGCTACCAAGGTGCCACAAGAAGTGGTTTTCACCAAGGCACATTTTTTTTTTTTTTTTTTTTTTTCTTTTCTATTTTTAGAAAGATCTCAAGATTTGTCAATTTAGATAGTGCTCCTATAGGAAGAATAAGTCATGATAAGCCAAGACCATAGATAAGTATGCTCAAAGATGTTGATAGGGTGATGAAAGAGAAATGGTAGTAGGAAGAGTATATGGAGGATAAGAGTTCATGTATAAAAAGTAAGTGTAAGCTTTAGAGGATTTCATGAGGGTAGCTGAAATATTGGACAAGATCAACATTGATACACACCTTGAAGGGTATTGGAACGATGGAGGAATCATGGATGAAATAGCTTGAGATTTAGATGTATGAGGTGGTAGAAGAGATTTGGAAAAAAGTGGAGTGGAAGGCTTTGGAATATTTTTAGGAAGATTTTTGGAAGAAGATGGAACGGAAGCCTTTGGAAGCTTGAATGTCAACTTTGAAGTATTTTCAATATTCAAGTCTTCTAAAAGAGACTTGGGAATCCATATAGCTTTAGATTTTCCTTTGGATACTTCAAAACACATTTCTTCAATAATGGATTTAGGAACCCATATTTTCTTTGATTTAGCTTTTTTAATAGTGGACCTTTGTGGTCTCTTTTGTGCATTCTCCTTCTTAGCATTCAAATGTTGATTAGATTGGACATAGTGATCTTTCTTTTTCAATGGATTCTTATGTTTATTCTCACTTCCAAAGGACTTGGGATTTGTGGATGAATAAAGATGATATGACTAGTTTAGATGTATAGATGGGTAAAAAGTCATCAAGGATGATTGTCTTTGTTGATCTTGAGGTATGATGGGAGAGCTAGGAGTGGAAAGTGTAGGAGATGAAGGAACATAAGGTCCCAATATAGATGGAAGGTTTGAAGTCTTTAGCACTAATGGATGAGGACCAAGGATAGAATTAGGATATACAAATGCATAGTGAAAAGGGGTATTAACATCTTTAGAGTGAGCAACATGGTCAAAGCCATCAATAGACTCATGAGTAGCTTTGATAGGAACATCATTTTTAATAGAAGCACTTTAAGCTTGAGCACAATTTTGAAGTGGATGTGGAGAAGTAGAACATGAGGGGATGCTTTGATCTTGACAAGTAGCTTTGGATAGCATATGAAGAGAACTTTTCTCATAATTTTCAGTAAGCTCAAGGAAGGTAATGGAAGTGGTATCTTCATCATAATTGGGGGATGGAAAAGACATAGGATATGGAGGGGTGAAATTTTGAAGATGAAAGGGTGCTTGATCTTGATCTTTCTTGACATATATAGATTTTTCTTTTTGAAAGTCCTCTTGACATGGAGCTCCTTCTAAGGAAAAGGGAGAATGAAGAGTGAATGAAGTAGTGCATGGATTAGGCATAGTAGTGCATGAAGGTTGAGGATACTTAGGATTAGTAGCATGGAAAAGGTTTGTAGCCAAGTGAAGGTTAGCTTGAGTTTCTTTTAGAGGTAGCCCTTGAGGGTACGCATATTGCATATGGAAAGCACTAGGTTTTTTGTTTGCTGGAGGCATGTTGGAAAGCTTTGAGGTTTTGAGAGATGCATGAGTGTTGGAAGAAGTGGAAGATTTAATGGAGCCACTACTAGACATAGGGTCATCAATGTAGTCTTGCTCAAGAGAGTTATCTTGACCACATGAATCACTAGAGGTTCCAAGATCAACAACCTCATCATCAATAAGATCTTGCACTTTATGTTTCAGCTCTATACAATTGGAAGTAGCATGGTCATTAGATTGATGATAAGCACAATAATCATCCAAGAAAGGATTTTCGTCAGAGCTAGACTTAGGCAACATGATGAGCTTGGTGCTAAGAAGTGTTTGCAAGATGTCATCATAAGAATAATCCAAGGGAGTAAAATTCCTCTCAAAAGTATGCCTAGGATCTTCTTGTTGTTTCTCAAGTGAATAGCATGCATCCATGTCTTCATCATTTTCTTGGTCAAAGATAGGTATATCATGAAATTTTAGCATAGGCTCAAAGGAGGTATCACTTGCTTGTTCTCTAAAGAGGTCTTTAGATCTAGAAGATGAAGACATTTGATGTCTTGGAGTAGAGCATGTAGACCTAGAAGAAGAGGATGACCTCAAAGAAGGTGACTCGCATGCATGTAAAGACCTTAAGGAAGATTCATGTAATGATGCAATCTTCTCCTCTAACCTTTTCTCAAGTTTAGACTTCAAATCTGCCATGCGTGTAGAGAGATGAAGGTAAGAAAGATCATTTGTCTCTTCTAGTTCTTTGTATTGTGCATATAGATCTTGAAACTCTTTAGTGACCTGGAGGATATCATGATCATCTAGATTTGGTTGAGGTTTGGTAGCAAAAACTTTGAATTCCATAGTGGTAGATAGGTAATCAAGCATGAAGGAGACTAGAGGAAGCTAATAAGGTGACACAAGATAACTTGATGTCCAAACTAGAGAGGTAGATTATTCACTTGCCAATATAGTAGAGAGAGATTAAATTGACTTTTCAAGCAAGGTGTCCAAGCAACTTAGGACACTAGCAACTCAAGCCAAGAGGTAGGCAAGAAACCAAATAGCCAAATAGATAGAGCAAGTAGGGTGACAAGTGAACAATTTTCCCAACCCAAGAGTGTTGTCAAGAAATCAAGGTAACCATTTCAGCAAAAAGATAACTAGCAAGCAAACATAGACCATGAAGATAGGAAGACCATGAGCACTAAGACCAAAGAGTCACTTTAAGCATGTTCAAGTACTAGAGACATATAAAAGAAAAGTCAAGTGATGAGACTCCTCTTAGCAAGCAACACAAGAAAATGTTTGCACTTGATGTTTTGACTTGGTTGACAAAGTGTGACAATAATTGATAGCATAGCAAGTTTGATATTCAAAAGAAATTTCTTTCCAAGCAAGATAGTGACACATGGAGTAGTCTTCAAATAATCAAGCAAGGGATAAAGTAACCTTGCATGATACAAGAATATCTGAGGTCTCAAAAGAAATCCCTAGAATTATCATCATGTGTATGTTCAAAAGATTTTCATAGGTATTCCACATTCGAGAACACATCAAGCAATATCTACCTAAAGGACATGGTCCAGTACTCAACAACTTGGCCCACACTTGATTCTCCTTCACCTCACACCAAGTGGTTTCCCAGAAGAGATATTGACTTTGTCATGGAAATTCCATAAGCATAACCAAGGGAACACAGATGGTGAGTGTAAAATCTTGGGATGATCAGGGTAGTCCACTAGGATCAATCCTTGCACCAAGAAGTTGAGCGGCTAAAAAGGGTAGTTACTAACTTAGGGTTTTTAGATAGGGCTTCCGTTCATAGTGTTCCTCTTGCTCCCAGTTATGGGACACCTCACCTTGCGATGAGTAACCGATCTCATGACCACAAGAGTACCTTAAGCATTCTTTGCCTAGTGATCTCCCTATGGTCGAAATCTCATAGGCGATCACACTAGGCAAAGAAAAACACTACGTCTACCAAGGTTTTGTGTCCTTGATAGCCTTGAGTTTATAGTGGGTTGGAAGAGCTAGGTAATCTGTTTGTCCCACTTGGGTCATTCCTCTCAGGTTGTCGGAGAGCAGGTCCTCTAAAGGATCCTAACTACCACAAAATGAATCCACTCTCAAGGGTCAAGATTTTTGATTCACCTCAAGGGTGAAGAGCATAATCTCCTACCTTGATTGCTTCCCCCAAACACACTAAGAAGATTCAATTGCTCTTACTCTTGAAACCAAATGGTAAGTCAAGATTTTTGATTCACCACAAGGGTGATGAGCATACACTCCTATCACCAAAAGATCCCAATTGTAAGTTTTAATGTGCCTAAAAAAAAAAAAGTAGTATATGTCACACATGTAAAAAGTAAAGAACAAGAAAAATTAGATTTTTATGCATTGGGCAGCCCTGCAAACAATCGTTAGTAGCCCTTGTGCATTTGAAGCTTTGACATGCATTCTTTTTATGGAATGTTTCAATTTTTTTCACAAGGATGGCAACCTGAAATCACAACTTGTTAGCACCAAAAGTTAGTGTGAAATAACATAAAAGTATTCAATAAAAAGTGGTTATTTACCTCAAAAATCCAATTTATCATCCAATCAAGTGTATGCAAAGAAAGTGCAAACTAATCGCAAATGCTCTCATTTTTACTCTTTGCTTTTGACATAGTCAACAAGATTAAACTTTTTTACTATGATTTTGGATCCAAAAATAGAAATGGAAAGAAGAGACCCATAATAAAAATCAGAGAGCTTTCAAAAAATGCAATAAATTTAAAAAATTCTCTTCATTTGTGCCCTAGGGACCCATTTTGTCAAAACAGGCCAGATTTATCAAATCGAGTTTTTGATCCCTAATACGACCTCAAAAGTCAAAATTCAAAGAAAGTACCCCCCTTAGAATTCAAAAGAAATTCTGAAAATGTAAGTTTTTCCAAAGAATATATTGATTTGCGATCAAAAACAACTTTTTATGAAAACTAAAGAAAAAATCATAACTTTCGCAAATCATGTCAAAATGCTCTGAAAATCAGACTAAAACATTTTGGACACATACCTAACCTATAGAAAAAATTTTAGAACCAAATTTTAAGCAGTTTAAAAGATATGATCAAATATTTAAACCAACTAAATTTTTGGCCTTCAAACCAATCTACTTATGGGTTGGCCTTAAAACTAGAGTGATAATTCTACAAAAGCACTTGATTAGATCCAATATGCTGCTGTAAAAAACTAGAGATAAAAAATGAAAGAAAATGGATCTAGAAACTTGATTCATGCCCCACGGTGGGCGCCAAAAATGTACACTCGAATTGTGTCACACTCTAAACCCTTCTATCCAAATGATTCCATGAGTTTGGAATGTTCGAATGCTGGCTTAGAGCTCCCTATCCATGAAGTACAAGAAGGTATGTTTAAAGTTTGAAGGCTCTTAGCGGAGCCTTAGAGATACACTTCTTGCTAGTAAAACATGCAACGAGAGGTTCTTTGAGACAAGAGCAAGAATGCAAGTGTCTACAATGAGTTCCTCAAGGATGCAATGCAAATGAAGATTAAGCTAGAATGAGATGCAAAGTGTAGCTATACTAAGCATGTATGAGAGTGTTAGAATCCAACTATTAGACTATATGATTTAAGCTAAATGTAAAAATGAAAGATAAGCTAAGCTAGAATGCCATGGATGAGAGAATGTAGACAAGAAAGATAAGTTCTCCACAAAGCTCTAAAGAAACCTATTAGAAAACCTGCAACATAACAATATTCAAATGAGGGTCCATTTGAGGGGGAAAGCTCTCTCCCTTTTAAAGTCATATGGATGGTAGAGATCAAGATGAAGATGGTGGATGATCAACGGTGGAATTTGAAAAGAGGAGTGATCCATGTGCACACACAAGTCAACCAATAGAATATAAGTTGACTTGTCATACAAGAAAAAAGTCACAAAACCTTTTCTTTTAATTGCAAAATAGAAAAAGGACTTTATGTGTGCACTTTAAGTGGGTTAGAAGAATGGGGTATTTTATTTAATTAAAAGGAGACATGTTCTTTTAATCAAATAATGAACTTAGGATAGCATAGTCAAACTATAGGTTATAATCAAATAAATTGATTATTAGCAATTTGGTCTAGGTAAATGATTAAATTTATTTTAGCCAGACTATTGAGAAGGGGGCTAATAGTCTAGATGACCATTTTTAGGTTATTAAAATTGTGATGGTTACATGAGAAGGGCTAGGAGGTGGCATTTGTGTGTCTTGCATGCTCTGTTCCTTTTCTTGCTGCTAGTCAACTATTGCCATATCTTCTCCTTTTTGTGTTTCTTCCTCCTCACCTTTTTCCTTATCTTATTTTGTTGTTGCTTCCTCCTTCTTCTCTTCCTCTTGCTTCTCTTCCTCTCCTTTCTTTTCTTCTATTTTATTTTCCTCTATCTTTTCCTTGGCACTGGCCTCTACCTTATTTGCTTCCTCATCCTTGTCACCAGTTATCTTGTAAATTATTTTCCATAATTGTGTGGATTTATTTACTACATGCTTACTACATCCTCAATCTTATTTTGTAGTATGCTAAAGGCTCTATATTTAGGTGCAAATTTTCCACCATGTTTCTTATTAGCCTTTGTTATTTGACCTCTTGTAAGGTCAAGCTTCACTTGTGCTAAGGTAGATTCTCTGATCTCCTTTTCCATTTTTAGATAATAATGCCATTTGTTTTCAATTATCTCATATAGCTCTCTAGGCATGGTATTTTCTAGTTCTAGAGGTGTGTTTTTGAATTTAGGCATCATGGCATACACAGATTTCTCTATTTTATTTTGCTCTTCTCTAGTTAGCTTATTGAAATCAATGTTTTTCAAATCATTCAAATTTGCATTCCTAACATTTTCACAAATTTTGTCTATAGCAGATTTGGGAGGGTGAATTACCACTCTGAATTGGTTGATATCCTCTAATTTTGTTCTGTCCTCATCATCAGTATCTGGCTGTGCCACATACTTTCTTCTTTTCTTTGGCACTTCATTAGACTATTCAATAGCCTTGTTTTTCTCTTTTACTGCCTCTTTGGCCTTTTGTGTGGATGCCCTTGTGCTAGCTCTTGTTGCTAGTACTGGCTTGGCTTGTGCAAGCTTAGTTACCTTCTTGGTTTTGGGCTAAGTTGGAGGTTGAGTTTTAGCCTTTCTTTTCTTTTGCTTGGCTTCTGTAGGTGCTTCCTTGGCTTCTTCTTCCTCAACACTTTCCTTCTTGTCTTCTCCTAAGCCCTGTGTCAACACCATTGGGCCTTGCCCTTGCCCTTCTTCTTCTTCACTCTCTCCTCCTCCTCCTCCTTCTTCTTTAGCACCTGTTCCTCCTTTAATATTTGCACCAAATTTATTCTTTATCTTCTTTACTAATTTATCTTTCCTCTTAATAACATAGTTTGTCTTCAATTCTATTTCAACTTTGGATTTGACAACATCATATGTGCCAAAATGAGGAGCCTCCTTATCTATCTCTTCTGCAAGCAATGCTATAATTATTGCTGAGGCTTCATCTACATCAAGTTCATAACCCAATGGCCTTAGCCATCTTACTCTTGGAATTGCTGCCTAGATATAGGTGTTGTCGATGTCAACCAAAAAGCATATGTCATTGATTTTTTTTTCCACTAGAGAAATTGGTATTCTTACCCTTTGCTTCATGGCTTTCTTAAAATCCTCAAAATAACTTGTCATTTGTGCTTCAAAATTATCACCCATCTGATCAATGAACTCATTGATTTGTGTGATTACAATTTTGCTTGGGTTCCAATTCACCTTTCTAATAGAAGGAAACTCTTCCATAACATAAAAGAATATGCACATAAGAACTGAACCAAACTTGCATTGAGCACCCTTTGATCTCCTTATTGCTCCTAAGTTTTCATTTATTTGTTGCAACATTAGTTTTTCCAGATCATATCTATGATCTTTCTTCACAAGTTTGTAAGCTACATAAAAAAGTATACATGGCACATTGTTCAATCTGCTAGATTGGTAGAATTTGTGATAAATCACTCTCATTGCAAAATCTAGAAGAGGATCAGTTACATTATCAATAGTCATACCCCTCTTATTCCATTTGGCTCTTTTATTCCTTTCAATGATCTCTTTTGAATCACTTCTCAGGGTTTTAGGCTGATCTAGGGTTGGGAAACCTGTAACCCTATGTACTATTCTTTTACTAATCTTAATTGGTCCTATTTCCAACCACAAACATCCATTGTGAATTTTTCTTAAAATAATCCTTATCCATTCTATTTTGAAACCTGTAGGGTAAACTAGGGCATTGGTCAAACCCTTTTTCTCAACTACTTGGAATTTATCCTTTAGAATTTTGTTTTCACACAATTTGTCATAGGCTTGGAATATCTTAAGATCACCTACTACTCCTATCTTGTAGTTATAAAACCTTCTCACACCTTGTACCATGACAACTTTTGGTGGGATAATTGACAATGCGCCAGCTGGATCGTTTCTGTAGGCAACTTCAGGGATTGGCCCAAACTCAGGTTGTTTTACCTCATTACTAACTAACTAGACCTCATGACCTTCCTTTCCTTTGGGGTTTCTTAAACTAGAGACCATTATACCAAACTAGGGTTTTAATGTATCAAAAACTTTAACACTGCGTAGCTTGACACTTGATAAATACCTTAGATTGATGAAATGTATGCTAAATCGCTATTGAGATCGATGCAAATGGCTTCAAGGTTGCTATATGATCACTCCTTCTCTTTTCTCATCTTTTCTCTATGTTTGAATGGCATAAAAATGATTAAAATTTCATCTTATACCTTTCAAAACCTAGCATTAATGCTTAGTGCATACAACTATAAACTCGACACTTGAAGGTTTCAACATGACTCGACTCCCATTATATTTCTTTACTCGGCTTCCATTAGATTTCCACTTCACTCAACGTCAACTATCAACTCAGTCGCTATTAGCAACTCGGCATCCATTGGCACTTTACTCAACATCTGAGGACAGTTTGGCAGTATTTGCAAAAACTTCAAAATTTGACTTGACATCTTTGCTTATGCTGATTTCTCTTTTGCAATACTTCTTTGTCTTGGGATTGATGTATGATATAACTTTTGTATACCAGTCCGATAAACCTATTCTCACTTAGTTGGATGACATGTGATCACTTGACCTTTTGGGTGAAGTGATCCCTCCATTTGATGTGCTGCACTCATCTTTATTTTTCAAAGTCTTGTTCATTTGTCCTCTGATTTGTTCAACATGTACCTTCTCTTTTCCTTTGTTGAATTCTATCTTGGGTGCTTTTGACTTTGTTGGGCAATTCCTGCTGATATGACCAATCTTCAAACAACTAAAACATGTGGTTTGACTTAACCATCTGCTATAATTCCCTCTAAAATGTGTCCTTATGTAATTTTTAGGAATGTGTCCATATTCCTAACAGTAGTGACAACTATACCTGGTGTTGTAATCCTAGTTGCAGTGATGACCATGGTTGTTTCCTTTTGTAGGCTGATTAGATGTCCACATAGGCTTTGATTTGCATTCAAATGCTCCATGTCCATACTTTTTGTAGTTTATAGCAATGACCCTCAAATCTTGGTGTCCTCATGGTCTTGGTTCTACATTTATGTGCTTGATGTCCTTGCTTTTTGCACTTGTGACAAAAGCTTGCATTTTTAGGCTTATCATGCTGATGACCATTCTTGCTCTTGCATACATTAGAGGTATGTCCCTTTTTACCATAGAAATGACAAGTAGGTTTAGTGTTCTTACCTTTGTTACTCCTTTCTTTTGCAGCCTTGGATGATTCTCCTTGCTCAGTGCTAGTGTAACCAATTCTTGAAGTATCATTACTAGCCCTTGGTGCTTTAGTAGTTGCTCAAAGTACTTGATAGCCTCATTGAGCTTGTTGAAGCTTTCTGCTATCTCTTTCTCTCTTTTTAGTTCATTCTACAATTGCTCATTTTGCATTCTTAAGGTGGAAATCTCAATGTCCTTCATGTTCAGTTCATGATGAGCATTCATCATTTGGCTTAAGGTGTCAAGATGCATGTTTGAGATTCTTTCAAACTTAATTGTCTTCTCCTCTAGTCTATTGGTAAGATTTTTCTTGTCATCTTCTATCATGGCCTTGTCTTCAATGGCTTTCTTCTTTTGTTCAGTCACTTCACAAAGCATTATGGCTTGTGACTCTTATTCACTCTTGAGTATTCTAATTTCTTCAGTTTGTGCTCTATTTTTCTCCATCAATTTAGCTATTGCTGCATCAAATTCCTTAGAATCTCCATTGGAAAATACTTGTGTGGTATCAATCTCCTTGTAGTGTATGTCATTTTCAGCTATGGCTATATCCTTCCTTCTTTTTAAGGATTTTCTCAATTCCTCTTTGGCTTCGTCCAATTTGTGTAGAGTGAGGTACACATCAATCACCTGATTGTCTATGATCTTCCCAAGTTTGAAGACTTCCATCTTCAGATCTTTTCTCTAAGCTATTAGGCTTCTCCTTGTGAGAACCACAACTCTGATACCAATTGTTGGAATATTCAAATGGGAAGAGTACTTTTGAGAGTGGGGGGGGTTTGAATCAGAAGTACCACACTTTTAACCTTTTCAAATCCTTTAAAACAAATAACTGAAAGTAAAATGCATGCATGTAAACATATTAAATAAAAATAAAGTAAACACATGCATCAACACACATAACACTAGATTTGGTAACCCAAAAACCCTCTAGGAATAAGAAGGTAAAATTGGGGTGGGGATGATACTCACAAAAATCACTGCAACAATAATTGTTTAACCACTTCGGATGGTCTGCCCTGTGAAAGGCCTACCCTATTAAAGACTTTACACTGTGTCAATAGTGACTTGGTTAAAGGATTTACAAACACTTTACATGAAGTGTCTCCCTGTTAAAGGATTTAGTCACCTCTTCAAAGGATCTACAAAATAGTGGTTAAGCTAACCTATCAGCATAAGGTTTTCACTATGTAATACAATTGCTAGAGAGTATTAGAAACCATTGACCTGATTTCTTACAATCTTCAATTGCTGATTTTAGGCACTGGATCTCCTCATTCTGACGTGATCCTTGCTTGATTTGATATTTGTTTATATCCCTTGCTTTGTTCTGATCAACCATATGTGTAATTGCTGCTCAATTCACTAAGTCTGTGATGCCCCTACTGTTTGCCCTGTTTTGCAATTTTGCTATCAGTTTAGCAACTTCCAACTTCTATTCAGCAACATAAAATCATGGGGTCTAAGCCTTCTTATAAAGACTTCATAGACTTAGGGTTAGGTATGGATCTACAATCCATATTAAATCTTGAATTCCAGCTCATTCCTTGCATTTTTCTCATTGGTTGCATGCCTTCTCCATTTTTTCTAGATTGGCTGCATGCTGATTGTATAGGAAATGTAAAAGATTCATTCTAATCCTTGTTATCCTTCATAATCCTTCTATGTCAGCTCCAAAAATGGTTTACATGTGAGTTTGTGAGGGCACAAACTCATAGGCTAATTCTGTCTTACTCGGCACATACTAGACTACTACTGCTCGACACATATACTATCCTAATTTTCTCAGCACCTATTGCATTCTGTCTTGCTCGACACATGAATTTGGCTCACTTGGCATATGAAGCATTTTTACTTGTTTAGAATCAACTATGACTCGACACCTATATATCACTCGACACTTGTTGGAATTCTAGCTCGACAAATACTGTAGCTCGGCATACATAGTGTACTCAGCTTCAATGTAGAAAGTGGTTAAGTGTGTTGACACTCAAATGTCAAAACCATTCTAAGATCAATAGGGTAATCTCATCATAGGTACTAAATATGTATTTTGTTTTATCTTTCTTTGACTTAAATAATAAATCAATATAACTAATTATTGTATCATCATTCAATTCATAACCCAAGGGATCAATAAATGTTTCCCAAGGTTTCTTCCATTGTTCCTTCTATCTGTGAAGTTTTTGTCCATTATGTAGTACTTCACTGTATGCCCAAATTTGTTGCATAACTAACATATTGGTGCTTTGCTTCTAGGATTTTGTTGATCATCAGGTGCATGACAATTTTGAGCAATGTGTCCTAAGTTGTTATACTTATAACACACAATCTGTCTTTTGCTTTTATAAGATCTTCCTTCTCTTGAAGTTCTTTCATTAGATCTTCTTCTATCTACAGGGTTAGTATTTCTATACATTCTACTATTTCTTCTATCATTATCATACTTAGGTTTCGTACAATGAATTACATTATGACCCATACCATGACAATTATGAAAATAAAAGTCCTTAACATGATTAAATGACTTATTAGTACAATCTCTTTTCATTGACCTATTTCATTACATAAAAAACACTAACCTCTAAATTCATACCCAGTTTCCTTAGGAGATTCCACATGCTTTGCTTTATCCAAAATTTCAACTTCCTTGTTTTGCTCAATTTCTTTGGACTTATCAAAAGATTGTTTGGATTCAATCTTATCATCAGATTTTTCTTTTTCTTTCGAATCTAATCTAATCTTAGGTTTCTTCACAGACATTTCAATTAGATAACCGAGATCAGTCTTATCATAAGTAGGTCTCTGTATTGACATTAAATCATCAAGCTTTTCTCTACTAGAATAAAGCTTCTCAAGCCACTACTTGCACTGAGTTAATTCATCTTTCACAATAGTGTTGTACTTATGGAGTTCTTCATGATCTTCTTTCAATGTTTCAAACTTAGATGTTTTCTTTTCTAGACTTGCTCTCAGATATGCATTTGTAGTCTTCAACTCATACTCAATTTTGCTAGGATCATTTCTCAAAGTCAACTTTAGATACGCAATCTTCAATTCATGCTTCAAGATTTTGTACTCTATCTTTAGCTTTGAATAATTGTCATCACTAGTTCTAGATTCAGTAGATTTAGGCTTGGATTTGAGATGTTCAATTTTTTCTTTTAATTGACCAATGTATAGTTTGGAGTCTTCATATCTATCCTTCAGTTTATCTCTTTCTTTAGTAAGGAGATCAATTTTTTCAAGAGCTTCTTCAAGGTTCTTCATCAACTGTTCTATATCCAAAGGGATCTTACTCAAGCTGTTAAACCTTTTCAAAGTGACTGCACTTTGATACCAATTGTTAGAAATAGGGATTACTAGGGGGGGTGAATCAGTAATCTACAAACTTTAGTTGCCAACTAAATATTATTTCTTACTTTAAACTATGCATAACAAAGAAATAAAGTGAAAAAAGATGGATGAAGGCTGCTAGCTTGGTGGAGGATGGATGGACCATAGTAAAAGGAAAAAAGATCAAGCCGTCCACTACCTCTTTTGATATGGCAAATGTTATGTTCTCAAAAGAAGGGATCTAAAGGCAAAACATGATTGGTCTTTTTGGCTTGTCGTACTTTTTTTGTCCCCTGGCTTTTGGCCTGTTGTATTTTGTTGTATATCATGGTTGGGGACTTTTTCCCTTATCTTCTTTGGGTTTCAGGAGCCTAGACAAAACCTGTGTTGGTGGTTGTTATGTTGCCACTTTGATCACCTTTTGTTTGGTGATCTATTGTTCTGGCCTTTTGTTTGGTTGTTGTCCTTTGGTTCAGCTTTAATTGCTTATTTTCAACCTTTTGAATTGTTTCAAACTTGGGTTTTAGGATCCCTATAAAACTTATTTATCTAATAAAAAACAAAGCAATAAAGTAATGCTGAATAGTAATAGTAATAATGCACAAAGACAACTCACAATTTTGTTAACTAGGGAAACCCTAACCAAGGGAAAACCCCAATGGGGATGATACCCACTATATAATATATTAATATATAAGTTCCTTGTTAGAGAATGGACCCTGTTAGGAGTCAATGAGAAAATTTAGTATAAGGAGTCCCTTGTAGTAACCCCAATAGGTTATAACTTCTTCAAACACCAAAATATTCTCTAGTTCAGTTGTTGGACATTTTATCAAACACTTTTCAAGCAAGCTTTGATACCAATCTAATATCCTCTTACAAGGAACTAATATAAAAGTGCAATTCTTTTGGTATTTTCAATGCAAATACATGGAAAATAGATATGAAATGCATACCTACAACCAACTAACATTTTGACAAATAATCGACATACAATAATGACTAAAGTAATGCCAAAATTTGATTATGAATTATCACAGCAAAATCATATGCTTATAAGTATAATGATAACTACTAATAGTTACAAGAGGGACCTGATAATAGTGATGCCCAAGAATGGAAATGAATCAAACATAGATACTGCAACACAACATCGTGCATGCATATTGTAGCAACCAAAATCTATTCTCCAATTTAAGTAGAAACATAACTCCTAAATTGAAGCTCTCCTAAATACCAAAGTCAATGGATATTTCACCACCTCAAATGGTTGCAACACTAAAGAGTTGACATTCTCCAATGGTTGACTGAAATCAAAAACCTTAGTTTCTTCTCCCAACTTAATATCAAATGCAATTCACAATAATTGGATGATAAACAATGAAGCTCTCACCTCTATTTATACTTTTCCTTCACCCTTCTAGAAGGAAATAAAATATTTAATAATTGCATTCTCTAGAAGTTTCTCCCTTTCCAATAATTAATGTGCTTTTAGGAAATTAAATTACTAGAAGTTTCTCCCTTCCAATAATTAATGCACTCGCTAGAAGCTTCTCTCTTGCAATACAATAATTAATTGTGCTTCTAGAAAATTAAATTACTAGAAGTTTCCCCCTTCCAATAATCAATGCACTCTCAATTAATTAAATTAATTAAATATAAAGTCACCTTTTTATTTTAATTTATTTAATGACTTTATAAGAAATTAATTTAATCAATTTCTCCTTATTTCTCGACTTAGCCTTCAGAGAATGTTAAGGCTAAGAACTCCACTGAGATGCTAAAAAGATGGGGACATTACAATTTGCCCTCCCTGAAATTGCTTGTCCTCAAGCAACTTCAAGTCTGGATGCTGCAAAATCTCCTCATTCTCCCATGTCGCATGCTCTACTAGCAAGTCCTATTTCACCAAATACTCCCTTATAGTGCGCCGCCTCAAGTTCTTTTCCCTAAAATCAATGATAGCCTCTGGCATCAATATCAATATTCCCTCATCATCCAAGGGTGGGAGCATTGTAGAAGGAACAATATGATGTCCTAGTGCCTTCTTGAGGTGTGACACATGAAAAACATTGTGCACCTTAGTCTTTGCTAGCGAATCTAATTCATAAGCCACCTCTCTCACTTTCCTAATAATCTTGAATGGACCATAGTATCATGGCTTAAGTTTCTTGGCACCACTCTTCTTGAGAGTGGATTGACGGTAAGGTTGCAACAAAAGATACACCATATCCCCAACCTCAAAAGTCCACTTTTTCCTCTTCTAGTTTGCATACTACTTTTTTTGATTTTGTGCCTTGGTTATATTATCCTTAAGAGCCTTAACAATGTCTTGACTCTCCTATAACCAATCACTTGCACTGGGCACTCTATTGTCACTCAAAAGTAGATCCATAAAATTGGGTGCCTCGTACCCATATATGGCCATAAAAGGTGACATTTGAATAGACATGTGATAAGTGGTATTGTAGCAATATTCACAAAGATAAATCTACTTTACCCATGCCTTCTATTGGCCTACTCTATAATTTCTAAGATATCCCTCCATCCTTTTATTCACTATCTCTATTTGACCATCTGTCTGAGGGTGGTAGCTAGTACTCAAAGTGAGCTCTATCACACACAACCTGAATAGCTCTACCAAAAATGACTCATAAACCTATTGTCTCTATCACTCACAATGCTTCAAGGTAAGCCATGTAGTATGAATATCTCCTTGAAGAACAACTCTGCCACTTCTATAGCAGTGTATGTAGTGAAATCACCTAAAAATGGTCATCTAGACTATTAGCCCCCTTCTTAGCATTTTGGCTAATTTAATTAATCATTTATCTAGACCAAATTGCTAATAATAAATTAATTTGATTATAACCTATAGTTTGACTATTCTATCCTAAGTTCATTATTTGATTAAAAGAACATGTCCCCTTTTAATTAAATAAAAGACCCAATTCTCCTAACCCACTTAAAGTGCACACATAAAGTCCTTTTTCTATTTTGTAGTTAAAAGAAAAGGCTTTTGAGACTTTTGTCTTATATGACAAGTCAACCTATATTCTATTGGTTGACTTGTGTGTGTACATGGATCACTCCTCTTTTCAAACTCAATCGTTGATCATCCACCATCTTCATCTTCATCTTTACCTTCCATACAACTTTAAAAGGGAGAGAGCTTTCCCCCTCAAAGGATCCATCCTCATTTGAATATTGTGCTATAGGTTTTCTAATAGGTTTCCTTAGAGCTTTGTGGAGAACTTCACATATCTTGTCTCATTCTCTCATGCCATAGCATTTTTAGCTTAGAATCATGTTGCATGTTAGTTTAGATTCTATTTTGCAATAATATAGCTCACATAGCTTAATAGTTGGATTGTAACACTCTCATCCATGCTTAGAATAGCTGCACTTTGCATACTCATTCTAGTGTAGTCTTCATACTTGCATTGCATCTTTGAGGGATTCATTGTAGACACTTGCATTCTTGCTCTTGTGTCAAAGAACCTCTCGTTGCATGGTTTACTAGCAAGAAGCATATCTCTAAGGCTCGGCTGAGAGCCTTTATACTTGAAACATACCTTCTTGCACTCCATCGATAGGGAGCTCTAAGCTGACATCCAAACATTCTAAACTCATGGAATCATTTGGATAGAAGGGTTTAGAGTGTGACACCTTTTGAGTGTACATGTAGTAGTGATCAGAAGGAAGTGTGAAAACTTCATAAGGTGATCCACAACCACATATATGCAGTCACTGCCTTGGGCTCTAGGTAGTCCTGTGATGAAGTCCATAGATAAACACACCCACTTCCTATCAAGAATCAAAAGTGGTTGAAGTAAACTGCCTAGATAGGAGTGTTCCTGCTTATTCTGATGGCAGGTGAGACACTCCCTAATATATTGAAGTACTTGTGCTTTGAGCCCTTTCGGTGTGAAGTGCTCTCTAATGTGCTAGTATGTCTTGTAGAAAATAGGATGTCCTACCATAGGTGAATCATGAAAATATTTCAGAACCATCCTCGTCATTGTTGAGCTTAGAACCAAAAATATTCGCCCTTTGTAAATGATGAGCTCATTTACAAGGGTGTATCTACTATCCTGAATAGTTCCATCTATGAATTCAGTGGTCCACGCATCCTTTGCATACTTTTCAAGGATCAAGTGTCTCCAATCCTTCGATATATCTATCAATAAGCTCAAATGGGGCCTACATGATAAAGCATTAACAACTACATTCTGTGTCCCTTAAAAATATGTAATATCAAAGTCTTAGGACTGTAACTTACTCAGCCACTTTTGTTGTCTATCATTGAGATCTCACTGCCCCAAAAAGTATTTTAGGCTATTATGGCCGGCTTTGATACAAAATTTGCTACCTACCAAATATTGCCTGAATTTAGCCAAAATATGCATAATGGCTAACATCTCCTTATCATATATGTTGAAGGTCCACTCTAGCCCTCTTAATTTTCTACTCTCATAAGCAATAGGGTGCTTCTCCTACATAAGCACCTCTCCATGCCCTCTCCAGAAGCATCACAGTGTAGCTTAAAAGGTTTTATGAAATCTAGTAACACTAACACTGGACAGGAAGTCATCAACTCCTTAAATTTCTCAAAACACTCCTGTACCTCAGGAGTCCACAGGAAAGCTCCCTTTCTCATCAAATTTGTCAAGGATGCTGCATGCCTGGAATATCCATCCACAAACCTCCTATATAAACCACATAATCCCAAAAAGCACCTCAATTATGTAAGGTTCACTAGTGAAGGCCACTCCACAATGGCATAAATATTTTCAGGATCTATGTGTATGCCTTCTGCATTGATGATGTGACCCAAATACAACAACTTTTTCATACCCAAATCACATTTTGACTCCTTTGCATACAAGGACTCTTTGCCCAATATATCCAACACCATGTCAAGGTGAACCAAGTGCTCCTCCCAAGATCTACTTTACAACAAGATATCATCGAAGAAGACAAGTAAAAATTTCCTCAACTAAGGATGGAAAACCCTATTCATTTTTGCCTGAAAAGTGGCAAGTATGTTAGTTAGCCCAGATGCCATAACTACAAACTCAAAATGGCCACAATGACATCTAAATTCTGTCTTCTCGATGTCCTAATCTCTAACTCTAATTTGGTGATAACCTAATCTCAAATCTACTTTTGAGAAGAAGCAAGCTCCATGAAGCTCATCTATTAACTCAACAATCCTAGGAATGGGGTACTTGTTTCTAATTGTCTTCCTATTAAGCACCTTGTAATCAATGCACATCCTTAATATCCCATCCTTCTTCTTCACCAACACCATTGAAGAAGCGAAAGGAGACTTACTTGGTCTAATGTGGTCCATAGCAAGTAACTCCTTTATGGTTTTTTGAATTTCATCCTTCAAGCTCTTCAGATGCTTATAAGGTGTAATCATGATGGGCTTAGCCCCCTCCTCTAACTCATTGATGTGCTCAATACCCCTGTTTGGTGGTCTACCTAGTGGAATGTCACTGAACACCTTAGAGTGTTTAACTCTAAGCTTCTGAATATTAGGAAGATATTTAGTCTTCTACTACCCCTCCTATGATGGAATTAACATGCACTCTACTGCCCACTCTATCTGATCATGTCGAATCAATCTAGCCATCCTCTGGAAAGAGACCATTCTAAAATCATTGTTCCTTATTGCCTTAAGAATCTGTGTCTTCCCATTTAATTTAAACCTCATCTCCATCTCCTTGAGATTAAGAGTGAACTCACCAATACTGTGCAACCAACTCATCCCAAGGACTATATTTGTATCTCCCATAGGCACAACATAGAAATCTGCCTTAAAGGCATAATTATTAACTTCCAATCGAAGTCTAGTGATCTTACAATCATAATTGAGGACATAGCCATCAACTACCCTCACTCCAATTCCCCAAAACTCCTCTGTTTGTATGCTATGCCTCTCCACCAACCTAGCATCACTAAAATTATGAGTGGCACCAGTATGAACCAAAGTTATAACTCGTTGTCCAGCAAGTACTCCTCTCATTCAAAATGATCCTTCTTGCTTAATATTAGTGAAGCAAGCTTCCCTAAGTTGCTCATCTCCTTCCCCATCCTTGCACTCCATTTTAGACAAGTTCTCAACCTTGTCTTCCTTTTTTTCACCATCTATTTCCTCTATATCAGATTGCTAGTCTGAATTATTTGATTCTGATTCCTCATAGTATGCCCACATAACTCTATTATCTTTGCCCTTTGGTCTAAGAGGACAATCATGGTTTGCATCATAGGGTCCCTTATAGTAGAAACATATTTTTTTCTTTCTCGAATCATTTAATGTTTTCTTGTCAAAAGGTGCAAGAGTTTTATTTTTAGAAACATTTTAAAAATTAGTCCTCTCTAGTTTTTTATAAAATGGTTTGTTATCCTTACTAGAAGATGCTCCTTTGGACTGGAATTTGTTTGTTGAGACTGCATGTTCCATAATTCTTGCCTTTTTCATAGTTTCTTGTAAAGAAATGGGATCCAATGCTTTTATCCAACCTCTCAGTGGTTTGGATAGGCTTTCAATCAAAAGAACTATCAATCTACACTTTGAAATGTTTGGCACCATGACTACCAAGTGCTAAAATTCACCAATGAAATACTCCAAGTTGCCTATTTGTTTTAGCTATGCTAATTCCTAGAAATAAACCTCTAGATCTTTCTTGTCAAATCTTTCAACCAACCTATCCACAAAGTTCTAGTACTCTGTTACCTAATTATGCTAAAGTGTTACCATACCATGGTACCACCAATCATGTGCTACTCCCTCCAAATGTAAAGTGGCATATTTGATAGCTTCAATCTCTATCATTGGCCTTAGTGCCAAAAATGTGTCAAGCTTATGAATCCAAGCTTGGGCTGTCATCTTACCAGTCCCATCAAATGTAGGCATAGTAAGCTTACATGTAGCCCTCTTCAACTCACTATTTTGACCCATAGGCCTCCTATCCTACTTGAGTAACCTATAATGTTCTCTTCTTTGATTTACAAAGTGTTTAAAGGTCATCCTCTCCCAAACCTGCAGTGCCAATAATTCCCATTCATCATTTGCAACCATACGGATATATACAAATGTCTCATCCTCAACTTCCTTTGCTAGTTCTTGTACTGGTTCTCCTCTAACAAAGGCAGGATGTGTGGGCCTATTTGATGTTCTGGAAAGAGTTCTATGAGCTCTAGGTGATCCCACTACACTCTTGTTATCCTCTTGTTCCTGATTTCATCTTTCTTGTGGATTCATGCACTCAACCATGGTGGTGAGTATCTGCAAAGCTTGAGCCATCCACTCTTGTCCTATAACCATTGCTTTGTAAAAATATTTGTTTCTTGATCCTCATTCCTATTTTCTCTTGGTGGGCTATGCTCTTGCCTATCATCCATGGTGTCTAGCTGCCTATAAAAATCTTGTTCCCTGTCAAATAAAACTTGCCTACAAGTGAAAAATCTGTGAGAGCCAACCCCAGGTGGTTGCATGTGATTTCTAAACCCTTAGGATGGTAGGATTTAGCTCTAATACTAATGTAGTAACCCCAACATGTTATAACTTCTTCAAACACCAAAATATTCTCTAGTTTAGTTGTTCAACATTTTGTTAAACACTTTTCAAGCAAGCTCTGATACCAATGTAATATCCTCTTACAAGGAACTAATATACAAGTGCAATTCTTTTGGTATTTTCAATGCAAATACATGGAAACTAGATATTAAATGCATACCTATTAGCCAACTGACATTTTGACAAACAATTGACATACAATAATGACTACAATAATGCAAAAATTTGATTTTGAATTATCACAACAAAATTATATGCTTATTAAGTACAATGATAACTAGTAACAGTTACAAGAGGAACCTGATAATAGTGATGCCCAAGAATGGAAATGAATCAAACATAGATATTGCAGTGCGACATCATGCATGCGTATTGTAACAACCAAAATCTATTCTCCAATTTAAGCACAAATAGAACTTCTGAATTGAAGCTCTCCTAAATACCAAATTCAATTGATATTTCACCACCTCAAATGGTTGCAACACTAAAAAGTTGACATTCTCCAATGGCTGACTAAAATCAAAAACCTTAGTTTCTTCTCCCAACTTAATATCAAATGCAATTCACAATAATCTGATGATAATAAACAATGAAGCTCTCACCTCTATTTATACTTTTCCTTCACCCTTCTAGAAGGAAATAAAATATTTAATAATTGCATTGTCTAGAAGTTTCTCCCTTTCCAATAATTAAAGTGCTTTTAGGAAATTAAATTACTAGAAGTTTCCCCCTTCCAATAATTAATGCACTCTCAATTAATTAAATTAATTAAATATAAAGTCACCTTTTTATTTTAATTTATTTAATGACTATATAAGAAATTAATTTAATCAATTTTGCCTTATTTCTCCACTTAGCCTTCAGAGAATGTCAAGGCTGAGAACTCCACTGAGATGCTAAAAAGATGGGAACATTACATCCCTATTAGGAGACTTTAAATCTCTATTAAGAGATTCCAACCTTGCTAGGAGTTGTGGTATAGTAAATGCAAGATGAGCCCACTACCCAAACATGCACTTCCAATTACAAGAAGAGATCACTATCCAAACAAGTAATCAAAATTCTAGAATATAGGTACTATAACTTCTTCCTTGACTAATCTCTAATGTTTAGCTTGATCTTAGATCACAAAATAGCTCATATAAAACTTTTCATATACCGCTTTCACAAAAGTTCCAATATAGTCACAATTACAAGATAACACTTGCAATCACACTTCTCATTGCAAGATGTCCTTTGCATAAATACCATGCCTTTACAAAAATTATTGTTGAGTTGGCTAAGACCACAATTCACTTTACAAAATTAGAGTAAACATCTAGGATGGTGACCCTAATTGGACAACTAATTATCTTGTAAACAAAATAATCCTTTCCTTCAATTTCGTTGTCTTGTTTCGCTTCAAACATGATTATCTCTATTCTATACACTCTATATAGACTTCCAAGGTTATACACATCATCACCAACATGTATACCATCTCCATCTAACTTCACTAGTCATAATATAATCTTAGCAACAAGTTATAAACAAAACAATACACTACTATAAACCAAATTGTATACTTGGAACAATTTTCTGATTACCAAACACTAAGTATCTTTATTTAATAGGTTTCTTGTGAGCATGTACATCATGTGTTTCCATAATGACAATAATTACATATCTTTATTATCCAATTGTCAACAATAGCATCCCCATAATTATTAAGAGTCTTCTTAATATTTATAGCATTTTCACTGTAGCTTCTCCCCATCACAATAAAATCATCTAAAAATTGCTTGTGAGAATAAATTTGATCCTTAGATGAGGGTATAAGACCAAAAAAGTCACCTTTTTGGACCATTTTAACAATGTATCTACCTAATCATTCCACCATTAAGATAAATAAAATAGGAGATAAGGGGTCACCTTGTCTTAAACCACACGAGGCTCAAAAGAAAGGAGTTAGGGACCCATTAACCAACATCGAGAAAGTGGTAGAAGAGACCAAAATATGAATGAGATACAAGAATATGTCATTGAAACCAAAAGCTTGCAAGCCTAATCTTAGAAAGTCCTAGTCCACCCTATCATAGGATTTAGATAAGTCTAATTTTAGAAGGAACCCTTCTTTGTTAGATTTTGTCAAAGAGTGGATAATCTCATAGATAGAAATAATAGAATCCAAGATTTGTCTTCTTGGCACAAAGCCATTCTATTGTATCGAGATCAAAGAAGGGAGAAAAGTCATAATCCTTAAATTAACAACTTTAGAGATAATCTTATAAAAAGAGTTACACAGACTCATATTCGATCTCCTACACCCATGTCCCCACTTTTAATTGTAGCATAATGCATTTAGGCATATCCACACCTTAAATGATACCAACACAAATTATTGCATATGCAAGCATATTCCAAGGGCATTCCTAGTAGTGTCATCGAAATTGGTGCTTGAACTGTCATTTCATTCTGACTGCTTAGATTAGGTCACCATTTGTACAAGATCGTGGTGTTCTCCCCAATTAGCGAAGGTCCACTACACAAAATATTTATACTATCTTCATCACATGAGAAACAAAAAGATAAACTTCCTATGGACATCGCAACCACATCAACTTGCCCTTTTAAAACCCCTTTTTTTTTACAAAGGCCCTAACAATCTCAATATTTTGTCTGGCTACTAAGAACTGCCCCATTAGTGTATTATCTATTCAAGAGATATTCAAGTCGATGATTTGGTTCGAGATCTCTAACCTTAAAGAACCTAGCTTAGCATTCAAAATGTTTTTCATGGGGGGTAGAGTGGACTTACCAAATGGTTTATGCCAAACAAGCCTAACCATTTTTTTGCATGGACCATCTAAAATGGATCAAAGACTGTATGCTTGGGTCCCCCTTGGGTCCCAAGCACATCAACACCTTCAAGATCCATCTCTTATTGATAAACCCCATAAGTCATTCCTTGTTGACCTCCATTTCCAAATGATCTATTTCCATCTTGTATCTTCCCGCTTCCCTTGGCATTTGAATTTTGAATTCCTCCTTTCCTGCTCGCTGCTTGCTTCTCCATTTCTTGCTTCAAATATTGGAATGCATTGCTTGATCAAAAGAGTCTTCTTATTCCTTTTATTATTTCCTCAAAGCCTTCAATGTGTCTAGAGTTCTCTTATGTTGTCACCCAAAGCTCTTTGTAGAAAATTCTTTTGAAAAATTCATCTTGTCATGAGTTAATTAATAACTCATAAAGGTGACATTTGTAGTATCTTGCAAACTCATAGAGACATATTAGATATAATTTGCATCATCTTTATTTAGTTGAAAGTTTGATAGTTTAGGAAGAATATGGGGAGTAAATATCATTTTTTGTCACTATAGAAGATCAAGATACAACTCTTACAAGATGAAGAAACTTCTTGCATACATCATGGGGAAAGTGGGATACAAATGTTGCATAGTGGATGAATGGAAACCAAGATAAATTCAAGTATTTTCTTTATTATTTTACTCTTGCTTAACTTAAAGTTATTTTATTTTTCTCAATCCACTCATAAAGAAGAAGAAAATTTGCCTAACATAATATATTAAGGCTTATAGAGAAATCTAAATTTAATCTGGAGCTATTTGGATCTATCAGGAGCCATCAAAAAATTGAAAAAAAGAGAGAACATTTTATGAACCTTAAGGCTTCTCATGAGTTGCAGAGGGACCTGCAACATGTTAGGTGTGGGAGAAATGATGAAACCATAATTGGTATTATAATTAATGAAATCATATCATATATTTCTTCTTTAAATATTGATGATAAAGTGGATTTTAGGAATAATGGAAGGTTCTTTAGTTGTTTAAGGTAGAATTTAAAGTAGATATTTGATTTACTTTTATTAAATAAATATGATGCAAAAAAAATCTAATATGTCTCTATGACCCATATATCATGAGTAGTGTTTCACACATGAATCCATCTCTCATGAGAATAAATGGAACACTTAGCACTCATTCGATCTAGGTGATGCTCACAAAGGTGAAGCACTGAGACTTCCAGGGAGGTCACCCATCCCAGTAGTACTCTAGCTCGAGTGCACTTAACTGTAGAGTTCCCTCCATGGTTAAACCTATTCTGCTTCCAACCCTATTTGAAATATCACAATTCTATTTTCTATGGAAAATATCTCCTACTTATCATGTCTCTATGAGTTTGCAAGATACTACAAATGTGGTCTTTATGAGTTATTAATTAACTTATGACAAGATGAATGTTTCAAAAGCATTGTCTACAAAGAACTCCAAATAAATATATCAGAGAAATCTAGACACATTGAAGGCTTTGAGGAAATCATAAAAGTAATAAGAAGACTCTTCAATCAAGCAAAACATTCCAATATTTATGGACAGTCATGGACAATTGGCCATTTCCTAAATCAGTGGGCAAAATATTTGTTTTGTGCAAGTTGAAGTTGTACATTAGATTATTTTATCTTTCTTCAAAAAAGATGAATCAAGTTGGAAATTATTTAAATTTTGTTTAATTATTGTAATCTAATATTTATGATCAAGATCAATGATCTGCTTGAACTAATTGATGAGAAGTGCTGAAAATAAAACTAAATTATCCTATTTCCTAAGACTATAAAGCTTTCCTAATCTACCCCACTTCATCACCAAGCTTTTGCTCAAATATTTACAAAGTATTTATATAATACAGATCCTATAATAATCCAACCAATCTATGAAAAATTTGAATCCAAGATCCTATTTTTATGGGATCATTTACACAACTTTGAGAAAGTCAAATTTGTTGTGCATAATTCTGTCACTTCACGTTCAGTTAACTTCAGTGATATGATTCTTCTTTATTTCTATGTTTCATGCCAAACTCTTAGATATATTTTTATCCCTTGTTATCTAGTTTCCCAATGTTTTTGAATTTCTCAATTTCATTAAGAAATGAGAGAGATATGGTTGTTTTGCTGAGATTGATATTTTAACTAAATTGTTGTCATTTATTACTGCACATTTGAATAAGTCATCTTAAAACACAAACTACAACTTTTCAATTGAGTATCATGCCGAATGGAAGAAAGATGATTTGTATATCTTAAATTTTAGTTTCCATAATATCTTATGTATCTCCATTTCATTAAGAAATGAGTGAGATATGGCTATTTTAGTGGAACTGCCTTTTTGACAATTTCTGGGTGCTTGATTTTAGGAACTCTCTAAGTTTTGAATGTGAATCAAATAACTTCTCATCAATTAGTTCAACTAGATCATTGATCTTGATCATAAATATTAGATTAAAATCATGAAACAACATATAAATAATTTCCAACTTGAGTTATATTTGTTGAAGAAAGATAGGACAATGCAATGTACAACTTCAACTTGCACAAAACAAATATTCTACCCAATGATTTAGGAATGACTGATTTTCCATGAATGTTGGAATGTTTTTCTTAATTGAAAGAATCTTTCCTTCTTCTATTTATGATGTCTTCAAAGCCTTCAATGTGTCTTAAGTTCTCTTTTGTGGTTGTCTAGAGCTCTTTGTAGAAAGTGCTTTTGAAACCTTCGCCTTTTAATGAATTAATTAATAACTTATTCAGCTATATTTTATTATCTTTCACACTTATGAAGACATATTAGAAGTAATTTGCATCATATTTATTTAATAAAAATAAATCAAATATCTACTTTATATTCTACCTTATAAAAATAAATAATAATTCATTATTACTCAAATCCACTTTAGCATCAATATATTAAGAAGAAATATACAATTTTATTGGGTGAATTATGAGACCAATAATGGTCTCATCACTTGTTGTAGTGAGTTTCCTGCATTAATTTCTTGTGTTCTACCTCAGGTATACAAATTTGGCCAATGTGCAAAAGTATTCCATCTTGCAAATAAAAATTATTCACATGTTTACCTTCTACAAGTTGAGTATATACATAAAAAAATTCATTATCATGATAATACAAGTTAGTCCAATTTTCTATTTCACGCCCACATGATTCTAACACCATACTTACTCTTGCAATTGAGGGTTTGCTAAAGCAATCTGCTACCTTATTGGTACTTCCCTTCTTATGGCGATTGTTAGATGAAATTGTTGAAGATAGGTTGACCACCTTTGATGTCTATCATTTTACAATTTAGCTCATGTTTGAAAAAATTGAAGGGGCTTTTGATCTGTATGGATAATAGTTTCCTTTCCTATAATGTAATGCTTCCATTGTTTGGAAGCTTGAACAATGACATATAATTCTTTATCATAGGTGGAATACCTACGTACTATATCAGAGAATGTTTCACTATGGTAGGAAATCAGATGTCCATGTTGCATGAGGACTACTCCTAGTGCATATTCTAATGCATCAGTTTGCATTTCAAAAGAATTGTAAATTAGGAAGAGATAAAACTGGTGCAAAACATAATCTCTATTTTAACTTCTCAAATGCTTGTTGATGAGAACCCACCCTTGAATTTTGCTTGCATTCCTCCTTGTAGTGAATGATTTAGAGGCCAAGACAAATGTGAAAACTCATGCACAAATTTGTGATAAAAGTTAGCTAACCCCAAGAAGCTATGCAACTCAATGAGATTCCTTGGAGAAGGCCAACCTTTGATTATTTGTATCTTTTTAGGATCAACGTGAACACCCTCACTATCAATAACATAGCCCAAATATTTAATACTTTGCATACCAAAAGAACATTTTTCCTTGTTAGCATAGAGTCCATGGTATTGCAAGGCAAAAAATAATTGTTCCACATGTTATAGATGCTCTTCCCAAGTCTTACTAATTAGAATGTCATCTAGATACACTAGTACAAAAGAACTAGTGAATGACCTGAGTACATCATTCATCATCCTCATAAATGTGGTTGGAGCATCTGTAAGGCCAAAAGGCATTGCCAACCATTCAAATAATCCCTTAGATTTAAAAGTGATCTTCCATACATTTGTTGGATCAATTAGCGCTTGATGGTACCTAGATTTTAAATCATTTTTTGTGAAGAATTTTTCCCCTCTAAGCTGGTCCAACTATTCATCTATCCAGGGGGTTGGATATGTATTTTTTACAATAATCTTATTCAATTCTCTATAGTTAATACAAAGTCTCCATGTTCCATCATTTTTCTTTGCAAGTATAATTGGGCTACCACAAGGAGATGCACTTGGGTGAATATGCCCCTTTTGAATTAGTTCTTGTATCTGCCTTTTGATCTCATCATTTTCTAACACAGATCTCCTATATACTATCTTGTTCGGTAATTGTCTCTGGAATCAAATCGATAGAATGTCTAACTTGGTAGTGTGAGGGTACTCCTACTGGTAACTCAAACACATTTTGAAATTTTGTCAATGTTTGATCCATTGACCTTTGTTGTTTTGTTTTGATGGACATGGTGGTATGAGAATTATATACCATTCTTTTTTGTTCCTCAGAATGAACCATTAATAACACAAATGTACCTGTTTTGCACTAATCAAAGATGTGGAGTGTGTAGGAAATACCTCTAGTATTCGATACTTTTATTCATTCAATTTGATTATCACACTTATTGGCCTAGATTCGTACACCTAATGACACTGATACATGTATGGGTATCCCAATAAAATATCACATACATCAAGAGGAGCTACATTACATATCTAATTCTTGTTTTATGTGCTCCACAAAATCTTCCCATTTGGGTGTACTATCCAATAATACATAAAATCCATGTTCATCTTGGGTTATTGGGCCTTCTTTAGTTTTTGCATAAACTTCCCATGCCAACTTCACATGATCCTTATCTTTGAGGAGGGTGAAGGTGATTTTTCAATATCCAAGAAATTATTAACACAAAAGTACCTATCCAATTTTGACAACCAATCATCAACAACGTCTTCATCAATTTTCACTTGAAAATTTGGCATATCAAAATCTAACTGTACTTTAAATGGGGTTTGTTCCCATGCCAACTTCACATGATCCTTATCTTTGAGGAGGGTGAAGGTGATTTTTCAATATCCAAGAAATTATTAACACAAAAGTACCTATCCAATTTTGATAACCAATCATCAACAACGTCTTCATCAATTTTCACTTGAAAATTTGGCATATCAAAATCTAACTGTACTTTAAATGGGGTTTGCCCACCAAATGTTGAATTCCTTGGATTGGATTACAACTCTTATTTTCCCAACATTTGTCAAAATTGCTTCATCATATATTCCGATTGTTTATTCAATGCATCTTCCACTAGTGTTTTGAAGGATTCTTCCATCCCATCAACCTGTTGTTTTTCCATTTGCAACTGTGTGCATCTCAAAGGAAGATAAATTTGAAGGATCTCTCATGCCCAATCCAAAACTTTGGTAAGCTGACCATGTACAATTGGACATACAAGAGCAAGCAAGATCTAATAATACTAATTTGAATTATGATTCTAGATTACAAAACCAAGTGTGATACCTGTGGTATTGTTAATTCTAATACCAAAAGAACAATTTTAGTACAACAAATTATGCAAGCCAAAAGTGGTTCATTTCATTCAAAACTAAAGTCTATACAATTTTTGATAAATATGAAGGGCCACAAACATCCCTTCAAAAAGAAATGAATAGTTTACACAATACTTATTACATAATAAAAATTATTACTATGAAAACTATTTAAAAATTATTTCAAATTCAATGTCTACTTGTAGAAGTCATAACTCTCAACACATAGGCTAAAAATGTATGCCACTTATGTTGATGGAAAAATAAAATTGTTTATCTCCAAATTTCAAGAAACATGATGCTTTTAGGGCCCATAAATGCTTCGAATTCATAAAAAAATGCAAAATACTAAAGCATAGAAAATATTAAAAAAATGGATTTTGGTATTTTCCCATCTCTTCTTTTGTTGGCCTCCTCTAGATCATCATGGATCATATTTTGATCATTTATCCCCCCTTGAAAGGATATGGGCCCCATTGCATCCACACTTTGTAGTAGGTGTGGAAAATGAATATGAATTTGTTCACATGTAACCAACCTCCCTTGATGAGAAAACTAACTTGCTTTCACCACACAATACAACTAAATAGTTTGGTTATTCAAGTTCTTCATAAACTTCTCCAAAACTTGATTAGTTTGGAGTAGATTAAGCACTTCTAGATTTAATTCTATATTTTTGATCTCCTTAGAAACACTTGAAATGTCTAGTAATGTAGGAAAACAAGGCTTCTAGAGTTCAACATTGAATACTAGGTGAATACCCAAGAATGGTGGAAAATTAAGTTTAAATGCATTTTCACTAACTTTTTTGATAATATTATGTGAAAAATAATGAAGGGGACAAATATTTATGTGAGGTCCTTGCAATCTTTCCTTCTAAAATGAACCATACCTTATCCCCAATCTGAAAACTATTAGGAGTTTGACACTCCTCATTCCTTTATTTATACTTCTTAGCGGTATGCTGCAAAATCTCATGAGCCTATTGTTGCAAATGTTGAATTCTATATATGAACTTCATTTCTTTTTCCTTCTCTTTATCCAAGGATGGGGTCAAATCATGCTACATAGCTAGGATATAAATATTTATTTGTGCCAATGGCTAATATTCAAGCCAAACCTCAAAGGGGCTATGACCAGTTGAATTGTGGATTGCCTTGTTGTAGCTATGTTGTACATAGGGAAGAATTTCATCCCATGTACAAGGATGTTTTGAGTGATACATATAAAATATTCAAATGATAATGTGACTGACAACCTTAGCTTGACCATCTATTTGAGGATGGAATGTAGTGGACTTTATTAGTTTTGTGTCCATCATTGTCCATAATGAAGAGAAAAAATCTACTTAGAAACTATCTTTGTCTAAAATAATACTACTTGGTAGCCCAAAATGAACTCAAACATGCTCAAAGAAGAGCTTTGCAGCGTCTTCTATAAAAATTTCCTTTCTATAGGCTACCAAGATTGCCAATTTTTTTTTAAAAAAAAATATAACTACAACAACATATACACAATCATGTCTGTGTCTAGTGGTAGGAAGGCCGGACATAAAATCCATAGAAATTGAATGCCAAGACTTCTCTAGAATGGGAAGTGGTAGATATAAACCATACTTATGATTTATAAGCTTTGCAATGTCACATGTTGTACATGCTTGAATGTATGCAATCACATTACTTTTCATTTTTGGAAAATAAAAATATCTTTGAAGTATGGCAGTAGTTTTAACTATTCCAAAATGTCATGCAACCTTTCTACAGTGAGCTTCCCATATGAATTTCTTGTGATTTTCCTTAGGTACACATATTATCATTCACATGTTTACCTTCTACAAGCTATGTATATACATCAAAAAATTCATTATCATGTTCATACAAGTGAGTCCAATTTTCTATTTCATGCCCACATGATTTTATCACCATACTTACTCCTACAATTGGGGGCTTGCTCAAGCAATCTGCTACCTTATTGGTGCTTCCCTACTTATGGTGAATGTTGAGATGAAATTATTGAAGATAGGCTGACCATCTTTGATGTCTATCATTCTACAATTTTCCTTGTGTTTGCAAAAATTGAAGGGGTTTGTGATTTGTATGGATAATAGTTTTCTTTCCTAGAATGTAATGCTTCCATTATTTACATGCTTGACCAATGACACATAATTCTTTATTGTAGGTGGGATAGCTACGTACTATATCATAGAATGTTTTACTATGGTAGAAATCAGATGTCCATGTTGCATGAGTAATGCTCCTAGTGCATATTTTGATACATCAATTTATATTTCAAAATACTATTGTAAATCAGGAAGGGATAAAACTAGTGCAAAACATAACTTCTATTTTGAATCCTCAAATTCTTGTTGATGAGCACCTATCCATTTGAACTTTTCTTGCATTCCTCCTTGTAGTTACTAATTCAGTGGCCAAGACAAATGTGAAAACCCAAGCACAAATTTATGCTAAAAGTTAGCCAACCCCTATAAGCTACGTAACTCAGTGAGATTCCTTGGAGAAGGCCAATCTTTGATCACTTGTATCTTTTCAAGATCAACATGAACACCCTCACTATCAATAAAATAGCTCACATATTTAATACTTTTCATACTTAAAGAGCATTTTTCCTTGTTAGCATAGAGTCTATCAGAGCAAGTGTTTCAACACTAGGAACCTTAGACCATTATGCTTCTGAAACTTAAAGCTAAACATTAAATTGTGTAGGATGCCTCCTGTTACTCGAAGCAACCAACGAGGTAGAGGTCATAGGGTGAGAGGTGGTAGAGTGGGATAGGAGGATGGACCACCTCCACCACCACCACCTCCACCTCCACCACGATCGAACCTAAACCAGGACATTATAGATGCACTCTAGACTTTGATCGGTGTAGTTCAGCAAAGAGTAGTACCTGTAGTTCAGCCAGTTTAGCAAATTCCAGTAGTGGAAGTAGAGGGACCCAGAGGAGGCAGACTCAAGGTCAGAGAGAGGACTAGGAGTCCCCCACCAAGGTAAATAGAGGGTCAGGGTGAGCATGAAGGTCAGTCAATACACCAGAGAGGACCCCCACTTGACAGACCTCCTAGACACATAGGAGATGACATCAGGGAATTGATTTGACTCGGGCCACCATTATATACCGGTTCCATTGAGGGGACAGTAGCAGAGGCATGGTTTCAGAGCCTACAGTGGTGCTCTGGATTATGACCCTATGGGAATAATATAAAGGCACACCTAGTAGTTCATCAGTTGAGAGGGGATGCCTCCAATTGGTGGCATTAGGAGGAGATCATAGGTGGAGTGAGGATGGACACCCTCACATGGGAGTCTTTCCTAGAAAGATTTTGAGAGAGGTACTTGTCAAAGCATTTTCAACAGAAATAGATAGAGGAGTTTCATTCTCTTTATCAGAGACGTCTTACAGTGGCTCAGTATGAGAGCAGGTTTCTCGAGCTCCTTGCTTATGTGGAATACATGAAGGAGGAGAAACTACGAGTACATCACTTTATCATGGGTCTAAATTTCTCACTTCAGGGTCCAGTTCGGATGGCCTTCCCTACCACCTTCAGACAGGTAGTGGAGATAGCACTAGTGGTAGAGGATACTCGGGGTAGACAGGAATCACGGGATCGGTCTCAGAACTGAAACTCTACCCGACAGAAACCCCCTTGGAAAGGGAATCAGAACTATACACCAGGGTACTCTAAGGGCCAACAGTCTCAACAGCAGTAGCAGGATCAGAAAGTACATACCCCATAGTCACAGTCAGTGCAGACTCAATAGTCTTCTAGGGGTGGATACAGTGGGTCTAGCAGGTTAGGAGGCCCACAACAGTCTAGATCACAACATGTACGATCTTATACTCGAAGACCATGCTACACTTGTGGTGGCATGGGTCACATAGCTAGAGAGTGTCCACAGGGACAATCATCCAGTGGTTAGAGAGGGGCTTTTTCAGAGCCGACAGTTGGAGACATGGGCAGGTCTTGTAGAGTTTTTGCAGTGGTAGACAGCCGCCAGACTGAGCATCAGGCTACAGTTATTGAGGCTATAGGTAGAGTTGGTCAGCCAATTAGCGCTAGAGCCTATCCATATCATTGCTCGACAGACCCTAGCTCCTTGAGGTTGAGAGCTGGACCAAGTTAGGGTCTAGTGGGAATGTTACGATGAGGTCACGATTTTTTTTGGGAGGATGCAACATGGATGCGATCTCAATACCCTTGTCTTTTGATGAACTCCAAGAGGAAGTTCATGCCTAGTGGGGGAGGATGTGAGGCCTCGCCCTGACCCTTCGTAGCCTTAGTTGTTACTTTATCATTTTGATACTCATGACTCGAGATGTCGAGACATTATTAGATACTTGAACATATCATAATTTTTAATGTTGTGTGATGTTATTTTTAGATATTTGATGTCTGTCATTTAATGTTTTATGTATATGTATGTTGATGAATTAAGTAAAAGGTAGGTCTAACATTTTGGTTTAAGATATTTTAAATGGTTAAGAATTGAATAGGATAAGAGGAACCCTAATTTTATTATAGATGGATGTTTTAATTTATGTGATTCCTGATATGTATATATACATATGTACATGTGATTTTTGGGACTACTAATGTGTGCAATGAATGTGTAGATATTTTAGTTGAGGAAACCGACGGAGGAACAAAACTAATCTCTATGTGCTAATTTTGGAAACCTTGTTGTTCGTAATCAAATTTATTGTGAGATGTATGTATATATGTATCTTTCTGTGTTCAGTGAATGTTAATGTTCGCAACTATGTTCTTTAGTGTCGCTTGACACTCGTGAATTGCTTATGTTCTTCAATGTGCTTATTAGGGTTAGCTATGTAACCTTTGGACCTAAGTCAGATTAAGTTAGTGTCTTTTGCTAATTTGGTTCTTAATTGAGTTTAGTCATCCCTAATCTAGATTAGTGCTTAATCTAGATTGTTAGAGTTGTTAGATGGTCCTAATTATTTCCTAGCTTTTGTTTGGCTCTAAACCTATTCCTAAGGCTTTAAGACATGAAATATTTATACCCAAGGGGTATGGGTATGGGTTGGGGGTCTTTTCCAACCCCTAAGCCCCTTTTATTGACTTTTGAGGCCACTCAAAAAGTCTCTTTTTGCTTTTGTGCGAAAATTGACTATGGCTACCATGAGTTGTCTCACCTCACCTCCACTTAGTGGTTAACCATAGTATGGGTTGAGTTAGGAGCTTTTAGATTTTTAGGTGGGTGGGAGAAGTTATTAATCCCTTTGGTGGTTGAGTTTGAGGCTTATTTAGAGGCCTTTCTTGGTCTAGTAGAGGTTGTTACCCAATCTCTACATTTAGAGAGGAGTTTTTGAAGATTGAAGCAAGGAAGGGGAAAGCTATACTCAAACTTGTTCATTTGCCATTACCTCTTTGTGTAGGTAGGAATTCTCATCTCCCTTGTTCAGATTTTCATGTTTTTTTCATGCTTATGCTACCTTGTTGATGTTTGAATGCTTGTATGACTGTAGGTATGTTGGGAAGATTTGAAAACCATGTTTTATTTTCTTGTTTATGTTTAAATTTTGAGATTTTCTTGCATGGGTGTTTTGGCATTACTCACCCTTGGAGAGGGCAGAAGTGGCCAATTTTAGGAAAGGTCCTTTTAGTTGGACTCCAACAGTGCAGAGTCTCTTCTCAGGACGAGAAGAGGAAGAGAGGGTAGGGTGTTATGGGCCCCTACTTGTTAGCACAAACCACGTATGAGTTTTTGGCATGTAAGAATGGAAGAGCGAAAGTTATTGATTTATAGCCCCGATTGGGCACCTGGTTTGGTGTTGTGTCTGACATCTCCTGTTGGAAAAATCCACCTTTCCCTAGTTTTGATTCATTGTGAATCCTATTGTGAAAACCTTGTATGAAATTGCATGTTTGAATTGTTTCTTGGTCATGCTTGTTGTCACCTAATCAGATTTTTTTTCCTCCACGGTTCGTAGAAATGTGTTACAGAATTTTTTATGAATCCCTTGATGAGGGTCATGAAGAAAATTCAATTAAATTGTTGTAATTTTGGGATTGGAAATCCTATGTAATTGTATTTCAAAACTTTGTTGTAATGGCAGTGAAGCCGAGTTTTCTTCCTGGTTCTTTCCTGGCTGAGTCTTTGAATCAAGTTTGCCAATAAAATGATGGTTGAGTAATGATTGTAGAGGATTTTTGTTTTAAGGTTAGTATTTGTTGTAAAAGTTTAGTTAATATGAAGTTTGGGTTAATATAGGATTTTAAAGGTTGATTTATATTATGATAAAAAAAGAAAATAAAATTCTACTCCCTTGTATAAATGATGGAAGGATATTGCTCAAAGTATGATTTGTGAATGCTCCTACATGAGTTCAGGTGTGAATTGAATGATAAATTTAGTCCTTGGATTAATCTATTTTAGATGTGATAGAAATTGTATTGAATCCTACCTTAATCATTTAATAGATTTAAGATATGCACTATTAGTTTTGTAAGCCATTAGAAACTTTAGGAATTAAAATTCTAGGGTAACATTAGCAATATGTTAGCTTTTCAAATTTTGATCCAACTTAAAGAAGATTAATTTAACTTTACATACCACCCCAAAGAGAAAATTCATACAAAAAAAAAAAAGAAACAAGAAAATTTCCAGAACACCCACCTACAAGATGCTGGAAATTGTATGGGAGAAATAATTTATTCCCTTGCGGAGAGAGAGAATATTTCTTTTGATTTTTTTAATAAAATAAAATAAAATATATTTCTAAATTTAAATAATATCTAAATTAGTTATGAGCAATTAAATAGATATCCTAGAAGACTATCTACATAACTTAAAAAAATAACTTATACTCTTACCTAGAAAACTTTATGCACTAACTCCTATTTTACCTCCTCCACCCTAGGCGATTTGACAAGTCTTCATGGGTTGACTTGGAGTGTAGCGCATACCCATCCAAACTGCCATGTCAGTAAAGTTGGCAAAAGTATTTTGAGGTAATTTGATTTTGATAGGGATACATTAAAGATTTCCCCTTTCATATCTATATTATCACCTAGTTGTTTATTCCTTATACCTCCCCTTGTCTTGCTAGGCGTGCATCTTCTTGGGAGGAAGACAAGAAAAGTGCAGGTCTTGGATCACATGCTGAGCTCTTTTGGGGGTACGTGGGTCCTTGAGCAATTAAGGGATTTGTATGATTGATAATGTTAGTAGATCCCAACCTTATACTCCACAATTTATTCTCCCCCTTGCCATGATTGTGACTAAGCGCATCTTACAAGGAAGAGTTGCCTTGGGCAGCGTAGATTTCCCTTGGGACAGTGCACAGCCTATTGGGAGGCTGCCCAAGATTGTGGGTGTGGGTATGTGGAGCTAGGTTAGTAGGTAGGATATGGGTAGTTAATAGAGTTAGGTGATAGTTACTATAGGTGTTAGGGATTAGTGTTAGTTAATTTTAAATTTTAAGTTAGTTTAATTAGTGTAATTTAGTAAATTGTTTTTAGTTAGTGGTTTATATTATGCTTTGTAATTACTTTATGTTGTTTGTTAGTTTAATTTATTTAAATTGTAAGTTATTTTAAATTTAGCATGTAGATATAAATTTAAGTTAGTTTAGTATCAAATTTATATTAAATGTAATATGGTTTAGATTTTAAATTAGTTAGTATTTTTAAATATATATGTATTTTAATATAGTTTAGTTGCAATTATAGTTTTAATTTAGCGTTAATTGAATTGGTGTTTCAATGGTGATTTTATTAGAATTAAAAGGATAAGTTTAAATTTTGTTATGAATTAAGTATCATGCTAAATTAATATTAAATTATAGGTTCTATCATCATTTAAATTGTGCAACTTTAGTTCTATACTAATATGTTTTTTAACTAGTTTAAATGTATTATTGATTTATAATTAGTTAGTAGGCATTAGAGTTAGTTAGTTGTTAGTAAATGAAATTTAAATTTAGTAAGATTAGATAGTTAATTTTTATGTTAAGATAGTCGAAATGTTTAATGTTAATAAATTTTAGATATACATATTCATTTTTAATTTTAGTTATTTGTTTTTTTCTTTAAGTGACTTTCCAATATCGGTTAGATTGTCAATCGATATTTGTCTAAGAGATTTATAGTTGTTTTTGATTAATATTTTCAATTAATCTAAACTCGAATACATTTACATTGTTATTTAAATAATTGTTTCATATTGTTGTAAGTTAATAAAATAACACATCTTATGATCGATATCAATCTAATAACGAAAGCTTCAAAATCTTAACAATGTATTCCTCAACAAGAGTTTATAAACTTATGATGTAATGAAGAGAATCTTTTCTTGAAATGTGATCGCAAACTTATCAACTTGAGCATTATAATAATTATTAATTTAAAAAAAAAATTAAAAAAAATAAATAAAAAAATAAAAATAAAATAAAATTTGTGTGTGTTTTTGCCTCGCGGTTTGGGCATGACAGAGTCCATGGTCTTGCAAGGCATAAAATACTTGTTCCACATGTTGCAGATTCTCTTCACAAGTTTTTCTAAAAAAGAGAATGTCATCTAGATACACCACTAAAAAAGAACTATTGAATTCCTTGAGTACATCATTCATCATCCTCATAAATGTGGTTGGAGAATTTGTGAGGCCAAAAGGCATTTCCAACCATTCAAATAATCTCTCGTTAGATTTAAAAGTGGTCTTCCACACATTTGTTGGATCAATTAGCACTTGATGGTACCTAGATTTTAAATCAATTTTAGTGAAGAATTTTTCCCCTCTAAGCTGGTCCAATAGATCATCCATCTATGGGATTGGATATCTATTTTTTACAATGATCTTATTCAATGCTCTATACTCAATAGAAAGTCTCCATGTTCCATCCTTTTTCCTTGCAAGTACATTTGGACTACCACAAGGAGATGCACTTGGGTGAATATGTCCCTTCTAAATCAGTTCTTATATCTGCCTTTCAATCTCATTAGTTTCTAACACAAACCTCCTATATAATGGCTTGTTAGGTAATGGTTTCCCTATAATAAGATCAATAGAATGTCTGACTTGGTAGTGCAAGGGTGCTCCTACTTGTAACTCAAACACATTTTGATATTTTGTCAAAACATGTTCCATTGATCTTTATTGTTTTGTTGTGATGGACATGGTGGTATGGAATTTATATACCATTCTTTTCTCTTCCTCATAACAATTCATTAATAACCCAAATGTACCAATTTGGGAAATCAATCTTTTACATTATTTTGCACTAATCAAAGATGTAGAGTGCATAGGACTTACCTCTAGTATTCAATACTTTTGTTCATTCAATTTGATTATCACACTTGTTGGCCTAGATTCATACACCCCATGGCACTGATACATGTATGGTTGTCCCAATAAAATATCACACACATCAAGAGGAGCTAGATCACATACTTGATTCTTGTTTGATGTGCTCCACAAAATCTTCTCATGTGGGTGTATTATCTAATAATATAGAAAATCCATGTTCATCTTTGGCTACTTGGGCTTCTTTAGTTTTTGTATAAACTTCCTATACCAACTTCACATGATTCTCAACTTTGAGGAGGTCAAAGGTAATTTTTTCAATATTCAAGAAATTATTAACACAAAAGTACCTCTCCAATTTTAACAACCAATCATCAACAACGTCTGCATGAATTTTCCCTTGAAAAGTTAGGATATCAAAATTTACATGTACTTGAAGTGGGGTTTGCCTAACAAATTTTAAATTCATTGGATTGGCCTATGACTCTTGTTTTCCCAACATCTGTGAAAATTACTTAATTATTACTTCCCCTTGTTTATTCAATGCATCTTCCACTAGTGTTTTGAAGGATTCTTCCATCCTATCAGCTTGTTGTTATGCCATCTACGACCATGCATGTTTCAAAGGAAGATAATCTAAAGGATATCTTGTACCCAATCCAACCCTCTAGTAAGCTAAAAAAACATGATGGAACATATAGGAGTGAACAATCTCTGGTACCACTGATCTAAATTATGATTCCAGATTACAACACTTGGTGTGATACCTACGATATTGTCAGTTCTAATACAAAAAGAATAATTTCAGTACAACAGATTATGCAAGCCAAAAGTGGTTCATTTCATTCAAAACTAAAGTTTATATAATGTTTGATGAATCTAAAGAGCCACCAACATCCCTTCAAAAAGAGATGAATAGTTCACGCAATGTTTATTACATAATAAAATATTAAAACTATGAAAACTATTTAAAACCTATTGAAAATTTTATGTCTACTTTAGAAGTCATAACTTTCAACACATAGCTCAAAAATTTACGCTGCTCACTCTATTGGATAGGTAACCAAACTGTCTATCTCCACATTTTGAGAGGCATAAAGCTTTCAAGGCTCATAAATTCTTCGAAGACCTCCAAAAATGCAAAATACTAAAGTATAGAAAATACTAGAAAAATAGATTCTGGTATTTCCCATTTATGCTTTTGTTGACCTCCTCTGAATCATCATAGATCATGTTATGATCATTCCTCCCCCCATTAGAAACAATAGGTCCCATTGCATCCGCACCCTATAGTTGGTGTGGAAAATGAATATGAATTTGTTCACATGTAAGCCACTTCCCCTAATGAGAAAACTAATTTGCTTTCACCACACGATATAACTAAATAGTCTGGTTCTTCAAGTTCTTCATATAATTCTCCACAACTTGATCAATTTGGAGTGGATTAGCCACTTCTAGATTTAATTTTGTATTGTTTATCTCCTCAACAACACTTGCAATGTCTAGTAATGGAGGGAAATAAGGCTTCAACAATTCAACATTGAATATTAGCTGAATACCCAAGAATGGTGGAAAATTAACTTCAAATGCATTTTCACCAACTTGTTTGATAATCTTGTATAGACCATAATGAAGGGGACAAATATTTTTTTGAGGTCCTTGCAATCTCTCATTTTGAAAATGCAACCAAACCTTATCCCCAATTTGAAAATTATGAGGAGTTCGATGCTCATCATGCCTTTGTTTATACTTCTTAGTGGTATGCTTCAGAATCTCATGAACTTGTTGTTGCAAATGGTGAATTCTATCAATGAACTTCATTTCTTTTTCCTTCTCTTTATTGAAGCATGGGGTCATATCAGGCTGCATAGCTAGGATAGAAATATTTGTTGGTGCTTATGGATGATATCCAAGACAAACTCCAAAGGGGCTATAACCAGTTGAATTGTGAATTGCCTCATTGTAGTTATGTTGTACATATGGAAGACTTTCATATCATGTATGAGGATGTTTTGAGTGGTACACACACAATATTTGAATGATCATGCAATTGATAATCTTAGTTTGACCATTTTTTTGAGGATGAAATGCAATGGACTTTGTTAGTTTTCTGTCCATCATTAGCCATAATGTAGATCAAAATCTACTTAGAAATTCACTATCCTTGTCTAAAATAATACCAATTGGTAGCCCAAAATGAACCAAAACATGCTCAAAGAAGAGCTTTGCAGTGTCTTTTACAGAAATTCCCTTTCTACAGGCTACCAAGATTGCCATTTTTGAAATCTATCTACAACAACATATACACAATCATGCCTGTGTCTAGTGGTAGGAAGGCTAGACATGATATCCATAGAGATTGAATGCCAAGGCTTCTCTGAAATGGGAAGTGGTAGATATTGTAAGAATTTTCCTAAGGGCAAAATTCACCTAGAAACTAAGAACTCAAACACAAACACAATTGTAGACCAAGAGAGAGAGTATGATCAGAATGATGATATATTTAATATGCCATGTTAGGATTACACTAGGAGTGCTTGTATATAAAGGCCTATGAGATACATCTAGAATGCCTCGTAATCAGCTACATGATCTGTCAACAACCAGGCACATGTCCACCAGATATGGGTTATCCTCCATTAAGCATGAAAGTATGTGCAATGATGAGAGGATAAGCCTACAAGGGTGTGACACATAAACCAGTGTTGTAGACACCATGTGCTAAATAGAGTTGCATACTCGTGTGTTGTCAACATGACAACTCAAAAAGGTGCAAAAACTCCAAAGTGTCTCACAAATAAAATAATAAAATAATGCAAAATAATAAAATAATGCATTAACCTAAGTAAACTTAAGTAAGTGTAAATAGTGAATACATATTTACAACACCACCCTCCCTTAAGTGCAACTTAGGGGAATGCCCTTAAGCTTAAAAAAATTAGGATGAAGATGTAGGATGGGTCCTAACTACTAGGCCATGTTAGGTACCCATGTACATAATGAAGATGCAATCTCTCATAAAGTGGAGAAAGAGGGAAAACCTCATGGGTAAAAACCTTTCCCAAAAAGAGAGATAAATAGGGATGCATGGATGGATGGAGTAATCAAGACCTCCCCCATTGCGATATACATCCAATATATACATAAGAGAATGATAGAAGGAAGAGAGACACAATAAGCTTCCCACCCTAAAGAAGAATGCCAATAAGTGAAAGCTGCTCCAATGAAGAAGATGCTCCAAGAGTATTGAATGGCGTTCCTCCCCTTAGGAAGAAACAATGCCAAAGGTACAATCCTAAAGATGTATGGTGGCCCTGAGACCTATTCAAGTATCCTTATGCTGATGCTGATGTTCACCCCTTCCAATTGTGTTGAAAAGAATGAATGAAAATTAGGCAAGGATGTCTGTTGAACCTGTAAGGAAACTCAAGTGCGAAAATAGCTTCCTACACTAATCTCTTAAGAGAAGTATGGTGCAAATCCTATTAAAATATTTTACACTTATAGATTCAATATCATGTAAACAACAATATTTCAGCCAACCAAGCATAAAGAAAATAGATAAAGAAATAAACACATAACACAAATATTTTTCGGTGGGGAAAATCCTTTCGGTAAAACAACCCCACCCCTCTAGAACTTGCACAATGTATTATCTTCAACACAAGGTTACAATACACTTGCAATGCAAGTTCAACAGTGACAATAGAAGACTCTAGTAGCAACTCACAATACCAACAATACACGTTCTTGCATTGCATCTCTTTGTAACCCTAAAAATGCTTATAACATGTGCTTCACTTTAGGGCTACTCTCAAAGGTAACCGTATTAGGGTTTTTACCATTCTCTGAGAAAATAGGAAACCCCACAATTGGGGTAGAGTGTACAGTACTCAAATTTATTAGTTGCCACATTTCTTCATTTTTCATTGAATCTTCCTGACGTAGCTCTTACATGTCATAGAAATTTGTCATAGCCATTTTAGGCATGATCTCCTTATACACAATTCAAGATGCCGACACATCAACATTATTTGCAAGAAATACATTTTATAAAACAAATAATAAGAATAGGAATTATCCAAGGTTGAGACGCCTTATTCCTAATAGAACTTGTTCCAATGAACCATCTGTCTCCTCAACTGACAAAGAGACCTCCACCAATTGATGTTCATAAGGATCCACAATCATGCCAACATGTAAAGATTGATCATGTAGAGAATGGACATGAGGGTCAGAGTGAGCCCTAGCAATAGCTATAGAAGGATCACCTTCATTAATGAGAAGATGTAAGTCCTCAAGTCTATCTCCCAAATCAACTGAAGTTGGAGCTAGAAGATGAGATGTACCATGATGTGCTGGACCTTTCACTATGGCAATGTAAGCATGTGGACTGGACTAATAATGTGACCTCTCACTGCAACTGTCGATAGAACCCCATGTATTTGAAGTTGTTAAAGTACTATCATTGGTGTCACTATTAATAACTATGTATGATGTGTGGGGAGAAGTAGAGGACAAGCTGAGTGAACTTTCCTCAAAGTGAACATCCTTCTCCACAAAAATCTCATGAATCTCTAGATCCATAAGTCTACAAGCCTTCAAATTGTCTTCATAATCGATGAAGGTACAAGGCCTAGGTACCAGTGCATTACAACACCTGGAAGAAAGGTTAGCCCATGTTGGACAACCAAAGACTCTAAGGTGACTAAAAACTAGTTTTCTACCACACCATGCCTCAAAAGGAGTCTTCTCGTCTAAGGCATTATGATGAGACCTATTAAGTATGTGAGTAGCATTGCTAATGGCTTCAACCTCAAGTGTAGGATCAAGAGACTTGGCTTTTATCATGCAAATTGCCATGGTTTTGAGAGTCTTAATCCTCATAGCTACAACATCTATCTTGTGTGGACTGAATGCTGGTGGGTTTTGAAGATCAATCCCCACAATTCTACAAAAGTCCCTAAGTCTTCTGTCAACATATCTATTCTCATTATCCACCCTTAATACCTTGATGGATTTCCTTGACTTGTGTTCAACATGAGTCTTAAATTCTTGAAGCTTATGAACCACTTCACTCTTATGATGAAGGAAGTAGATCCAAGTGAATCTTGAAATGTCATCAACAAATGTGAGGATGTAGCAGCCTTGGCTGACTGAAGTCACTACAAAGGGTCTTGCTAAAACCATGTGAACTAACTAAAAAACAACTAGAGCTCTAGAAGACTTCCCTTTATCATACCTCTCCTTGAGATGCATATCCACTGAACATGATGAACATTCTCCCTTAGAAAAGTTGATATTAGGTAGACCTTTGACCATATATTTTGAGCAAAGTTTTTGAAGAGAGCGGAAGTCAAGGTGACCAAACTGCTCATGCCACAATGTGATTTGTGAAGTAGAGTGAGTCAACAAGGCTTGAGAAGGAGACTTAGGAAAAAAATGGGAAAAGGAATAAAGCCTCTTGTCATCATTGAATTTCCCTATTGCAACCAATGAATCATCTCTTAGACTTCGCACCATCATGAATCTGGAAGGAACTCAACTTTGTGACCATTTCCAAGGTGAGTGATTTGGTAAACTGATAAGAGATTGGAGCTAAGGTTTGGAATGTAGAGAACATCTTTGAATTCCCCACTTTCCATTTCCACATGTCCTTTCCCTTCAACTTCTATTTTAGTATCATCTCCCATGAAGATGTATGGTACCTTTGACTGATTCAATGAAGAAAAGTCTTCCTTTGAAGAACCCATGTGGTAAGAGGCACCTGAGTCAAGCATCCATTCCGAAGAAGAACTTGTGTTTTCCATAAGTGCTTCCCCTTTACCCTTTGAAGAGGTTGGAGTTGAATCCTTGGCAGTGCCTAGTACTTAAATTTTTTTCTTCTTGAGTAGATTTTCTAACTCATCGATTCTTTTTGTTTTGCAATGATGCTCGTCATGATTTGGCTTTTTGCAATATGCACAAAAGAGTTTGTCCTTCTTTGCATTACTTCCCTTCTTGTTTGAAGAAGAACTGCCTTATTATGAGGAGGATTGTTGTGTCTCAGATTGTGATTTTTGCTTCCACTACTTCTTCTTGTTGTTGCTTTTCCCTCCTTGACTTGATTTGTGCTCATCACTAGCCACCAAGGCTTTGGTCTTTGATGACCTAAGAAGTCCTAAATCCATCAAGTGAGATTGTTCAACAATCAACATCTCTAAAAATGCATCAAATGAAGGCTTCTGGTAAGGAGATCCCATGGTCAACTTGTGAGTATTAAAACTCAAAACAAAGGAAGCGTACTCAGAAGGTAGCCTCTTTAGGATGTGGTGTGTTAACACTTATAGTTTTAACACAGTTTGCTATCATGGTCTCATTCTCATCATGGAAGTTGAACTGGAAATTTTGTTCACTTCGACTTCAACTTCAGATCAGCGATAGTTTTCATTTGCCAATCCAGCTTTCTTTCCCTCGCACCTCCCTTTTTTCAAGCCGAAGTAGAAGTAGAAGTCCCTCCAAAACTTCAACTTCAAGTTCAGTATTGATTTTGTGCACTAACATAAGTTGTTTGCAGGTTTTGAGTCGTCGAATTAGATCTAAGGTGGGTCCCATTACAACACTTCCCGAGGCATGCTAAGTCATAAATAGAAATATCTAAGGTGGTACGTGCTCAAGCTACGGTGAAAATTAGAAAAGACTAATATTGTTATGACATGATTATCTAGTTGAGCTGCGTACGTGCGAATTTGAGGGAATGAGTAAATCGAATCACACGCGGTGTCCTTCCCTACTCATGCCACATCAATGAGCAATTATTGCCCTTACTCGCCGAATCTGCTCCGTAATCTTTTGCACAAGCCTGCCTTTAAATGCATTGATTTTTGACCTTTTTTTCACTCTTTGCAATTTCTTCATAGGAATTCCAGCATACTGGGTAGGAAGGGTGAATTGCAGGCTGAGTCTCTATTGAACTGTAAGTGCATTTTTTTTTCTCATTCCCTTCTACATTTCAATTGTATTTGCTTTGTTTTGGGCCACCTCTAGCCTTAGCCTCTTTTAACAATCATGACACTCTTTCATCCAAAGTTGCCTAAGTTAGAAAAACCACCTTTGCTCAGCTCACTCCCTGAAATTCGAGACACATTTTTAGCAAATAGAAACCCATCTGAGGTAATAGAGAGAGCTAGAAACACACCATCAAGTCCTACTTACCAAAGATTAGTAGAGAGTGGGTTGATAGAAGCCGCTGCTTTTTTGCTGCTATCCCATACCTAGAATGCATCCTTGAGTGTGCGAGCCATTTTGACCTTGTTTCTGGGTGCGTTAAAAAATCATCGGGGGAAGTAGTTGTTAAAATTAGCAGAAATAGTGTAAATTTCACCCTTAGGATTCCTCATAAAGAACCCTATGAGCCATGGACATTCGAGGAGGCTGAGCACCTGTATGCAGCAAATAAAACTAGCTATGACACCAAGATTGCTCAGTCCTGGCTCTTGAAGCCTGCAGAAGGGGGTTCTAGGCTACCTAAACCATTGATGATCGAGCATTTTATCAAGGAGATTGTAGATATTGTCTTCCTGTTGAATAGAATTAAAGGAAACTAGCATGCTTTCTATTGGGAATCCTGGATGTATTTCTTTATTCAGAAGATAGTTGAGGGAGTCAAGTTCATCGATTGGTCAAACCTCATAGCCGAGAATCTGCATAAAGGCTTGATTAATGTTACCAACTATGTTCCTTTCTTTCTATCTTCCTATCTAATTTACATTCTGGCAGCGTCCAAAGATTGGGATTATCTTTCGCATACACTCTAGGTTGATGACATGCCTATCTATCAATACTATAAAGACCTCCAGGATGACACAGTGTGCAAAGAATTTAAGAAAATAAAAGATGCCTTTTTGGGGAAGTTGGTATTTGAGCTGCAAGGGCGAGAAAATGATAGAATGTCAGAGGAAGCCATGCAAGCTATTCAGATTTATGGATGTTATTTCATTCAGTTTCCTAGATTTACATATATTAGAATAGGTGGATTTCCTGGTGAACCCTTAAAATTGCCTCGCTATTGTTCAGACTCCATGGTGCTAGTAGAAATGTGTAGGCAGTTTGCTTCTCTTGTCAAATCCTTTCAAATTTCAAAGAAGGCCTCTTCAATTTTCTTTCCAATTGAGATTGGACATTATAGATGCCCTAGTATGAAAGAAGCTCTATTGTCAACCAAGTCATTGAACCGTTTGTGTCTTAAACCTTTCACTCCTCGACTAGATTTTGACTACACTGGCTTTATTAGAGACAATGTCAAAAATGCATTTGCTTTGTTTCACTCCCCATAGCTAGAGGACTTCTGGGCAAATTGTCACAATGAATTCAAGGTGAGGAAGAGACTGTGGTCATGCTTAACCATCAAGCAGGTCATCATGTTCAATATAGAGCTGGATACTTATGGTTTGAAAGATGATGATTTAGAGGAAATAGTTGATCAATTTTACCTAGATCAAGTTGAATGCATGCCAATTCCAGAAATCGACTGGGAGAAAAGAGAAGAAAATGATGTGTATGCCTGCTCCAAGGATGTAATAGCCAGAACTGCCAAATGGATAAAGTTGAAGGCGACAAGCACTCCCATCTTTTCTAAGAAATCTTCAAGGAACAAAGATAAAAAGACTCCCCAAACGTAAACTAATCAAAGTGTTCCTAAATTTTTTGCAGGTCCACTTGAAGCTGAACTTGAAGAAGCCTCAAAAACACTTCAACTCTAGGTTCAAGAGGAAACTCCAGGAAGTAAAAGGATAACTCGCTCGAGTACAAAGAAGGCACAAATCGCTAAAAGCCAAAGCACCATAACTGTGGACCTCGAAGCAGCGGAAGACCCACCCATGGCAGATAATTTACTAGAGTCTTAGAGCTTGGCAGCGACTGTCGACAATCAACATGGTAACCTTATTCTGGCCAAATGTCCCTCCACTGCAGAAAAAGAACAGGCAACTCCCAAATGGCTAGAGACGTCTGTGGAGAAGAAAAGAAGCATTGTTCCCATCTCCATGCCAATTGATGACCTGGTTAATAAATGCCTAGGTAAGACACCTAAAGTGAAGAAAGCAAGGACAGAGTCGAGAATCAACTTTGACAAAGCTTCAAGGCGATGGACAACAGAAATAGCCACACCACCCGATGGAAGTGCTTGCGATTCCATGGCTCCTCAAGATTATCAGATAACCAAGGTTGACCTTGGAAAGGTAAACTGCGAGACGGATATGAAATTCTTCGAGGTGTCTAATAAAAAGATCACTGAAAGAGTATGGAAGGATGGGCAGGACAAATAGGAGATGAAAGAAACAATCAAGAGCATGGCCTAGTACATCAATGCCATACTTCACCTTGAAGTCAAGCCTATAAGCGAGATGTCTGCAATTATCGACGTATCCTCTATGGTCAATCAACAATCACTTGAAAATTTGTATAAGTGCAAGGCTGTGGCAAAAATAGCAGGTGAGTGGGTGCTGGATGTTCTGCATAACACTATCCAACATATAGGCCATTTAGACCGGGCATCAAAGGAAATATTGAATATTTCCAAGAAGGTGGAAAAAAGCAACGATGTGTATGAAAAGGAGAGGAATAATTGGTCTAAAATAGTCATATGGCTGGAAGATGTGCAATAGCTTGGTTTGCAAAAGTTTCTCGCTGAATGTCCAGTAGCAGGTCTTGATGAGAAAGTTCTATATGTCATTAAAGACTGCATTGAATGGAGAAATGAGGTGTTAACGCAGGGAATATCTGAAGTCAAGGAAGCTCTGCAAGAATTGAAAGTTATTCATCAGATCATCCAAAATGATTTAAAATGGTTTGCCAAACATTTTATGGGAAAGGATGATGACTCCGTGGCCCAATCGGATGAAATAATCAAGGAAGTGCAGAAGAAATTTTAGGAGTGGCAGGATAAAAAGACACCAGTAAGGCAGGATTTCTCCAACGTGGCACATACGAAAGCTATGCTGATTATCAACTCAAAACACCTGGAGATGCACGAGGAAAAGGCCGCTGAGCTAAAGAAAATAAAGGAGATTTGGAAACAGAGGTTTGCCTACATCGGCTTGCCACATTAGTCAGTTATTTCAGCCTTTTCAGCTGCCTATGAGACATGGAAGACTGCAAGAAATACGACTAGTGGAGACAGTTCGACATGATCAAGACAAGCAGTTACGCTTGAAAATGTTTAGTTAGAGTTTCTTGGCCATTTTTTTGGGTTTTTTTTTCAAGATTAGTTTTAACTTAGCAAAAAAAAGACAATCTACTCCTGGCGGGGTAATTTTGGCTCTGGTCCAGCCCCTTTGCTTATAAATGTAATAATTTGTATTGTTTTAGGGGTTAGATTCTCTCAGGCAGACCGAGAAACAAAACTATTTTTGTTTATGGTTTGGTTTCAATTTTAGAAGTAGCAACTTTGGATTTATGCAGACATATTGAAACTCTATAGTTTGAATCTCAGTTGAAGGTTTTGTGAGTAGATATTATTATCTGCTTATTTCAGTTAGTATTTCTATAAATGCTAGTTAAAGCTTTTAGCTGTGTCTGTTATCAATTTTGAGTTTTCAGATTCTGACTATGGGAAATGCTGTGAGAAACTAGCGGATTTATATTGCCTGCTCGATGCTTTAATTCTCAATTATGTGGATCATTTTGATAGTTAAAGTTGAGTGGTTCTTTTGCATTAAAGTTTGTTTCATATTGATGAAGTGAAATAAGTTGTTTCAGCACTTTCAACAGATAGTTTCTTTTGCAAAGATCTTTCTGTTAAATCCTTTTGAACTGAAAACTCCATTTGCAATAAAGGTAGCTGCGCCTGTTTTCATTGAGAAAATATTAGGCAGAGAATTCCTAAGCTTATCAGATAGGAATTCATTTTTTAGTTTACATTCTTTTCTCTGTTTTTATATACAAACTTTATGGGAAAAACTATTCACTAACATGATGAATCAACTTGTCATCTTTCATGGGATTTCCACAATCTTTAAGAAGTGCCCTATACTCATTGGATTTGATGATGTAATCTTGAATTATGTCAAAATTCTTTGGATCCAAGAGAAGTAGATCATCTTAAATCTTAAATCCCTTTTCTTCATCCACTTTACCATACAATGATTCAAGTTTATCCCAATATTCTTTAGAGTTTGAACAATTTTTAATGTGAAAGAGAAGATCCTCATATACACAACTCCTGATAACTCCTAAAGCCTGTTGGACTTGAATTTTTCAATCAATGAGTTCTTTAGCATCCATAGGTTTAGGAATTTTACCATCAACATAAAGACTATATCATTCCTCCATTAATCTACTCCATCCAATATCTTTCCATGTAGAATAGTTGTGTGAAGTTAGAGGAGGATATTTTAAACCCATGATGCAAAAATGAAAAGAGCACAATAGAGAGACACAAAAAAACATAGTACACACCCCCCTTTTCACTCAATCAAAAGACCCCCCCCAAAAAAGATGCTTTTGGCACTTTATAAGTAGTGCTTGTACAATGGGCCACTTGTTAAAATGAAAAAAGTGGAATTTCTAATTTTGCTTTTACAACTACCTTACAAGGCTCAAATCTATCACTAAGCATTGTAGCTCAGATATACGACAATTTTGAAAAAGAATCAAAGCTTTAAAATGCTGAAAAAGTTCTAATTCTAAAAGTCAAATTTTGGTCCATACAACCTAGAATTTGATTGGAGATCTAGAAAGTAGACAAAAAAATATGCACTTTCAAAAAAAAGGAACCTAAAAAAGTGAACATATGTGCCCGTATGGAGTGTTTGAAGTTGTAAAATGTAGGATTATGTAGGTACAGTCACAAAGAATACAATTTTTGCAAAATTTGTGCACCAAAACCAAAAAAAACCACCACTAGAAAATTCAAGAAATTCTACCCAATTTCAAAAAAAAAAAAAAAGCACCTGAATTGAAGTCTGGGTGTTCGAGTTATGGGCTCACAAAGTCAGGCTGCCAAATTGAAAAGCAATCTGGAGAGGGGTCTAGAGAAAAAATTGCGAGTCTAAATTTGACGATCAAATGACTATCATTGTAGTTGTAAATAGCCTGGGAATGATGATCAGACAGACATCAATTTTTTTCTTATAACTGGCTGACATCAACGAAAAAACTAGCTGGGTGATGTGTTTGATGATTTGGCTATACGGTTGGTGATTTGGCATTTCGTACAATACGGCTAGGCTAACATGTTAGGGCTTTCTGATGTGTCATTGCACAATTGGTAGGTGACATGACCAGTGAGCTATCTCCTATGTGGGTGATTTATTTAATGCCACGTGGTGTGACTTGAAACTACCACATGGTGACTGTATACTGGGTTTGCTCCACGTGTCGCGCGGAGGTGATGCCTGTGTCAAATGCTAGACACTAGAAGAAATCCGCATTTTTTGGGTTTGTGGGGGCAAAGCCAATTAAAAAATACCATGTGTCGACAGCTCTGCATTAGCAGAGATTAGAAATGTCGCTGTAAAATACAGTTAGGGGTTTGTTTTAAAAAAGTCTTCGTCAGAATAACCCAATCATTCCTTGGGATCAGAGAAGACAACACTTAGAAAATGACGCCGAAGACTAGAGGATGCAGGCAAGAATTTAAATAGCTATAGGAGGTCTTGTCAGATTCTGATTTAAGTTGCCACCAAAAATTTGAACGCAAAATGCCAAGAATATTCGTCGAGAAAAGACTTTGCTATAAGAGAACGGTCTCGCGCGGCCAAAAAATCCTTTCACAGGTGCTGTGAACTATTGCACGGGCCAAAAATTAATTAAACTTGGTGAAATTAGGTGGGATTTATCCCACATTCAATGTGGGATGGCCTGCAACACTATTTAAAATGAAATGGCCGCACTTTTAATAAACAAATGGAGCAGCCGCCGGGTTATGTGTTGCTCGGCCAAACTTTGGGGCTGGTCGCCGATATTTGTACGTCAAGTTTTTAGTGATGACCTTTGTGAATATTTGATGGTACACTCACAGACATGTGTGTCAAATAATTGTGTTGAAGCTTGCCTATGACAAATCAAATAAATTCCTCCAAATAGCAGAGTCGGGGTGTCATTGCCCGGTTCTGCTAAAAAAATTTCTTTGCTAGGTGCTGAAGGGCAAAAAAAATTTCAAAAATTTGTAGTAAAAAAAGTAGAGAAAAAAATGTAGATCTGAATAAATAAATTAAATTTGCAAAAATTGACTATACTTGAACTGCAAATCGGGGCCTCTAGGGTCCAATTTGCAATTTTTTTTTGCCTCATGGTCAACTTTGGGCCAAGGTAGCCAATTTTATAGTTGATCTTCACCAAATTAGCATTTTGGACACAATGGTGAGGTTAGATTTGGTTCTAGACACTCCCAATTTTTGCAGTACTCCAAATTGGGCTGAGGTGCTGAAGCAAGCGTGGTCTTGAACGACTATGTGATGAGAAAATATCCAAGCTCTAATACCATGTAAGAATTTTTCTAAGGGAAAAATTCACCCAGGAACTAAGAACTCAAACACAAGCACAATTGTAGACCAAGAGAGAGTATGATCAGAATGACAATATATTCAATATGCCATGTTAAGGGTACACTAGAAGTGCCTATATATAAAGGTCTCTAAGATACATCTAGAATGCCTTATAATCAGCTACATGATATGTCAACAACCAAGCACATGTCCACTAGATATGGATTATCCTCCATTAAGCATGAAAGTATGTATGATGATGAGAGGATAAGCCTACAAGGGTGTGACATGCAAATTAGTGTTGTAGACACCATGTGCTAAAATAAAGTTGCATACTCCTATGTTGTCAACATGACAACTCAAAAAGGTGTGCAAACTCCTATGTGTCTCACAAATAAAATAATAAAATAATGCATTAACCTAAGTAAACTTAAGTAAGTGTAAATAGTGAATATGTATTTACACCAATAGATATAAACCATACTTACAATTTGTAGGCTTTGCAATGGCACATGTTGTACATGCTTGAATGTATACAATCACATCACTTTTCATTTTTGGCCAAATACCTTGAAGTATAGTAGTAGTTTTACCTATTCCAAAATGTCCTACAACCTTGCTGTAGTGAGCTTACCATATTAATTTCTTGCATTTTTCCTTGGGTACACATATTTGGCCAATGTGGCAAAGCAGTCCTTCTTCAAAATAATAATCATTCACATGGTTACCTTCTACAAGATGAGTATATACATCAAAAAAATCATTATCATGTTCATACAAGTGAGTCTAATTTTCTTTTTTATGCCCACATGATTCTAACACCATAATTACTCCTACAATTGGGGGTCTGCTCAAGTAATCTACTACCTTATTGGCACTTCCCTTCTTATGGTAGTTGTTGAGATGACATTTTTGAAGATAGGCTGACCACCTTTGATGTCTATCATTCTGCAATTTCCTTGTGTTTGTGAAATTGAAGGGGTTTGTGATTTGTATGGATAATAGTTTCCTTTCCTAGAATGTAATGCTTCCATTGTTTGCAAGTTTGAACAATGACATATAATTCTTTATCATAGGTGGGATGCCTATGTACTATATCAAAGAATGTTTCACTATGGTAGGAAATTGAATGTCCATGTTGCATGAGGACTACTCCTAGTGCATATTCTAATGCATCAGTTTGTATTTCAAAAGACTATTGTAAATCAAGAAGAGATAAAACTGATGCAGAACATAATGTCTATTTTAATTCCTCAAATGTTGTCCATCTGAATTTTGTTTGCATTCCTCCTCATAGTGACTAATTTAGAGGCCAAGAAAAATGTGAAAACCCAAGCACAAATCTGTGATAAAAGTTAGCCAACCCCAAGAAGCTACGTAACTTAGTAAGATTTCTTGGAGAAGGCTAGTCTTTGATTACTTGTATCTTTTTAGGAACAACATTAACACCCTCACTATCAATAACATAACCCAAATATTTAATACCTTTTTATACCAAAAGAATATTTTTCCTTTTTAGCATAGAGTCCATTGTCTTGCAAGGCAAAAAGTACCTGTTCCACATGTTGTAGATGCTTTTCCCAAGCTTTGCTAAAAATGAGAATGTCATCTAGATTCACCACTACAAAAGAACTAGTGAATGGCCTAAGTACATCAATCATCATCCTCATAAATATGGATGGAGCATTTGTGAGGCCAAAATGCATTACCAAACATTCAAATAATCCCTCCTTAGATTTAAAAAGTGGTCTCCCATACATCTATTAGCTCAATTGGTACTTGATGGTACCCATATTTTAAATCAATTTGAGTGAAGAACTTTACCCCTCTAAGTTGGTCCACAAAATCATCTATCCAGGGGATTAGATATCTATTTTTTATAGTGATCTTATTCAATGCTCTATAGTCAATACAAAGTCTACATGTTCCATCCTTGTTCTTTTCAAGTACAATTAGGATACCACAAGGAGATGCACTTGGTTGAATATGAACCTTTTAAATTAGTTCTTGTATCTACCTTTTGATCTCATCATTTTCTAACATGGATCTCCTATTTAGGTAATGGTGTCCCTAGAATGAAATCAATAAAAGGTCCTACTTAGCAGTGCATGAGTACTCATACTGGTAACTCAAACATATTTTGATATTTTGTCAAAATTTGTTCCATTGACCTTTGTTGTTTTGTTGTGATGGACATTGTGGTATGAGAATTATATACCATTCTTTTCTCCTCCTTAGAACGAAACATTAATAACACAAATGTATCAATTTGGGAAATCAATCTTCTACATTATTTTGCACTAATCAAAGATGCAGAGTGAGCAAAATTTATGTATGGTATTGATGTAGGAGCATCTAGTGGTGTAAGGGAAATCCTGCATCACCAAAAAATATGCTTAGAGATAGTTTCTATTTAATGTGTTTTTATTTCTAGATACCCATTTGGGTCAAATAAAGGTTCCAACTCTCACAGTTCCCCTATTAGCTTTCTGGGTTAGAGTTTTTAAGCACCTTGGGATATGTGTAAATGTATAAAATGGGTTATTTTGTACTTAAGCCAAAATTATGATGAGTTAGAGGGATGATTATACTTTTAATTTAAAGCATTGTAGAAAAATAATCAGGTCAAAAGGCTTTACGGTTAGAAAGTTATTGCAGTTTTAAGTTACCTGGAGACCTCCTAAGAGCACTTTAAAGTTAGGTTTGAGGCACTAAATGGCCTATTATGGGCCTAAAAAATGGGGGAAAAGAAAATCTGGTCCATAGGGCTATATAACACTTTGAGAGCTTTTAGGAAATGTAAATGGTTCATCAATCAGAGTCTCGGTTCAAAAGTTATGCCTTCCATAAGTTGGGCTACCGTTTTTAGATTCTTCTAATTTTACACCGACTTCTAATGAGATTTTTGGAACCTTATGTTTGGCGATGGATGCCAAATGGCATATTCTAGAATTTATTCCTAACCCTAAACAAATTGGGGTCTATTTAAGAACATTTTTGGCATTATAAAGGTAGTTCTTAGTGGAGTTTGGGAGAAGGCACTGTGAGGATAATTTCTCTCCAGTTTCTATCTATTGTAAGCCCATAGGGAAAGTCTTTGGGTTTTTTTTCTTTGTACTAAATGTAGTAGTAGATTTTCAATGATAATAATATTTCCCCTTTTCCTGTTGTGTTCATTCTAGTCTTGGGTTGTGTCTCCATCAAGTATTCAATACTTTTGTTCATTTAATTTGATTATCACACTTCTTGGCCTTGATTTGTACACCTCATGATGTTGATACATGTATGGTTGTCCTAATAAAATATCACACACATCAAGAGGAGCTACATCACACACCTGATTCTTGTTTTATGCACTCCACAAAATCTTCCCATGTGGGTGTACTATGTAATAATACAAAAAATCCATGTTCATCTTGGGCTACTTGGGCTTCTTTAGTTTTTGCATAAACTTTCCATGCCAACTTCACATGATTCTCAACTTTGAGGAGGGTGAAGGTGTTTTTTTTCAATATCTAAGAAATTATTAACACAAATGTACCTCTCCAATTTTGACAACCAATCATCAACAACATCTACATCAAATTTCCCTTGAAAAGTTAGGATATCAAAATTTACATGTAGTTTAAATGGAGTTTGCCCGCCAAATGTTGAATTCCTTGGGTTGGCCTGTGACTCTTGTTTTCCCAACATCTGTAAAAATTTCTTCATCATTTATTCCTAAAGTTTATTTAATGCATCTTCCACTAGTGTTTTGAAGGATTCTTCTAGTCTGTCAGCCTGTTGTTGTGCCATTTGTGAGTGTGCATGTCTCAAAGAAAGATAATCTGAAGGATCTCTCGTACCCAATCCCAACCTTTGGTAAGCTAATTGCATATGATGAGACATATAGGAGAAAAAAATATATGATACCACTGATCTAAATTATGATTCCAAATTACAACACCCGGTGTGATACCTCTGGTATTGTTGATTCTAATACGAAAAGAACAATTTCAGTACAACAGATTATGCAAGCCAAAAGTGGTTCATTTCATTCAACACTAAAGTTTATACAATGTTTGATGAATCTTAAGGGCCACCAACATCTCTTCAAAAAGAAATGAACAGTTCACACAATGTTTATTACACAATAAAATATTAAAACTATGAAAATTATTTAAAAACTATTTCAAATTTTATGTGTACTTGTAGAAGTCATTACTTTCAGCACATAGCTCAAAAATGTATGTTGCCTATACTGTTGGAAAGGTAATCAAATTGTTTATCTCCATATTTCAAGAAAAGTCACTTTTGGAAGCTTTCAGGGTCTAGAAATGCTCTAAAGGCCTAAAAAAATGCAAAATACTAAAGTACAAAAAATACTGGAAAAATAGATTTTAGTATTTTTCCATTTCTAATTTTGTCAGCCTCCTCTGATCATCATGGATCATTATTTGATCATCAAATATTCATCAATAGTAAATTCAAATCTATTAGACAACCTCAAAGAAGAACCAATCCAACCTTAAGAGAGATAGTCAAAGAAGAATTGCAGAAACTACTAAATACTAGTTTTATCCACCCCAGTGGGTTTTTCCACCGGTTGTTGTTCCAAACTAAGGAGGAAAGTGAAGAGTGTGTGTGTAATCACCCAAAAATGGTTATCTAGACTACTAGTTCCCTTCTTAGCATTTTTCTAAAAATATTAAATCATTTATCTTGATCAAAACATTAAAAAATAATTTATTTGATCTTATCCTATAGTTTTACCACTATATCCTAAGTTATTATTTAATTAAAAGGAACATGTACCCCTTTAATTAAATAAAAGACTCCATTAATCTCTTATCCTAAGTTGCAAACATAAAAACATTTTTCTATTTTAAAAATAAACAAAAAATGTTTTGTCTGACATGGAGATACAAAAGTGGATATGCAAAAGTCAACTCTTTGTGATTGGTGGAAGTTATCGTGCATATGGATCATGTAAAAGTCAACTCCTCACCCTTGATTAGATCCTCTTTCTATTGGAAATAACAACGGGAAAGTAAACTCTAATAGAGAGGGTGGGGGTGAATCAACACTTCAAAATATTAACCATAAAACATTCACCACTCATCCATCTCATAATTTAGCATGTAAACTGAAATAGATAACCACACATTGCATCCATATCATAAAACAAATTTAACACATTACATAATAAATTTGGTTACCTTGAAACCCTCCAAGGAGAAGGTAAATCTGGGGTAGGGATGGCATCCACAAATATTTACTACTACAGCTGTAAAGCATAGCCAATTATGGTTACAATGAGTTTGATCATCAACTATGGTCTACCCTGTGAAGGTCTACCCTATCAAAGGCTACAAAGACTATTAGGTCTCACCTTGTTAGAGGATTTATACTCACAATTAAGTAAGCACTTGGTTAAGATATTTACAAGAGCTTGTTAAGACTACAAAACCTATTAAGGCTACTCTGTTAAGAGATTTTCTCTGTATCACAATTTATAATAATTAAACACCATGATCCTTCAGTTAGCACCTCACTACTAGATGTTAGATCTTCTCTTTACTGATAAATCCTTGATCCTTCTGATCAAATATGTCTCCTCTACCCTTTCTCTCCTTTTCTTTGTTCTCTCTAACTGATTTTGCAATTCATAACAATGTCATAATCTCCATAGTCACCGTGATTTTTCTCTCTACCCTTAACATTCGTCTCTCTTGCATCTTACAAAATCTTTAGGGTTTTCCTCCTTAAGTAAACATAGGTGGACTAGGGTTAGGTTAATATCAACAACTGTGGTTGATCCATATTTCCACCTAAGACATCCCTTAATATGATTGGTTGCATGTATTGCATAGGGATTCCCAATATGGCTCGATCCTTATCTTCTATAATTTCAAAACAATGTACATGTTGACCCAAAAATGGTTTACATAGTGGTTTGTGCCATTACAAATAACTATGTCAAAGACTATTCACTTGGCATCCAAAGGCTCTAATGGCTGACCTTCACTATGTTCTCAATGCTATGACTCAGCTTTTGAACAACTCAGAATACACTATTTACTTGGCACCTATATCACTTAGGGCATACTGAATTTCTTGACTCCTCCTGTTGGCTCGACATCCGAGTGACTCAAAATAAATAGACTGCTCGACACATATTAGTGCTTGACACTAATTGTCATATTGGTCAACATGTATTTTTTGGAAATTGATGCTCGACATGCTTTGATCACTCAGCTTGCATTGATTTCTTGGCTCGCTCTAAGTACTCAACATGCACTACTCACTCAACTTGCACTATGTTTCTACTAGATAATGACTTAAGTGTCTTATCACTATCTTGTCAAAGCCAAAATGACATCAACAATCTCCCCCTTTGACATGAGTGGAAAAAACATTTTGTCATACATATACAACCTTATAATGAGCATAACTTATTTACTTAGCTTTCATACAAAATCTCAAATTTAAATTTTTTTAAAAATGGATGACTATCAATCATACCTTATAACTCCATTACTCCCCCTAAGTAAATACTTCTTTTTTGTTTCTACTTCTACTTATGATACTTCTCCTGAGTAGGTATGTCTTATGAACTTCATTTCCTAAAACTTCAATTAAATTTCCTCTTTATCATATTCTAAAACTTCAAATTCCCCTTTTTTGTCACTTATGTCATTTGGGTGGTACACTTAGAGTGTGTTTATCCAAAAATGATTTGTGGATCTCCATTATAATCTTTAGTGTTGCATCCCAATTGTTATTGGCTACCTCTAGAGATTGATACTAAATGTCTAGTTGGGCAGCAAGGTCAATTAAGCCATCATGTGTTGGAATATGATAATCTTTCTTCATCAATGTCTCAGCATAGGCTAGTTCCTTATGCAACACTTCCATGTGTAGAGTCAACATGGATTGATTACTGATCAAGGTAGACCTGATTTTTTTATCTTATGCTTGCAGCTCGACAAGCCTACCTTGAGTGGACAGTATATTCTAAAAATATGCTTGGCTTTGACCAGGAGATAACTTTAATGTGGTATGTGTTAGCTATAGATCTCCTTGAAGCTAACAGATAGCCCTCTAAAATTCCAGTGTGAATAGAGTTACGTCACATAGCTTAGTGTATAGAGAGAAAATATTCTTTAACACCTCCTTCACACTCTCCACTTTGGTTGCTAAGTCAACCTATCTTAGTGCAATAGCACTAGATATCTTCTCCAGTGCCTTAGTATGAAATTTCCTTTCAGACCATTCTAAAAGTTTGACATTAGAATCTAGGTCTTTATCCTTTATTTTGTCAACAATAGTGGCAAGTTTCTCAATGATAGGTTTTTCTTCATTCATATCAGAGAGACTAAAATCATCATAGAATATATCCTTAATCTCATGCAAAACTTTCTTTTACTTGTATTCCCTTCTCATTATTTCTTGCCTCTTTTTCCTTTGAAGGGCCTCCTATAGAATGCTCATCTCTTTAATTGTGATTGTAATAAGATAAAACTTTGGCAATTCACTCACTTCATCTAGACTTACATCACCATATGATGTATCATTTGCACTCTTTGATGTGCTAGGACTCAGCCTTGATATTTGTAGTGGTGTAGCATCTGTGCTCAGCCTCTGAAGAGTTTGAATAGTAAGAGGAGATATAGAAATAGCAGTGTGACCAATGTCTGTATAACAATATGTTCCTCTGGCTGAGTAGTCAATTTTGACTCTTTAGTCTATTATCTTCCTTCACTTCTTTGTGAACTTCACCTTATACTTGTGGAATAGGTGTAGGACTTGTCTTTTGACTTGTGTGCACTTCAAGATAATCTTTCTCAATAGTTACTATTGCACTCAGACCTAAACTATTTAGGCTAGGTAGTTATGTATTTGGTTGTTGTGCTTTTGCCTCTTTCATCTAAAATACTACAATGGGCATTGTAGATGGTGTATCAGTTGTAGCAACTGTCTATTCCAGGTTTGCATGTTGATCTCCATGAAGATCCCTTGTTTCTATCTTTTTCACCTTTGTAGATAGAGGGGGCACATTAGATGTTTCTTTTGGTTTCTTCCCTACAAATGCAAGTTCTACCTTCTCAATTTCATCAACTCTCACCAGTACAAGGTTTGTGCATAACTATGCTGCTATGGTGGAGTATGTCAAAATATTCTTTAAATCCTCCTTAGTCAAGGGATTGACATTCTGTGTTGATTTATTAGGAACACCTTTGATGAGTGATGAGTCCTATTGACTCACTTGGTCTGTATGTAGTGGACTGGCACTTAACACTTGTACATCTTATACATCTTGCTACTCCTCTTCAGTTGTAGCCTCTTGTGATGCCTCCTTAGTGCCATCCACATTACCATCTTTGTCCTAAACTTTAGATTCTTGTGCACCTTTTTCTTCACCACCGTTCTCTACCTCTTTCTTAGGATCCTTTTACTCTTTATCTACTATCTTTTCTATGGCCTTGGTGGCTAAACCATAGATGTCTTTCCAAAGCAATGTGCTTTGTGTCACCACTTCTTCTATTTGATTTCTCAAAATCTTAAAACCTCTATATTTGGGAGAAAATCTCCCCTTATACTTATTCATGACTTTAGCCATCATATTCTTGACTAAATTAGGCATAACTTGGGCTAATTGAGCCTCCCTTATTTTCTTTTCAATGGTTAAACTATATTGCCACTTTTTCTCAACTTGGTCATATAGACTTTTGGGTAATGAGTCGGCAATCTCTAGTGGAGTAGATTTGAAAGTAGCCATCATATCATAAATGGACCCTTCAACCTTATTTTGATCAATATTCCCTAGCTTATCAAAATCTACATGTATGAAACCAGATAAATCTACATTTGTAATGATATTTTCACACAAATTATCTATGTCAGAAGAGGGATTGTGGCTTACCACCTTGAATTGGCTCAAGTCTTCTAACTCTATCCACTCCTCATCTAACTCATCCTTCTTTTCCTTCTTCCTTAACCTTTTTTAGGTCTTCTTTTCAAGCTAGCTTGGCTCTACTATAGTGATTGAGCTTTTTCCCTTATAATTTACAATTTCACTAGCCTGTACAGTGGCTTCCCTTGTGCTTGACCTAGAAGTAGGTATTGTAGGCTCCTAATGTGGCTTCTTCATTGGCTTCTATATTTTCTCAACTATTTCTTCTTTATCTTTCTCTTCTTCTTGGCTTCTTTTGGTGCTTCCTTAGCTTCTTCTCCCTTGGCACCTTCTACATCATCTTCGTAATCCTCTCCTAGGAAAACAATGTAAGAAAGAGGGAGAAATTTTGTTAAAAGAAGTTATAAGAAAGAGTTTTGTAACCTAATCAGAAGATGGAAGTTGCTAATAGAGGGAAAAATTTTGATACAAGTTTTTCTTTTTGGTATTGTCTTACTATTTTAACCTAGTTAGTTTGGTTGAACAAGTTGTTCATCATTTGATTGACTTAGTTGACTAGTTTGGTTTGCCATCAATGCCAAAGAGGGTGATTGTTGAGATTTTATTGAAAAGATAATTGTTGAGAGATATTATTATAAGAAGGATATTATTGAAGAAGACTACATGTTTCAATCATTGTTTTGTCACTGATGTCAAACCTACTATTTACTGGTAAGACAACTACTTATAAAATTCAAGTACTATCACTTAGTTGATTGATGAAGAGGATTTGATCAATACAATGTAACAAAAGCACCTAGAGGAAAGGTTGAGGTATGATTATGTAATGAAGTACAATGATCAATTAAGACAATGATGACATGATGTATTGATAATCTACTTAAGGTTACCAATGTTGGCTACACTAAGAAATTTTAGCAGAACAAATTACACACAATTTGTCTACCAAGCTTGATCGATAGGATAGTAGGTGCTATGCAAAGATAGTGCAAGCCAAGTAGAAAGTCAGTTGGAGCTGAGTGAAAGAAAATTCTAGTGGATGCCGAGTGAGACAGTTGATGCTGAGTAAATTTTAGTTGATGCCAAGCATCAGTAAACTTTAGTTGACGCCAAGTGATTTCATAATAGATGTTGAGCAACGTAGTATGCCGAGCATTAGAAGGTCAATAATGCTAAGCATCAGAAGGTTGATAATGCTGAGTTGCTACATTATTTTAAAGATTGAAGATTCGTTGAATCTGAGCCGACAAGTTTATTTTCTTGAAAATTGTGAACTAGGTGGAAGATAAGGTTGATGAGATGGTGGCATAGAATTTGAGGTAAACCATTTTAAAGCAAATTCAAATGGATTCTAGGAGAATTTTTCTAGAAGAAATATGAGATATGGGGTAGATACATTGTATCCTACCTAATCCATCGAAACCCTAAATTTTGACGATGGAAAATGAGTGAAAAAAATCCTAATTTACTATTTATAGGAATGTCTGGTCATGAAGCAAAGTTGTCATGTGCGAGAACCTAAGGAAGAGAAGGAGTTAAGCATTTTGCTTCATTAAGTGACCTAAGAGAAGAGTCTGCAGTGACATGTTAAGCAAGAAGGCTTAAGGAGAAAAATGCTTGAAGAGTGAAGAAGCTATCAAAGCTGCATGCCAACCAGAATTGAGAACTAAATAGAGATCTGTAATCTGCAAGAGAAGTTGTAAGTTGTATCATATTAAGCTCTATTGTTAGTCTCTAATAATTGTATCAGTCTAGGGTAAATCCTTTCGATTAAGGTTGACCTAATAGTCATTTGTAAATATTTTAATTGGGTGGCATTCCAAGTGAATGGCCTAAAGTCCTTTAACAAGGCTCACTCCTAACAAGGTGATTGAAATCCTTTAATAGGGTCACATTTAACAGTGTGTATTGTAACCTTTAACAGGGTTGGCCTTTCATAGGGCATCACTTCAGAAGAGTGAAAAAGAGTAGCATGTTACTAGTGGTTTTTCCCAAATTGGGTTTCTACGTAAATCATTGTGTCAAGTGTGTTGATGAATCTTTATGTTTCATGCTTTACATTTCTGCAAGTTGAATTGACAACAACCTACAAGTTTTAAGTGATTGCGTAATCTTATGGATGCATGCATGAGTATAAATGTTTTATGGGTTCACTAAGATGTGAAAAGTTTTATTTATACATCTAGACCTTGGATAACTGATTCACCCCCACCCCCCTCTTAGTTATTCTAAAGAATTCTAACAGTAACTCGACAAGGTCACAGGTGTGGTCTCTCTTTACTATCTTGTATCCCAAATCAATGACCATACATGAAACACTGTAATGTCCCCATTTCCAAGGTCGAATTTTTATAATAATAATAAAGTTAATATGAGATTAAAAAATCAATAAATATAATTTATAATTATGATTGCATTTGATAAAGTAAAATAAACAATGATACCCGATTGAACAATATTAAAATAAAAAATAATAAAAAAAAAAAAAAAACAAATATTAAATATGTATCATTTATTGATTGGATATAATTATATATTATATCAATTGATAAAACATTGAATAAAGAAAGAAAATAATAATAATAATTGAACTAAATAAAATTATATAATGATAGTTCATTATATGATTAAAATATATATACATTATAATTATCTGGACAAGTTAGACTTTGATTTATATAATTAGAGCTAAAATATAGCTAATTCATATTTTGACTAATAAGCAAATTTAATAAACTATAATATTAAATATAATCATACTAGTAAATATTATTGATTAAATTAATAACTGAATAATAAAACAACATTAATCTTGATCTATAAATTATTAAATCTAAACAAGCCTATAATAATATATAATTTCATTGGCGGCATGGTGATTAAGATAAAAAAAATGGAGTGACATAGAGAGATAAAAGGGCACGTCCATTGAAATCCATTTTAAAGGATCATCGACTAAGGGAGAGGGATAGAGACCATAGCGAGCAAAATGATAGGTGGAGTAGTATGCCTAGTAGAGAAGATACTTGAACAATTAAGTGCCAATACTACGGAAAGGAAAGAGGAAGTAAGAATCACACAATACAACAGAAAACCAACCAAATCGTATCAGGCACGAGTCAGAAAAAGATTAGTAAGTCTCTTTCGAAAGCAAGGAAAAAAATTTGTATTAACAAAAGAAGATGTAAGAGATAAGGGGGTTTTCTTAGTTTAAATCTTATCCAATACCCTTCACTCAAAGAATTGCGTCTTGTGTTATAGGAAGGAAATTACAAACCCAATCCACCGTCCATTATAGTAGTGCAAAGATTATTCATCCTAATTAAAATAAGAGCTAATACATAGTGATTGCAAAAAGATATAAAATCATTAACACCATAACACTTTAAATTCTTAAATATCAAACATTCCTACCTATTTGTAACAAATTCTATACCTATACATATATGAAATAACATCTTATCCAAATTTAATTTGGATCATTTGGGAAAATAAGTAATCAAAAATTGGTAATTGTCTTGAAATTCTCGGGTAGCCAACTAGGGGACATCACAAACACTACTCGGTTGGGTAGATTGAAAGAACTTGTGAGAGCTATCACTCTCACTGTAAAGGCAATTAGGGGGTTTGATATAGAATTAATAGACATGCCTCTTTTATTCTACACTACACCTATGTTCTTCTCAATTACTTTCTTTGCATCACTGTGTATACTCTTAGGATCACTGTGCATACTCTTAGGTCTATCAAAGGTAGGGTATCCTAATACTCGGCTAATAATCCTCTTAGTGATCTTAGCTGGCCCATTCTCCAACTAGATATAGTCATCATGTATTCAACTTAGCACAATCTTGATCCATTCAATCTTGAACACATTGGAAAAATCTAGGGCACAAGTTAGCCTTTTCTTCTCTATTATTTTGTTCTCTTCCCTCAAGACTCCATTATGAAATAGTTTATTGTATACATCCCTAATCTCCATATCTCTTACTCCTCCAACTTTACATGTATAGAAACACCTCACATCCTAAATCATGAGAACATTTGTGGTATCATTGATAACGCACCAAATGGTTATCCTTTATATGAAATTTTAGGTATAGCTCGAAAAGGTGGTTTCCTAACATCATTACTTATCAATTGAACATTGAAAACTTCCTTTCCCTCTTTCCTAACACTTGTAGAAGAGCTAGCTACCATCTTGACTACTTAGGGTTTATGAAAATTCAAATAATGTAACTCAACAATGGTTAAATACCTTTGAAATCTGTAGGATGATGTTGAGTAGTAGTCAGATCTAGTTCACAAACACTAGAATCTCATGTTGCAATTCACCTTCATGCTCTTCAAGCTCTCTTCAATTGCTATGAATGAAAATTAGTCAAAAATTGACTATATAACCCTTCATATTTGGCAATAAATGCTTAATGCTTACACAACTATAAGCTTAACTATCATAGGATTTCCCACTTAGTTGGCTAACACATGATCTCTAGTATGCTTAACTAACATAGTGAGCTTGACCAATACTAACACAACTCCATCGCTTGACAAAAACCAAAATTTCATTCATGCTCGATAGGAATTGTGAAACTATCCATGCTGGCAAAAACATAGAAAATAACAAAACTATGGACTTTCTATAGCTTCAAATCACTCCATTGCATCTTAATTCATGCATGTATAATCTTTTCAAATCTTAGATTCTTGGAACTGATGCATAATATAACTTTTGAAATTTTAGTCTCATACATACCTCTTGATTGCTTAGTTGGGGGTGTTGTGATCACCTGATCTATTCGATGAAGTAATCTCATCTAGATTTGATGTAATACAATATTCCTTTTTCTTCCATGTCTTTCTCATCTTCACCTTTACCTTTTCAACATCAACCTTCTCTTTGCCCTTTTTGGATTCATTTCTCGGTGCAGGCGACCTTATTAGATAATTTTTGTTGACATGACCAATCCTAAAACAATTAGAGCATACAATCACATTCAACCACTTGTTGTAGTTGCCTCTAAAATGTGTTCTAATGTAGTTTTCAAGAATATGACCATACTCTTAACAATAGTGACAATTGTACCTTGTGTTGTTATCCCAATCATATGAATTTCTTTTGTGGTTTCCCTCTGTTTGCTTGCTTGATTTCCACTTGGATTTGGATCTACATTCATATGCCTTGTGTCCATATTTCTAAAAATTGTAATAATAGCCTTCAAATCTTTGTGTGTTGATAGTCTTGGTCCTACATTCATGTGCCTAATGTCCTTGTTTCTTGCACTTATAATAGTGACCCTTGAGTTTCTACTTAGGGTTCTGATTTCCATTTTTGCTCCTACAAACATTTGTTGTGTGACCCAATTTTCAACAATTATGACAAGTGGGTTTTCTATTCTTACCTTTCTTACTCCTTTGTTCACCACTTCTAGATGATTCTCCTTCTTTAGTAGTGGTGTATCACAATCCAGTATTATCATTGTTAGGTCTTGGTGATTCCATCAATTTCTCAAAATACTTTATGGTTTCACTTATTAAGTTTTTCTCTTTCTTTTCTCAACTCATTTTTTAGTAGGAAATTCTATGTTTCCAAAGTAGTAATCTCAATGTCTTTCATATTCAGTTATTGATTTGCAAGCATTAATTGACTCATTGTATCCAATTGCATATTTGCAAGTTTTTGTACATCTGATGTCTTCTCTTCGAGTCTATTAGCTAGAATTCTTTTCTCTTCTTCAATCATGACTCTATCTTCTTCAACTTTCTTTTTCAATTTAGTTATCTCATACAACAATATTGATTGTGCTTCTTGTTCCATTTTGACATTTCTAACCTCTTTAGTTGGGGCACCATTCTTTTCCATCAGATCTACAATGGCTTCATCACACTCTCTAGAGTTTTCATCCTCAAATAGTCTAGTAGTACCAATTTCTTGATATTGAGTGTCATCTTGTTGATAGCAACCTCCATCTCATAATTTAGCATGTAAACTAAAATAACTAACTACACATTACATCCATAATATAAAACAAATTTAACACATTACATAATACATTTGGTGACCCAAAAACCCTCCAAGGAGAAGGTAAAACTGGGGTGGGGATGACACCCATAAATCTTCACTACTATAGTTGTAAAATGTAGCCAATTATGGTTACAATGAGTTTGATCATAAACTATGATCTACTCTATGAGGGGTCTACCTTGACAAAGGCTATAGAGATGGTTAGGTCTCATATTGTTAGAGAATTTACACTCATAATTAAGTAAACACTCAGTTAAGATATTTACAAGAGCTTGTTAAGACTACACAACCTATCAAGGCTACTCTATTAGGAGATTTTCTCTATATCACCCATTAAAATGAATAAACACCATGATCCTTCAGTTAGCACCTCACTACTAGATGTCAAATCTTATCTTTACTAATAAATCCTTGATTCTTCTAATTAGATATGCCTCCTCTATCCTTTCTCTATTCTACTATATTCTATCTAACTAATTCTACAATTCATAACAGTGTCATAACCTCCATAGTTACCATGAATACTCTCTTTTCCCTTAGCATTCTTCTCTCTCGCATCTTACAAACTCTTTAGGGTTTTCCTCCTTAAGTAAACATAGGTGGACTAGGGGTAGGTTAGAATAAATGATTGTGGTTGATCTATATTTCCACCTAAAACATCCCTCAATATGATTGGTTTCATGTAATGCATAGAGATTCACAATATGACTCAATCCTTATGTTCTAAAATTACAAAATAATGTATATGTTGACCCAAAAATGATTTAGATAGTAGTTTGTGCCATTACAAATAACTATTTCATAGACTGTTCACTCAACATCCAAAGGATTTGATGCCCAACCTTCACTATGTTCTCAATGTTGTAACTTGGCTTTTGAACAACTTGACATACACTATTTACTTGACAGCTATATCACTCGACACATATTGACTTGCTCGGCTCCTTCTATTGGCTTGACACCAGAGTGACTTGGCATGCATAGACTGCTCAACACATACTAGTGCTTGACACTAAATGTCATATTGCTCAAAATGTATTGTCTGGCAACTGATGCTTGACATGATTTGACCACTCAGCTTGCTCAGCTTGCTAGGCTTGCTTTGATTGCTCAGCTCACTTTGATCACTTGACATGTACTACTTACTTGGCTTGCTCTATGTTTCTACTAGATAATGACTTAAGTGTTTTGTCACTGCCTTGTCAAAATTTTTTTTAGATCAACACTTTCCCCATGATCTCCACCTTCTATACTTTTAAAAGGGAGATCTATCTCCTCATCTAAGGATCCTCTCTTTTTGCACCATTTTTATGCTACAAGTGTGTGTACAAAAAATATCACACTTCTATAAACCATTAATCTTGAGAATACCCATGAAAGAACACATCTCAAGAGGCATCTTATAGCTCTCTATCTATGATGTGAAAATGCTATAAGATGGTGAATCTCAAATGAAACAAGATGTGCAACCCTTGAAAGGTGCACCATAGAAAAGGAGATTCAAAGATGGGAGCAAGAATGCTACCATCCAAGAATCACAATGAATGCAATGCAGATGTAAGATCTAAACTAAATGAAATGCAAGAGTTAACAAAAATAACTAAGCTAAATCATAAAGGAAACTAAGCTAAAATGTATGCCATAATGCAAGTAGAGTGAGAGCTAAGCTAAAGTGCCAAACTGAAAGAATGCTCCAAGCTCCAAAAGCTCCAAAAGCACCTAGACATTTTGTAGCATGTTGTCAGCATGAGAGTCTTAAGATTGAGAGAATGAGGTTAGAGCCCTCCTTTTAAAGATAAATGGAAGATTGAGATTAAAAGCCAAGAGAGGCTTAATCAAGGGAGTAGAATGCATCTTGAGTGATCCATGTGCACAAGCATCTCCACCAATCACAATCAATAGTTGACTTTTGAGAGGGAAAGAAATATATGGAGGAGAATTAAAATTATTTTAAGAATAAAATATTCTTCTCACATAGAAAGTTGTGTATTCATGTGTAGACAAAAATGTATTTTATTTTATTTTTAAAATAGGAATAATGCTTTATGTGTGCACACTTAGGATAAGTGAGAAGTGGGGATTTTTATTTAATTAAAAGGGAGAAAGTTCTTTCAATTAAAAAAAGGCTTAGGATAAAGTGGTCAAACCATAGGTTATAATGGAATAAGTTTTAAAATGAGGATTTTATCAAAGATAAGTGATTATTAAAGTATGTAAAAATGCTATAAAGGGGGCTAATAGTCTAGATGACCATTTTTTGGTGATTACATTTCCCCTCTTTGACTAATGTGTAATCAATCTAGGAACACATAATGTCAAAGAATGAAGAAGCCAAGAAAATGGCAAAGAGATCTGACTCCAAAGAATGAAGTGCAGAGGGATAAGTACCATGATGAAAACCGAGCAAGTAGGTGTCATGTGTAATTCTTCCATAATCCATCTATTCCATCTTTCATCTTTGATCTTAACAATGATCTATCCTTGGATAGTGGCTATCTTATCCATTAGCATAATCTATCATGTCATTTCTTATCCTAAATCATTCACTCATATCCCCCATCTTGAACTTTATTCTTATTGCTCTATCCCATCACTATCCTATTCAATTTACCCCTAGGTCTTGATCACATAAATAAAAGCATGGTTCTCATAGGCCTCTTGACATGTCCACTCTTTTAGATTGAGTGCTTTCATGCTATCTTGCTTAATGTCTTCCATTGCCTATCCTAAATGATATCTCACTTATTAGCTTTCATTGCTTATCCTATATGTTATCTCGCTTATTGGCTTCCACTACTTATACTATATGCTATCTTTATTATTTCCTTTCATTGCTTATTTACCTACATGTTATCTCTTTTCTTGGATATTTTATCTTATCCCAAACATGCTTCATATGGCTATTTCACCTATTTCCCTAGCTTGTGTACTCTTGAGGAGCTAGTCCTTGAGAATCACTTCCACTCACTTCATACTTCACTTTAGTATGATGAGAGAAAGCCAACCTTTTATATAAAAGAAGAGAGAAAGCCAAGAGAAGATGACAATGTATGATCAAGAAGAAGAAAGAGAAGATGAATGTAGTTAGTTGAAACATCCATGAAAGATAAAGAAGATTCTCTCAACATTAAAAAATGCAAAGCTAAGCTAAAATGAACCATACAATGCAAGCTAATATGCAAAAAGGTGCAATTGCAAGGCTTATATAAGTGGGTCCCAGTTTTTATCATTGAGCCTTATTAGGAACATTGGAAGATCATACAATCATCACTAGCATAACTATGATGATATGGATATGATCTATATTGGATAGGAATGTGGGAATCCAACCTATGCATCAAAGAAATATAGGTCAAGATGAATAGTGTGGTTAGATTCCCTAAGTTTAATATAGCAAGATTACACATGTATCAAGGCACAAGTACCAAGATAACCCTCGAGTGCGGTCTTGCAAAAATAGACAAGGATGATACATTATAGATCCTAAATGTCAAGTAGGACAAGCATGAATGCTCATGACACTTAAGATTGATAAAGAATACCCACAAGCAGAAAACAAGTAAAACATGCCCCTTGCCCCCAGTCTTCTAGTCCATGACATCCTGAAGAGATTATTAGGGAGGGAACACTCAACAAAGAAAACCATCATAGACAACATACAAAGAAAAATAAATTCAATCAAATCTCAACAAGTTTAATGTTCAAGTGTGTGTGTGTGTAAGTCACATAACCATTTTTTAGAACTCAAATCTACTAGTGAGAAATATCATGACATCCTAGACTGTAGCTAAGGTATTTGAAAAGTGTTGAGGAACACTTGATGTCAAGGGAAGTGTTGAGAAACACTATTGAGAAATTTTCCAAAGGAACACCTATGCAATAAAGAGACCTTGATAAGGTAAGCAATTTGTGCCCCCTAGACTTAGACGAGAGTCAATTCCAAGATAGGTAAGAAAAAGTGAAGTGAATGAGCATAAAGAAAGATTGATAAACATAGGTGTAAGGGTCTCAAGTAGTGTATATTCAAGATTTTCACCACTTTGAAAGATTTACTAGCTCTTAAGAAAGATAACATTATTTTGTCCTAATGTCTAGCAATGTGTAGGGCATAATGGAGTAGCAAGTTGGTGAATAAGAAGAGATGGATGGGAGGGGAGTATGAAGCAAGTGGAAGTGATCCTCAAGGATTGGCTCCACAAGAGTACACAAGCCAGGGAAAGAGGTGAAATAGCCATATGAATCATGTTTGGGATAAGCAAAAAAATCCAAGAAAGGAGATAGCATGTAGGTTAAGAAATGAAAGGAAATAATAAAGATAGCATATAGTATAAGAAGTGGAAGCCAATCAGCGAGATAACATATAGGATAAGTAGTGGAAGCTAATAAGTGAGCTATCATTTAGGATAGGAAATGGGAGACATTAAGAAAGATAGCATGAAAGCACTCAATATAAAAGAGTGGACATGCCAAGAGGCCTATGAGAACCATGATTTTATTTATGTGATCAAGACCTAGGGGTCAATTGGATAGGATAGCGATGGGATAGAGCAATAAGAATAAAGTTCAAGATGGGGAATATGAGTGAATGATTTAGGATAAGAAAGAACATGATAGATTATGCTAATGGATAAGATAGCCACTATCCAAGGATACACCATTGTTAAGATGAAAGATGAAAGATGGAATAGATGGATTATGGAAGAATTACACATGACACATACTTGCTAGGTTTTCATCATGATACTTATCCAAGGAACCAGAAGAAGTGGTTTTTACCATAGGACGAATTTATTTCTCTTTACTTTTGCTACCAAAGTGCTACAAGAAATGGTTTTCACCAAGGCATATTTTTAATATTTTATATTTTGCATTTTAATTTATTTTTTCTTTTTGGATTTTTAGAAATAGGTCAAGCTTTTTCAAGTTAGATAGTGCTCCTATAAGAAAAATAAGTATGCTCAAAGATGCTAATAGGATGAAGGAAGAGGGATGGTAGTATGATAAGTATATGGAGGATACAAGTTCATGCGTTGAAAGGATTGTAGGAGTATGGATAGTAGGTAATTGTAGCTTTGAAAAGATTGCATAAGGGTGGATGACAAAGTAGGGAAGATCAACATTGACACACACCTTGGAGGGTTTTAGAATGATGGAGAAAAAAGATTGATGTTTAGATGTATGAGGTGGTAGGAGAAATTTAGAAGAAGATGGAGTGGAAGACTTTGGAATATTTTGAGGAAGACATTTGGAAGAAAATGGAGTGGAGGCCTTAGGAAGCTTGAATGTCAACTTGGATTTATGTTCAATATTCAAATCTTTCAAAATAGACTTGGGAATCCATATAGCTTTAGATTTTTCTTTTCCTTTGGATGCCTTAGAATGCATTTATTCAATGATGGATTTAGGAACTCATATTTTCTTTGATTTATCTCTTTGGGTAGTGGACCTTTGTGGTATCTTGAATAATTGTTCTTTCTTTGTATTCGCATGTCGATTAGATAGGAAATAGTGATCTTCATTTGTAAATGGATTCTTGTGTATGTTCTTAATTTGATCATCCAAATTTCTTCCAAAAGACTTGGGATTTGTGTACGAGTAAGGTTGATATGAATGGTTTATACAGATAGATGGATGGAAATTCATCAAGGATGAGTGTCTTTGTTGATCTTGAGGCATGATGGGAGAGCTAGGAGTGGAAAATGTAGGAGATGAAGGAACATAAGGCCCCAGTATGGAAGGAATGTTTGAAGGCTTTAGCTTAGATGGATAAGGACCAAGGATGGACTTGGAAGATGCAAATGGATAGTGACTAGGGATATCAACATCTTTATAATGATTAACATGGCCAAGGCCATCAATAGACTCACAAGTAGCTTTGATTGGACCAAAAATTTTGATAGGAGTATTTGAAGCCTGAGTATAGTTTTGAAGGGGATATGGAGAAGTAGAACATCACGGAACCCTTTGATCTTGACATTTTTATTTAGATAGCATATGCATATAGCTTTTCTCATGTTTTTCAGTAAGCTTAATAGAAATAGTGGAAGTGATGTCTTAATCATACTTAGGAGGTGGGTAAGATACATGATATGGATGAGTGACATCTTGAAGGAGATGAAAGGGTGCTTGATCTTGATCTTTCTTTATAGGTTTAGGTTTTTGAGATTCCTCTTGACATTGAGCCACTTCTAAGGACAAGGGAGAATGTAAGGTTTGTATGATAACATCTTGAGGTGATAATGAAGGATTAGTTGGAGTGGGCATACTAAGGTTAGCATCACATTAAGATTATAGATATTTAGTCTTAGTATTATGGAAAAGGTTTGCAACCAAGTGAATATTAGCTTAAGTTTATTTGAGAGGTAGCCCTTGAAGGTAAGCATAAATAGTGTGAAAAGATTAGATTCTTTATTTGATGGAGGTATGTTGGAAAGCTTTGATTTTTTTAAAAGTTCATTCATGTTGGAAGTAGGGGTGTCAAGGAGACATCACTACAAATTGGTTCATCAATGCGATCTTTCTCAAGAGAAGTATCCTCACAACATGAGTAATTAGAGGTATTAACAATACAATCCATCAAATTATTAAGGAAAATAGGTAGATAATAGAGCAGGTCACTTCCAGTTTGTGCACTGCTGTGGTCAGTTTGGGTAAGAAAAGCAATGAGGAGATTATGTCTTTAGACACTGCTATGGTATTGAGGAGTCCGGGATGGCCCAACAAGAGAATGAGGAAAAGTATAAGAAAAGATATTATTGTTGCTCCTAAGGTTCCTTTTTTCTACTATTTTTGATATTATCTAGGCTACTACTAAAGCCAGTAAGGAGGTGGAGAAGAGCATTAAGGAACTAGTGTAGGTGCTAGTTGTGGTTGCTAGTGGCTGGTTGCAAATCCGGGTGTTTTTGCTGGTTCTATTTTTATTTTTCCAGCTTTTTGTTAATTTTTTTTAGGTTCTAGGCTTATAAAACCTGGGGTTGCTTGGTTAAAACTTGTAGTTTTAGGTCTTTGTAAAACTTGGTTTTTTGTGTTGTGCTTTACTCTAGGTTTTAGGTCCTTGTAAAACCTAGTTGGTTCTTAATGCTTATATTTTTCTTTTGTTAAAGGGTTTCAGGTCCCTTAAAAACCTATTTTTACCTTAATCTAAAACAATCCCATCATCAATAAGATCTTGGATTTTATGTTTTAGCTCAATGCAATCTTCAATTTTATGACCTTTATTTCTATGATAATTACAACAATGATCATCTCTCCACCACGGAGGTCTGATTTCACGTTCATAAGGTCTAGAGTTTTTTGATAATGTGATGAACTCATTATCAAGAAGTGTTTGCAAGATGGCATCATAAGAATATTCCAAGTGAGTAAAGGTTCTCTCAAGAGCATGTCTAAAATCTTCTTGTTGTTCATAAAGTGCATAGGATGCATCAATATCTTCATCAAAGATAGGTTTATAATGAAATATTGGCATAGGCTCAAATGAGGTATCACTTTCTTTCTCTCTAAGGAGGTTTTTAGATCCAATAAATGAAGTCAGTTGATATCTTGGAGAGATATAGTGTGTAGAATTAGAAGAAGAGGGAGAATATGATCTTGAAGAAGATGACTCATGTGCATATTGAGAGCTTAATAGAAGCTCATGTGATGATTCCATTATTTCCTCTAACCTTTTTCTCAATTTTAGACTTCATTTCTATCATGTGGTTAGTGAGATGAAGGTAAGAAAGATCGTCTGTTTCTTTTAGTTCTTTGTATCAAGCATATAGATCTTGAAACTTTTTAATGATATAGAATAACTTATGATAATCTAGATTGGTCGAGGTTTGGTAGCACAAGGTTTGAATCCCATAGGTAGATAGAAAACAAAGCATGAAAGAAACTAGAGGAATCTAATAAAATGACACAAGATAACTTGATGTCCAAACTAGAGAGGTAGAATGCTCACTTGTCAAAGAGAGGTAGCAATGAACGAGTGACTTGTCAAGAAAAGTGTCCAAGAAACTTACAACACTAGTAACTAATGTCAAGAAGCCCAATAACCAAATAGCCAAGTAGATAGAGAAAGTGAGTGGACAAGTGAAAAACCTCTTCTACTCAAGTATTGTAGTCAATAGATCAAGGTAAACTTTCAGAAAAAGAGGGTCCTAGCAAGTGGACATAGATCAAGAAGGTGGGAAAGATCAAGAGTTCTAAGACCAAAGAGCCATTTTAAGAAAGTTCAACCATTGTAGACATAGAAAAGAAAAGTCAAATGATGGAACTCCCCCCTAGTAAGAAATACAAGTGCACTTTTTTTTTTTTTGTGTTTTTAAAGTTATACATATATATATATATATATATATATTTTAATGTTTTTGAATAAAAACACACAATGAAAGCAAGCAAGAGGAAAATGTTTGAAGGCTCAATTTGGTGGGTGTGTCCCCTTTTCTCCAAGTGAGGAAGGTTTTAAATATTCAAGCACATCAAACACACCAACAACCTATTAAGGTTTCTATAAAGTAAATGGTAACCCAATCTCCACCTTTACATTGCAAAGGTATAAAGTTCTTTGGGTCTTAGCCAAGATTGACAATATTCTGCTTCCAAGAGGCCTGCCTTTAGATTCAAGCCACACTATTTATATTTTTCCGAAACATGGGAGTTGATGTCATTCCCTAGAGTGATCACTTCTCTAGGAAGACCCCCTAAAAATAAAAAGCAAGATCCCTTATTTATGTTCCCCTCAAACTACTTAACAAGGATGTAAGAAGAAAACATAAACAAGAAAAACTTTGGGATTAAATGACAAACGGGTTCATTTTAAATCCCAAATCCAAGTGTGAATGATTCATTTTAAGCTATTTTTTTCGATGTTGGGAAGACACACCAAACAATTTGAGAAAAATAAAGAATATATTTTACAATGAAAAAGGAAGAAAGTGACCACTTTTTACAATTCAAATAAGAAGGTTTGGAATATGTGCACCTTGATTTCATGCTTTCCAATTTTTTCCTTTTTTTGCTCTTTTGACCTCCAAGTTACCTTCACAAACTTCAATCAAGTGGATGAAATCATGAAGAAATAGGAAAATTCAAATAAAATACATTGAACTATTTGATTTCATACAAAATGACAACTCATATAATGCATTAAACCATGTACAAATAAAATGCAAGCTAACCATCAAAATGCCTTTTTAATATTTTTTTGCTTTTGACCTAATCAACAAGATTGGATTTGTAATCAAGTATTTTGATCCAAAAAATGAAAATGGAAAGAATAGACCTATAGTGAAAATCAAAGAGCTTTTAAAAAATGTAATAATTTTTGCAATATCTCTTAATTTGTGCCCTAGGGACCCATTTTCCCAAAAGACTAGTTTTTTCAAATCAAATTATTGAGCCTTAATATATTATCCAAATTCAAAACACAAAGGTATCTTTTCAAAAATGTAGAGTTTTCCAAAAAAGACCACTAATTTGCGACCATAGATTGTTTTAATTAAAAAAAAAACCTTCTAACTTGCAAAAATCAGCTCAAAAAAATCTGAATTTTGGACAGAGACATTTTGGATTCATCCCCAACTTGAAAAAAAATTTTAGATCCAAACTCCAATTAATTTAGGAGATACGATCAAATCTTTAAAAATCTAGGGTTTTCACCTTCAAACCAATTTGCACAAGGGTTAGCCTTTAAACCAAAGTGAGAAACCTACAAAACCACTTGATTAGATCGAATAAGTTGCTGTAAAAAATTAGAATTGAGAATGCAACTAAAATTCAAGCAAGAAAATGAAGCTAGAAACTTGGTTATAGCCCCACGGTGGGCACCAAAAATGTGTGTACAAAAAGTGTCACACTTCTATAAACCATTTTTCTTGAGAATACCCATGAAATATAATATCTCAAGAGGCAGCTTATAGCTCTCTATCCATGATGTGCAAAGGATATGAGATGGTGGCTCTCAAATGAACCAAGATATGCAACCATTGCAAGGTGCACTATAGAACAAGAGATTCAAAGATGAGAGAAAGAATGCTAGCATCCAAGAATCACAATGAATGAAATGCAAATGTAAGATCTAAACCAAATGAAATGCAAGAGCTAACAAAAAGAACTAAGCTAAAGCATAAAGGAAACTAAGCTAAAAGGTATATCATGATGCAAGTAGAATGTGAGCTAAGATAAAATTCCAAAATGTAAGAATGCTTTAAGTCTCCAAAAGCTCCAAAACCACCTAGAAATCCTACAGCATAACATTACCATGAGAGTCTTAAGATTGAGAGAATGAGGAGAGATCCCTAATTTTAAAAATAAATGAATGATTGAGATTAAAAGCCAAGAAAGGCTTGATCAAGGGAGGAGAATGCATTTTGAGTGATCCATGTGCATAAGTATTTCCACCAATCATAGTCAATAGTTGACTTTTGAGAGGGAAAGAAATGCCTGGAGGAGAATTAAAGTTATTTTAAAAATAAAAGATTCCTCTCACATAGAAAGTTGTACATTCATGTGTAGACAAAAATATCTTTTCTTTTATTCCTAAAATAGGAATAATGCTTTATGTGTGCACATTTAGGATAAGTGAGAAGTGAAGATTTTTATTTAATTAAAAAGGAGCAAGTTCTTTCAATTAAATAAAATATTTAGGATAAAGTGGTCAAACCATAGGTTATAATCAAATAAATTATAAAATGAGGATTTGATAAAAGATAAGTGATTAATAAAGTATGCAAACATGCTAGAAAGGGGGCTAATAGTCTAGATGACCATTTTTTGGTGATTACAATAGGTTTTTATATAGGCACTCTTGGAGCTTTGGAAGATCTTGTGGCTTCATTCTCATACTTGTATGGCATTGTAACTTAATGTCATATTTCATTAGCATGGTTTCTTTTATGTATTAGAGTAAGCACATCTAGTTTAATTAGAAGGATTGTAACACTCTCATCTTGATAGTTAGTTTGCATTCTTTGTATTTCATATAGCTTAGTTATATTTTTGCATAGCATCTCATAGTGGTTCTTAGACACTATCATCCTTTATCTTGTCTTAGAATGTCTCATTTCATGGTTTACTTCAAGGGGCTACATTCTTATGCTCATTTGAGAGACATTTTATTCATATTTGCATTCCTTTGTATGTTATGACTGGGGAACTTTAAGTCGACATTTTAAGCTCTCAATCTATGAGATACCTTAAATATAAGGACTTAGAGAAGTGCACATTTTTGGTGCTCATTGTGGGGCTAAGCAATAGGATTGAACATTAGGAGCAATGAATAATTGGTCCTTATCCATCAAAGCTAAAACCATCATGCCTTCCTTCCATATTGGGGCCTTATGTTCCTTCATCTCCTATATTTTCCACTCCTAGCTCTGCAATTATTCCTTAAGATCAATAAATACACTCATCCTTGACAAATTTTCATCCATATATCCATATGAATCATTCATATCAACCTTATTCATCCACAAATCCCAAGTCTTTTGGAAGCAATTTGGATGATCGACTTAAAAAACAAACACAAGAATCTATTTACAAGTGTAGATCACTATGTCCTCTCTAATTGACATGTAAATAAAAGGAAAGAAAAAACATTCAAGAGACCACAAAGGTCTACTATCCAAATAGATAAATCAAAGCAAATATGGGTTCCTAAATCAATCATTGAAGAAATACACTCTAAAGCATCCAAATAAAAATCAAAGCTGTATGGATTCCCAAGTCTCTTTTGAAAGAATTGAATCTTGGAAATAAATCAAAGTTGACATTCAAGCTTCTAAATACTTCCACTCGATCTCCTTCCAAACATCTCTCGCAAAAGATTCCAAACGCTTCCACTCCATATTCTTCCAAAAATATTCCATCACCTCATACAACTTAAGCCTCAACTATTTCATCCACAATTCTTCCATCATTCCATCACCCTTCAAGGTTTGTATTAATGTTGATCTTTCCCACTTTCTCACCTACACTTATGCAATCTTTTCAAGCCTACAATTGCCTGCTTTCCATATTCCTCCTAGTTTTCCAAGGCACAGACTCTTATCTTCCATATGCTTTTTATACTATTACTTTCCACACCATATAAATATCTTTAAGCATACCTTTCTATGGTCCTATCTTATCATGACTTATCCTTCCTATAGGAGCACTATCCAAATTGAAAAATCTCGAATTCATCAAGAAAAAAAGCAAAAAAGAAAAAAGAGAAAGTGCATTGGTGAAAACTTGGTAATAGGCACCTTGGTAGCAAAGAGAAATAAATTTGTCCTATGGAAAAAATTACTTCTTGCAGTGCCTTGGATAAGTACCATGCTTAAACCTAACAAACATGCATCATGCATAATTCTTCCATCATCCATCTATTCCATATTTCCTCATTGATTTTGACAAAGTTGAGCTATCCTTGAGCATTATTTATTTTATCTATTGCTCCCTTATCATGACCTTTATTATTCCATAGCCTCCATAAATGAGATTCATCCTTATCATTCTACACCATCACTATCATGTCTAATTGATCTCTTGGTCTTGATCACACAATAAAAAACATGGTTTTCATAGGCATCTTGACATGCCTACTATTTTAGAGTACACACTTTCATGCTATCTCACTTATTGGTTTCCACTTCTTATCATATATGTTATCTCACTTATTGGCTTTCAATGCTTATCCTATATGCTATCTTTCTTATTAGCTTCCACTACTTATCCTATATGCTATCTTTCTTATTAGGTTCCACTGCTTATCCTATATGCTATCTTGCTTATTAGCTTCCACTGCTTATCCTATATGCTATCTCTCTTATTGGATTCCACATATTATCATAAATGCTATCCTACTTATTGGATTTAACTTCTTATCCTACATCCTATCACCTAACTTGGGTTTCTTTTCTTATCCACAAATTGCTCCATATGGCTATCTTTGCCTAGATTGGGAACTCTTGAGGGCCTAGTCCTTGAGGATCACTTTCACTTAATTCATACTCCTTACTTATCCATCTCTTCTTATTTATCATCTTACTAATCCATCATGTCCTATACCTTACTTGACACTGGAACAAAATGATGTGATCTTTCATAAGAGCTAGTAAATCGTGTCAAGTGGTGAAAACTTAGAAATAGGCACTACTTGAGACCCTTACACGTATGTCTATAAATTTTTCTTTGTGCTCATGAATCTATTCACCTCACTTTTATTTTCCTTTCCTAGCTTAGAATTGAATCTCATCTAGGTTTGGGGCCACAAACTTCATAGCTTATCAGGGTCTCCTTATTGTGTTGGTTTTTCTTTGGCAGATCGCTAAAAAATGTTTCTTAACACTTTCCCTTGACATTGAGTGTTCTTAACAGTTATCAGATAATTTAGCTATAGTCTAGAATGGTGTGATACTTCTTATTGGTGAACTTGAGTCCTACAGAGATGGTAATGTGAGTTAGACACAAACACTTAATCATTAACCATTGGCTGAGACTTGATGACATTATTTTCCTTGTGTGTTGTCTACGTTGATTTCTTTGATGAGTGTTCCCTCCCTAATAGTCTCTTGAGGATTGGGGCATGGGGCATGTTTTCTCTTGTTTTCTACTTGTGGGTATACTTTGTTGATCTTAAGTATCATGAGCATTCATGCTTGTCCTACCTGACATTTAGGATCTATAGCGTATCATCTTTGTCTATTTCTATAAGACTAGACTTGAGAGTTATCCTGGTGCTCATGCCTTGATAAAGGTGTAATCTTTCTATACTAAACTTAGGGAACCTAAGTACATTAGTCATCTTGACCTATATGTCTTTGATGCTTAGGTTGGGTTCCCACATTTCTATTCAATATAGATCATATTCATACCCTCATAGTTATACTAGTGATGACTGTATGATCTCTCAATGTCCCTAATAAATCTCGATGATGAAAATTAGAGTCTAATTATGCATCCCTTGCAATTACACCTTTGTATAATAGTTTACATTTTAGGACTCATTCTAGTTTAGCTTTGCAACTACATGTTGAGAGCACTCTCTCTTTATCTTTCACAAATATGTAAGCTAAATGCATTCACCTTTTCTCACTTCCTCTTGATCATATCTTTCACTCCTTGTCAGTCATATAAACTTAATACTTCTATTCCTATCGTCACAAGGGGTTAATCTATTCTATCTAAGTGCTACATTTTTAAATCACAAGTCTACATAATAACATGATAGCTTAAATATCTATGAGAGAGATAAATCCATGAGCATATAAACATAAGGGGAGCATACATAAACATGAGCATACATAAAAACATCACAAGGGAACATAAACACAACTACTAGAATATCCATAAACATCAATCACAGAAGAAAGAAAGGAGACAAGTACATAATGCCATAAATTGAATCCAGTATCTCATATATAATGATGAATCAAGTACATGTACAATATGGGATCCAAAATCTAGATAAATCTCTCAAAATACACTTCAAAAGTGCTATAAGGGCATCAAAAACCTAGATCTAACCCTAGACCTATGATTGGATCCCTCCCTTGTGAGTAGCCTGTGGTGGTTGCAGAAGGAGTGCATGTGTCCTATATCGGGGGTTGTACTACTCCCTTTGATCTCCCTACTCTCTCTATATAGAGAGGCACCCACTATCCTACTAGAATTATAGCTATATATAACCTATTATAGTATCCCACACTCCTTATCTCTCAAACTCCCATCGAGTCTTTGCTAGATCTTCTCACAAGGATCCCTCTAACCTATCTACCTCTACTCTAGAATCCATTAACTACTTATCCCTCATTGTGATAGTCATCCATAGTTGTTGCACCTCTACCTATAGGGCCCAGATCTGAGCATTCCATGGATCCTCTCCCTCTCCACTCATAAGCTACTTTGACCTCTACTCTACTCTCTTCTCCCTAGCACTCTCCACCCGTGGTCACCTAATGAGTCTCTCTCCTCTCTTGTCTCCTCCCTCTCCTCCTGCTCTGCCTCCTTCATCTCCACCTAACTTCATGCTTGAGTTTGACTACTCAATGAACCTCTTGTACTACTACCTCTCTCCTTTCTATATATACCCCCATGATTGAAACCTCTTAGCAATGCATCAGGAATAATAAATTGAGGGAACGGGTACATCTGTCTCTCTTGAGCATAGGAAAAATCTATTGTTGCATTTGTGACACCTGAGAGACAATCCCATTTCTCCCACTATAGCCCTACTGTCTCCTCTACTACTTCCATACAATATAGCATCAATAGTCATCTAAGGGTCTCCTCTCTCCTAAACCTAGCATAAGTGGTAGTCTTAGTAGACACCACTTGCTATCACCCAAACTATCTCCAAACCTGACTGATCACAAATCTCTCCATGATCTCTAAATGCTGACCTAGTAGTGGCCTACTACAGAACATGTAACCAAGCTTATCTATTGCCTCTTGCCAAACCTCACATCCTCTATAAGGCCTCCATTCAAAGGTTGATAACTTGTCAAACAACTGTTGATAGTATGTGATATCTCCACTATGAGGTTGCACTATGAAGCTTGAGTATTTGTAGACATAGGGATATCTAAGGTCCATTGACTGCACTCTTGGTTAGATCACCACAATGTGATCCCATGTCCATATCTGAGCTAACATAACTCTATACACCTATGTCCTCCCCTTACAATAAGCAACTTGTGGTACATGTCTGCAAGGATGGCTGACCCCTATGCCATCTATCTTGGTCACCCTACCAAGTCCATTACTAGCGTCCCCCAGTCCAATGGGAAGCCCTTCTAGCTTATGTCAGTCACCAAGGCCTATGCCACTAGAGAGAATACCATGCAGGCCATTAGATACTACTTCTCCTAGCTTGAATGTCTATCTAGGACAATGACATCCTGAAATAACTCTTGCACTACAACCTCTCCTCTATTAGGGTCTAATCATAGTACATCTAGGTACATAAAAATCATGTTAGCACTCATGGTAAAGAAGAAACAAAGTAAAGACAAATATCTAAACATACTCATCATGCTCACCAAGTCTACATGATAAGACACTCGAAGGATGTGATACACATACTCTAATATAATCATTGCCTCTTCAGTGGGCAGATGAAAGGTGTTATGCTCACTATGCCACGTCTCTACAATCACAGTCAAAAGGAAATGGTTTTCCATGATATGGGGCATCTGTAGAAACCATCCAAATCCCATGGTCACCAGTGCTCTCCCCTGCTCAACATCCAAAAATCACACTAATCTCAACCTTACAACCTTAGGGGTAGTAATGATCAACCCTAAGAAAACCATCTGCACAAAAAAACCATGCAAAACATGATAGTACCTATCATGATGTATCAAAACAAGATCATAAATGCTTGTACTCTACGATGCAAGAAATTGAACTAAATGACCAAAAATATGAGAAAATTGATCAAAACTACAATGTGCAAATTTTTTGGTTGTTTTGTATCATGTGATACTTTATAGAGTACCTGTTGTAATAACCTAAAAATGGTCATCTAGACTATTAGCCCCATTCTCAACATTTTGGCTAATTTAATTAATCATTTACCTCGACCAAATTGCTAATAATCAATTAATTTGATTATAACCTATAGTTTGACTATGCTATCCTAAGTTCATTATTTGATTAAAAGAAAAATGTCCCCTTTTAATTAAATAAAAGACACCATTCTTCTAACCCACTTGAAGTGCACACATAAAGTCCTTTTCTAATTTTTAAATTAAAAGAAAAGGCTTTGTAACTTTTTTCTTATATGACAAGTCAACTTATATTCTATTGGTTGACTTGTGTGTGCACATGGATCACTTCTCTTTTTGAATTCGATCGTTGATCATCCACCATCTTCATCTTGATCTCTACCATTTGTATGACTTTAAAAGGGAAAGAGCTTTCCCCCTCAAAGAATCCATCCTCATTTGGATATTGTTATGTTGCAGGTTTTCTAATAGGTTTCCTTGGAGCTTTATGGAGAACTTCTCATATATTGTCTAATTCTCTAATGCCATAGCATTTTATCTTAGAATCATGTTGCATGCTAGTTTAATTTCTATTTTGCAATAATTTAGATCACATTGCTTAATAGTTGGATTTGTAACACTCTCATCCATGCTTAGTATAGCTGCACTTTGCATACTCATTCTAGTGTAGTCTTCATACTTGTATTGCATACTTGAGGGATTCATTGTAGACATTTCTATTCTTGCTCTTGTCTCAAAGAGCCTCTTGTTGCATGGTTTACTAGCAAGAAGCGTATCTCTTAGGCTCGGCTAAGAGCCTTCATACTTGAAACATACCTTCATGCACTCTATGGATAGGGAGCTCTAAGCCAACATCCAAGCATTCTGAACTCATGGAATCATTTGGATAGAAGGGTTTAGAGTGTGACTCTTTTCGAGTGTACATCTGTGTGAGATTCTTCATCTATGTGATACTTTGCACCATATCATGTGACTAAAGGGTGGTCAATATTGTACAATAATGTTTCCTACACCTACATGATACTATATTGATAATAGGAGTATCACGTGATAGTTTATATCACTACCATGCCATACTTCTAAAGTATCACACAAGATTTTACAAGAAACCTTTAAAACCTAGAAAAAAATGAAAAAAAAAGCACAAAAAATAACTTTTATATTTAGGAATTTAAAAAATTACTAGGACACCATATTGTGGAGGTTGGTTATGCAATTGGTTGTTCTCAAAATAATGTCTATCTATCGAAATCCCTACCTGCTCCATCATTATCTCTCTCAAATGCTCAAATCTCTCAAAAATCACAAGAAGATGAAATGAATTGAAAATGACCCTTGGACCCCTTATATAGTCTTCCAACCTAATTTTGACCTAATTTTTGAACTCCTTGGAATTTCACCAAAAATTCATCCCTAGCTGATTTCGACGTCTTGGATCCATTTTGGGATTAAAATTTAAATTCAAGCTCATCTTGATGGTCAAAAATACATTTTTAAATATCTTCCTTCTTCTATGTAGTTAGTTGACCCTTTGAGGCCTAATCTTCAAATCTTGCTTGAGCATCATCATTTCTTTGTTCCTTCATCATTCTACTCTCTTCTACAGTTTATTTCACTTTCATTTTATCTTTCTACTTGATTTGACCTAATTTCAATACTATATTTTCCTTGGTCAAACCTAGTCAAATTATGGCATTCTATCACTTCTTAGTGGCCATTCTTAGGCTTTTAATCACATATATTTCATCATGGACCTTGTTGCATATCGATTTGATCATACTTCACTATTTTCTGCATCTCCTCTACCTCATTTCAATTTCGATCCCGTGGGGGTATAAATGATCTATCATCACTAGAAATTGCTTGCTTGCTATGGCTATCTACTTCTCAAGAGAATATGCTTGAACTTTCCATTTTATCTTGATCTATCTAATTTTCTTGACATATTAGTCCTCATCTCAAGTTCTGACGTTGTCTCTCTCACTCCTAGTGTCTAGTACTATCGCTACTAGGCTGTACATTCATGATCTTCTATCTCTCTGCATTTCGTTCTTCAGAGTCAAAATGATTTTTCACTTGCTTGGCTTCTTCATTGTTTCATGTAATGTATTCCTAGACTAATCACACATTAGTAAAAGAGGGGCAAATATAGTCACCCAAAAATGGTCATCTTGACTTTTAGCTCCCTTCTTAGCATTTTGCTAAAATTATTAAATCATTTATCTTGATTACATCTTTAAAAATTGCTTTAAAAAATAAATCTTATTGTATAATTTGATTACTATATCCTAAGTTCTTATTTAATTAAAAGGAACATTTCCCCCTTGAATTAAATAAAAGACCCAATTCATCTCCTATCCTAAGTTGCATACATAAAAGCATTTTCCCATTTTAAAAAGAAAAGAAAAGTCTTTTGTTTCACATGGAGATATAAGAGTCAACTCTTTGTGATTGGTGGAAATGATTGTGCACATGGATAATGAAAAATTCAACTCCTCACCCTTTATTAGATCCTCTTTCCTCATGATCTCCACCACCCATACTTCTTTAAAATGGAGAGCTCTCTCCTCATCTAAGGATCCACTCTTTTTGCACTATTGTTATATTGTAGGTTTTTATATAAGCACTCTTGGAGCTTTGGAAGATCTTGTGGCTTCATTATCATATATGAATAATATTTTATCTTAATGTAATATTGCATTATCATGGTTTCTTTTATGCATTAGAGTAAGCACATCTAGTTTAATTAGAGGATTGTAACACTCTCATCTTGCTAGTTAGTTTGTATTCTTTGCATTTCATATAGCTTAGTTGCATTTTTGCATAGAATCTCATAGTGGTTCTTCAACACTAGAATCCTTTCTGTTGTCTTAGAATCTCCCATTTTATGGTGTATTTGCAAGGGGCTACATTCTTATGCTCATTTGAGAGCAATTTTATTCATATTTTTATTCCTTTACACATTATGACTAGGGAGCTCTAGGTCAACATTTGAGACTCTCAATCCATGAGATACTTTGAAAAGAAGGACTTAGAGAAGTGAACATTTATGTGTATACAATATGTAGATTATAGGGAGCTTAATTAATCTAGTAAGAAAGATCATTTTCCTCTATCATTTATTGATCAAGTCCCACATAACTTAGCAGGGAAAAAGTATTTCTCTTTCCTTGATGGTTTTATTGGCTACAATTAGATAAATATTGCTCCAAAAGATCAGGAGAAGACCACCTTTACATGTCCCTGGGGTGAATTTACATACTCAGCTTTACATTTTGGTCTTTTTAATGCTCCTACAACTTTCTAAAGTGTTTCGATTAGTATTTTCTCTCATATTTCATATGATTGTATAAAGATATACATGGATGACTTCATTGTTTATGGTTCAATGTTTGAAGAGGCTATGGACTATAATTTTTTTTCAAAGATGCAACGACCATAATATGTCCTTGAATAGTCATAAATATTTTATGATGATGTAAGAAGGCACGATGATGGGACATTACATCTCTACTGTAGGAATTCATGTATATCCCTCTAGAATTAAAGTTATTTCAGGTCTATCTTCTCTTACCAAACAAAAAAAACTCAGGAATTTTTTGGGACATGTTGGATAAAATATATAATTCTTTAAGGACTTCAACCAAACAATAGGACCCTTATACACTTTACTAAAAAAATATGCAAAATTTGTTTGCATAATAGTCTGTAAAAAGGGATTTCGTGATCTTAAGATTTCTCTCACCCAAGAACCTTTATTGAAAGGACTAGATTGGTCTTTTCCATTTCATATCCACATAGATGCATCAAATTATTTCATTCTTGTTTTCTTGAGATATAATTGTGGATCAACTAATCATGTTATCTACAATGTCAGTAAGAACTTATAAGGAGCTAAATTTAACTACGTTGTCATGGAGAAGGAGATGTTAGCCATAATCTGTGCACTAAATAAATTTAGGCACTACATCATAGGCTACCCAATATTTTTCCATATTAATCATGCCACAATCTATTACCTCATGAAAAAATCTCAATCATAGGAATATTGACTAGTTGGTTGTTGCTAATACAAGAGTTTGACATTATAGTTGTAGATAAGCTAGGTAAATTTAATGTAGTGGAAGTTTTTCTTTCTAGAATCCAAAGGGAAGATGATCTTGTAGTTCTAAAAGATTCATTCCTTAATGATAACTTATTTTCCATTAAGTTTATTTAACCATGGTATTCATATATAGATAACTATTTAGCTATAGGAAGAGCTCATCCTCACTTCTCGCCTAAAGAAAAGAGATCATCAATAGAGAAAAGTTTTAACTTTTATTAGATAGAAGACTATATGTTTTACACGGGACTAGATCAAATAATGAGGATGGATGTGAGAGAAGAAGAAATGTATGATATCTTGTATGCATGTTGTGATGAACCTTATGGTAGACACTTTGCTCCTAAATGAACAAAAATGAAGATCCTAAATGTTAATTATTATTGGCCAACTCTACATAAGGATGCAACAAAGTACACCAAGAGATGTCATAGATGCCAAAGGATGAGAAGGGTGACTATATCTGATGAGATAACCTTGTTCCTACAAGTCATCATTACACCCTTTGTTAAATGGGAATTGGACTTTGTAGGTCCCATTGATCCACCTTCAAATGACAAGTCTTATATCCTTGTATGTATTGATTATATAACTAAATAGATAGAAGCTAGCTATGAAACATGTTAGGATACCAAATTAGCAAAGTTAATCTATGAGATTTTTTTTACTAGATTTGGAGTCCCTAGGGAGATAGTTATAGATCAAGGGGTACAATTCACTCCCACACTCATTATAGCCCTAGTTAATGAATAGAACACTAGGAATAGGAAGTCTAGCCCCTATCATCCTTAGGCTAATAACCACACATAAATAACCAATAGAGACATTGAAGCTATTCTAACAAAGACAATGAATTTTTATAAGAAGGATCACACTAGAAAACTACCTAAGGCTATATGGGCATATAGGACATCATGGAAGACCACCACAATATTCACACATTTTGAGATGGTACATAGGAAGAAGGTTGTCATGCCTATTGAATTTGAGCATAAAACTCTAAGGATAATGAAATAGATTTAAATTTAACTACTACAAAAAGAGAGAGGATCATGCATCTTTAATGCTTTGGAAAAGCTAAGAAAGAATTCCTACAACATGCAAAGATGATTCAAAATTAGGGGATTAAATGGCATGAAAAATACATCAAAGAAAATAAGTTTAAAGCTAGAGATTGGGATCTATTGTATGATTCCATGTACAAAGATAACTAACTCTACTTGGTTTTAAATGAATTTCTCAGTAAAGTCTCTAGTATGTGATTATAGACTTACTTGATAAATATTGAGCTTGGATATAACTGTAAACTCATTCATCTCCTCTTTCATTTCTCGGGCATTATAGTGACTCACTTATGATGCTCAACGACTAACATATTATCTTATTCTTCACTCTTTTAAACATGAATTGGTAACATTAATGTTTATGGGAGTAATTGTTAGAATATTTTAGAATAACTAAGGGGGTGGGGAGGAGGGGTGGTGAACCAATTATCCTTAGGTTCTGATGTACCACTTCAAATTTTGAATACTTCAAAAAACTTAAATCTAATCATTAAGTAACTTGGCCTCTATAGTAACTTATCAATAACATAAACTTGTATTCCATTATCCAATAATTACTAACTTGCAAAATGTAAAACATTAAATAGTAAAACATCTCAAATAACATCTACAAAAGTAAGACACTGGGATTTTACATGGCAACCCAATTTGGAAAAAACCACCAATAACATGCTACCAAATTTTTACTCTTCTAAAGTGAGCTCTTGTAGGAGCCAACCCTATTAAAGGTTATAATACATACTATTAGGTGTGACTCTATTAAAGGATTTAATCATCCTATTAGGAGTGACCTTATTAGAAGAATTAAGAACATTCCATTTGAATGTCACATTGATTAATTTTTTTACAAATAACTGTTAGGTCAATGTTCACTAAAGGATTTCAACTGATACGATGGTTAGAGAGTAGCAACATGTTGATATGATAAATAAAACTCACTTTGCATATACCTTATATATTAACTCACTTACTAGACTCCATTCATGTCTCCATCACTATCTCTAATCTTCTCAGAATGCTTTAAGAAATTACTCTTCACCTTAGCTCTTCTCCTTCTTCTTAGGCTTCTACTCTAGTTTGCTAGTCAACAAAATTAGCAAGTGCTAACTTCTCTTAGGTTAATCCTTATGCCTCCTTAAATAGGTAACTTTGAACTTTTGTCACTTAATCACTACTGTTGATCTTAGGTTTAGGTTAGATTCACTAAATACTTCCATAAATTTTTCCTCCTCCTTCTAGAAATTTCTCAAAATTTCTCTTTGAATCCATGTCTAGAAACACTTAAACATAGTTTCTCTTGAATTAAATGCTCCACCTTTTCAATCCTTATCTTCTACACACTTTACATATTAGAAGAATTTAAACTATGTCAGCTGGGAATCTTAATTCCTTTACAAAATAACAAATGTTGTCACTTGGCTAAAATTGTTTTCCTCAGCCTCTGTCATCATTAATTGTCTTTCTCATCTTACATTGACTTCACTCAGTCTAACTTTTCTAATATTCTATCTTTACTGGTGCTCAATCAACACTATATTTTCTTGGTTTCTTAATCTTCTTCTTTGAAGCTTAGTTTAACCTATGTATTTGGTCCTTAATTGATCATCTCTTCTAGGCTTTAACTCAACTATCTTCTCCACTTAGTTTTATGATTGAACAATACATTATCTTGTCAAGGTTCAATTGATCAAGTGCCCATTGTAGTTCTACATAACTCAACCTTTCCACCAGGTCCTCTTGTTATATCTTCTTTTTAAATACTCTTCATCAATCATCTTGATATGAAGCTCAACTTAGCTAGTAACTATCTCATTAATAAGATTTGACATCAATGAACATAACAATTGTTCTCAATTTTAGTTTCCAACAATCTCCCTCTTTGGCATTGATGTCGACACCTTGAGTTACCGTTCAATCCAAAAAGTCATTCGAGTATCCACTTGATTGAATTCTATCAACTCCCTCTGTGCTCAGTAGCATATCTTCCTTAATATCCCTAGTTTCATTCATATTCTCATTTTAGTATCCAACAATCTCTCTATTCTCATATTTTAGTTTCATTTTGATTCTCATTCATGCAAATCTGATAGGAAACACCTCTAGAGAACTTCATATCATAACATTAAATCCCTCTTTGATATACATCTTCTGAACCTCCTCACTATCTCTTGATGGAAACACCTATTTCTTTGATTACTACATAGGTAATACATATTTTGAACTTCTTCACCATCTCTTGATGGCAACACCTCTTTCTCTAATTATTGCATAGGTAACTTTACATATTTCTATCTCTTTTTCACTATTGATGGTAATTTTAGAACTTCTCCCTCTTTCATGTATGACTTCTTTCATCTATATTCACTCATTTTTTACTTTTCCATATGATAACTGTATAATCTCCCCCTCTTTGACAACAAGGCCAAAGGCACTTCAACATATTCAATTAACTCTGTCTCATACACATTCAACATGTAGATATGTCATTGTCAGTTGTCTAAACTAGTTTCTCCCTCTGTCATCTTGCTTATGGCTAATTTATCTTCTTTTGCTTATCTCCTCATAGCTTTAGGGAAGTCCTAAAGTGTGACCTTCTGCATCAATTTGTAAAATAATCCAATCAAAACATCTTATGCAGAGCTCCATCTTAACTTAAGTAGCCCTAGTTAGGGGAATCATCCCTAGTTTACCTCTTAGATATTCATGAACATCCTTAGGTAAGGCTTTTGTAAATATATTAGCTATCTATTCCTTTGTATTCACATACTCCAATCTCACTTGTTTGTCTTCTATCTACTCTCTCAAGTAATGATAATTGATAGAAATATGCTTGGTCTTAGTGTAAATAATAGGATTTTAGATATGTTTATAGAACTTGTGTTATCACAGAATATGGAAACTAGTTCAGTTATCTCTTCCTTTATTCCTTTCAAAAATTTCTTGGTCCATACTATGTTATAATAATTAATTGTTGTTGCTATGTATTTAAAAAATTTTAGACTGCAAAATGAAAATTTTCTTCTTGTTTGTCCATGAAACTAGTCTCTTTCCTAGAAAGAAAGCTCCATCACTTGTACTCTTTCTATCAGCAACATTTCTAGCCCAATTTGTATCAGTATAGAATTTTAGTTCAAACTTTTCATTCTTCTTGTAATATAATCCATAATCCTACGTTCCTTTCAAATATCTCAATATTCTTTTTATAGCCATCATAGGATTCTCCTTAGGATTTATAGAACATCTAACAATAATCCCAACTGCTAGTGCATTATTTGGTCTACTTTGAACAACGTATAGAAACTTTCCAATCATTTATTTATACAAGGTTTAGTTCACATCGATAGAATCATCATTCTTTGAAAGTTTATGTCTAGTAGCCATGGGTGTTCCAACGGGTTACTGGTCTTGAGTCTTCTATAGCAAAAGTTTTTAGTATCTCCTTGATATACTTTAATTAAGTAATATAGATATCTTTTTTCATTTGATACACTTGTAGGACAACAAAGAATTTGATCTCTCCAAACATATACATCTCAAACTCTTGCCTCATTTGATTTGCAAATGACTTACATAATGCATCATTTTCTCCAAATATGACATCATCAACAAATATCTCTGCTAACAGTATCCCTTTTTTAGATTCAGTCTTCAAGTTTAGATTTCCATTATCATTAGTCCTCAAAAAACTAATATTCACCAAGTATGTATGCAACCTTTCATACCATGCTCTAGGGGTTTGTTTCTATCCATACAATGCTTTGTGCAACTTACATACCATATCACTTTTGTTTGGGTTAACAAATCCTCTAGGTTGTTCAATGTAGACTCTCTCTTCCAATATTTCATCTAGAAATGCAAACTTCACATCCATTTGGTACACTTCAAATCCTTTGCAATAAGAATAATGTGCAAGAAAAGTTCTCACTCCTAATCTTGCAAAATGGGAAAATTCTATAGTCAATACCTTCTTCTTGTGCATATCCCCTTAAAAAATAGACTTCTTCATTTCTTGTTACTTCACCTTTCTCATTCATCTTGTTTCTAAATACCCACTTTATTCCAATACCATTCTTGTCCTTTGGTCTAGTTGCCAGTAACCAAGTTTTGTTTTTCTCTATTTTCTCAATCTCTTCATTCATTGCTTGAATCCAATGTTTATTATCCAAGGAATCCTTTCCCAATTTAGGCTCATATTCACATAGTAGGTATGTATCACTTAGTTTTTTTCTTATCATAAATCTTGAATCTTTGTCTTTAATGATTTGATTACATACATGATGTCTTCTTAGATTTTATGCAATTGTAGGCTTAGGTCTTCTCACTTCTTTTTTAGGTTCATATTGTAGATTAGCTTTAGGTAGCACTTCATGTATCTCATCTTTTTCTTTTGGTTGTTTAGAAATTACTTGCTAATGCTTGGCATGCTCTTCGTAATGCTCAACACCAATTTCCTAATGCTTGACACATTGTTCTTGTAACTCGATATGTATTGACTTTCTCGATATATTTCTTCTTAGGTTCAAGTAAGGGTTGGAATCACCTTTATCAATTTATGTGAAATTATTTAATATTTAGGTTCTTTCTTACACTCAACTTCATTCTTTTCTAGATATTCATCAACTTTCACATTTGCACTTTCCACAACTTTTTAATGTTAGAATTTAGGAACTTATATGCTTTTATCTTAGTGGAATATCCTAGAAATATATCGTCATCACTTTTTGCATCAAGTTTTCCATGCCTATTTTCCTTTAGTATATAACATTTTCTTCCAAAAACTTTGAAATATTTTATATTAGGTGCATATCCATAACATAACTCAAAAGGTGTGATACTTGTACCTTTCTTGACTTGTAATCTATTCAAGGTATAAATAGTTGTACTTACAACTTCTCTCCAGTACTTAGGTGTAACATTCTTCTCCATCACCAATGTTCTAGCATAGTCCAAGATTGGTGTATTCCTCCTTTCAGCTATACCATTATGTGGAGGGGTTCTTGGTGCAAACATCTATCTCTTGATTCCTCTATCAATAGAGAATGTCTTCAATTCCCTAAATATAAATTCACCTCCTCTATCTAATCTTAGATACTTCAAGCTTTTACCCGTTTCCTTTTAAAATCTAAATAAATACCACTTAAACATTTGAAATACATCATAATTTTCTTTAAGAAACATCAGAGTTATCATTCTAGAGTAATCATCAATAAAGAAAATAAAATACTTTTCACCATAATAGCTCTACACTCTAATAGGTCCACAAAAGTCAGTATGAACCAACTCTAAAATACCATTAGAAGTATAGGTCTTACTCTTGAAACTAGAATTTCTTATGTTTCCCCATTGATGTTATTTATGCATCACATTATCAAGTTTCTTCAATATTGGTAACCCTCTTACTCTCTTCATCTTACTAACACTTAGCAAATTGTCAAAATTTACATGACATATCCTCTTATGCCATAACCATATGTCATCACATTGTGCAAACAAACATGTATCATCAGATAGGTAGAGAAGGAACAAGTTACCACTTGTTTAGTTTCCACTTCCAATCAATTCACGAGAACCATTGTAGATCTTAGCCTTTTCGTGTTGAGATTTAACTTTGTAGCCTGAAATGTTCAAATTTTCCACACTCAAAAAGTTGTAGTTAAGTCCTTCAACCCAATAAGAATTATCACATATTATCTTATTAGTCAATCTTATTGATCCTTTACCTTTCAAAAGAAATGGTACATCCTTACTAAATTTAACACTACCTCCTTTATAATGTTCTAATGTTTTAAACTTACTTTTATCACCAGTCATGTGATGTGAGAAACCACTATCAATTATCCATCTATCACCTTTACTTACATATGAAATAATTATAGTTTTCTCATCTTTATCAAAATCATCTTTCATAGCAACATAAACAACTTCTTCATCATTACTATCAGAATCATCATCAATCTCTTCTTCATCAATGTAACAAGACTTCTTACCTTTTCCTTTGTAGTCTTTGTATCCTATTTTTTAATCTTTTCTATTTCTTCTTCCTTTGAAATTTTTGTCATTCCTTTCATCCTTGTCATCCTTGTAGGACATATTGCAGCAATATGATCAACTTTATTACATGAAAAATAGATTATAGGAACTTTACCTTTGAATTTTCATTTTCCTCCCAGTAGTCTCCTAGACATTAATGCTTCAAGATCCTCAAGATAATCATCAAGAGTTTCACTCTCACTATCTTCATACTTTAATTTATTTTTCTTAGACTCATGTAAAACCAATTGTGACTTGAAAGAAAATTCAATAGCAGGGGTAGTAATGTTATCAAAATTTGACAATTCAGAAGCATTGAGTCTACCAACTAGACTATCCAAGGTTAGATCATTACCAAGAGTACATCTTAGTTCTTGTATTACAAAGTTATAATAGCATAAATAGGAAGTAAGGTTCTCAATACCTTGCTGGTCACAGTCTCATCACTAATCTTTCCTTCAGTTCCTCTGATAGCATTCACAACTTTATTGACTCTTCCAAAATATGGTTTTATGTGTTAATTATGTATTTATATGTTTTATTCATGTTATTAGATGTTAGATATGATATTACATGTTGACATATGATGATTCATGGTTAAGATTGAGGTTGAGATGTGCAGTGAATTAAGTTTGAATGTGGTTCATGTTTGAAGTGGTAAAAGTTTAATACTCACAACCCCCCCATCCTTCTACTATCTTCATGTCATCAAAATTTCCTCTCAAGCTTTCTAATTTGGCTCTTAGTACATTCTTATCTCCCCCATGCATCTTTGCCAACTTCTCCCACATCTTCTTTGCAATGTTGTAGTCCTTTATATCATCAAATTTTGAATAGCTTAGGGCAGATGCAATATCCAACATTGCATGATTGTGCTCTTGTTTCTCCTTTATCTAGTGGTCTGTCATAGGTGCAATTACTATTACATATTCATTTTCCAAGTAGAATACTATTGAATCTCTAATTCCAAAAATGTGTAGCTTCATCAAATTTTTCCATGTGGGGAAGATCTCTTTGTTCAACTTGGGTACCTCCTTCCTATACATCTTGATCTTTAGCTTTAAGTCCCTTCAAAATTTTTCTTACAAGCACCAAAATTCTTTGATACAAATTATTAGAATGATTTAGAATAACTGGGGGGGTGAATACTAGTTATTCTTAAGTCCAGGTATACAAATTCAACTTTTGTGTACTTAAAGCAACTTAGATCTCATCATTAAGTATCTTGGCCTCTATAACAACTTATTAGTTGTTGGAAATATAAGAGGAGTAACTAAGAGGGCAAGGGTGCATTAGTTACTACAAAAATAAACCCTAGATCCCTTAGATGTCAGTACCAAATACAAACAGATAACTGAATACTGCTAGAGCTTGGTAAACACACAAAATGTTGTAACTTGATAATAATTGGATTAGCTTGGTAAATGATTAACATATAAATCTTTAGATTTTATCTATGGTTACCATTACTTTAACTTAGTTGCAAACACATAAAAGAAAATAACATGAACACATTTGACACCAAGATTTAATGTGGAAACCCAATTTGGGAAAAACCACCAATTGTAACTAGTTACTATATTCACTCTTCTAAAGTGAGCCCTATTAGGATCCAACCCTATTAAAGGTTATAAAACACACTATTAGGTGTGACCCCATTAAAGGATTTAATCACCCTATTAGGAGTGGCTTTGTTAGAGGTCTTGAGAATAATTCAATGGAATTGCCACCTTGTTAGAGGATTTGCAAATAGCTGTTAAGCTAACTCTATTAGGAGATTTAGATCAATACTACAATGGTTAGAGAGTAACAATGGGATTGATGGGGACACAACCCAACAACAGAATGGACACAATAAAAAAGGGAAATTATATTAACTGAGAAAATAAGCTAGTACAAATAGTGTAGAGAAAATAAACTTCAAAACATGCCCTACGGGCTTACAATAGCATAAATCTGGAGAATATTTCTCCTTTTAGCACCTCCTCTCAAGCTCCAATCCGAACTACCTTTTACAATGCCAAAAATCTCCTTAAATAGACCCCGAAGGGTTAAGGACTAGGAGTACATTCTAGAAAGTGCTAGTAGGCATCTACCGACAAAATAGAAGGTTCCAGAAGCTGCGTTAGAAGTCGGTGCAAATCTAGAAGAATCCAGAAATGGTAGTCGAACTTCCGGGAGGCATAAATTTTGAACCGTAGCTCCGATTGACGAACCGTTTACATTTTCGAAAAGCTCTCAAAGCGCTCTATAGCCCTATGGACCAGCTTCACTCGTCCTCCATTTTTAACCCTTTTTGAGGTCATTTAATGCCCCAAACCTAACTTTTTAAGCATTCTTTGAAGGTCTCCAAAACTCGAAAAATTGCAATAACTTTCAAACCGTGGGGCCTATTCACCTGATTATTTTTTTGGAATGCTCTAAATCATGATTACATTCATCTAGCCAATTCACACCTTCTAGTTTACCGAAATGATGGCCCAAATACATGCTCCTATTTTTTTGAGATTTTCAAACGCACTGATAGTTGAACTATGAGAGTTGGAACCTTTATTTGAGCCAAATGGGTATCCAAAAATGTAAAGACATAAAACAGAAACTAAGTCTAAGTACATTTTTTTTTTGGGTGACACAGGATTGCCCTTATACCTCTGGATGCTCCTGCATCAGACACCCAGGGTAGATTGAAAAGTGACCCTGTCATTTTATGGATGGTAGAGGAAATCCCAAACGGGAAACCTCAGCTGCTGAAATCCAAGTTGAGTCCTCGATCGGCTGTCCTTTCCATTTGACCAAATACTCTTCATACTGCCTGTTTCTAGTACTCCTACCCACACGATGATCTAGAATGTCTTCTATCTCCTCCTTCTTAGAAGCAGGAATTGGACATGGCTCTAAAACTAGCTCCTCATCTGCACCATCATCATGATACTCTATTAAATCTGCAATGTTGAAAATGGGAGAAATGTGAATACCATCTGGCAGCTCCACCTCATATGCATTTCCTGAGTTATGTTTCTTCAAAAATTTGCAGGGACCAAATTTCTTCATTTTCAGCTTGTTGTAAGTACCAACTAGAAATCTTTCTTTTTGTAAGTGCACCATGACTAGATCCCCTACTTGGAATTCCTTATGTCTTCTCCTTTGATCAACCCTAGCTTTATACTCTTGATTCATCTTGATAATGTGTGCTTGAACCTCCTCATGTAGACGCTTGATGTGTTTAGCAAATTCCTCAGCTTCAACACTTGTCCTCTCCCCTTGTTCTATCTTCCTCAATTCTGGTGCAGTCCTTGGGCTATTCCCATATACAATTTGAAATGGTGATTTTCTAGTACTCCTATTTACAGAGTTATTATAAGAAAACTCTGCCTGTGGTAGAATCAAATCCCATCCCTTGGGCTTATCTCCAACTAAACATCTCAGCAAATTGCCCAGACTTCTATTTACCACTTTTGTTTGGCCATCAATCTGTGGGTGATGCATGGAATTGAATTTCAAGTCTGTTCTCAACTTCTTCCACAATGTCCTCCAGAAATACCCCACAAATTTAGTATCTCGGTCAGAAACTATACTCCTTGGAAGACCATGTAGTCTTACCACCTCTTTGAAAAACAAGTCTGCAATACGGACAACATCATGAGTTTTGTGGCATGGAATGAAATGTGCCATTTTGGAGAACCTATCAACCACCACGAATACTGAGTCATTACCCCTTTGTGTCCTTGGCAATCCAAGAACAAAATCCATACTTATGTCCTCCCATGGCCTTGATGGAATAGGCAATGGCTGATATAGGCCAGTATTTTGACTAAACCCCTTGGAAACTTGACAAACCTGGCAACTCTGTACAAACTTCTTCACATCCTGTGTAATTTGAGACCAAAAATAATGTTCTCTAAGAATGGCAATGGTCTTATCTCGACCAAAATGTCCTGCCATCCCTCCACTGTGTTTCTTCTTAATCAGATTTTCCCTCATGGAACTCCTTGGAATGCACAATTGACTACCTTTGAACAACATGCCATCTTGAATCAAATAGTCTAGCCACTTGGTTCTATCTACAGCAACAGGTTCTTTACAAGTTTTCCATGCTTCAGCAAAATCAGGATCCTCAGGGTACAAATTCTTGAGTTCATCAAACCCAACTACTTCAACCTGCATTGTTGTAAGCAACAACTGTCTCCTACTTAATGCATCTACAACCCTGTTAGATTTTCCACTTCTATGCTTCAACACAAATGTATAACTCTGCAAGAATTCTACCCACTTCATATGCCTCTGATTCAATTTACCTTGGCTATTTAGGTACTGTAATGCTTGATGATTAGTCTACAAAACAAATTCCTTTGGCAATAAATAATGCCTCCATTTCTTTAAGGCCTAAACTATTGCATAGAACTCTTGATCATAAATAGAATACTTCTTCTTTGCATCATTAAATTTTTCACTAAAATATTCACTAGGCTTAGCTTCTTGGCTTAATAAAGCCCCAATAGCGCTACCAATAGCATCACAATCCACCTGGAATACTTTTCTAAAATCTGGAAGTGCCAACACAGGCTGTTCAGTCACCTTCTTCTTCAGTAATTCAAAACTTCTCGCAGCTGCTGCAATCCATTTGAACTCTTTTCTATCCCCTCTTATTGTACCAGTTAGAGGTGCACATATGCCACTGAAATTCTTAATAAACTTCCTATAAAAACTAACCAGACCATGAAATGATCTTACCTCAGTAGCAGACCTTGGAGTAGGCCATTCCAAGATGGCTTTTACCTTCTCTGGATCCATTTTGAGACCTTCAGGTGATATAACAAATCCCAAATAGACTAACTCCCTTTTTGCAAAGACACACTTCTTTAGATTAATTAACAGTTTCTTTTCCCTTAGCCTTTCAAGGACACTACGAATATGCAGTAAATGTTCTTCCAAAGTCTTGCTGAAAATTAAAATATTATCCAAATAGACAATAACAAATTTTTCCAAGAACTTCTTAAGTACCTCATTCATGAGCCGCATGAAGGTGCTTGGGGCGTTCGTCAATCCAAAGGGCATGACTAAACACTCATAAAGACCCTCCTTGGTCTTGAAGGCTGTTTTCCACTCATCTCCTTCTCGAATCCATATCTGACGATTGCCACTCTTCAGATCTATCTTTGTGAAGTACTGAGCTCCACTCAAGAAGTCCATAAGATCATCCATCCTTGGTAAAGGAAATCGATACTTGATGGTTATCCTATTTATAGCTCGAGAATCTGTACACATCCTCCACTCTCCATCCTTCTTTGGTGCAAGTACTGTAGGTACTTCACATGGACTCAGGCTCTCTCGAATCAAGCCCTTCCTCAACAGCTCCTGAACCTGTCTATTTAACTCCTCTGTTTCAGTAGGAGTCATCTTGTGAGTAGCCTTGTTAGGAAAACTAGCCCTTGGAATAAGATCTATCTAATGACTGATTTGCCTTACTGGTGGCAATCCATCTGGAAAATTATCAGAGATAATATCTCCAAATTCCCCTATTAAATCTAAAACTTCAAATGGTATTTCACTACTACCTTCTTTATCTTTCCTAGGAATCAAAGCATAGCACATACACTGATGTTTCATGCCATCTAAAAACTTCCTTCCATCAACAAGACAAATCCTAGCACTGCTACATACCTTTTCACCTTCCTTTTTCATGGGCTTCAATTTGTGGCAAACTCCATCCTTTGTCAGAGAGTATGTGTTTGCATGTCCATCATGTATTGCATGTCTATCAAACTGCCATGGTCTACCCAACAATAGATGGCAAACATCCATCGAAATAACATCACAGAGAACTTCATCATGGTAATTCCCAATTTTGAATTTTACTAAACATTGTTCACTTACCAGGACCTTATGATCATCTTTTACCCAAGAAATCCGATAGGGCTAGGGATGTTTCTCCCTCTTGAGCTTCAGCTTAGAGACCATCTCTTCTGATACCAAGTTATCAGTGCTACCACCATCAATGATCACATCACAACATTTATCCTCACACTTGCATCTGGTACGGAACAAATTCCTCTGTTGTCCTAGTTCATTCTCACCACTTAGTAGGACTCTTTCATTTACCAAGGTCTCTCCTCTTTCTGCATCCTCTAAATGTGATGATTGTGCATCCTCATCCACATGAGAAACCCTAGCTTGGCCCTTAGCTCTCCTATCTATCCTTCCTTGTCATTGAGGGAATTCAAAGGCACGATGACCTTCTTCATTACAATGGAAACAGGTACGATGGAAGCCTCCTCTTCCTTGTCCACGTCCTCTACCTCTTCCTCTTTGATTTCCAAAGTCTTGATCACGGGAGCGGTTGAAACCCTCATTCCTCTGGTTCTTGCTAGTACCATCATCTTCATTTTTCTTTTGAGTTTCATTGCGGCCTCCAGGTGATCTATCGCTTCCCCTTCCTCCTTGATCGCACCCTCTTTTTCTTCCTTCAAACCTTTTACTCAGCTTCAATTCAACTCGTAGGGAAAACTGGTATGCTTCTTCAACGCTGGTCATTCTTACCAGACTTAATTCCTCCTGCATGCTAGGTCACAACCCACTGATATAACGAGAAACCTTCTCCTTATTTGCTTCTGCATGCCCCGCTCTAATCAAGAGTCGGTAAAACTCCTCTGTATATTCTTGGACTAATCTTCCTACTTGCTTTAACCCATGCATCTTCTTAAACAGATCAAGCTCGTAGTCCACAAGAATGAACTGCTTCTTCAATTTTTCCACCATGCGATCCCATCTTGTGATCTTCTCCTTTCCTCTTCTAAGTCTTTCCAGTTGAATCTCTTGCCACCAGATTTTGGCATGGCCTTTCAGTTTGGCCTTTGCAAACTTAACCCTATCTGGGTCCCTTATATCCTCATACTCAAAGTATTCTTCCAGTTCATTGATCCAATCGATCAACTCATCTGGTTTCAAATTTCTCGAAAATATACCCACTTCAATTGTAGGTCTTTTCCCAAACTTAGTAATGGCCCTAAAAAGCCTTTCCTCTATAGGATTCAGAACTTCCTCGTCAACTTCAATTACTTCCTCTTCATTTTCATCCTCACTATTGTCATCTGCGGCAACATTTGCTCCTCTACGAAGCTCCTCTTGCAATGCTTGTACCTGTCTCTGGAGGGCTCTAACCTCCTCAGGATCAATAGCTCTGGCCTTTCCACCACACTCTCTTCATGGAGGCATCTTCTAACTCGAACCCACAACCACACAGTCCTGGTGCAAACTGCCTCATAGTCGGCGCTCTGTCTACACACTCAGGAAAACCCGCTTTGATATCACTTGATGGGGACACAACCCAACAACATAATGGACAGAATAAAAAAGGGAAATTATATTAACTGAGAAAATAAGCTAGTACAAACAGTGCAAAGAAAATAAACTTCAAAACATGCCCTACGGGCTTACAATAGCATAAATCTGGAGAATTTTTCTCCTTTTAGCACCTCCTCTCAAGCTCCAATCCGAACTGCCTTTTACAATGCCAGAAATCTCCTTAAATAGACCCCAGAGGGTTAAGGACTAGGGTTAAGGACTAGGAGTACATTCTAGAAAGTGCTAGTAGGCATCCACCGACAAAATAGAAGGTTCCAGAAGCTACGTTAGAAGTCGGTGCAAATCTAGAAGAATCTAGAAACTGTAGCTGAACTTCCGGGAGGCATAACTTTTGAACCGTAGCTCCGATTGACGAACCGTTTACATTTTCGAAAAGCTCTCGAAGCGCTCTATATCCCTATGGACCAGATTTGCTCATCCCCCATTTTTTTGACCCTTTTCGAGGTCATTTAATGCCCCAAACCTGACTTTGAAGCATTCTTAGGAGGTCTCCAAAACCCAAAAAACTGCAATAACTTTCAAACCGTGGGGCCTATTGACCTGATTCTTTTTTTGGAATGCTCTAAATCATGATTACATTCATCTGGCCAATTCACACCTTCTAGTTTACTGAAATGATGGCCCAAATACATGCTCCTAATTTTTTAGGATTTTCAAACGCACTGATAGTTGACCTATGAGAGTTGGAACCTTTATTTGAGCCAAATGGGTATCCAAAAATGTAAAGACATAAAAGATAAACTAAGTCTAAGTACATTTTTTTTTTGGGTGACATACGATTGCCCTTATACCTCTGGATGCTCCTGCATCAGACACACAGGGTTTCATGCCATCTAAAAACTTCCTTCCATCAACAAGACAAATCCTAGCACTGCTACATACCTTTTCACCTTCCTTTTTCATGGGCTTCAATTTGTGGCAAACTCCATCCTTTGTCAGAGAGTATGTGTTTGCATGTCCATCATGTATTGCATGTCTATCAAACTGCCATGGTCTACCCAACAATAGATGGAAAACATCCATTGAAATAACATCACAGAGAACTTCATCATGGCAACTCCCAATTTTGAATTTTACTTAACATTGTTCACTTACCAGGACCTTATGATCATCTTTTACCCAAGAAATCCGATAGGGCTGGAGATGATTCTCCCTCTTGAGCTTCAGCTTAGAGACCATCTCTTCTGATACCAAGTTATCAGTGCTACCACCATCAATGATCACATCACAACATTTATCCTCACACTTGCATCTGGTACGGAACAAACTCCTCCATTGTCCTGGTTCATTCTCACCATTTAGTAGGACTCTTTCATTTACCAAGGTCTCTCCTCTTTCTGCATCCTCTGAATGTGATGATTGTGCATCCTCATCGATATGAGCAACCCTAGCTTGGCCCTCAGCTCTCCTATCTGTCCTTCCTTGTCGTTGAGGGCATTCAAAGGCACGATGACCTTCTTCATTGCAATGGAAACAGGTACCACGGAAGCCTCCTCTTCCTTGTCCACGTCCTCTACCTCTTCCTCTTTGATATCCAAAGTCTTGATCACAGGAGCGGTTGAAACCCTCATTCCTCTAGTTCCTGCTAGTACCCTCATTTTCATTTTTCTTTTGAGTTTCATTGCGGCCTCCAGATGATCTACCGCTTCCCCTTCCTCCTTGACCACACCCTCTTTGTCTTCCTTCAAACCTTTTACTCAGCTTCAATTGAACTCGTAGGGCAAATTGGTATGCTTCTTCAGCGCTGGTCATTCTTACCAGACTTAATTCCTCCTGGATGCTAGGTTGCAACCCACTGATATAATGAGAAACCTTCTCCTTATTTTCTTCTACATGCCTCGCTCTAATCAAGAGTCAGTAAAACTCCTCTGTATATTCTTGGACTGATCTTCCTGCTTTCTTTAACCCATGCATCTTCTTAAACAGATCAAGCTCGTAGTCCACAGGAATGAACTGCTTCTTCAATTTGTCCACCATGCGATCCCATCTTGTGATCTTCTCCTTTCCTCTTCTAAGTCTTTCCAGTTGAATCTCTTGCCACCAGATTTTGGCATGGCCTTTTAGTTTGGCCTTTGCAAACTTAACCCTATCTAGGTCCCTTATATCCTCATACTCAAAGTATTCTTCCAGTTCATTGATCCAATTGATCAACTCATCTGGTTTCAAATTTCTCAAAAATATACCCACTTCAATTGTAGGTCTTTTCCAAAACTTAGTAATGGCCCTAAAAAGCCTTTCCTCTATAGGATTCAGAACTTCTCGATCAACTTCCATTACTTCCTCTTCATTTTCATCCTCACTATTGTCATCTGCGGCAACATTTGCTCCTCCACGAAGCTCCTCTTGCAATGCTTGTACCTATCTCTAGAGGGCTCTAACCTCCTTAGTATCAATAGCTCTGGCCCTTCCACCACGCTCTCTTCATGGAGGCATCTTCTAACTCAAACCCACAACCACACAGTCTTGGTGCAAACTGCCTCACAGTCGGCGCTCTGTCTACACACTTAGGAAAACCCGCTCTGATACCACTTGATGGAGACACAACCCAACAAAAAAATGGACACAATAAAAAAGGGAAATTATATTAATTGAGAAAATAAGCTAGTACAAACAGTGCAGAGAAAATAAACTTCAAAACATGCCCTACGGGCTTACAATAGCATAAATCTGGAGAATATTTCTCCTTTTAGCACCTCCTCTCAAGCTCCAATCCGAACTACCTTTTACAATGCCAGAAATCTCCTTAAATAGACCCCAGAGGGTTAAGGACTAGGAGTACATTCTAGAAAGTGCTAGTAGGCATCAACTGACAAAATAGAAGGTTCCAGAAGCTGCATTAGAAGTCGGTGCAAATCTAGAAGAATCCAGAAACGGTAGCCAAACTTCCAGGAGGCATAACTTTTGAACCGTAGCTCTGATTGACAAACTGTTTACATTTTCGGAAAGCCCTCGAAGTGCTCTATAGCCCTATGGACCAGCTTCACTCATCCCCCATTTTTTGACCCTTTTCAAGGTCATTTAATACCCCAAACCTGACTTTGAAGCATTCTTAGGAGGTCTCCAAAACTCGAAAAACTGTAATAACTTTCAAAGCATGGGGCCTATTGACCTGATTCTTTTTCTGGAATGCTCTAAATAATGATTACATTCATCTTGCCAATTCACACCTTCTAGTTTACCGAAATGATGGCCCAAATACATGCTCCTATTTTTTCAGAATTTTCAAATGCACTGATAGTTGAACTATGAGAGTTGGAACCTTTATTTGAGCCAAATGGGTATCCAAAAATGTAAAGACATAAAATAGAAACTAAGTCTAAGTACATTTTTTTTTTGGGTGACAGAGGATTGCCCTTATACCTCTGGATGCTCTTGCATCAGACACCCAGGGTAGATTGAAAAGTGACCCTGTCACTTTATGGATGGTAGAGGAAATCATAAATGGGAAACCACAGCTGTTGAAATCCAAGTTGAGTCCTCGATCGGCCGTCCTTTCCATTTGACCAAATACTCTTCATACTGCCTATTTCTGGTACTCCTACCCACACGATGATCTAGAATGTCTTCTATCTCCTCCTTCTTAGAAGCAAGAATTGGACATGGCTCTAAAACCAGCTCCTCATCTGCACCATCATCATGATACTCTATTAAATCTGCAATGTTGAAAATGGGAGAAATGTGAATACCATTTGGTAGCTCCAGCTCATATGCATTTCCTGAGTTATGTTTCTTCAAAACTTTGCAGGGGCCAAATTTCTTCATTTTCAGCTTGTTGTAAGTACCAACTAGAAATCTTTCTTTTCGTAAGTGCACCATGACTAGATCCCCTACTTGGAATTCCTTATGTCTTCTCCTTTGATCAGCCCTAGCTTTATACTCTTGATTCATCTTGATAATGTGTGCTTGAACCTCCTCATGTAGACGCTTGATGTGTTCACAAAATTCCTCAGCTTCAGCACTTGTCCTCTCCCCTTGTTCTATCTTCCTCAATTCTGGTGCAGTCCTTGGGCTATTCCCATATACAATTTGAAATGGTGATTTTCTAGTACTCCTATTTACAGAGTTATTATAAGCAAACTCTACCTGTGGTAGAATCAAATCCCATCCCTTGGGCTTATCTCCAACTAAACATCTCAGCAAATTGCCCAGACTTCTATTTACCACTTCTGTTTGGCCATCAGCCTGTGGGTGATGCGTGGAATTGAATTTCAAGTCTATTCTCAACTTCTTCCACAATGTGCTCCAGAAATACCCCACAAATTTAGTATCTCGGTCAGAAACTATACTCCTTGGAAGACCATGTAGTCTTACCACCTCTTTGAAAAACAAGTCTGCAATATGGATAGCATCATGAGTTTTGTGGCATGGAATGAAATGTGCCATTTTGGAGAACCTATCAACCACCACGAATACTGAGTCATTACCCCTTTGTGTCCTTGGCAATCCAAGAACAAAATCCATACTTATGTCCTCCCATGGCCTTGATGGAACAGGCAATGGCTGATATAGGCCAGTATTTTGACTAAACCCCTTGGCAACTTGACAAACCTAGCAACTCTGTACAAACTTCTTCACATCCTATGTAATTTGAGGCCAAAAATAATGTTCTCTAAGAATGGCAATGGTCTTATCTCGACCAAAATGTCCTGCCATCCCTCCACTGTGTTTCTCCTTAATCAGATTTTCCCTCATGGAACTCCTTGGAATGCACAATTGACTACCTTTGATCAACATGCCATCCTGAATCAAATAGTCTAACCACTTGGTTCTATCTACAGCAACAGGTTCTTTACAAGCTTTCCATGCTTCAGCAAAATCAGGATCCTCAGGGTACAAATTCTTGAGTTCATCAAACCCAACTACTTCAACCTGCATTGTTGTAAGCAACAACTGTCTCCTACTTAATGCATCTGCAACCCTGTTAGATTTTCCACTTCTATGCTTCAACACAAATGTATAACTCTGCAAGAATTCTACCCACTTCATATGCCTCTGATTCAATTTACCTTGGCTATTTAGGTACTGTAATGCCTGATGATCAGTATACAAAACAAATTCCTTTGGTAATAAATAATGCCTCCATTTCTTTAAGGCCTGAACTATTGCATAGAACTCTTGATCATAAACAGAATACTTCTTCTTTGCATCATTCAATTTTTCAATAAAATATGCAATAGGCTTACCTTCTTGGCTTAATACAGCCCCAATAGTGCTACCACTAGCATCACAATCCACCTGGAATACTTTTCTAAAATTTGGAAGTGCCAACACAGGCTGTTCAATCACCTTCTTCTTCAGTAATTCAAAACTTCTCGCAGGTGCTGCAGTCCATTTGAACTCTTTTCTATCCCCTCTTATTGTATCAGTTAGAGGTGCACATATGCCACTAAAATTCTTAATAAACTTCCTGTAAAAACTAACCAGACCATGAAATGATCTTACCTCAGTAGCAGACCTTGGAGTAGGCCATTCCAAGATGGATTTTACCTTCTCTGGATCCATTTTGAGACCTTCAGGTGATATAACAAATCGCAAATAGACTAACTCCCTTTTTGCAAAGACACACTTCTTTAGATTAATTAACAGTTTCTTTTCCCTTAGCCTTTCAAGGACACTACAAATATGCAGTAAATGTTCTTCCAAAGTCTTGCTGAAAATTAAAATATCATCCAAATAGACAATAACAAATTTTCCCAAGAAATTCTTAAGTAACTCATTCATGAGGCGCATGAAGGTGCTTGGGGTGTTCGTCAATGCAAAGGGCATGACTAACCACTCATAAAGACCCTCCTTGGTCTTGAAGGCTGTTTTCCACTCATCTCCTTCTCAAATCCGTATCTGATGATAGCCACTCTTCAGATCTATCTTTGTGAAGTACTGAGCTCCACTCAAGCAGTCCATAAGATCATCCATCCTTGGTAAAGGAAACTGGTACTTGATGGTTATCCTATTTATAGCTCGAGAATCTGTACACATCCTCCACTCTCCATCCTTCTTTGGTGCAAGTACTGCAAGTACTGCACATGGACTCAGGCTCTCCTGAATCAAGCCCTTCCTCAATAGCTCCTGAACCTGTCTATTTATCTCCTCTATTTCAGTAGGAGTCATCTTGTGAGCAGCCTTGTTAGGAAAACTAGCCCCTGGAATCAGATCTATCTAATGACTGATTTGCCTTACTGGTGGCAATCCACCTGGAACATTATCAGAGATAATATCTCCAAATTCCCCTAGTAAATCTGAAACTTCAAATGGTATTTCACTACTACCTTCTTTATCTTTCCTAGGAATCAAAGCATAGCACATACGCTAATGTTTCATGCCATCTAAAAACTTCCTTCCATCAACAAGAAAAATCCTAGCACTGCTACATACCTTTTCACCTTCCTTTTTCATGGGCTTCAATTTGTGGCAAACTCCATCCTTTGTCAGAGAGTATGTGTTTGCATGTCCATCATGTATTGCATGTCTATCAAACTGCCATGGTCTACCCAACAATAGATGGAAAACATCCATTGAAATAACATCACAGAGAACTTCATCATGGAAACTCCCAATTTTGAATTTTACTTAACATTGTTCACTTACCAGGACCTTATGATCATCTTTTACCCAAGAAATCCAATAGGGCTGGGGATGATTCTCCCTCTTGAGCTTCAGCTTAGAGACCATCTCTTCTGAGACCAAGTTATCAGTGCTACCACCATCAATGATCACATCACAACATTTATCCTCACACTTGCATCTGGTACGGAACAACCTCCTCTGTTGTCCTGGTTCATTCTCACCACTTAGTAGGACTCTTTCATTTACCAAGGTCTCTCCTCTTTCTACATCCTCTGAATGTGATGATTGTGCATCCTCATCCACATGAGCAACCCTAGCTTGGCCCTTAGCTCTCCTATCTGTCCTTCCTTGTCATTGAGGGCATTCAAAGGCATGATGACCTTCTTCATTGCAATGGAAATAGGTACCACAGAATCATCCTCTTCCTTTTCCACGTCCTCTACCTCTTCCTCTTTGATTTCCAAAGTTTTGATCATGGGAGCGGTTGAAACCCTCATTCCTCTGGTTCCTGCTAGTACCCTCATCTTCATTTTTCTTTTGAGTTTCATTGCGGCCTCCAGATGATCTACCGCTTCCCCTTCCTCCTTGACCGCGCCCTCTTTGTCTTCCTTCAAACCTTTTACTCAGCTTCAATTCAACTCATAGGGAAAATTGGTATGCTTCTTCAACGCTGGTCATTCTTACCAGACTTAATTCCTCCTGGATGCTAGGTCGCAACCCACTGATATAATGAGCAACCTTCTCCTTATTTTCTTCTACATGCCCCGCTGTAATCAAGAGTCGGTAAAACTCCTCTATATATTCTTGGACTGATCTTCCTGCTTGCTTTAACCCATGCATCTTCTTAAATAGATCAAGCTCATAGTCCACAGGAATGAACTGCTTCTTCAATTTGTCCACCATGCGATCCCATCTTGTGATCTTCTCCTTTCCTCTTCTAAGTCTTTCCAGTTGAATCTCTTGCCAACAGATTTTGGCATGGCCTTTTAGTTTGGCCTTTGCAAACTTAACCCTATTTGGGTCCCTTATATCCTCATACTCAAAGTATTCTTCCAGTTCATTGATCCAATTGATCAACTCATCTAGTTTCAAATTTCTCGAAAATATACCCATTTCAATTGTAGGTCTTTTCCCAAACTTAGTAATGGCCCTAAAAAGCCTTTCCTCTATAGGATTCAAAACTTCTCGGTCAACTTCCATTACTTCCTCTTCATTTTCATCCTCACTATTGTCATCTGCGGCAACATTTGCTCCTCTACGAAGCTCCTCTTGCAATGCTTGTACCTATCTCTGGAGGGCTCTAACCTCCTTAGGATCAATAGGTCTGGCCCTTCCACCACACTCTCTTCATGGAGGCATCTTCTAACTTGAACCCACAACCACACAGTCCTAGTGCAAACTGCCTCACAGTCGGCACTCTGTCTACACACTCAGGAAAACCCGCTCTGATACCACTTGATGGAGACACAACCCAACAACAGAATGGACACAATAAAAAAGGGAAATTATATTAACTGAGAAAATAAGATAGTACAAACAATGCAGAGAAAATAAACTTCAAAACATGCCCTACGGGCTTACAATAGCATAAATCTGGAGAATATTTCTCCTTTTAGCACCTCCTCTCAAGCTCCAATCCGAACTGCCTTTTACAATGCCAGAAATCTCCTTAAATAGACCCCAGAGGGTTAAGGACTAGGAGTACATTCTAGAAAGTGCTAGTAGGCATCCACCAAAAAAATAGAAGGTTCCAGAAGCTGCGTTAGAAGTTGGTGCAAATCTAGAAGAATCCAGAAACGGTAGCCGAACTTCCGGGAGGCATAACTTTTGAACCGTAGCTCCGATTGACGAACCCTTTACATTTTCGGAAAGCTCTCGAAGCGCTCTGTAGCCCTATGGACCAGCTTTGCTCATCCCCCATTTTTTGACCCTTTTTGAGGTCATTTAATGCCCCAAACCTAATTTTAAAGCATTCTTAGGAGGTATCCAAAACCCGAAAAACTGCAATAACTTTCAAACCCTGGAGCGTATTGACCTGATTCTTTTTCTGGAATGCTCTAAATCATGATTACATTCATCTGGCCAATTCACACCTTCTAGTTTGCCAAAATGATGGTCCAAATACATGCTCCTATTTTTTCAAGATTTTCAAATGCACTGATAGTTGAACTATGAGAGTTGGAACGTTTATTTGAGCCAAATGGGTATCCAAAAAGTTAAAGACATAAAACAGAAACTAAGTCTAAGTACATTTTTTTTTTTGGGTGACACAGGATTGCCCTTATACCTTTGGATGCTCCTGCATCAGGGATTGACCTAATTTGAGTGAAACTGAATTATTGATTTGATCCTTCCTGATCATATATAGCTTTGCTACTCCATAAGGATATTCTGCTTATCCTTCAAATTTGCTTCCTCTGCTTATCATTAGATCTTTAATCACATCTTCATACTTATATTCACACTTTGAAATCACAACTTGACCTTATAATTATATCTTCCACTTTGTCAAGTCAGCTTAAATATAACTTAGAATAATCAATATTCATAACCTTAGTCTGCTAGAATCAATAGATAAATCAATTAATCTTAATATGTCAAAATAAGAAAATCCTTCATTAGCTGACCCATCTCAGTAGAAACTAACTCATAAATGATTTCCTTTGTTAACTGACAGAAGCTTAGTTAACACTGCAAACTTGCAAAAATCTGTTGGCAACTGAGTGACCTTGGTCAACACTAGTTCCATCCAACTTTCCTTCATTAACTAAGTGAGCTTGGTTAACACTTGCTTTTTGCAACTTTTCCTTTGATGCTTGAGTGAATTTGGTAGACGCTGCCTTCTAAACTAGGAAAACAAAAGAATGCTTGGTAGACACTAAGAACTATCTTCATTGCAAGAGTGAGCTTGGCATATACTGACTGATAATACTATGACATTTGTGTAACATCGAAGACAACACACAATTGATCAATTGTATCCAACAATTAGTAACATAAGCTTGTAGTCCACTATCCCAATAATAACTAACTTGCCAAATATAGAACATTAAGTAATAAAACATCTCAAATAAAATCACATAAGTAAGACACTAGTATTTAACATGGAAATCCAATTTGGGAAAAACCACCAGTAACATGCTACCAATTTTCACTCTTATGAAGTGAGCTCTATTAGGAGCTAGCCCTTTTAAAGGTTATAATACACACTTTTAGGTGTGACCCTATTAAAGGATTTAATCATCCTTTTAGGAGTAGACTTGTTAAAGGACTTAAGAACATTCCATTAGAATGCCACCTTGATTAAACGATTTACAAATGATTGTTAGGCCAACTTTATTAAATGATTTCAACTAATACAATGGGTAAAAAGTAATAGTAGGTTGATCTAATAAATACAACTCACTTTGCAAATACATATCACAATGTAGCTCATCTATTAACTCACTAACTAGATTGGTCTCCATCACTATTTATTATCTGCATGGAAATCCTTCAAGAAATCACTCTTCACCTCAACTCTTCTCCTTCTTCTCAACCATCTGCTCTAGTTCGCTAGTCAACAAAATTAGTAAATGCTAACCTCTCTTAGGTTAATCCCTATGCCTCCTTCAATAGGTAACTTTTACTTTTACCACTTAAACACTATCATTGATCTTAGGTTTAGGTTAGATTCATCAAATCCTTCTATCATTTTATTTCCACCTTCTCCTTCTAACAACTTCCCAAAACTTGTCTTTGAATCCATGTCTAGAAACACTTAAATATGGGTTTTCTTGCATTAAATTCTCTGACTTATCAATCCTTATCTTCAACACACTTTACATATTTCAAGAATTCAAGCTATATAATCCAAGAATCTCAAATCCTTCACAAAATAACAACTATTGTCACTCGGCCAAAACTGTGTTCTTTGGCCTTAGTCATCACTAGATAACTCAATCATCACTAATTGTCTTGCTCAACTTATATTGAGTTTTCTTAGTCCAACTTTTCTAATACTATATCTTTACTAGCATTCAGTTGATACTATATTTTCTTGACTTCTACTATTCACTCAGTTGATACTAGCATAACTTGACTTCAACTATATGTTTCTTAATCGTCTTCTTTGAAGCTTAGTTTAACCTATATATTTCAGTCCTTCGACATTGATAATATCTTCTAGGATTCAACACAAATATCTTCTCCAATTAGTGTTATTATTGAACAACACATTATCTTGTCAAGGTCCAACTGATCAAGTGCCCATTATAATTCCACATAACTCAACCTTTCCACTAGGTCCTCTTGTTATCTCTTCTTTTCAAATCCTCTTCATTAGTCATCTCGATATGGAACTCAACTTATGTATTGGTGTAGGAGCACCTTAGGGAAAGATAAACCCTAATAGTGATTTTGACTTGTAGATGGTTTAGCCAACCCTTGATCTAATAAGGACTAAGTGTAAATTTCCAAGGTGTATTTAGTGTGTGTAAATAGGTTTGAGTCTAATGCTTGCTCTTAGTTAAGTTGATAAGGCCTAGTTATTGTTCTAAGGTCCTGATGGAGTCAAACTTGGTCAAAGTTGAAAAATACCTCAAAAATGAGGGATAAGTGTTAAAATCTGGTCCATAGGTGATTTTGGATCAAATTGAGTAGATATAAATCAAGCTCGACAAGTTTGGAAAGACACAAAACCATTTTTGCAAAAGTTGTCAAAGTTGCTCATGACAACTTTGCAATTTTGCAAAGTTACCATAGCAACATTTCCTCAAATATTGAAGTAGTCACTTGTTAGATCTAAGGCTAACCCTTAGGGTCCAAATAGGTAAGGTAGGAGTATTTAAGATGTTCTAAACCCTAATCAGAGTGCGTGATTGCTTTGTACAGATGTTACTTGAGCAAGGAGAAAAAATGCTGACATAAAACATTATTTTTGGTGTTGAATCCTATTGAGTTTGATTGGAATCCTAACTATATTGCATGGATTAATTTCTTAGTAACATGTAACAAATTTGTGCATGCATATTTGGAAAATTTAGATCCATTTTGATAGGTGTTGTAAATTGTTTGATTTTTTCTTTCTTGTTGGTCTTTACATAATGATCTGAGCGAGAATGGGTATAACTCTAGTTTCCATGGTAAAAACCTAATGGTCTCTAGGATTCAATTAATATCCTTTATTCATTATGTAAATATGGAAGGAGGAGGTTATTGGAATCAATTTTCTATTTTTGCAAGTAAGCCCTAGTAAGCAAGCCCATAATAGTCTGGTTAGGAATTTGAATGCTTGCAAGTGAGTTTATGGAATATTCTTGATTGATCTATACCAATATTGCTTGGGGAAATGATCTTGATAGAGGTAAGTTGCTAGATACTAGAGGATAAGGTTTGGAAATAAGTTTGAAACACATTATGAAAAGAAACAAACAGAGTTGCTGTCATTTCCCTAAAAACTCTTAAAAGTAGGGCTTTCTAGAAAAGTACAGTACACATACTTTGGAGGGTTAAACCCTAGAAAATCCTTGAGTCTAGGTTGATATGAAGAAATTTCTAGAAGAAATTAGAAGGTATTTTTAATAATTCTTTGGAGTTATTGCAAATTCCTTGTTTGTAGGAGGCCTAATTGGGGCTCATAGGGTTGTAAGGCCTAACAATGCGAGTTTGTAATTTTGAAGTCAAAATCTTGAAAGAACATGCATAAAGGTTGGGAAATGTTCAAGAACCTTATGAGGGTGGTCAAATCACCTATTTTCCTTGCTAGGAACCATTGGTGAGTTTTTTTACTTCTTTAAGTATAAAGTTGCATATTTGGGGTTTGAAGGGTTAAGAGAGTAACTTAAATTGATAGGTGAGTTTCTAGGTTGGAAAGGAATAGGAAGAGATCCTCTAAAATAGGATATAGATAAAGAACCTTAGGATGGCTAGGAGAAAGCCTTAGATAGAGCAAGAAGGTTCTAAGTGTGAGAAACTCCCCATCAAAGTGGTATCAAAGACATTGAAAGGTTCAGAAAGTGAGTAGTGGATGTCAATAGAAGGAGAATCCACATGGGAAGACACTATGGTGACCAATGCATAATTGGTAAGGGATTTGTTAGAGTAGCAAGAGAAGAAAAAACTTCTTAAAGAAACTATTGAAGAGATGAAGCAAAAATTGGAACTAGTGGTAGAGATTGTAGGTAAGATGAACGAAAGGAAAGGAAAAATAAGAAGAAGAGATAGAACCAACACCAGATCCTCCATTAGTAGATGAACCTTTTGTCAAAGCCTTGAAGGCACTAAGTGGAAAAGAACTAGAAGGCATACCTATTTTTGGTGGGAAAATGGATGTAGAAGTAGTTATGGAATGGATTAAAGGCATGTAAAATTACTTTGAATTTGATGACATTTCAGAGACCCAAAGAGTAAAGATAGGCAAATCAAGATTGAGAGGACATGCATTAACTTGGTGAAAGTTTTTGAAGGAAGAAACAGAAAAGGAAAAAAAGAATCCCATAAAAAATTGGAAGACTATGGTAAGCAAGATAAAGGAGAATTACCTACCAGAGGATTATGATATCTAGTTACATAAGAAAAGACAAAACTTGAGAGAAAGAGACCTAGACATGTTTTGCTATACAAACAAGTTTCAAAAATTAAGTCTTAGGTCCAAAATATAAGAAGCTAAGAGCATTAAGGTCACTGGTATCTAAATGGCCTTAGATGGAACATACAAGAGGAGTTGAGTCTCTTTTCCCTTACAAAACTACATAGTTGTTATCAAATGGCTCTTAAGGTGGAAGAAAAACTAAAGAAGAAGCAAGAGTTTAGCAATAAGGGTAGAGGAAGGGGTAGAGATTCTAGAGGTGGCCATAGAGGGGGTTCTAGTGGAAGAGGAAATGAGAACAAAAGCCAAGGGGACTCTAAGTCAGGTTAACAAACTCACGACTCTAGTAACAAAGGAGGCTATGGTAGAGGAAGAGATTTTTCCAGTAGTGGAAGAGGAAGGTCAGGTGGATTTGGGAGAGGCTCAAATTTTGTTTCCATGAAGTGTTATAATTGTGGGCAATTAGGTCACCCTTTCTACAGGTGTCCTAAAAAACTATCATCTTCACAAGGAGAGAAGAAGATAACATATGTGCAAGAGGAGGACTATAGCATTTTGAGGTAAGTTTGGACTCAGAGAAAGGTGAAAATTTGATGTTCATAAGAGTGTTGATAAAATAACCTATTAAGGATGAGCATAAGAAAAGGAGGGCTCTTTTTAGGGTCAAATGCAAGATATTGAGCAAGGTATGTAGAGTCATTATTGACTCAAGATCCATTGATAATGTTATCTTAGAAGTAGCCCAAAAGTTGAAACTTTCCAAAATACCTCATGTGTGTCCCTACATGGTCACTTAGTTTAACAAGGGGCAAAACATACTAGTTAATGAGAAAGTATGTGTCAAGTTTTCCATAGGCGAGTATCAGGACATGATACTTAGTGATGTTTTACCAATGGATGTATGCCATCTGTTGCTTGGAAGACCGTGGTAGTATGATAGGGAACCAATCCACTATGGAAAGGAGAACAAGTACTCATTCAAGAAGAATGGAGTCACTTATAAGATATAGTCATTACTAGAAGAAGAAATTGTGGAAAAGGTAGAAGCCAATACACTCTTGATGAGTGGGAAAGAGTTCTTGAAGAATCTAAAATAGGGAGAAGGAATTGGTTATGCAATCATAGTGAAGCCAAAGAAAAAGGAATCACCAAAACAAACACCTATACCTGTAGAAGTACACTAGTTGTTAGACCAATGTAAGGACATCATATGTGATGGATCACCACCTAAATTAACCCCAAAGAGAGAAATAAGTCATCAGATTAACTTTGTATTAGATGCATCTTTGCCAAACAAAGTTGCATACAATATGACACCTAAGAAAAATAGAGATTGCAAGGAAAGTCCAAGAGTTGCTTGACCAAGAGTTGATAAAAAAAAAAAAAATCCCATGTGCCATTCCAATTGTCTTAGCCCCTTAAAAAGGAGGTAACTAGAGAATGTGTATAGATTCAAGGGCAATAAATAGGATAATAATAAGATATATATATCCTAGGATAGAAGAATTAATGGATTGTATTGGTGGATCTAGATATTTTTCAAAAAAAATCTTAAGAGTGGATATTATCAAATAAGGATGAAAGAGGGCGATGAGTGGAAGTCTTCTTTTAAAACCAATGAAGGACTCTATGAGTGGTTGGTAATTCCATTTGGTCTTACCAATGCACCATGTACAATTATGAGGGTAATGAATGAAGTCCTATAAGACTACATAGGTGTGTTTGTCATAGTATATTTGGATGGAATCCTAATATTTAGAAAAATAAATAAAGAGCATATGAAACACTTGGAAATTGTGTTGAGGAGACTCCAAGAGGAGAAGTTGATGATAAATCTTGAGAAGAGTGAGTTCATGAAGGAGTAACTTGTTTACTTGGGCTTTGTAGTTTCAAAAGATAATTTGAAAATGGACAAGAGTAAGGTGAAGGCAATCTTGAGCTGGCCTACTCCTAGGACTACTACTGAAGTAAGGAGTTTCCATGGGTTAGCCCAATTTTTTAGAAAATTTGTGAGGAGATTCAGTGAGATTTAATCTCCTATGAATGACACAATAAAAGGAGGCATGAAGACAAAAAAATTATAGACAAAGGAAAAATATGAGAGTTTTGAAAGACTAAAGAAGGAAGTAGCAACTTAACCAATATTGGTTTTGCCAAGTTTTGAAAAAATGTTCATTATAGATTGTGATACAAGCAACATTGCAGTTGGAGCAGTGTTAAGCCAAGAGGGGAGGCCTATGGCCTTTTTTAGCGAGAGGCTCAATGAGGCAAAGTCAAAGTATTCTACCTATGACTTGGAATTATATGCATTGGTTCAACCCTCAATAAGTGGAGGTAATAACTACTACCAAAGGAGTTTTTTGTGTATATTGATAACCAGACACTTAGTTTCATAAATACACAAGAGAAACTCAACCTTAGGCACATCAAGTGGATGGAATTCTCGGAAACCTATACATTTAACATAAAGCTCAAGAAGGAGCTTCATAACAAGGTGGCTTATGCTTTAAGTAGAAGGTTATTGACTATTCAAGAGGTAAAATTGTAGAGCATAAGGATTGAGAAGTTCAAAGATCTGTAAGGAGGAGATACTAATTTTGCAAAGGCATACATGATATGTAACAATTTTGACAACCACTTTCATAGTCAATTTTCTGAATTTACTTTAAAAAATGGTTTGTTGTTTAAAGGGAAACAATTATGTGTTCCAAGAGGGTTTATGAGGGAAAACCTCATTCAAGAAAAACATAATGGGAGGATGAGTGTTCATTTTGGCCTAAATTAGACCCTAGACCTGGTGAAAAGGTTATATTATTGGCCCAAGATGTAGAGGGATGTAAGGAGTTATGTAGAACAATGTGGGATATGCCAAAAAGCTAAGGGAAATCCATCTAATGCATGACTCTATTAGCCATTACCCATTCCAAATAGGCCTTGGGAGCACATTAGTATTGATTTCTTAGTTGGTCTACCTAGAACAGACATGATTAGCTAGTGTATTTGATGTGGTTGATAGATTTATTAAGATGAGACATTTTATACCTTGCAAAACCACACATGATACAAGTCATATATCCCACCTTTTATTCAAGGAGATAGTTAGCATACATGGTTTTCTAATGAGTATTGTTGTAGAAAGAGATGTCAAATTCATGAGGCATTTTTGGAAGACACTTTGGAAGACGTTAGGCATTAATTTGGCCTACAGTTCTGCCTATCACTCCCAAATGGATGAGTAGATAAAAGTTATTAACAAGGCTCTTGGAAATCTAATAAGATGTTTGACTAAGGAGTATGGATAGGGTTGGGAACAAGTTACTCCCTAGGAAAAATCTATCTATAATGATAGTTAAAATAGAACCAAAAGACTAATTCCTTTCTAGATTGTATATGGTTCATATCCAAGGGGTATTATAGAGCTTAGAGAGTTACCATGGCATGAAAACATCAATAGGCATGCAGATGATTTTTCCCAATCCATGAAAGAGATTCATGATCAAGTGAAGCAGACATTAATGGAGGCCACTCACTAGTTGAAAGAAAAGAAAGATGAGGGAAGGAGAGATCAACCATTTTAGATAGGAGACTTGGTAATGGTGTTTTTGAATAAATTCAGGTTAAAAAAGGGCATCCCAAGTAAACTTCAAATGAAGAGGATTGGACCATGTAAGGTGTTGGAGAAGTATGGTGCAAATGCCTATAAAGTTGACCTACCCAAAGACATGTCAATATCCCCCATCTTCAATGTTCAATACTTGATACCATATAAAGGTCTAGATATTGATGAGGCACAATATCAGATAGTGATGAACAAGGATGTTGTAGAGCTACAATTATCTGAGAAGTTACAACCTCAAGCTAAAAAGATACTAGACTCTAGGATTAAGAAGAGTACTAGAAACAAGGTATATAAAGAGCATCTGATCAAATGGAAAGAAAAACCTAAAGTTGAAGCAACACAGATTGCAGAGAGTGACTTCAAGAGCCATGGAATCATCCTGGAGTTCCTCTCACCACAGGTAACCTAGTCTCTTTCTTGTAGGAGTATGGTGCAAGAGCACCTTAGAGAAAGGAAAACCCTAATAGTGATTTTGGCTTGTAGATGGTCTACCCAACTATTGATCTACTAAGGACTAAGAATTAATTCCCAAGGTGTGTTTAGTGTGTGTAAATAGGTTTGAGTCTAATGCTTTCTCTTGATTAAGTTGATAAGGCCTAGTTATTGTTCTAAGGTCCCGACGAAGTCAAAATTGGTCGAAGTTGAAAAATACCTCAAAAATGGGGGATAAGTGTAAAAATATAGTCCATGGGTTATTTTAGATCAAATTGAGTAGATATGAATCAAACTAGATAAGTTTGGAAAGACACCGGACCATTTTTGCAAAAGTTGTCAAAGTTGCTCTTGACAACTTTGTAATTTTACAAAGTTGCCATAGCAACATTTCCTCAAATGTTGGAGGAAGCACTTGTTAGGTTGAATTATTAACCTTAGGGTTCAAATAGGTAATTTAGGAGTATTTAAGATAATCTAAACCCTAATTAGAGTGCACGATTTATTTGTATAGATGTTACTTGAGTAAGGAGAAAAATAGTTGACATAAAATGTTATTGTTGGTATTGAATCCTATTGAGTTGGATTGGCATCTTGACTGTATTGCATGGATTAGTTTCTTAGTATCATGTAAAAATTATGTACATGTGTATTTGGATAATTTAGATCCATTTTGATAGGTTTTGTAAATTATTTGATTTTTGCTTTCCCATTGGTTCGTACATAGTGATATGAGCAAGAATGACTATAACTTGAGTTTCCATGGTTTAAACCTAATGGCCTTTGGGATTCAAGTAGTAGCCTTTTTACATTATGTAAATATGGAAGGATAAGTTGATTGGAGTCATTTTTCTATTTTTTCAAGTGAGCTAGCCTGGAGTAGTTTGGTTAGGAATTTGAATGCTTGCAAGTAAGTTTATGGAATATGCTTGATTGGTTTGCATCAATCTTGCTTGGGGAAATGATATTGATGGAGGTAAGTGTCTAGATACTAGAGGATAAGGTCTAGGAAGAAGTTCCAAATACACTATGAAGACAAACAAATAAAGTTGTTGTCATTACCCTATAAACCCTTAAAAGTAGGGTTTTGTAGAAAAGTACAATACATACACTTTGGAGGGTTAAAACCTAGAAAATACTTGAGTCTAGGTTGATATGAAGAAAAGTATAGAAGACATAAAAGGGTCTTGTTAAGATATTTTTGGAGTTATTCTAAGATTCCTTGTTTGTAGGAGGCCTAATTGGGGCTCATAGGGCTACAAGGCTTAACAATGTTAGTTTGTGATTTTAAAGGTAAAAACCTTGAAAGAAGGTGTAGAAGCATTGGAAAATGTTCAAGAACCATATGAGCATGGTCAAATAACCTATTTGGGTTTTTGAGAACCATTAGTGAGTTTGTTTTATTGTTTAAGTATAAAGTTTCATATTTGGGCTTTAAAGGGTTAGGAGAGGAATTCAATTGATAGGTGAGTTTCTAGGTTGGAGAGGACTAGGAAGAGTTCCTGTAAAGTAGGATATAGAGAAAGGACCCTAGGAAGGTTAGGAGAAAGCTTTGGATAGAGAAAGAAGGCTCTAAGTGTGAGAAAATCCCCATCAGGTATCCATTGTTTTACCAATAAGGTTTGAAATCAATGACAACATAACAATTGTTCCAATTATAGTTTCCAATAGTAAATATAAACACCCTAAAATTGAAATTATAATCAATTCAAAAATTAATTGCAAAATATAATAAAAAATCAAATAGAAATTAAAAAATCAATTTAAAAAATAAATAAATCAAAAGAAAATAAAAAATCAAATAAATCATCAAAAAAAAAAATCTCAAATGAAAAAGAAAAAATCAAAAATTGAAAAGAAAAGAAAGTTTAAATAAATCAAATAAAGTCATTATCCTCTCAAAAGTGAAAATCCATCTTTTTTGGATTTAAAAAGAAATGAAAAAGCCTATTTATCCTCACAATTCAAATCTGTTGGACTTTTCCTCTTGGGGTTTAATGAGATATTTCCAATTTCACCATTACCCTTAGTAAAAATGTAAATCCCAAATCGTTATCCTGACCACTCCCAAAATCCTATAAATAGGAGGCAAAATTGAGAGCAAAGGGATCCAAATTCCAGAAGCATAGACATTATAGTTATTTCTGCATTATGTTAGAGCATTTATCATAGCATTTGGTTAAGATATCATATAATTTATTTAGCATTATCATAGTTCATTATAATGTTTAGAATCATATTTTTTTAGTTTCTTCATCTCACCTCTAGATAATCCATACATCTTGCATCTAGATTTCACATAGTTCTTGATAGATTTGCATCCACTTGGCATTATCATGCCATTTCTCACTTAGAACTATCACTAGGATGCTTTTCTAAGGGAAATTTCAGCAATTTTAGTTAGGGAGACAAGGTACAGTCTTTGAAGGTTGTTATATGTTTGATCTTAGCATTTAGACATTAAGATCTGGTATAGTCTATGCACCTTCAACACTAATATTCCTTGAATACATGAATCACTGTGTAGAAAATGGAACCCATCGTTGGGCACATTTAAATGCCTCATTTCCACTTGATTTTTTATGCTAATCTTTAAATTTTCTTGCAAATATCTATTTCTCTCTCTTTTCTTGTGTAGCTATGACTTGTTGCAAATCCTAAAGCATTTTAAGAAGGCCTTTCAAGTGTCACACACTCTCTGAGGGACTCCCTAGTTTCTAACTCACATTTTTAGTTCTATTTTAGCCATTCTAACACATTTGTGTTATGTTTTAATGCCTATATCTATTTTTGCAATGTCTCTGATATTCTGTACATGATTATTGATTTTTTAAACAATTAATGGATGTTTATTTTATCTGTATGTTTTTGGGATCTGAGATACTAAAAGGAAGCAACCTAACAATTTGAATCATCTGTGGCATGCAAGAAAAACCTAAAAAATGCACCTAGTCTTTGCTAGCATCTATATAAAGGTGGGGTCAAACCTTATTTGATTTATTTTTCTTAGATTGTGGCATTTCACATTCATAACCTAGCTTTAATTAGTGTTAGTCTATTGACACACCATATTTGAGCACCAAGCCTATGCTCTTCACTTTGTTAAGTGAAGAAGAATGCTAGAAATGCTAAGACTATTGTGAAGATAGACAAGGGAATCAACCCACACATAGATCTAACTAGGAGCCTTCTGTCTTTAGTAGTTAGAAAAGGCTCATAAATGAACCAAACTTGAACCAAACTTGCTTGATGTGCATGTTTCACACTTTTAGTAGATGTATTAATAAGAAGTCTTAGAAGAGTTATTCCTCTTGAGAATCACCTTAGCAAGGCCAATGAGAGGAAGACACTCTAATTGAGATACATGACGATGAATAAGTTGGGTTTGACTCACTCTAAACCAAAATACTTGTATCCTTAATGGGGTACAAGACATGTCCTCTAGATATATAGCCTTCCTCTAGTAGTCCTGAAAAAGATTATGTAGAACCTCCTTAGTGTTGGTGGGAAGCTCTCTTTTGAGAGAGGTAAAATTTGGAGGGCTAGAATGGATCTTTGATTAAAACTCTATAATCATCAACTTGATAGAACCATTTTCTAGGAAGTCCTTTTCACTTTCTAGGCTTATGTTGAAAAGTGTTTGTTGTTCCTTCTGCTTTTGAGTGCAAATCTGCTTATTTTAGTTATATAATCAAGATAAATCTCATATTCTAGAATCTTAAATCTATCCAATTGAGCACGAATTTGAATTATGAAATGGGTTGAAATAACACTATTAATCTAAAAACTATTTAAAACTAGGTATTTATTTAGCCCAACTTTCCAGGGTCATAACTTTTGACCAAGTATTCAAAATTTAGAATCGTCTACACCTTTGGAAAGGTAAACTAAAAATCTAGTATTAGTTCCTTAAATAATGATGCAAGTCTCAGCTTCATTTTTTGAGAAAAAGACCCCCAAAAATGCAATTTACTAGGACCTAGATTTAAAAATAAAATAAAAAATAAAATATATGTATATATATGAGAATTTTAAAATTTTGAATTCTTCAATTTGATGTCCTTGGACACTCTAGATTAGATACACACCAAAAGTGGTGAAACAAAATATTCATGCTCTATAACAACACCATTACCTTAAAACACCACCTTTTTTCTTTAAAACAATGCTCCTATTACCTTAAATAACACCTTTGAATCTAAACAACATGTTTATCCTATTAGAATAACACCTGATGAACATCAGAACAACACTTCTATCAATTTCTGTAGTGTTTTTACAACATAAGATAATGCCTTTTTTCTAAAACTTGCAAACAAAGGGAACTTGCACTAAAAAAATTTAGAATCTGAATAGGTTTAATATACTATCAATTGAGCAATTACTAGAGACCATTTTGTGCACCTCGGATTAGGATCAATCCTTTTTTTTTTGAGAGTAATCAATCCTAGTCAACTCAAGCAACCCACCATCAACCTTCCTTTTCTTGGTGAAGTAAAATCTAAAATTCCCAAAAAATCTTAATCTAAATATCTGAGGCTATCAACCTATCTTTCATCCAGCTTGAGGAGGTAACAATTTGACTATTTTAGAACACTACAATAAAGGCCCTTTCTTGATACTCCCATGCAATCAGTTTAAAGAATCCAATTATTTGATATTATGGAAAAATATTAAAGGATTCGAATCCTTTCTTCATGCTACCAAAGAAAAGTGTCGCTAAGAAATACATCACATAGAACGAAGTCACATGTGCCAAAGTAAGAGAACCTATCTCTATCATTGATTTTGAGTCACCTAAGATGGATTATCCAACAACTTTGTCAAACCATTCTACGAATACTCTAGAACAAGAAAAAGAGAAAACTCAAGAGATAAAACAACAAGAGCAATAATCCCAACAAAACTAGAGGCACTATGATACCAAGAAGTGCACCAAGAAGGAGTTACCTTTATGATGGGTTCCTCAACTACTCCTTGGAATGAAGAAGGTATTGAAACTAGGGCAGAAATGTTTCCACAAGACCCTGAAATGCTTGTTAACACAAAGAGAGTCCTCAAGAAAAATAAAGAACAATACCTTATGACTCTTCCATAAGAGGGGGCCAAATTACCACATGGTTTTTATACTATGTTACCCGAGGATGTGTTTCCAACAAAAATTGACCCCATCCTCACGTCCCCCCATCCCAGAAACTTAGAAACTTTTGGAAACCTTTCCCTTGGTTGTCCCATAAAATTAATGTTTCAGTTTTGTTAATTTGTTTGATTTCCACTCTCCTGTGAACTCTAAAGTTAAATTATTTAACACAAAAATTATATGTTAAGGTTCTATAATTTATATAAGCATGTGTTATCCATGTTTTTATATAAATATTTAAAATTTCCTTGTATATTTTAAAATTTCCCTACTTTTTATATAGTTGTTCCCACTACTGTCCCCTACCGTCCCCTGCTCCAAGAAAAAAAAATCCGTCTTGGAAACACGTTTCCTCGTCCCCAAGTCCCCCATCCCAGAAACCTGGGGTAACATAGTTTTTATATGAATAACCTTCAAAAGGAAGAACCAAAACCAAGCTATGCAAGTTGAAATTGAGAGGCTAAACAAATCCAAACCACCAAAAGGTGAGTTTAGTTTGGAGAAATTATGTCCACTTCCTTTTGACAAGAACATCATGTTCGTGCCATTTTCACAAAATGTTCAAATTCCAAAGCATGATAAATATTATAGTACGTCAGATCCACAAGAACATCTCAAATAGTTTTACACATTGAGAATGGAGTTCTTGCACGAAATGACCTATCTCATGTGACTATTTCCTTGCAACTTAGGAGGAAAAGCTATGGAGTGGTTATCTAAACTCCCCTCCAACATTTGTTCATTTGACCAACTTGCCTCTTTATTTGTAACACAATTCTCCTACAAGATAGAAAAAGAGGTTAAAATGATTGACTTGTGCAACACAAAGAAATTACTAAGGGAGTTGTTCATTTTTTTTTTGCAAAGGTGGTGACACACTTTTTTAAAGTATCATCAGGAGACCCTTGAGAAAGAAAAGATGGAAATTTTTATTAATAGTCTATCCAAGATGATGAACCATCAATTGCGACTCTAGTGCCTTCAAGACTTTAAGACTATATTAGAAAATGCACTAAAAGTGGAGACAATCTTAATAGCCAATAAGGGGCTAAAGATTTCAAAAGATGGGAATGGTTTTACCAATAACTCTCCCCAAACCTACGATTCCACCAACCACTCTGATGAAAACCCTAGATATTGGTGAAGGAAAAATAGTAGGAACATGGAAAATAATGGTGTTGTAGAGGCACATCATTGTTGGAATATTTAGAATAATTGAGAGGTGGGGCGGGGGGGGGGGGGAGAGGGGGTGAATCAATTATCTAAGGTCTAGATGTACAAATAAAACATTTCACCACTTAACAAATTCATATCCATATATCCTTATCATGCATGCATCCAATAATTCCATAACTTAGTAGGTCATTGTCCTAGGTCAAAATAACTTTGTAGAAATGTAAACATTAAACACCAAAAAATCATTCACACATTTTGACACAAGGATTTTATGTGGAAATCCAATTTGGGAAAAGCCACCAATAACATGCTACCAATTCTCACTCTTTTGAAGTGATACCCTATGGAAGGCCAACCCTGTTAAAGTTTGCAATGCACACTCTTAAATGTGAATTGGTTAGAAGATTTCAATTACCCTATTAGGAGTGAGCCTTGTTAGAGAACTTTAGAACATTCCATTAGAATGTCACTCGATTAAAGGATTTGCAAATGATTGTTAGATCAATCTTAATCCAAAGGATTTATCCAAACTGATACAATTATTAGAAAGTAATAGTAAGACTTGATCTGATAACAAAATACAACTCACTTGAATATTATAGATTTTTGGTTTAGTCCTCCATTCTTCTTGGCATTCATACTCTTCATCTCTGACAACTTTTTCACCCTTCAAGCATTTATCCTCTTAAGACTTCTTTCTTTGTATGCCAATTGCAGTCTCTTCTATTCGACCACCATATGAAGCAACACCATAGGCTTCTTGTCTTCCTTAGGTTCTCACACATGAAAACAATTTCTTCTAGCCTTGTATCCCCTTATAAAAAGAATTATGATCTTTTGCAGCTCAATCACAATCGTCCATCTTAGGGTTAGGTTAGATTTATTGAATCCTCCCTCTTTACATTTTGTTTCCTCTAGAAACTTATCTTACAATACTCCTTAGATTCAACTCAAAATGATTTATATTGAATCAATTTTTTTAGCTCAAATCTATCAAAGCTTTGATTTAACACATTTTCTATCACTCAACATCTATACTATTCCCTCGACAATAACAACCTTTTGATGCTCGGTCAACTTTGGGTTTCTTGACATCAACTAAGTCTTCCTCACTCGGTCACCACTATTACTTCCTGATGTTCAGTACTTACTAAATTTTATTGATGCTCATCACATACTATATTTTTTGACACTCAACACCTATTGATTTCTGCTTGGCTTGAACTAAATTTTCTCGGCTTACACTATTTTCTCGGCTAGGCTTGGCAAACACTTTTTATGAAAATACTTTTTCTAGGCTTAGCTAAAATAACCATTCACTTTATCCTTAAGTAGATCAAAAATGCATTATATCATCAATGTCTTACTTGGTCTTAGTGTTCCTTTTATACACTATATAACTTAACCTTTCTCTATGGATTCCTGTTATCCTTCCTTTTCAAACCCTCTTCATCAATTAATCAAATGATAATATTTAGACCAAAAAGAAATTATCTCACAAGAAAGTAGTAGGTTTGACATCAATGAAAAAATAATGATTGTTCCAAGATAGGTTCCACACTTAAAACAATATGTTTTCAACAATCTCCCTCTTTGGCATTGATGGCAAACCAAACAATCCCAACAACTAATGCAATATCAAGTCTGCTATGCACTACATATTGCAATTTACCAATCATAGAAATTTACAATGTTTGATTAACTTCACCATAATCATCTATCTTTTATAATTTGTGTGCTATCACCATAGGTGTGCTAACTGGTTTTGAATCTCCAAGACCAAAGGTCTTTAAGATCTCCTTCACATACTTAGACTGAGTAATATAAATACCATATTTCATTTAAGACACATGAAAACCAAAAAATAATTTATTCTCTCCAAACATAGACATCTCAAATTATTTCATCATCTCATTAGAAAATGTCTTACACAATGCATTTTGTCCTCCAAATATGATATCATCAACAAAAAATTCTGCCAATAAAATGCCTTTACCTCCTTTAGTCTTCAAGTATAGATTGATGTTGTCATTAGTCTTCTCAAAACCAATCTTCACAAGATAAGTATGCAATCTTTCATACCATGCTCTAGGAGATTTCACTAAACTGTATAACGGTTTGTGTAATCTACATACAATGTTCTTATTATTAGGATAAAAAAATCCTTTAGGTTTCTCAATGTAAACCTCTTCTTCCAGTATACCATTTAGATAGGATGACTTAACATCCATTTGATAAACTTTGAAACCTTTTTATACAGAGTAAGCAAGTAGAGTTCTCACTCCTTCTAGTCTAACAACAAGAGAAAATGTCTCTCCATAGTCAATTCCTTCTTCTTGAGCATAACCTTTGCAAACTAGCCTGTCTTTATTCTTTGTTACTTCACCATTCTCATCCAATTTATTTCTCTACACCCACTTGGGTCCAATAACATTCTCATTCACTTGTCTAGGCACAAGTGAGCATGGTTTGTTCTTATGAATTTGATCAATTTCTTCTTTCATGGCTTGATTCCAATTTTCATTTTCTAATGCATCCTTCATAGATTTGGTTTCATATATGCTCAGCAAGAACGCATCATATTCCAAGTGATTGTTTGTAAATCCCTTAGACAGATCACTTTTAACAGGGTGTAAAGCCTTTAACAAGGTAGGCCTTTCATAGGGTAGACCATTGTTGATGGTCAAACTTTGTAACCTTAACTAGTTACATATTGTTGCAGTGATAATTTATGGGTGTCATCCCCACCCCAGTTTTACCTTCTCATTTTGGAGGGTTTCTGGGTGACCAAAATCTTGTGTTATCTATTTTCTCTCATGCCATTACTTTCATGTTTATTAGAGATGTTAGATGCATGTTATTGATTTCAGTTAAAAGTTTTAGAGGATAAAGTTTGATACTTCTGATTCACCCCCCTCAGAAGTAAATCTTCCCAACTTGTAAATTCCAACATAGAGATGGTAAATACTTGTTTTGCTATATTTTGTGATGTGTTAAAGATGATAATATTTTTACTTTATTGTTAATTGATTATATAATGACATTGATTAAATTTGTGTAGGGACAGGTACAACTTCTCATGGCAATGATAAAATTGATATCAATACTGCTGATAATTTACCATCCTTTCCTGAAGCAGCCCATGTTACTTGTACTGGATCATTGGAGGCATCATTGTTGATGGCCGAGAAAGACATGATTCCCTTAAAATTTTCTAATCTTCTAGGTACTTTAAAATTGTAATTATTTAGAGTATAATTGTAGTCTACTTATTCATAACTCATTTTTGACTAATGATGTGGTGATGATTTTGTAGGAAATGATCTTTCTAATGATTTTTTTTTTATGATTTAACATTTAAGATATTTGGGCCCGCATTACGTAAAAGGTATGTAACTTGATATAATTGGTTGCTACATTTTTCCATTCATCTATTTGTTGTAATATATTAAACGTACATAGCTTGAACTAATTTTTTTATCTACCAATTTTATTTTTTGTTAAAAGCTGGACTGAGCAAGCCCGTGAATTGAAAGATCATCTCATAAAAACTATGGAGTTCTTTGGTCAAAATATTTTGAATAGAGCCCAACTTATAAAAAAGCTTGCAAACATCTAAAGATTATGAGAGACCAATATAGAAGGGCTCTAAAGCTCAACCAAAAGTACAAGCATCCTCCCATGGTGCCACAGTTGGAGTGCAATGAAATAATTGAAGATGCAAAAAAGAAGAGACTGGGTGATAAAGGAATTAACCCACCACCTGAAAAAAATAGGTATGTGTCTCATAAACTTCAGTCTCTCATATATTCCATCCTTCCAAGAGAATCTTCAAAATCTCATGAATTCATACCAACCTTCAAACACACATGCACACCATAACCATGCCTCTGTTACATTTTTTTTCAAGAATGCTGATTCACTATTTTTGCTGGCAACAATAGTTAACATGTTGATTCATGGTCAAATCTTCACAAGGAGAAATGGTTATGATTCAAACTCATAAGATAGCTATCAAGACAACCAAGAAACAATTAACACCTTCCGTAATCCCTACACAGTGAGAATCATACAATCAATGTATTCTTCATTAAGAATTTGCACAATACTTACTATCTAACAGTGAGCTGTGAGGCCTTTTTCCATTAGCTAGAGATGTTATGCAAACTTATAATATCAACAATAGCTCTAGATATTCATTTCCACATATAAGAAACTTAATAATCACCATAAGCTTGTGATAAAGGAGGATATAATAAGGCTACAATCAAAATACTAGTATATCAACAATATTTCACAAAAAATGACTGATTTATTATACAAACTCTCACACCCTTCTCTTCATCTTTTTAACTTTATGCTCCTCTCCTCTCTTCTATACAAGATTACATTTTTTTATGCAAAAACATGACCATTCCCCTCCTCTAAGAGGTCTTCCAAGATGGATGACTTTCCATCTTCCAAAACTTATCATTTTTGCAAATAAATGTTGACAACAACTTTTTTTTAATACAATTTATATGTTTAATTCATTTGAGGATTTATATAATTTAACATATTTCTAGAAGTGTGATTGTGGATTTATATAATCTAACATATTTTAAAGTTTACATATACATGCTATAGGACACATCAAAGGTGACACACACTAGGAAAGGGAAGGTTGATCAACACCATCTTGGCTCTGGTGGATATATGAAAATTCACTCACACCTTCTAAGTAGCAATAAATAAAATTTCATATCAATTTTTAAATATAAAATTACAAATAAGCAATAAATTAATTATTGACGATACTATGCAAAAAATGCAAGGCATTAAATTTAATCTAGCACCCACAGAAGAGGATAAATAAATTGGCTTCAAGCAAGGCTATAAAGCAATGGTTGTTCGCCACCACATAGATTCCAGTGGCCAAATAGGTGTAGAAGATTTTGGTACAATGGTTGACACATAGGTAAATAGGCCAAATGAATAATAGCAGTAGTTGAGAACTTCATGAATGTAAGAAATGATAATCTAGAGCAAGAGAAAGAAAAAAATCCAAGTGAGTTAAGCAAGAAATAATGTTACCATGAGATAAACAAGATCCAAGAACATACACCAAAGTAGATCAATAATTCAGACAAGGATTTGAAAGGAGAAAGAAAAGAAAACCCCTTGAGTATTATGAATGAAGGAAAATGCCCAGAGAAGAGAGATAGAGAAAGTGGTGGAGCAAAATAGCTCAATACAATAACATCAAGGTGATGTGTGTTGAAGAAAGAGAAAGATGCATCTCTTATAAAGAGATGAGAAAGGAGTTGCATGATTTTGCATGTGTAACTCCCATTTCTATGAATGGAACATTCATAATAAGTGTGTACAAAGTCTCAAGATCTTCTTAAGGAGGATAAACTAAATTCCTTAATAAAAGGAATTATAAAATGAGTTGTCCTCACATGTGGAGTAAAGGACAAGTAAATGACATGTCCTCCACATGTGAACAATAGGACAAACCACATGTAGGGATCCTTGGAATATCCCAAATTAAATGCATCCAAGGAAAGCTTAATATTTCTAACACCCCCCCCCCCCCCCCTTTGCCAAAAAAAAAAAATCTTTACTTGGGGAGCTTACATCAAAGGGAGTTAAACCCAATTTACAATAGTACAGCTTGATTTTTTTGAAATATCTTCAATCATGCAAGAGGTCTCGTATTAGCATGGGTAAATCATTGGAGAGCCAAGAGAAGTGGATAGTCCTTCAAGTGTGATATATCTTCAAGAGGTCTTCTATGTGCCATGATGTATTACCTGAAACATGGAAACAAGAAACAAGGAAACTATCTGCGAGGAGAATTTTATTTTATATTCAAGTTAGAAAATTTGTAAGTATAAGTAAACTAGCATAGAGTAAATTGGAATAAAGTAAAGCAAGATAAATCATATTCTTGAAAGAGAAAATATGTTATCAAAATTCTCAAGAAAGGAATATATGAGGCACAAATGACCATAGACAAGGCCAAATAATGTGCACAACATCAACAATGCATCAATCATGTTGATATAGACAATTCACTAATAAGTCATTTCATAATAGGTTAATGGGTGATCAATCCATAACCTGCATGACTCACGATTTAAGCAATGAAGTATGAGAAACATTATACGTCATGATTTGAAAGATACCAAAGGCAATAAGTATGAGTATTAACAATAGATTTCCTTCAAATAAGAGTAAAATGCCTTTAAGATGGGTTAGATTAACTAAAATTGGAGGGAAACTCCAAGAATAAATGGTATAAACCATATAGTGCCAATATGGCATAAAATGATGCTAGAAAAGCATAAACTACACTTATGTGCTAATCAATAGAACAAAATAAATGATGAAGGAAATATTGTATAATAACTCATAATTCCAAGGAATAAGAAAGAATAGAAATAAAATAAAATTACAAATGTAAAATATATTAGAATGAACTCTTAATTGACAAGTCACAAAGACACAATAATTTGTATATTTATCAGGATATATATGTGGGCCCCCATATATATTCACAAATAAATATACCTAAAATATCATGGTATGCAAATATAATTAAGATCATAAAGTGAATAGTTAATAGAACATAATTCCTAGGCAACATACTAAAGAGAAATGCCAAAGATAATGAATGAGAAACATTAACATCAACCCATAGTTGTAGTAATTAATCCTCCTAAGTTGAAGTCCACCCATTTTAGAAATTGATCTCTTTTACTAAGTAATTTTTGAAACCATTTAGTTTTTCTCTTAATAGATTTATCACTAGAGGAAGACTTATGATGTATGAATGTATCATTTGTATGAACATTAGCATTATTAGCATTATCAACATTAGAATTATTACCATTATCTGTAAATGCATCATTACCATTACCACTATAAGAAAGAATAGGAGGAATAAAAATAGATATACGTGGAGTAGGGTTTAGAGAAGGAGGTTGGTCCTCCACTAACACAATTTTTCCTTCACTAAATTGTTCATTTTGAGCATTAGAAGGATCATGCACATCATTTTTTGCAAGACAAACATTTTGTGCTATGTGCACTTTGTTAGGAATATGATGAGTCTTAGATGGAGCAATAGGAGGTAAAATTTCAACCATATTAGATGAGATAAGATCAGTATTCAAATAAGCAAGCATTTCATACTCCATATTAAAAGCAATATTTTCGTGCAAAGCGTGTCTTGAAGAGGTGAACCCAAAAAATTTAAATAAGTTATCATGGCCTAACTTAGTATTAGCAACAAGTTCATTAGTGTTAGGATCAATAACATAGCACATGTCCTTACGAAATTCAACTTTGTAATCTTGACATAATTTAACAACAGAAAGAAGATTGTATTTCAACTCAAGAACATAAAGGACATTATGTAATTTTCCATTTGGAATACTAACATTACCAAACCCTTCAACTTCACAACTATGATTATCAGCTAATTGAATTGGAATATTAGAAGGATTGAGTTTTAAAGAATCAAACACTTCTTTATGAAAAGAAACATGTTGAGACACACAAGTATCAATAATCCATTCTAAATTTTTAGGAACATTGTAACTAAAAGTAAAGGCATGATGAGATGGATGAGATTTTTTATTATTGTTATTAATATGTTGCTTATCTTTTTTTCTTTTTAAAACAATTATTATTAACATGACCATCTTTGCCACAGTAAGTACAATGAGATTTGGAATTTGAATGATTCCTTTGATTATTATTATAGTTGGAATTACTATGATTGTTATTGTGATGATTGTTATGATTATTGTTATTATTGTTATTATGATTATTATGATGATGGTTATAATGATTTGAATGAAAGTTATTACTATTTGAATTCTTATACATAAATGCATGTTTAGTTGACTTAAGAGTACCAAACTGAATTAGCTTAGCTTCTTCCTATCGTAATAGATTTTGAAAAATAACATAAGTTAATTGAGTAGTTAAGGCAGGCATTGCAAGCTGGGCATGTATATTAGTTATAAACTGTTGAAACTTTCTAGGAAAAAACTTTTTAAGAATAATATAAATTAATTGAATGTCAACTAACTAAACACCTAAACCAACTAGATGACTTTTAATAGAATCAAATTTTAATAGAAATTCATCCATGGTTTTAAAATATGTATACCTTAGATCTTCAAGTTGATCTTGCAACTGTATTTTGCGATATTCATCTGCACTGTTATAAGTGGTTTGTAGAATTGTCTAGGCATCATGAGCTTTGGTACAATTTGAAATTAATGCATATAATTCTAGAATAATCAAAATACCAATTAAATGTAAAGCTTCATTTATTCTTAAGTTTTCAAGCATCTTTTTCATCTTGGGTAGCTATTGAACCTAGTCCAATAGAAGGATTAGTGGCTATATCTAACATGTGTTTAAAATAAAAAATGACTGAAATATGTGTTTTCCAGGAGTGATAGTTATAATTATTAAGTTTTATTTCTAGAATTAAGGTTGACATCTTTATGGAAAAAAAAAGTCCCCCTTATAGAAATATGACTTAAAAATTAATGTGAATTAATTTTTTTTTTTTTGATAACATTGTGAATAAGTTTCAAGAAGAAGAAAATCAAGTTAAAAAAAAATTCGTCAGAGAAAAGCTAGAAAAAATGTAACAGATTACTAATAAGGCAACCTTGCAAGAAATTGTTAAATGAATGATTAATTTGTAATGTAAAAGAATAATGCAAAAGTGTTAGGAAATGATTAAATGTGCAAAGAATCTAAAAAAAATTGTAGAAGAGAAACACAGAGAAAAAAATGATTAAAAAATTGAATAGCAGTTGTATCCAGCTAGATATGATTAGATTCCTAATGAATTTAAATGATTAACCAATCTTAGATAACTTATAAGAAGTCAAATTTTAAAGTTATAAATTAATTTTATAACTCTATAATATGACCACAATAATAAATGATAAATGATGAATGACAATCCAAAAAAAATTAATAAAAGCTTTATAGCTTAATGTATAACTAGAAGTTAACTAAAAAAATGTATAAGTTATAAAATAACCTATAAGTTATAATATATAATAGGTGACACAAATGAAATGGAAAAAAATAAAAAAATAGGGCAGCAAGCCATAAGAAAGGGTACGACTAAAAGAAAAAACCAAGTGGATGAGAGCTAGGCACACATGTTAGTAGGAAGAGGACAATCAAATACACATTTATTAGAAATAGAGAAGGAGGTTAGAGAAGTCTTAGAGTGGCTACGGAGGAGGAGGCAGGTGGTGAAAGAAGGTTGAGCCACAGGTGAAGGAGAGAAGAGTGGGAGGGAGCAACAGGTAAATTGAGGGATGAAAACCAACTTAGGAGGGGGAGGGAAGGAGGGATGACAACCAGCAAGGAGGGAGGCACACATGCCAGCAAGGCACAACAAGCTCAAAAGAAATGAAGATTGGAGTTTGATTTTTTTTATTTTTAAAAGCAAGGATGAAAGAAGCTCATGACCAAAAGGAATACAATAAGAAGAAGCACTACCAAATATCAATAAAAAATATAAATCACACATAAGAAGAATCACACAACAATGAAAACTAGATCATGCTTGAATCCTAGCAATCACAATATCAACCAAACTAGGCAATCTCACGATTCAAGAATTAAGAGAATGCAAGATCGAGAGATCCCACAATTTTGAGAAAAGTGAGAGCACAAATATTATTGAAGAGTATGGAGTAAAAATATGAGTAAAGAAGCTAGTTTGTAGAAACTTTTCCAAATAGCCCCTCATTTGGCAGAGACATGAAATGGAGAGGGAAGTCAAACTGAGAAAACACGAAAAAATCAAGAATTGCACACAATGAAGAAGAACTCAAAGCAAAGCCCCAAACTTCAACTTAAATCTACAAAAAATAAGCAAGGGAAGCTGCTAGAAGGAAAGGGAAAACAAAGAGCAATAAAAGGTTAACAAAAAAACATAAAAGAGACAACCCATTCAAGGCAAGAATAGGAATGAAAACAAGAAAAGCTAGAGATTGTAATGGAAGATACTAAAAAAAAGTTTAGAGTAGATTAGGAAATCTTAGAATTGCTAAAGTTGATATTTTAAAAATTGAATAAATAAAAGATTCTTGAAAGAGATAGATTATAATAAAATTTTAAATTGTCAATTTTATGAAACAATTTTATCTAACAAATAAGAGATGAGTAAAATAGTAAGCACAATTAATATTAATGAAGTATTTCCTCCAAGTGAAACATTAGTAAAGTAATAACTTTTGTTTTAAATATTAAAAAAAATTACACACTTTATAATAAATAAGTGCTATCATAATATGAATGATAAATGCTTCTTGTTTTGGCGATATGCCTTCGAAAACAAGAGCAAAATTTTTATTATTATTTTTGATAGGAATACCCTTTGGCAGAAACCCTTCCAAAGAGGGTTAGAAAATAATAATAAAAGATGATAAAAATAAAAAACCTGCACATGCAAGATGTTAGGATAACTGCAACCAAAATTTCTTCTCTCAATAAAATCTCCAAGGTGTGCTCCAATGAATGGCAACCATCAACACTAAAACTCAAAACAAGGATTAGTAACCAAGCTTTGATATGATGTAAGAAATGAAAAATTAGAGCAAGGGAAAGAAAATAATTCAACTGAGTTAAGCGAGAAATAATGTTACCATGAGATAAACAAGATCCAAGAGCATACACCAAAGTAGATCAATAATGGAGACAAGGATTTGAAAGGGGAAAGAAAAGAAAACCCCTTGTGAGTATTATGAATGAAGGTAAATGCCTAGAGAAGAGAGATAGGGGAAGTGGTGGAGCAAAATATCTCAATATAATAACATCAAGGTGATGTGTGTTGAAGAAAGAGAAAGAAGCATCTCTTATAAAGAGATGAGAAAGGAGTTGCATGTGTTTGCATGTGTAACTCCCATTCACATTCATAATAAGTGTGTGCAAAGTGTCAAGATCCTCTTAAGAAAGATTAACTAAATTCCTTAATAAAAGGAATTATAAAATGAGTTGTCCTCACATGTGGACTAAAGGACAAATAAATGGCATGTCCTCCACATGTGTACAATAGGGAAAACCACATGTAGGGATCCTTGGAATATCCAAAATTAAATACATCCAAGGAAAGATTAATATTTCTAACAATGACAAATAATCTATTTGATGTTAATTTTGAACAACGATAACAATTTGCACATGATAGTTCACTTTAGCCTGCTCCTGCTACAGATCTTACTCATGATGACAAAGGCACGAGTCCTACACATGACGAAGACCTCAATGTGCATCACAATGATACAAGTACATATTCAATTTCTTTTGAAAATTAATCATGTAATTATTAATAAAATTTAAGATCTTAACTTGTAATTGGTGTAACCTTTATGTGATAATTTTTGAGTATGAAGAGCATGATGTTAGTGCTCAACATGTTGAGGTTGGTGTTGAACAAAATGTAATAGTAGATGATGTAGCACTATCAGGTAAAGAAAAATCCCTGTTATGTTCTTTAGATTAATGAAATACTTATAACATTAAAAAAAAGTTTAGAATTAAACCCATTTATTTCTTATTGCAGGGGCACATCAGCCTTGTCCTTGATGAAAGAAGAGGAAGCCTCATGTTGTAAGATCAAAACCACAAGAGCTACATAATGCCGAAGATAGAAGGATGTGCCTATTAGCCTTCATCTTCAAAAAAACAAAAAACAAAAGAAAAAAATGAAAAAAACCTTGTTTGATGATGAATGTGTTGATGAATTTTTATAAATTTTTCTTATTAAAGGATTTTTATGATGATGAATGTTTCTTATTAATAGATTTTTATAAATGTTGATGGATTTTTATGAATGTTCATGAATTTTATGTTATATTATTGAATATTTTTATGTGATTATAATGATTGATATGTTCACAAATTATTCATGAATGTTTATAGGTATTAATGAATTATATATCATGTTAATGAATGTTATGTGAATACAATGATTGATGTGTTCACAAATTATTTATGAATGTTTATATCTATTAATTAATTGTACATCATATTAATGTATGTTATGTGATTATAATGATTCAATGATATACTTCTAAAATGAATGAATGAAATATTTACTTAGTTATTAATGGGGAATTTAGAGTGATTATGGGGGGTGGGGGGGGGAGGCCAAATGAGCTTCCACCTTCACATGGTTGGCCTTGTTAAGTAAAGAATATGAAAGGATCCTCGAAACCAAGTGAAGCTCAAACTACACCCATTAAAAGCATTTTAGTTACAACTTATTTTTGTATGATGTCATTATTATCTCTCACATGCATTATTGTCATTGTTGTAGATCATGGGGATGCTCAAACTTTGAAGTCTCCAACATGGTACTTACTTTTAGTGAATGAACATAGTAGGTTCTAGGTAAAAGCCTTAAAATGGCCTTAACATAAGTACTATGAATTAAAAAATGTTTCTTTCTCTATAACTTGTATGCAAATTATCATTTATTACTAATTACCAATTACTTCTTAAGTAGAACTAGACAACATGTTGATTTCTCTATAAGTTGTATGCATACATGGAGCTTCTCTCACAAGAGATTGTGTATCACACTTGTCCACCAAGGAGGAGAAAGCATTTGATTGTCAATATTAATGTATATTAGTCTTCTAATTTTACTCGCTTTAGGTTTCTTATACTATCTTTGTTACTATCAATATCTTATTAAACTCTCTACAAGTATGAGCTATGAATATGTACAAGTCAAATGAAGGTGAATGAATGTAGATCATGGATAAAACATGACTTTGAGATTGGAGGGGTATGAGAGCATTAGGAACCATAGACCATAGACTTAATTTAGTTGATACCAAGAGTTTCTTCCAAGTTTAATTTATTATCATCCTTATTTTTCCAAAAATAAAAAAGAAACCCCTAGATCCCTGGTCTCTATAAGCTCCTTAATGTCTGTCATAGAAAAAGTTATGTCTATATTGAGAGAAAAAGGTCAAGAATTCTATAGGTTTTGAAGACAAAAACATGCCTTTGTTAGTATGCAAAAAGTGTTCATCATTACTTTATTGTAGTTATTGTCATAACCAGTGACAATGATATATAATGAAGTTTATTTTCTGTTTGCCACAATGGTGTTCTATTTGCCACAATGGTTTTGTATGTCATGAAAACATTTGACTATTTGTCATGGAGTGACCCTACAAAGTAACTTGCCACTACCATTTTTAAAAAGTGCTCTCATATATAAAGCCCTCCTTGATATGCTTTCACATAAATGGACTTATATTGTCATAGTTCTTGAATTCAATCTTGTTTATTGCCAGCATGTGCATTATTTACATATATTGATGATTGACATGCTACATTGAAAATGTGCTCAAAACTTGCCACAATCGCACTTGGAAAATGCAGTCATAAAATTGGCCCTTGAGCACAAAACTACAAATCTAATTTCTCATTCAAAGATATGGCCTGTCAATGATAGCCAGTTCGATTAGTGTCAAAGGGTAAAGATTTTTTTAAATTTTTTTGATTACCATTGATATTTCGATGGTTACTACCATTGACAATATAAGCAATCCATTGAAACATCTCTACATATCATTGCTATTTTGACTCATCTTTCCATTGAGAGTATGATAGAACCATCAAATCATCTCTCATGGTCGTTGATAGTTTGATGAATCCTACCATCAATGATGTGAAATACTTGTCACATCATCTCTTGTAGTCATCAATATTATAACATTTTGAACTAGTTATTTGATATTGCCATGTGACAATGATGGAAATAATTTATGATAGATTTTGTCATCGAGATATTGACACTCATCTTATGCAATGAACTTTCAACTCTAGTTTAGTGACAATAGTTTTTGACATTTTTGAGTCACAATTTTGATGAACGCACTCAAAAAATAGGTCCAGATTTACTAGTGAGGGTATAATTAGATCTATATAGCACCACAAGATCAAGAGAAGAAAACCTTTACTTGTGCTTAGGGAGCATTCTACTAGAATGTTATGCCATTTGGATTGAAAAATATGGGAGCTACCTATCTAAGAGCCATGACGACCATCTTCAATGACATGCTCTACATCTTCATGGAATACTATGTCGATCATATCTTAGTTAAGTCTCATACACAACAAGAACATCTTCCTATCCTAGACAAGATTTTCACTTGACTTGAAGCTTTTAATGTTTGACTTAACCAAAAGAAGTGTGCCTTTAGGGTTCAATAAAAAAAACTGCTAGGCTATATTATTTTTGTAAAAGGGATAGAGGTGGATCCCAAATAGGTGCAAGCCATTTTAGATATGAAAGAATCTAGAAATCTAAATTAGCTATGGTTATTACAAGGTAGATTATAGTCAGTGAGATGTTTTATCTCCCAACTAGCTAAAAAGTGTAGTCCCTTCACCCACATCTTACACAAAGATGTTGTTTTCAAATGGGATGACAAGAGTGATGCTACCTTCAACTTGCTTAAAATGTATTTGAGTAATCCTCCTATTTTGATGTTGTTTATGACAAACAAGCACTCCTAATGTATGTTTTAGTAACCAAGAGATGACTAGGGGCAATAGTAGCCCAGGAAGATGATAGGGGAAAATAAAAGGCCATTTACTACATTAGTAGGACTCCAGTGAGTTATGAACTCAACTACACATTCATAGAGAAAGCTTAGCCCACAATAGTTTTTACTCCCAAAATCTATGTCATTATCTTCTTGAACATAAAGTAAAGCTCTTGGCAAAAATAGACCCTTAGAAGTATCTCCTTAACAAAATAACTTCGAATGGAAGACTTACCAAGTGGGTCATGATCTTGAGAGAATTTGACATAGAGTATGTTGAGCATAAAGTCATTAAAGGACAAGCCATAGTAGACCAATTGGTAGATTCATTGCTAGAGGATTCCAATCCTATTGTTTCTTATTTCCTAGATGCACACATACTCCATATTTCTCCTGCTACATGGAAGCTTTATTTTGATGGCCGTTACACTCACCATGGATCGAGGGTAGACATTTTTTTTTATCAAATCGTTGGTAGTTACCATTCCCAAGTCATACAAGATTTTCCCTGTACAAATAACATATAGAATATGAGGTATTAGTTGTTGAAATTAAATTAGTTTTGGAATAAAAGTTGACTACATTGGATATCTATGGAGATTCTCAATTAGTCATCAATCAAGTCACCGATGTATATCAAACCAAGGATGAAAATTTTCTTCCCTATAAATAGATGGTTGATGTCCTCAAAGAATGCTTTGTATGAGTCAATTTTGAGAAAATCCCCAAAGATGACAACAAGGTCTCTGATGCCATGGCTAATTTGGCATCTTTTCTTCAACAACATGATCAAAATGAGTGATATGAGTTTCTAGTTGAAGAGATGGTTCTACCTATGTTTACCCAAGCTAAAGTTGACATCATCTATTTACTTGTTGAATAGGTATCCCCTTGTTATGGTCCCAAATACACCTACCTTAAAGACCACCAACTTCCCACTAACCAAACATGTAACCAAAAAACAACCTTTATTTTCCAAGCTCACATTATACTTTACTAGTTGAAATTTTGTATTAGAGAGGTCTTGATGACACTTTGTTTAGTTGCCTAGAGAGTAAAAAGGCTAATACAAATATGCATGAGGTCCATGAAGGTATCTCTAGGTCTCATTCAAGTAGTTTCACCCTTGCCAAGAAGATTTTGAGGATGGGTTATTTTTGGCCCACAATAGAGTGAAACTCCATTGAATTTTTTAAGACTTGCAAGAAATGTTAGTTTTAGGAGAACCTGATCTATGCACTAGCTCAAGATCTCCACCTATTAACCATGCCTTGGACCTTTTAGAAATGAGATTTTGAATTGATAGGTATGATCTACCACAATTCTTCCAATGGATACAAATGGATTACAATAGAAAAAAAATACTTCACAAAGTCGGTAGAAGTTGCACCATTGACCAATGCTATAGGCAAATAGATCTCCTTATTCATCCTCAACCATATTATATGTAGATTTGGTATACCTCATACTATATTAATAGATAATTCTCTATACTTAAAGAACTAAATAATTAATGAACTCTGTGATTTTGTATATATCATAAATCATTCATCATTTTTTTATTTTCCTCAAGGGAATGGGCAAGCAGAGACAACCAACAAGAACATTATTAATATCCTTAAAAGAACTATAGATAACTTAGGCATAAATTGACATGGAAAACTAAACCCAATACTTTGGGCCTATAGAACCCATGGCTGAATACCTACAAGGGAAAATCTATTCTCTTTGGTCTATGATAGTGAAGCAGTGTTGCCATTGGAGGTCAAAATCCCATCTTTAAGAGTTGCTCTACATGATGTCATGACAGATTAGGACTATAGGGTAGCCTACATCAAATAGCTAGAGTTTATGGAGGAAAACCAAAACATGACATATGAACATGTTAAAGTGTATCAGAATTGACTCTCTAGACACTAGAACAAAAAGGTTAAGCCACAATTTATTTTAGATAGGAGATCTAGTCCTTTGTGAAAACCCCAATAATCGATCTGATAGGGAAAAGAAGGGAGAGTGGGAAGCTGATTGGATACATCCCTATATCATCATAGAATCTTTTAAGATTGGAACCTACAAACTTGTCAATTGTGACAGGGAAGAACTAGCATCCACCTCAAAAGATTATATGTCTCGAGTCTTGAATGATAACTACATATCTCAAAACATCTAAAAAAATTTAGAAAATATCCAAAAACCTCGTTAAAAAATAAAAAATAAATAAAAATATTGGCTATATCTTTTAAAAAATTCCTTTGTGGCATATATCTTTTCAAGGATTCTTTTAACTTCCTATACCCAAAAAGGATGATATCTGGTAGAAAAAGAGTCAGAAATAACACCTTTGGGATTTCACAAATCCTTCAAACACAACAAAGGACTACAAATGAATGGTTGATTTTGTGTCTCAAACAAATTTTTTCTATTAATAATGCAAAAACAACAAATTGAGAGAAAGTGGGAAAACTTTTAAAGTTGAATTATTTGAAAGTATTTGGGCAAAAAATATGTCTTATCTTGGGTTGAGAGACACACCAGATTGAGAAATAATTGTGGCTCTACATTCTACACTAAAAATGAGAGGGAGAGAAGAAACAACCAAAAAAGAGAGAAATTTGTGGCCTGAAGGAAATATGGTGTTATATTATGTGTTAAGATACCACATACATGAATTGCGAGTAAAGCACTACACATCTCAACTTTTAAAAAATATCAAGGCTCCCAAAATTTTATTTTTCCATCCAAAGATCCCCTATAATCTTAAAAATCCATTTTGTGATCCCAAATTTTTTGATGGTCATGCACAAGTTTATGATGATCCTAAATTTCCATTTATATTATCCAATATCTCCAAATATTACCCAACTGATCTAGTGAATGATCATGAGGACATTTATTACAATAATTATCCTCCTAGCGGGTGTATTTTTCATCCTTAAATCTTCTATTCTTACATAAAGTATAAAAAGAGTCTTGGTTCATATTGGCTTCAGTTCGTTGAGTTTCCTAGAAATTTAGTAACGATATCCATTTGATCAAAAATCAAAAATCTAATTTTATTAACACATCTAGGCATTGAAACATTTTTGAAAAATCCAAAAAAAGTTAAATAATCTAAAAATCCATAACAAAACATTCATTTTTTTTGTATAAATTATTTAAATATACATTTCAATCCGATGATCCATCAATTTCATGTCAAGCTCATGTTCATCTACAATTGTCATTCCTCTAGGATGGGTTTGCTTAACTTGACCTATTTTATGTGAAATCAATGGCAAGGTCCTATATTGAATATATTTAAATATTTTATTGAGATCTTGGTACCTTTCAAAAAATATATTAATACTATCCTAAAAGGCCTTGTGATCCAATTGTTACATCTCAAAAAATCCTTGTCCTAGCATCTATATATCAATAAAGATGTCAATAGTGCCCCCTATAGACCTAAAGATTAAGAAGTAATATCATTGTGTCTAAAAAAATGGTTCTAGGCTTGGGAAAATTTGGCACAATGTAGATATTCGACATGAGGTTTCCTAAGCCCAGTGTCACCCCTTTCTCTTTAATTAATGTGAATCAAGATGGATTTTAAGACTTATTCATGTTGCAAAGGTCATAATTAACCCGTGCTATCCAAAAAATATATCAATGCTATCCTAAAATGTCTTGTGACCCTCAAACCCATCCTTATGCCTTGAACATAATTCTAGGCTTTGGAAAATGAGGCACCACTCAGATTGCTACAAAGACACATCACACTCTTTCATCACTATCCAAATAGGCTGACATTTTGCATACAACACAACAATGCTATTGGAAACCTACAAGGCTAGATTAACATCTAATTACAAGATCCATGCCTTCAAAGTGCCCTTTTTTAGGCTCTCTAGCACCTTTTTCAAGGCCCAATTTCCTTTGCAAGCTCATTAGCACCTTTTTCAAGGCTTAAACACCTTTTCAAGCCCTCTATCACCATTTTGGGCCCATTCATGCCTTTTTAGACCCACTAGTGCCTTTTTAAAGGCCCAATCATCTTTTCAGACCCTCCATCACCTTTTTTTGGTCCCATTTAGGCTTTTTTAGGCACACTAGCACTTTTTTCAAGGCCCAAATTACCTTTTTCAAGGTCCAAATTATCTTTTTCAAGGTCCAATTTCCTTTTCAGGCCCTCAAATGCCATTTTAGGCCCATTAGTTCCTTTTTAGGCCCACAAGCTCCTTTTTAAGCCCTCAAGCACCTTTTCAAGCCCAAGAACACCTTTCAAAGGTTAAAAAATACCTTTTTACCAACCTAGAAATGTCTCTCTTCCCAAACCTAGAGAAAAAGTATAGTTTACAACACTCAATAAAGGGGATGATAGTTCATCCTAATTTTGGTTCCAACTTTTTTGCAAAGACTATCAATATATGTAGAATTTCTCAATCAAGAGATAGTTAGTACAATTGAACACCAATCATCCAAGTCAGATAGTGGACCAAGCTCTCCTCCAAACCTGACCTACAATTCACAAGTTATCACTTCCTACTTTTCCAACTCAGTGCACCCCTCATCTAAATCTAGTAATGTCTCATCACAAATGTTATGATCATTATCAAAGTATCTCTGTCGTAGCTTCTAAATGTTGCACATATTCGCACACATCGTTCATTCAAAGAACACTTTAGACCCCTGTTTTGGTGTCAAATTCAAATCTTTATAATTTTAGGTTATAATGCATAAGTGAAGGTTTGTCCTCCTCTAACAAGACACACAAGTACAAGATGTTGGCAATATTTTAAAAATATAAATTATCTAGCTTCTTGATAGTTTTAAGTCTAATTTCTTGTTCAATTCAAAACCTTGTTGAATGTGATGAAAAACCCACATACTTGTTACACATATTTTAGTTTTCACACATTTATCTTAAAATCCAAAAAATATAAATATTCCAAAAATCACAAAAATATATATATCATCATAAAAATTAATCTTGTAAATTAATTTTTATTTGTGTCTTTCAAAATTATTTTAATCTGATGATCTATTAATTTCATATTAAGTTGGTGCCCATCTATAATTTCCATTCTTCAGGTTTAGTTTGGTGTACCTCTACTAGGTTTATATGGACTTGATGCTGAGATCCTCATTCATAATGTAGTAAATATATGCACAAAACACACAAGATTCAAAAAAAATGAAAATAAGGGCCTTTTATTCATCATTAAGCTTTGGTTCAACTACAACTATACACAAATTAGCATGAATCTCACTGTGGCCTTCCTTGTGGGGTGACATATTTGGAGTCTCAATAGGGGGCATCCTACCAGTGTCATCCCAAAGGATGAAGCTCCGGACATAGATCCTTGCTTCACCCAACAAAATTCATCAGTATCAAAAACTTATTGTTGCATAATTGAGTATTCAACAAATGGGTGTATTATCTCTTCAAAAAATGAGTCCTTTGTTGTTGATCCACATGAATGCTTCATGATATAACCCTATGTAATATGCTACTTCTCGATTAACTTTGGTAGTCCTTTGCATTTCCATGAACACATTCTCCACCAATTTTTTTTATACCAAGCATGGTAATTGCCTATTGGGCCACATCACACTCAAGCTACATATGTTTTTACACCATCTTCTGGTGCTCTATGTTAGCCTTAGCCTCATTGAGCCACTCCTAATACTACACCTCTACATCACTCACCACCAACTACTCCTGAATCTTCATAGACATCCTGTTAGTTTTTGACATCACATCCTTAAATGACTATAACTATACTTGTAATAGCCCCAACTCATTCTGTGTGCTATTCAACCTGCTTGCATCATCCTCAATGCATCTTGCATTCTTTTTGCCCATGTTGTGACATCATTTCATTCTTCCCATGATCTTTGCACCTGTAGTGTAGCTTCCAAAGCTTGCACCTAAGCCCATTTGAAATTTAACAAGACTTTTAGGTAGCTCACTTTTACCTACACCTCATCCTCATGTGCCTTGTCTACCAAACCCCAAAAAAATGTAACTTCTCTTTTTGCATTGTCAATCCGAATTCTCTCTACTGTAAATTCTTTTCACATTTCTTCCACTTCATACGTTGGTTGTTCCACATCATCAAGCTTAGGCTCTTGCTCTAGCTGACCCAAAGACACTCCCTCCTCACTTGATAGCCCCTACATAGGCCTCCTAAGGATTAGATGGTTCTCCATGTATGTCACCTCACATCCACTAATATCATCAGTCTCCTTGTGCATATTTTCTCCTAGCCTCATAGGAGATTCCCCCCTCCTCTACACCCATTAATGGCTCTTGGGAAATTTTTGTCATCCCAAGTTGACTCTACTCTGCCTAGTTTGATGACTCAGCACCCAAATTCTCTTGAAGAATGAGTTGCACCGCATTCCTTGACAACATTAACAAAGTTGATAGTGAAGGTTCTTCCACCCCAACTTCTGAGCACCCAAGATGCTCCTATTAGAAACCACAATTGAGACAATTTTTACGTTATCATTAACATCAAACCTTTTTGGTAAGACAATTTTTTATCTGATTAGAGTGACATATCAAGATTATTGATGAAGAGGATTTGAGAAGAAGAACATAAAAAAAGGACCTAGAGGAAAGGTTAGTTATGAGGAACTACAATGGTAACTTGAATCAATTGAAATATGACAAGATAAATTGATTGTTTAATCATAACACAAGTGATGAAGACAATTGTATTGAAGCCTAGAAGAAGTGATCAAAGAATGACCAAATGCATAGGCTTGACCGAGTAAAAGAGACAAAAAGCAGAAGATTAAGGAACTTGAAGTTTAAGCTAAGTGATGCTAGAGTTGACCGCGTGACATTATAAGATGAGTGAAATATAGTGTTGACTAAGCATCAATATATGTGCTAAAGAAAAAAGTTAGTAACAACCAAGTAATCTAGTGATGACTGGGTGTGAAAACTTAGTGTTGGTTGAGAGACAACATTTGATAAATTATGAGGAAATAATGATTCTAACACAATTGATCTCTTGGAATATGTAAATCATGTTGAAGATAAAGTTGAATGAGCTAGAGCATTTAAGTCAAGGGAAACCATGTTTGAGCATTTCTATGCAAGAATTAAATAAATTTGGAGAAGTTTCTAGAAGAGAAAAGAGGAAATGAAATGATGGAAGGATTTGATGAATTTGACCAAACCCTAAGATGTATGGTGATGTTTAAGAAAATAATATCAAATTTACCTAGTTAAGGAGGTACAAGGGATAAACTTAAGAGATTTAAAAGGATGGTGAAGAACTAATAAGGTTAGAGTAGTTGTTGATGCTATTGATTAAAAAACTTGAGCAAAAGGATAAGAAGAGTTGTAAAGAGGTAAAGAGTGATTTCATGAAGGGTTTCCAAGTAGATCAGAGAGTGAGATGAAAATGGAGGATAGTTAGTGCATCAGCATATGAACTAAATTGTGATCTATATTTATAAGGTGAGTTATATTTGTCACATAAAACTTGCTATTACTTTCTAACCATTTTATTAGTATTGAAACCATTTAATCAAGGTTCACCTAAAAATCATATAAAAATCCTTTAATGAAGGTGACATTCTAATGGAACATTATTAATCCCTCTAATAAGGCCACTCCTAACAAGTTGATTAAATCCTTTAACATGGTCACATTTAACAATGTGTTTTTGTAACCTTTGATAGAGTTGGCTCCTAACATAGCTCACTTCAAAAGAGTGAAAAATTGGTGACACGTTACTAGTGACTTCTCCCAAACTAGGTTTCCACATTAAATCCTAGTGTCATACTTTATGTATGTCATATGATTTGTTTTACTATTAATGTTTTACATTTTGCAAGTTTGTTACGATTAGGACACTGGACTTAAAGTTCATGTTACTAATTATTTGCTATAGAGACCAAGCTATTGAATGTTTAGATTTGAAGTATTTGAAGTGATTAAAAGTTCAATTGGTACATTTGGACCTTGGATAAAAAATTCATTCCCCCTCTTAATTATTCTAATTCACTCTAATAGCTCCTTTATAGCCTACATTTGACAAACTCTAGTAGGATCTTGCTCTAGTATTTGGAGCTCAGGGTAACTAACTAGGTCACCTGATACATAATGAGTTTGTTTCACCCTTCACCCTTGCCTTGCCCATCCTCCTTCTTCCAAGCCTTCCCCTTCATCTTCCCCACATCCTCTAACACTAGTCTCAACCTTCTTGGCATCTTTGATAGATTTTGCAAGTTGGCCATTGATACTCACCCACTTTATTTCACTAATGATTCTTTTGGCACTTTGCTTAATACTTTCTAAGGAGCAATGATTTGCAACCGATCCTCTCATCCCCTATTTACAGACACATTCTAGAGAATTTCCTCTAGAGCCTAATTACCTTGATATTTTTTGCTCATTATGTTGTCCTATAATCTAAAATGTGCACTATAACCATAGTGGTATAAAATCATTTGTATCCCAGTACTGACATTGCTTCAATCAAAAATCCATGCATTGAACATTACACTTTTGCATAACAACATGCAAATAGCATTTTTTTACTATGCCTATAGCCTAGACCTTAACACATAGCACAATGCATGTGTTGGAATCCTTGAGAGTAATTGAGAGGGGGGTGAATTAGTTATCCAAGGTCTAAATGTACAAATAAAACTTTTCATATCTTAGTGAATCAATATCCATAAAAACTTAAAATGCATGCATGCATTAGATTATACAATGGTTAAACTTGTAGGTTACTATCCTAGGTCAAAATATCTTTGTAGAAATGTAAACATGAAACATAATAGGTTCAATAATACATTTGACACATGGATTTTATGTGGAAACCCAATTTGGGAAAAATTACCAATAACATGCTACTAATTCTCACTCTTCTGAAGTGATGCCCTATGAGAGGCCAACCCTATTAAGGGTTACAATATATACTATCAAATGTGACCTGGTTAGAGGATTTCAATCACCCTATTAGGAGTGAACCTTGTTAGAGGACTTTAGATCATTCACTTGGAATGTCACCTAGTTAAATGATTTACAAATGACTATTAGGTCAACCTTAATCCAAAGGATTTACCCTAGACTAGTACAATGATTAGAAAGTAGCAGTAAGGCTTGATCTGATAATAATTTACAACTTACTTGCAGATTATAGATCTTTATTTCAATCCTCCATTCTACTCGACTTTCACACACTTTAGCTTTGATAGCTTGTTCACCCTTTAAGAATTCATACTCTTAATCCTTCTTGCTTTGATTTCCAATAGAAATCTCTTCTATTTGGCCACTGAATGAAGCAATACCCTAGACTCCTTGTCTTCCTTAGGTTCTCACACATGACAACCTTTACTTCTTACCAACTCTCTCTATAAATAGAGATTTTAAATATTTTTTCATTCAATCTCAATCATCCATTTTTGGGTTAGGTAGGAGGTAGAATTCAATGAATCTACCCACATTTCCATTTGGTTCCTCTAGAAACTTCTCCCTCAATCCTCTTTAAATTCACCTCAAAATGGTTACCTTGAATTTTGTGCCACCGACTCATCATAGTTATCTTACACCCACATCAAAAAATTCAAGAAAACAAAATACTCAACTTAGATTTTTCAAATCTATGATTAAACATGAATACTAGCACTTGACATCAATATTTTGTCACTTAACTTCCATGCTATTCTTCCACTAGATAAATTGACAAACACTGAACTTTACTGGTGCTCAACAACAACTAAACTTTACTTAGCTTACACTAAGTTCACTTGGCATATACTAAAAATTCACTTTACTTGGCTCCAATTGATTTTCTTCTTGGCTTGCACTAACTTTTCTTGGTACCTACTGTCCACTTGATCAAGCTTGGCAAACTCAATTCTTCTTACTTTTCCTTCTAGATTTAATCAGTGCATCCATTCTTTGCAGCCTCAAGTAGATAATCAATACACTATGTCATCACTATCTTAACTGATCTTTGTACTCCTTTTACATACCATAACTCAACCTTTCCTCTAGGTGTTCTTATTATCATATTTGATCAAAACCAACTCATTAATCAAGCAAATGATAGTACTCAAATCAATTAAGCAGTTGTCTTACTAGCAAGTAGCAGGTTTGACATCAGTACCAAAACAATGATTGAAACATTACAATCTCATACTTATATCAATTTGTTTCCAACAATGTCCCTCTTTGGAATTGTTGTACAACCAATACCAACAATAATATCGAAAAGAAAATAATTCCTTTTTGTACTGAAATCTTCCCCTCTATTAGCAGCTTGCATCTTCTGTATAGGCTACAAAATTCTATTATAATCAACAAAAAATCAACTCATCCTTATGACTCCCTCTTTCTGATATTAAGGTATCTCTATTCTATTCTTATATCTCCCTTAGCACTATTTACCTCTTACTAGGAAGATGTATATCTTTGATTCATTTCTCCTTTTGTAATAAACATCAGGTACAGTAACTCCCTCTAAGTAGATATTTCAAGTATTTCTCCCTTGTTCTCACTATATTTGGTATGTTTTTGGTATCCTCTTATTTCTCCCTCTTTGATAAAAATGCCAAAGACTTGTCATCTCAACATCTAGATATGAACAATTTCAATTTCTCCCTCTATCACCTTACTTGTGACTGATCTTCTTTTCAGTTCTTTGATTACTTTATGCAACTCCTAAAGTAAGATCAACTACATCAATGTGTAAGATACAATATTTAATTCTAGTTGATGCAGGGCACTACTTAGCCTTTTAAGCAACCTTTTACAGGGGTATAACCCCCAATTTTCCTCTTAGATACTCATGATCATCCTTAGGTAATGCTTTTGTGAAGATATCAACTATCTTCTCTTTTGTATTCACATATTCGATCTTCTCCTCTTTGTCTTGAACTATCTCAAGTAATGATACTTGATTGCAATATGCATAGTCTTTGTGTGCATCACAGGGTTCTTTGATATATTTATAACACTTGTATTATTACAATAATATATCATAGGTGTAGTGATTTCTTCTTTCATACCTTTGAGTAGATGTTTGATCCATACAATGTTTATACAATTTACTATAACAACAGCATATTCAACCTCAATAGTAGATTGAGATATGCAATTCTATTTCTTGCTGGCCCAAGTAACCAACCTCTTTCCACTAGTGCTCTTTTTTTAATCCATGTTTCCAGCCCAATCAACATCAGTGTAGGCTTTCAACTCAAATTTCTCATTTTGCTTGTAGTATAGACCATAGTCTTCTATTCCTTTTAGATATCTCATTATTCTCTTAACAAGCATCAAATGATTCTCCTTAGGATTAGTAGGGAACCTTGCAACTATCCCAATAGATAACCCAATGTAAGGTCTGCTATGCACTACATATTGTAATTTTCCAATCATAGACTTGTATAATGTTTGATTCACAACAACTAAATCATCACTCTTTGGAAACTTGTATCCTATCACCATATGTGTGCTAACTATTTTTGAATCTTCCAATCCAAAATTTTTCAATATCTCCTTCACAAAAATAGACTAAGTGATGTGTATACCATATTTCATCTAATATACTTGCAAACCAACAAAGAACTTGATCTCTCCAAACATAGACATCTCAAATTCTTTCTTCATTTTATTTGCAAATGCTTTACATAATCCATCTTGACATCCAAATATGATATTATCAACAAAAAATTCAGCTAGAAAAATACCTTTACCTCCTATCTCCAAGTATAGATTGTTGTTACACTAGTCCTCTCAAATCCAATTTTCACAAGATAATTGAGAAGCCTTTCATACCATGGTCTTGGTGCTTGCTTTAAACCAAACAAATTTTTGTGTATTCTACATACCATGTTCTTTTTATTAGCATCAAAAAATCCTTTTGGCTATTCTATATAGACCTCTTCTTCTAATATGCCATTCATAAATGTAGATTCCAAATCCACTTAATAAACTTTGAAACCTTTGTATGTAGAGTAAGCAAGCATAGTTCTTACTCCTTCCAATCTTGCAATAGGGACAAATGTTTCTCCATAGTCTATCCCTTCTTCTTGTGCATATCCTTTGAAAACTAATCTTGTCTTATTCCTTGTGACTTCACTATTGTCATCTAACTTCTTTCTATAAACCCACTTGGTTCCAATCACATTCTTATCTTTTGGTCTAGGAACTAGAGTCCATGTCTTGTTTTTCTTAATCTATTCAATCTCTTCTTTCATGGCTTTACTCTAGTACAAATTTTCTAAGGAATATTTCATTGACTTAGGTTCATGCATTATTAGCAAACATGTCTCATTTCTTAGCTTGTTCCTTGTCATTGGTCTAGCATTTCTATCTCCAATAATTTGTTCAGTAGGGTGATGTCTCTTGACATACTCTGCCAATCTTGGTTATGCTCTATTTTCCTCATTAGGTCTATCAATTTTTGAATCACTATGTACTTCTCTCTCAGGTAATTCAACATCTCTTTCATGTAAACCAATCTTAGAATCGAAATGTGTCTTAGCTTCAATCTACAACTCGACACTTGACTACAATTTGGTTCCTAAATGCAACTCAACATTCATTGTATGTGACTTGATAGCCACTAAATTTTTTTGTTTATTTGCAACTTGATTTACAACATCTTCATTAGTAGTAATACCTTCATAAAAGTATACAAAATATTTGTATTCCTCTGGTCCCTTCATAGGTTTAGCCTCGTGTACCTCTATATATTCATCAAACTTCACATTTGTACTTTCCACAACTTTTTTAGTGTTAGTATTTAAACACTTGTAAGCTTTACTTCTTATGGAATAGCCAAAGAATATACTTTCTTTACTCTAAGCATCTAATTTTCCATTCCTAAAATCTTTAAGAAAATAGCACTTGCTTCCAAATACCTTAAAATATTTTACATTGGGTGAGTATCCATATTATAATTCAAAAGATGTTGAATGAGTAACTTTCTTGACATGCACATGGTTCAACATATAGATAGTTGTACTTAGAACCTATCTCTAGTATTTTGAAGCAAGATTCTTCTCCTTCATGAGTGTCCTAGCATAGTCCATTACAAATCTATTCCTCCTTTCAACAATTCTATTTTGTGGAGGGGTCCTAGGTGTAGATGTCTGTCATTTGATTCCTCTATCATTACAGAAAATCTTAAACTCATTTGATATAAATTCTCCTCCTCTATCAGATCTCAAACATTTTAGGCTTTTACCTAATTTCTTCTCAACTCTTGCTAGGTGCCACTTAAAAATTTGGAAAGAACTAGATTTTTGTCTTGGAAACATAACTATCATTATCCTAGAATAATCATCAACAAATAGCATAATGTATTTATCACCTTTGTAGGTTTACACATTAATTGGTCCACAAAAGTCAGTATGAACAATCTCCAAAATTTCTTTAAAAGTTTGAGTCTTACTTTTAAAAGTATATTTTATCATCTTGCCTAACTGAATCTATTTGCAAATTATATTATAAGGTTTATTCAACTTAGACAAACCTCTAACCCTTCTCATGTTACTAATACTAACCAAGTTATCAAAATTAATATAACATAACCTCTTGTACCATAACCAAACATCATCAAATTCTACAAGGAGGCAAGTAGCATCATCCATATCAAGATAAAATAGATTACCTCTAGTTTGATCACCTTTCCCAATTAGTTTCTCATCAGTATCATATATTTTAGCTATCTTGTTCTCAAACTCAACCTTGCAACCTTAACTTTTCAGTTGTGACACACTCAACAAATTATAATTAAGTCCTTCAACATAATAAGCATTATAACATAAAATATTTTATATGATTTTGGTAGAACCTTTTCCTTTTATCAGACAGGGTGCATCATTTTGAAACCTCACACTATTTTCATCATAATAATTTAGGGTAATGAACTTACTTTTATCTCCAATCATGTGATGTAAACACCCACTATCAATGATCCGACTATAAGTCTTGTTTACACAAGACACTAGTGCAATTGCCTCATCCTCATCAAATTCATCCCTCATTACAACATACACCACCTCATCATCAAGATCATCAGATCCATCTTTGGTTTCCTCTTCAACAATGTAGCAAGACTTCTTACCTTCATCTTTGTAATCTTTGTCATCCTCATCTCTTCTACCTATGTATTTTTCACCACCTCTACTGTTCTTCTTCTCTGGACATCTAGCAACAATATGACCAACCTCATTGTAATTAAAACACATGATAGATAAATTACCTTTAAATTTTCCTTTTCCTTTGTGAAATCTCTTTGTTAACAGTGCTTCAAGCTATTCTACATTCTCCTCATCTGTGTTATTGTCACTAGAAACATAATTGACCTTTTTCTTCTTCTCTTTAGGTTTTTAATGAAAACTTAGCTTTGAAAGTAGATTCAACATTGTCAGGTTTGAAATGATCAAAATTAAAGAGCTCAAAGGTAGTAAGCCTACCTACCAAACCTTCCAAAGTAAGATTAGAACATGGTACACATCTCATCTCTTGTATGGAAGAAACTCTAATAATATAGATGGGCACTAGTGTTCTTAGTACTTTATTCAATACAATATCATCATCTATCTTACTAATAGCTCCTCTTATAGCATTAACAAAATCTTTTATTCTAGAGCAATATTGAGCAACATTATCACCTTCTTCCATTCTCATATCATCAAACTTACCTCTAAGACTTTTAGATTTGGCTCTCAAAACATTCATGTCTCCTCTGTAAATGGTGTGAAGAGCATCCCGAATCTTCTTTGCACTATCACAACCATTGATATCATCAAAATTGAAATAACTTAAGGCAGAGGCAATCTACAACATTTCCTAATTGTGTTCTTTCTTCTTCTTTAGATCTTCAGCAGTGAGGACTTCAATAGGATTGACATGCTTAGTGATAATGGTAGATTGTGCTGTACACTCGAAAGTGTCCCACTCTAAACCCTTCTATCCAAACGATTCCATGAGTTCGGAATGCTTGGATGCCAGCTTAGAGCTCCCTATCGACGAAGTGCAAGAGAGTGTATTTCAAGTTCAAGGGCTCTCAGATGAGCCTTAGAGATACTCTTCTTGCTAGTAAACCATGCAATGGGAGGTTCCAAAGACAAGATGCAAGAATGCAAATGTCCCAAGGAGTTCCTCAAGGATGCAATGCAAATGAAGATTAAGCTAGACTGAGAATGTCAAATGCAGCTATGCTAAAACATGTATGAGAGTGTTACAATCCAAATATTAAGCTATGTGAGATAGATTATTGCAAAATAGAAGCTAAACTAACATGCAACATGAATCTAAGCTAAAATGCTATGGTATGAGAGAATGTAGACAAGAAATAGAAGTTCTCCACAAAGCTCCAAAGAAACCTGTTAGAAAACCTGCAGCATAACAATATTCAAAAGATGGATTGATTGAGGGGGAAAGCTCTCTCCCTTTTAAAGATGTATGGACGGTAGAGATCAAGATGAAGATGGTGGATGATCAACGGTGGAATTCAAAAAGAGGAGTGATCCATGTGCACACACAAATCAACCAATAGAATATAAGTTGACTTGTCATATAAGACAAAAGTCACAAAGCCTTTTCTTTTAATTGCAAAATAGAAAAAGAACTTTATGTGTGCACTTTAAGTGAGTTAGAAGAATGGGGTCTTTTATTTAATTAAAAGGGGACATGTTCTTTTAATCAAATAATGAACTTAGGATAGCATAGTCAAACTATAGGTTATGATCAAATAAATTGATTATTAGCAATTTGGCTTAGGTAAGTGATTAAATTAATTTAGCCAAAATGTTGAAAAGGGGGCTAATAGTCTAGATGACCATTTTTAGGTGATTACATTTGCCCCTCTTTGAATAATGCGTGATCGATCTGGGAACACATTATGTTAAAGAAAATCGAAGCCAAGTAGGCGATGATAGATATAGATGTCTAATTCCGAAGAGTGAAATGCAGAAATAGATAGCAAGTCCTAAATGCACAGCCTGATGGCAGTAGTACTGAACACTAGGAAGAGATGATGTTAGAATTCAAGAAGAATACTAACACTTAGAAAAGTAGATAGAGTGAGAGCAAGTGAGAAGATCAAACAAATGCTCCTAAGCAGTGATAGAGTATTTCTGCCCCCTCGGGATCGAAATTGAAATGAGGTAAGGGGATGCAAAAATTGGCTAGAAATGAGAAAATTAGAATATAGCAATGTCCAAGATGACAAATAGATGATTAGAACCCAAGAATGACTATATAAAAAAACTGATAAAATGCCCCAGTTTGACTAGAGTTGACCTTGAAGGATATAGCATAAAAATAAGGTCGAAATGAGTAGAAAGGTGATTTTAGACATGAAATAGTGAATTTAAGTAGATATGAAGTATAGAAATGATGAAGACATGAAGAAATGAAGATGCTCGAGTGATGATTCGGAGATTAGACCTCAAAAAGTCAGCTAACTGCTTAGAAGAAAGTAGAATTTTAAAAGACAATTTTGACCATCAAGATGAACTCGAATTTGGATTTCGATCCCGAAAATGAATCTAGGGCGTCAAAATTATTTAAGAGGTCAAAACTTTATATAATGTGATGATAAGATAGAAAAGAGATGAAGCGAAAGATTAAGAAGGTGAAAAGACATGAACAAGAAGAAAGTAAAGAAATATATGAAAGGAGTTAGCTGATATGTCCACAGAAAGATGAAGAGAGAGCTCTCCCCATATGAAAGAATGCAAGACTAAGCAAAAAAATGAACCTAAAATGCAAGCTAACATGCAAAGTGGTTTATCAGCAAGAAGTGCATAACATTTAGACTCTTAATTTCATCATTGAGCATTTATTAGGGACATCATGAGATCATACAACCATCACTAGTGTAACTATGAGGATATGAATATGATCGATATTAGATAGGTATGTGGAAATCCAATCTAAGCATCAGAGACATGTAAGTCAAGATAACTACACGATTAGATTCCCTAAGTTTAATTTAGCAAGATTACACCTGTATCAAGGCATAAGTGCCAGGATAAACTCTGAGTGCGATCTTGCAAAACAATCAAGGATGATAAATTTATAAGTCAAAGTGTTGAATAGGACAAGCATGAATGCTTACAACACTATAGACAAACAAAAGTATACCCACAAGCAGAAATCAAGAAAATATGTCCCATGCCCCTAGTCTTCTAGTCAAGGACATCCTTGAAAGACTATTAGGGAGGGAATACATGGCAAAGAAATCATCATAGACATCACACAAAATAGATAAATGTCAGCATAGCTTAGTCGTTTAAGTGTTAAAGTGCGTGTGTGTAAGTCACTTGGCCATTTCTTCCAGACTTGATTCTGATAGTGAGATATCGCGACATCGAAGACCGTAGGTAAACTATCTGTAAAGTGTTAAAAAACACTTGATGTCAAAGTGGGGGAAGTGTTGAGAAACACTATTTTGTGAGTTGTCAAAGAAAACCTAATCCACAAGAATACCTCAATAGGCTAAGTAGCTATGCCCCCAAGATGAGGACAAGAAACAATTCCAAGCTAGGAAATGTGTAGCAAAGTGGATGATTGAGATTGATAGACATAGGTGCAAGGGTTTCAAGTAGCGCCTGTTACCAGATTTTCACCACTTGACAAATTTTTTCAGGACTTTTTTTAATTTTTAGGATTTTTTCAGGATCATATATGATTTTTTTTGGAATTTTTTAGAAGGTTTTAGATATTACTAGTTCTCAAGCAAGATCACATCATTTTCTCCCAATGTCTAGCAAGGTATAGGACACAATGGAGAAACAAGTCGATAGATAAGAAAAGATGCATAAGAAAGGAATGTGAAGCAAGTGAAAGAAATCCTTAAGGACTGACTCCTCAAGAGTACCCAAGCTAGGGAAAGAGGTGAAATAGTCATATGAAGCATGTTTTGGATAAGCAATGGAAGTAATAAGAAAGATAGCACATAGGATAAGCAATGAAGCCAACAAGTGAGATAGCATGAAGTGTGTAGTCCAAAAGAGTAGCCATGTCAAGAGACCTATGAGAACCATGTTTCATTTATTATGATCAAGACCAAGGGGTCGACTAGATAGGATAGCGATGGGATAGAGCAATAAAAATAAAGCTCAAGATGGAGGCTATGAGGGAATGAGAAAGCACTAATAAAGAATCTCATGGATAAGATAGCCAATATGCAAAGATAGCTCAACATTGTCAAGATCAAAGAGAGAAGAGGGGATAGATGGATGATGAAAGAATTATGCATGATGCCTATTTGCCAGGTTTTCATCATGGTACTTATCCAAGGTGCCACAAGAAGTAGTTTTCACCAATTTATGGATTTATTTCTCTTTACTTTTGCTACCAAGGTGCCACAAGAAGTGGTTTTCACCAAGGCACATTTTCATTTTTTTTAAAATTTTTTTTTTTCTTGAATTGTTAGAAAGAGCTCAAGCTTTTTGAACGTACATAGTGCTCCTATAAGAAAGATAAGTCATGATAAGCCAAGACCATAGAAAGGTATGCTCAAAGATGTTGATAGGGTGATGAAAGGGAAATGGTAGTAGGAAGAATATATGAAGGATAAGAGTTCATGTATAGAAAGGAGGTGTAAGCTTTAGAGGGTTTCATGAGGATAGTTGAAATATTGGGCAAGATCAACATTGACACATACCTTGAAGGGTATTGGAACAATGGAGGAATCATGGATGAAGTAGCTTGAGGTTTAGATGTATGAGGTGGTAGAAGAGATTTGGAAAAAAGTGGAGTGGAAGGCTTTGGAATATTTTTAGAAAGATTTTTGGAAGAGGATGGAATGGAAGCCTTTGGAAGCTTGAATGTCAACTTTGAAGTATTTTCAATCTTCAAGTCTTTTAAAAGAGACTTGGGAATCCATATAGCTTTAGATTTTCCTTGTACTTTGGGTGCTTGAGATTTCATTTCTTCAATGATGGATTTAGGAACCCACATTTGCTTTGATTTAGCTCTCTTAATAATGGACCTTTGTAGTATCTTTTGTGCATTTTCCTTCTTAGCATTCACATGTCGATTAGATGGGACATAGTGATCTTCATTTTTCAATGGATTCTTATGTTTGTTATCACTTCCAAAGGAATTGAGATTTGTGGATGAATAAGGCTGATATGACTGGTTTAGGTGGATAGATGGGTGATAATTCATCAAGGATGAGCGTCTTTGTTGATCTTGAGGTATGACGAGAGAGCTAGAAGTGGAAAATGTAAGATATGATAGAACATAAGGTCCCAATATAGATGGAAGGTTTGAAGGCTTTAGCTTTGATGGATAAGGACCAAGGATAGACGTAGGAGATGAAAATGGATAGTGAAAAGGGACATCAACATCTTTAGAGTGAGCAATGTGGTCAAAGCCATCAATAGACTCATGAGTAGCTTTGACATGAGCAACATTTTTAATAGGAGCACTTGAAGCTTGAGTAAAATTTTGAAGTGGATGTGGAGAAGTAGAACATGAGGGGATGCTTTGATCTTGACAAGTAGCTTTGGATAGCATATGAAGAGAACTTTTCTCATAATTTTCAGTAAGCTCAAGGGAGATAATGGAAGTTGTGTCTTCATCATACTTAGGAGGTGGATAAGATATAGAATATGGAGGGGAAAAATATTGAAAGAGATGAAAGGGTGCTTGATCTTGATCTTTCTTAACATTTATAGCTTTTTCTTTTTGAGAGTCCTCTTGACATGGAGCCACTTCTAAGGACAAGGGAGAATGAAGAGTGAATGGAGTAGTGCTTGGATTAGGCATAGTAGTGCATGAAGGTTGAGGATGTTTAGGATTGGTAGCACGTAAAAGGTTTGCAACCAAGTGAAGGTTAGCTTGAGTTTCTTTTAGAGGTAGCCCTTGAGGGTACACATAGTCAATGTGGAAAGCATTAGATTCCTTTTTTTATAGAGGCATGTTGGAAAGCTTTGAAGTGTTGGGAGATGCTCGAGTGTTGGAAGAAGTGGAAGATGTAATGGAGCCACTACTAGACATAGGTTCATCAATGTAATCTTGCTCAAGAAAAGTATCCTCATTGCATGAATCATTAGAGGTTCCAAGATCAACAATCTCATCATCAATGAGATCTTGGATTTTATGTTTCAGCTCTATACAATCAAAAGTAGCATGGTCATTAGATTGATGATAAGCACAATAAGCATCCAAGAAAGGATTTCCATTGGAGCTAGACTTAGGCAACATGATGAGCTTATTGCCAAGAATTTTTTGCAAAGTGTCATCATAAGAATCTTCCAAGGGAGTAAAAATTCTATTAGAAGTATGTCTAGGATCCTTTTTTTGTTTCTCAAGTGAATGGTATGCATCCATATCTTCATCATTAGCTTGGTCAAAGATAGGTCCATCATGAAATTTTGGAATAGGCTCAAAGTAGGTATCACTTGCTTGACCTCTAAAGAGGTCTTTAGATCTAGAAGATGAAGACATTTGATGTCTTGAAGTAGAGCATGTAGACCTAGAAGAAGAGGATGACCTCAAAGAAGGTGACTCACATGCATGTAAAGACCTTAAGGAAGATTCATGTAATGATGCAATCTTCTCCTCTAACCTTTTCTCAAGTTTAGACTTCATTTTTATCATGCGCTTAGAAAGATGAAGGTAAGAAAGATCATTTGTCTCTTCTAGTTCTTTGTATTGTGCATATAGAACTTGAAACTCTTTAGTGACATGGAGGATATCATGATCATCTAGATTTGATTGAGGTTTGGTAGCACAAGATTTGAATTCCATAGTGGTAGATGCAAAGCCAAGCATAAAAGAGTCTAGAAGATAACTTGATGTTGAAACTATAGGAGGTAGAGTGTTCACTTGCCAAGATAGTAGAGAGATATTATAGTGACTTGTCAAACAATATGTCCAAGAAATTTACGAAATGAATGACTCAAGTCAATAGCTAGGCAAGATGCCCAAATAGCCAAATAGATAGAAGTGAACAACTCTCCAACCCAAGAGTGTAGTCAAGAAATCAAGGCAACCATTTCAACAAAAATATAACTAGCAAGTGGAAATAGACCATGAAGATAGAAAGACCAAGAGAACTAAGACCAAAGAGCCACTTTAAGCATGTTCAAAAACTAGAGACATAGAAAATTAAAATCAAATGATGAGACTCCCCTTAGCAAGCAACACAAAAAAATGTTTGCATTTGATGTTTTGCCTTGGTTGACAAAGTTTGACAATAGTTGATAGCATAGCAAGTTTGATGTTCAAAAGCAATTTCTTTCCAAGCAAGATAGTGACACATGGAGTATTCTTCAAAAAATCAAGTAAGGGACAAAGCAACCTTGCGTGATACAAGCATATGTGATGTCTTAAAAGAAATCCCTAGAACTATCGTCATGTGTATGTTCAAAAGATTTTCACAGGTCTAGCACATTCAAGAACACATTAAGAAATATCTACCTAAATGTCATGGTTCATTAATCAACAACTTGGCCCACGCTTGATGTTCCTTTGCCTCACACCAAATGGTTGCCCACAAGAGATATTGGATTTGTCATGGAAATGCCATAAGCATAACCAAGGGAACACAGATGGTTAGTGTAAAATCTTGGGGTGATCCGGGTAGTCCACTACGATCGATCCTTGCACCAAGAAGTTGAGCGGCTAGAAAAGGTAGTTACTAACTTAAGGTGTTTAGATAGGGCTTCCGTTCATAGTGCTCCTCTTGCTCCCAATTATGGGACACCTCACCTTGCGATGAGTAACCGATCTCGCGATCACAAGAGTACCTTAAGCATTCTTGCCTAGTGATCTCCCTATGGTCGAAATCTCATAAGCAATCACACTAGGCGAAGATAAACACTATGTCTACCAAAGTTTTGTGTCCTTTGTAGCCTTGAGTTTATAGTGGGTTGGAAGAGCCGGGTAATCTGCTTGTCCCCACTTGGGTCGTTCCTCTCAGGTTGTCCGAGAGCAGGCCCTCTAAAGGATTCTAACTACACAAAGTGGATCAAATTTTGGAAGTCAAGATTTCTGGTTCACCACAAGGGTGAAGAGAATACTCTCCTATTCCAATCATTTTCTCCCAAACACGCCAAGAAGATTCAGTTACCCCTTGCTTTTGAAACCAAATGGCAAGTCAAGATTTCTGATTCACCACAAGGGTGAAGAGCATACTCTCCTATTACCAAAAGACTCCAATCACAAGTTTTATGTGCCTATGAAAAATGAAAAATTATTCAATGCCACACATGAAAACAAAAAAGCAAGAAATTTTGAGTTTTTATGCTTTGGGCAGCCCTGCAAACAATCGTTAGTAGCCCTTGTGCATTTGAAGCTTTGACATGCGTTCTTTTTATGCAATGTTTCAATTTTTTTCACAAGGATGGCAACCTGAAATCACAACTTGTTAGCAACAAAAGTTAGTGTGAAATAACATAAAAATCTGCAATAAAAAGTGGTGAGTTGCTTCAAAAATCTAATTTATCCTCCAACCAAGTACATGCAAAGAAAGTGCAAGTTAATCACAAATGCTTTCATTTTTACTCTTTGGTTTTGACCTAGTCAACAAGATTGGACTTTTTTGCTATGATTTCGTATCCAAAAATGAAAATGAAAAGAAGAGACCCCTATCAAAAATCAGAGAGCTTTTCAAAAATGCAAGAAATTTTAAAAAATCTCTTAATTTTCTCTCTAGAGATTGATTTTGTCAAAATAGGCCAAATTTATCAAATTAAGTTTTTTATCCTTAATAAGATCTCAAAATTCAAAACACAAAGAAAGAACCCCAATTAGAATTGAAAAAAATTTCTGAAAATGTAAGTTTTTAAAAAAAAATCGCTGAGTTGCGATCAAAAAGGGCTTTTTATGAAAAATAAAGAAAAAATCATAACTTCCGAAAATCATGTCAAAATTCTCTGAAACTTGGACTGAAACATTTTGAGCATATATCCAACTTGAAAAAAAAATTTCAGAACCAAACTTTAAGTGGTTTAAAAGATATGATCAAATCTTTAAACCAACTAAGTTTTTGGCCTTCAAACCAATCTACTTATGGATTGGCCTTAAAATCCAAGTGATAATTCTACAAAAACATTTGATTAGATCCAATATGCTACTGTAAAAAACCAAAGATGAAAAATAAAAGCAAATGGAGCTAGAAACTTGATTCAAGCCCCACGGTGGGTGCCAAAAATGTACACTCGAAAGTGTCCCACTCTAAACCCTTCTATCCAAACGATTCCATGAGTTCGGAATGCTTGGATGCCGGCTTAGAGCTCCCTATTGACGGAGTGCAAGAGAGTGTATTTCAAGTTCAAGGGCTCTCAGATGAGCCTTAGAGATACTCTTCTTGCTAGTAAACCATGCAATGGGAGGTTCCAAAGACAAGATGCAAGAATGCAAATGTCCCAAGGAGTTCCTCAAGGATGCAATGCAAATGAAGATTAAGCTAGAATGAGAATGTCAAATGCAGCTATGCTAAAACATGTATGAGAGTGTTACAATCCAAATATTAAGCTATGTGAGATAGATTATTGCAAAATAGAAGCTAAACTAACATGCAACATGAATCTAAGCTAAAATGCTATGGTATGAGAGAATGTAGACAAGAAATAGAAGTTCTCCACAAAGCTCCAAAGAAACCTGTTAGAAAACCTGTAGCATAACAATATTCAAAAGATGGATTGATTGAGGGGGAAAGCTCTCTCCCTTTTAAAGATGTATGGACGGTAGAGATCAAGATGAAGATGGTGGATGATCAACGGTGGAATTCAAAAAGAGGAGTGATCCATGTGCACACACAAATCAACCAATAAAATATAAGTTGACTTGTCATATAAGACAAAAGTCACAAAGCCTTTTCTTTTAATTGCAAAATAGAAAAAGGACTTTATGTGTGCACTTTAAGTGAGTTAGAAGAATGGGGTCTTTTATTTAATTAAAAGGGGACATGTTCTTTTAATCAAATAATGAACTTAGGATAGCATAGTCAAACTATAAGTTATAATCAAATAAATTGATTATTAGCAATTTGGCTTAGGTAAGTGATTAAATTAATTTAGCCAAAATGTTGAAAAGGGGGCTAATAGTCTAGATGACCATTTTTAGGTGATTACATGTGCATGATCTTCAAGACCTCCTAGATGTAGCTTCATTAGAATTTTCCATGTAGGGAAGTTGTCCTTGTTAAGCTTGGGCACCTCTCTTTTTGACATCTTGATCTTTTGCTTCTAGTACCTTCAAACTAGTCCTCTTAAGTAGATGGCTCTGATACTAATTGTTGGAAGATTCCTTTAGAATAACTAAGAGGGGAGTGGGGGGTGAATCAATTATCCATGGTCTAGATGTACAAATAAAACTTTTCATATCTTAGTGAACCCATATCCATAAAAACTTAATATGCATGCATCCATTAGAGCATACAATGCTTAAACTTGTAGGTTAATGTCCTAGGTCAAAATATCTTTGTAGAATTTTAAACATGAAACATAAAAGATTCAATAAGACATTTGACACATGGATTTTATGTGGAAACCTAATTTGGGATAAACCACCTATAACATGCAACAAATTCTCACTCTTCTGAAATGATGCCCTATAAAAGTTCAACCTTGCTAAAGGTTACAATAAACACTGTCAAATGTGACCTAGTTAGAGGATTTCAATCACCCTATTAGGAGTAAGTCTTGTTAGAGGACTTTAGATCATTCACTTCGAATGTGATCCGATTAAAGGATTTATAAATGACTGTTAGGTCAACCTTAATCCAAAGGATTTACCCTAGACTAGTATAATGATTAGAAAGTAACAATAAGGCTTGACCTGATAACAATTTATAACTCACTTGCAGATTATAGATCACTATTTCAATCTGCCATTCTGCTTCACTTTCACACAATTTAGCTCTTATAGCTTGTTCACCCTTCAAGCATTCATACTCTTAAGTCTTCTTACTTTGCTTTCTCATAATAGTCTCTTCTATTTGGCCACTGAATGAAGCAATACCCTAGACTCCTTATCTTCCTTAGGTTCTCACATATGACAACCTTTTCTTATAACCATCTCTCTCTATAAATAGAGATTTTAGATCTTTTTCTATTCAACCTCAATCGTCTATTTTAGGGTTAGGTAGGATTCAATGAATCTACCCACTTTTCCATTTGGTTCCTCTACAAACTTCCTCCTCAATCCTCTTTGGATTCACCTCAAAATGATTTACCTTGAATTTTGTGCCACAAACTCATCATAATTATCTACCACATGCTTTACACAATTCAAGAAAACAAAATACTCAGCTTAGATTCATCAAATGTAGTGCCTCTCATGTTTGTAGTCTGTACCTTGTCTATTTTGATTCGAGAGATACTTGATACTCTTATTTTGTACCTTATGATGACCCAAGGGTTGGATGTTATACTTTGACTCAGTTCCATAGATGCTATGGTGTTCACTTTATCATTTTTCATGTTGATGCTATTTTGAGATGACAGTAGATCTATGATGATATCTAGTTTTATGGTTTATTGGACATATTTATTGAGTATGTTATGAGATGGATCCTATGTTATGGTTATTTACTTCATTCTTGTATCTTTATGCTTTTTGCAAATGTGAGTGATGTAAATGGATTAAATAGGTATTTTAATACATGTTGCTTCGGCTATGATATTATATGCAATTGCACTTGATCATGTGTTTTAGTGTACATAAATTATATCGTTGGCAGTGGCACATGGAGTTAGTGATTCAACTGTTCATATTTTGCCAATGTCATCCCTGTATGGCTGACGTACCCTTATTTAGTTGTTTAGATCTAAACCTTTTGGTGACTAGTAAATCCGAACTCATCTGCATTATGTGATTAGACTAGTGAGCGTGTCTGTGCATTTAAAAATTTGCATTTGTTGCAAAAGTGTTAAGTGATTTTATGTGATTTTAGGTTTTTGGGTTTTTAATCTTTTTGGATTTAATTCTGGTAGCTTTGCCTTAGGTGAATTTCTATTATGGATAATAACCTATTTTCATTTGGGTTGATTCGGAGTTTAGCTACTCTAGTTGGCTAATTTTCAGAATTGACTATTCACTCAAAAAAAGAATAAGTTTCAGAAAAGTGAATTCATTATTCACTTCTCACTTTTTAGAAATAGAATCCTCTTCTGAAGGATTCTTGTTTTTTTTGTTCTAGGAGTTGTGAGTGTGGGATCTGCAGGACGTTGGTCTCATTGGATTCAATTTGGGGAGTTTATACTTTGTTGTCATTTTTAGCAGATTCGATGGGTGATTTATTTTATTGGGTGAGTTACTATTTCAGCCCCTTTTTCTATCAAGTAGGGCCTTTTTGTTTTGTTGTTTTTGCTCCATTTCAGCTTCTATTTCTTGTAGCAATATGTTAGGAGGTTGAGAACTAGTGTTCCCCTCTATTTCTATTTGCTGGTTCTGCCCGGTTGGTTGGGTATGGACATTTTCCCTATTTTTGAAATGGGGGTTTGGGTTTTTGAGCTATTATGCTAGCTATTTTTACATATGGTGTCCAATTTCAATTATTTTTTAAAATTTCAGGATTTTTGCACCCAAAGGCCAAAGGGGTTTTAACTTTAGAATTTTTCCAAAATTGGGGTTTTTGCCTCATTTTGCATGTTGCCTTGTTTTCTCGAGTTTTCTTGGCACAATGTGGGTCATGGACTTGGATGATTCGTTTGGATATCCATCAGACCACTTTTGCACTTTTTAATGCATTAGAATGCGTGTAGCATCTGTCATCCTGATTATGCTTTTAGTTGATTGACTTTCTGTTTGTGTTCTCATCTAGTCCTTGCATTGATCTTCATGATGGTGGTGTGCTACACACAAGTACAATTTTTGAGTGACTTTCAGGGCCCGATCTTCCATGGTATTTCTAGAAGTTATGATAATTGGGGTTGGGTTGGGAGTTTGCATGCCTATGCGCACTCATCGCTGGATGAGCATGGGTAGGGTAGAGTAGCATATGTAGGGGGCTTCTATTTTGTAGCCTGGTGACCTTGTCCCATAGGGTTGGCATGAGGAAGTTTTAAGTAAGTGATAATTAAATAAAACATTGGATGGTAATAAAACTTAAGATAATGAAAAAGTTCTATGTGTTGGCCTTCAATGGAGTACCTTGAGTGAGTGTCCGCATTCCTATGATGGCCTCCAAGGGAGTACCTTGAGAATGTTTCCACATGTGATCAAAGCTTGGGATTTTGGATGTTAAGTGACTCTCCATGATGTCAGTCCCTACATAGTAGCCATTGAGATGTCTAACTAGGACTTATAGTTTATGCATTGTCTATATCTTGGTTTCAGTCATCATACTGCTTGGTGTGTGTGTTAGCCATGGATGTTGTTTTGCATGTGCTTGTGGTCAAATCATTTTCTCCATCAGTATGTTGGATGTGGACCTACGGGTGCCACATGGTTGGGAGGCATAACTAACTTCACCACTACTAGGGACTAGTGTCCAGAGATGGTCTTGTATCCTAGTGTGACCATTGCTAGATGTGTTCACTTGGTACTTCGGTTTACAGAGTATGCTTCTTGTGATTTATGCTTTCATTGGGATGTTGTTTATCATGTTTAGATGATATTATTTTTGATGGATTCCTTATTATGATGATTAACATGTGATAGGTGATGTTATCTACTTGCAGGTTTATCTTCTATTGTACTACTAGCATGTTAGATTTTCTTATGTTTTTGGTTATTAGAATGTTTATAGTGACATCCATATCATGACAATACCAATGATTTGATAAGTGGCTTGGCATGTTATGCACGGGGGATGGCTAGGGCCCACGATGGTCTTATGACACCATTGATAGTTGGGAGGAACCGAGTACTTAGTTTGGTTGTTTTGTACATTGTGATGTTATTTTAATTATTATGATGTTGCTTTAGTTCACTAAAATGTTCCTTCTATACCTCTTCTCTTATCTGTTACATGGTTAGATGTTCTTCTTTCTATATTTCCTTATTCTATTTGAGTGTTCTTGCCTCGAAATTTGGATCTAGCACTCCCCAGTGTGGAGGTTCTAAAATTTTTTTTCCCCCTTTGGTGTTTTTCTTAAGTGTTCATGTGTCTCTATGGGCAACCTTTTATCAACATGGTGTGACACAAAATTGTATCACATACCAATTGAAACTATATCGTGCATCTCCTGATCCTATTCCATGCCTCTTGGAGAAATGTTGCACGATATTGGAAAGTATCACACCTCCTTATAAGAAATTTTGTACGACACCCTTAAAGTGTCACACGCCTTTGGGAGAAGTATCACCCATCCTTGAAAATGTTGCCCTCCTTTAGAAATTTCGTGCGACTTTTCTATGCTATATTAAAGTATCACCTGGTTTTTCTAAAAACCTGTGCAGGCAAGTAGCAGAAACTTTTTAGTCTGGTCTGAACTTTTTGAGAATTGATTCGGATACCCTCTTCTGTGTTCTTCAACCCTGTGGTGTCACATTTTTTATTCCAGCTGTGTGTGTTTCCATAGTTAGTCTCTTGGGGTTTAAAATATATCGTTTAAGTATAAGTTGATACTTAAGATATATTTTAATACATGCGATGATTCATTTGAGATGAGGTTTAGACCTCTACGGGCTAAGATAAAAATTCTAGGAAATTTTAGGGCTTCAAAAATCTAAGCTTAGCCAAATTTTAGGGCTTTAGGATTTCAGACTTAGGCAATTTTTAGGAGTTAGCATTTTTCTATCAACTTGGTTGATCTCATATGTCTTCTTATTTATGTTTTGGTTAGTAGTGGTGTTTGGAGATCCGTTGGTGTTGGTTGATTGTCTATCTTCCATTTTGATCTTTATGATTTGGGGAGGTTGTTATCATGTGCACTTACTCTTGGTTTAAAAAAATTTATCTTGCTTGTTTTTCATCCTTGTTTCCAAGGATCTTCGGGCAAGGCATTACATCTAGTATCAGAGCCCATGTTGCAACATTGGGATCTCTGTGTTATGCTTCCACTATGGCTTTGATTTCCATTGTGTACTATTATATTATGTTTCTATTATGATATCTCTTGGGTTCATGTTCTAACTTTTATGCTTATGATCCTTATGTTTGATTTTTCCTTGTTTCTTCCATAGGGATGCCTCTTGCATGTAGGTCTAGTTGGGGTGGTAATCGACAGGTTGTTCAAGAGGAGGAAAACCATGAAGAGGAATGTTAGGATGGAGAGGTAGAACAAGGTAATAACACTAATTATGATGGCATGGGAGTATTGTTGCCAATAGTCTAGGAAATTCTTTCTCTATTGGGCCCTCGTGTTGAGGAGCACCAACAGGATCATAATTAGGAAGAGGGATCTCATCATGGGGATTCCCATCACTCTAAGCATAGACATGAGGAATGTGAACGCGAGCATTCTCTTACTCCACTAGGTGGTAGAGGGCAGCGTTGAGGTGGTCGAGACCTCGACAGTGAGGATTCCATCAGATTGGACATCATGAAGTCCCTTTAGAGTTCCAAACCACCACCTTATGATGGAAGGGGAAGTGGCCTCAAAGATGAGACTTATTTGTTGGACATGGAGCATTGCTTCACCATGTATCCATACTCAACCAACATGAAGTCCCATTGTGCAATTATGCAATTGAGGGACCACGGTTTGATTTGGTGGAATATTGAGAGTCAAAAGTTGTAGGTTAGTGTTGCAGATCTCACCTAGGAGATCTTTGAGGAGAGATTCTAAGAGAGATTCTTATCTCCTCAGTTTAGAGAGGCTCATGCTAATGAGTTTCATGCAATCCAACAAGGAGACAAGAACTTAGGTAGCATTCATGCTACAACAATGATGATTTTCTCTTAGCTCATCATTTCATCCATGGCCTTAAGGATTCCCTCATTGGAGAAGTCCACATGCATCAGCCTAGGACTCTTGCTCTCACTATTGAGAAGGAACATATTGCTAAGGAAAATATGGCTAGAGGTTTCAGTAGCAAAGCTAGTTCTCAAAACTAGAGTACAAAGAATTCAATTCAGGATGCACAATATTCTTAGTCCTTATGGAAGGGACAGACTCAGTGAACACCCTCTTAGGGTGGTTCTCATCATAACTGATAGAAGGGTTATTGGACCAAAGGTGGTCAATCTTCTGGTACCTTAGGAAAGAAAGGAGATAATTAGAACCAATGATAGAAATCTCAGCAGGATCATCCTCTGTAGAGTGTTCAGTAGAATTCTAGTAAGGGTAGTACACCTTACCCTAGTGCTACTCAGGGTGGTCATGAAAAATATTTCAGTTACTCTTGTGGATATCTTGGCCATAGATCTTTTGAGTTCTCCATCAAACCATCTTCAGGATGTAGTAAGGGTGTAGCAAGATCAGAGCCTACTATAGGATATGCAGGTTGGAATCACAGAGTCTTTGCAACAGTTGACAACTATCAAGTTGAGCATCAAGGTATGATAGTTGAGGCTACAAGTACATTACATGGTATTTCTACTTCAGTTTTTTTTGACTCTAGTGCTTTAGATTCTTTTATATCACCATCTTTGGTTTAGTGATGTGGGCTAGTGGCAATGCATTAGGTTGATAGGTGATAGGTTGAGTTAGCCATGGGTTCTAAGGTGGTTGTAGACTCATTGTTTAGGAGTTGTGTTTTGAATTTGGAAACCTTCACCACCACAATAGATCTATGCATTCTACCTTTGGGATAGTATGAAATTATGTTGGGCATGGATTGGTTAGTCACCCATCAAAAAAATATTGATTGCCATCGTAAGTGGTACAATGTGTTGATGACATAGGTGGGCAGGTGGACCTATTGGGAGTCCAGAGGCCAGTCTCGCTTTGTATGATCTTAGCTAATCAGTTGAAGCAAAGTGTGTTGAAGGCTTGCTAGTTGTTTCTTATGTCTCTCAATGATCTTGACGAAGCCAAGGGTTATATGATGACACTTGATGATCACCCACTCCTTCGTGAGTATGCTGATGTATTTCCTAATGAGATTCTAGGTATGCCACCACAATGTGACATTGATTTCTGGATTGATCTTGTACCAAGAGTGGAGCCAATTTCATGAGCTCTTTATCGCACAACTACTCAGGAGTTGAGTGAGCTTAGATTGTAGTTGGAGGAATTGTTGGCCAAGGGCCATATTCATCCTAGTGTATCCTCATGGGGTGCACCAGTCATCTTTGTGAAGAAGAAGGATGGCTCTTTGCATTTGTGCATTGACTACTGATAGTTGAATAAGGTGATAATAAAGAATCGTTATCCTTTGCCGAGGATTGATGACTTGTTTGATCAGATGATGGGAGCTTGAGTGTTCTTGAAGATTGATCTTAAGTTAGGATACCATTAGCTTCGTATCTAAGAGGCTGATATTCATCAAATATATTTTTGTACATGGTATGGGCATTATGAGTTCATGGTTGTACCCTTGGGTTGACCAATGTGTCATCAGTTTTTATGAGTTTGATGAATGGTGTATTTCACACTTACCTCGATCAGTGTTTCATTGTATTCCTAGATGGCATATTGATCTATTCAAAGACTGTGGAGGAGCATGAAGTCCATTTATGTTAGGTATTGTAGTGCTTGAGAGAAAATCAGTTGTATGGAAACTTGAGTAAATGTGGGTTCATCCAGTCTGAGGTGAAGTATTTGGGACATATCATCACTGGTGATGGAATTGTAGTGGATTTGGAAAAGATTCATGCTATCATGGATTGGCCAGCACCCACTAATGTCTTAGAGGTTCATAGTTTCATGGGATTGGTAGGTTACTACCATCGCTTCATGATGGATTTCTCATGAGTAGCCCACCCCATTACTTCTCTTCAAAGGAAAGGGAAGAAGTTTGTTTGGTCAGACCATTTTGAGGCAGCATTTAATGCTCTTAAGGAGTGTTTGCCATGTGCATTAGTTCTTGCAGTGCCTAATCATGTAGGTGATTTCATGGTTTGCTCAATGCTTCGTTGGAAAGCGTGGGTGTAGTGTTGATGCAGGATGGTCAAGTGATTTCTTATGAGTCTAGAAAACTCAAAGACCATAAGATTAACTACCTGACTCATGATTTGGCACTCGTGGCCATAGTGCATGCCCTTGTCTATTGGAGGCATTTTCTTTTGGGACACAGGTTTGAGTTACATAGTGATCATAGGAGCTTGCAGTATATATTTTCTTAGCCAAACTTGAATGCACCAAAACATCGTTGGATGGAGTTCTTGTGCAAGTATGACTTTGATGTTCATTACATTAAAGGGAAGGAGAATTTCATCGTGGATGCTTTTAGCAAAAGGCAACATGAGGTATCAGTTTTGTCATTAGGAGTGGATTTGCAAGGCTGTATCTTGGAGGCTTTGCCTAGTGACGCTTGTATGAGGAGGTGAGGGTAGAGATCAAGTCTGGACATACCCTTAAGGGGAGTTTTTAGGTTATATGCTTGAGTTTGATGAACTATTGCATCACATGGGGCATATCTATGTACCTGTCTCAGGTGATCTTCATACCTTGGTTTTGTCTGAAGTGCATCGTGCACCATTTTCCGCACATCCTGGTGTTAAAAAGATGCATGCTAATCTCAAATAGCTGTACTTTTGGGTAGGGATGAGGCGCGATGTTGCTGATTTTTTTGCTAGATTTCTTGAGTTCCAGAGAGTGAAGGTAGAGCATCAACATCTGGCAGGTCTTTTGCAACCACATGCCATTCTAGAGTTGAAGTGGGATATGATATCCATTGATTTTATCAGAGGGTTGCCTATGTCATCATGGAGACATGATTGTATCATGGTGATAGTGGACAAGTTGTCCAAGGTAGCACATTTTTCACCCATGAGAGCATCCTACACAACTTCTTCTATAACACATGTTTTCTTGTCAGATATTATTCATTTGCATGGGATTCCTCATCGGATCATTTGAGATAGAGATCTAGTGTTTACTTCTACACTGTGGATGTCTCTCCAGTATGCTTTGGGTGTATAGCTCAATTTTAGTTTAACCTATCACCCAGAGACCGATGGTCAGACTAAGAGAGTGAACCAAGTTTTGGAGGATATGATTCGCATGTATGTTATGGATAGGTAGGTGAAGTGGGAGGACTATTTTTACCTTGTTGAGTTTGCTTACAATAATGGGTATCATAGTTCTCTTGGCATGTCATCTTTTTAGGACTTGTATGATAGATCATGCTATACCCCTTTGAGTTGGGATCATTTAGAGGACCAAGTTCTTTTGGGTCTAGAGATGCTTTAGGATATGGAGCAGTAGGTTGTTTTTATTAGGGAGCATTTGGTTACTACTTAGGATAGGCAAAAAAAGTATGCAAATGCCCATAGGTTGGATCGTCTCTTTTCTATTGGTGACAAGGTGTTTTTGAGAGTGCATTCGAGGAAGAGCCCCATCCATTATGGAAAAAGCTCTAAGTTGGCACCACATTTTTGTGTGTGATGGCCTCCAAGGGAGTAACTTGAGAATGTTTCCACATGTGACCCGAGCTTGGGGTTTTCGATTCCAAACAACTCTACATAATGTTAGTCCCTACATAGTAGCCATTGAGATGTCTAACCAGGACCTATAGTTTATGCATTGTCTATATCTTGGTTTTAGTCATCATACTGCTTGGCGTGTGTGTTAGCCATGGATGTTGTTTTGTGTTTGGTTGTGATTGGATCATTATCTCCATTAGTATGGTGGGTGTGGACCTACAAGTGCCACATGGTTAGGAGGCATAGCTACCTTCACCACTGCTAGGGACCAGTGTACAAAGATGGTCTTGTATCCTAATGTGACTATTGTTGGATGTGTTCACTTGGTACTTCGATTTACGAAGTATGCTTCTTGTGATTTATGCTTTCATTGGGATGTTGTTTGTCATGTTTAGATGATATTAGTTTTGACGCATTCCTTATTATGATGATTAGCATGTGATAGGTAATGTTATCTACTTCTCGGTTTATCTTCTATTATACTACTAGCATGTTAGATTTCCTTATGTTTTTGGTTATTAGCATGTTTAGTAGTGACATCCCTATCACAACAGTACTGACGGTTTGATCAATGGCATGGGATGTTATGCATGGGGGATGGCTAAGGCCCATGATGCTCTTATGATGCCATTAATGGTGAGGAGGAACTGCGTACTTAGTTTGCTTGTTTTGTAAATTGCAATGTTATTTCAGTTATTACGATGTTGCTTTAGTTCACTACAATGTTCCTTCTGTACCTCTTCTCTTATTTGTTAGATGGTTAGATGTTGTTCTTTCCATATTTCCTTATTCTATTCGAGTGTTCTTGTCTCAAAATGTGGATCCAGTACTCCCTAGTGTGGAGGTTTTGAACTTTGTTTTTCCCCGTTGGTGTTTTTCTTAAGTGTTCATGTGTCTCTATGGGTGACCTTTTATCAGCATGGTGCAACACAAAATTGTATCACACACCCATTGAAACTATATCATGCGTCCCCTAATTCTATCGCACACCTCTTGGAGAAATGTCATGCAATACTGGAAAGTATTGCACCTCCTTATAAGAAATGTCATACGACACCCTTAAAGACTCGCACCCCTTTGCGAGAAGTACCGCCCAGTCCCTGAAAATGTCACCCTCCTTCTTTAGAAATGTCACACGATACATTTCTATGCTATATTAAAGTATCACCTGGTTTTTGTAAAAACTTGTGCAGGCAGGTAGCGAGCACTATTCGATCTGGTCTGAACTTTTTGAGAGTTGATTTGGATACCCTCTTCCATGTTCTTCAACCCTATGGTGTCACATTTTTTATTCCAATTGTGTGTGTTTCTGTAGTTAGTCTCTTGGGGTTTAAAATATATCATTTAAGTATAAGTTGATACTTAAGATATATTTTAATATATGCGATGGTTCATTTGAGATGGGTTTCAGACCTTTACGGGCTAAGATAAAGATTCTAGGAAATTTCAGGGCTTCAAAAATCTAGACTTAGCCAAATTTTAGGGCTTGGGTAAAAGCACAAACCTGTGTCACCTTTTATAAAGAAACGTGATATCAGAATGTGACAGTTCAACATTAATGACAAAAAAAATGGTATTTGTGTTTAAAATATGGAGATGATGTAAACTGATGAAATGTGTAGAATTGGATGAATTTTATGCCTATAATTTTTATAATTTTTTTGATTAAGAATTTATTCATTTTATTTTATTTTGAAGTCCCTTTTTTTAACTATAAAAAATATAGGGTGTAGTTCCCGTCAAACAAGTATATGTAAATCATCTTTTTTTGTATTGATTTGAAAATATCCTATAGATGACATGTATAGCTAGTGCACAAAAAAAGAAATAATTATTTTTGATGTATATTTTCTTTGTTATAAGTACTCAAGTTCGCCCTTATCAAAATCCAATAGTTTTTTCCTCCCATCAAAACTTCCCTATCAAATCTATACCTTCTTGAAAAAAAATTACATATTCGTAAAGCGGATTCTCTCCTCTAGAGATAAATATAATTTTTTAATTTTTTTGATATGATTTACTATTTTTTTTCCTTTTTTAAGGGAGCATCTTCTAAAATGTTGAAATGTCGACTTATAATATTTTGAGATTATAACATATTATAACTAATCAAAACACTCAAAAATTTATATAATGATGATATTGAATCTAAGATCTATAAAAGGGTATTTTTAGTTTTTGAAAAAAGTTGAGTTTTGATAGAGAAATGAGATTTGACCAAAACAAGTTTTTGTATCATAAATGGTGACACAGATTTGTGCCTTTACCTGCTTCACGATTTCAGACTTAGCCAATTTTTAGGAGTTAGCATTTGTTTGCTAGCTTGGTTGATCTTGTATGTCTTCTTATTTATGTTTTGGTTAGTAGTGGCATTTGGAGATCTGTTGGTGTTGGTTGATTGTCAGTCTTCCATTGCGATATTTAGGATCTGGGTAGGTTGTTATCATGTGCACTTACTCTTTGTTTAAAAATTTTTATCTTGCTTGTTTTTCATCCTTGTTTCCAAGGATCTTCGGGTGGGGCATTACATCAAATCTATGATTTAACATGAATATTGACACTCAAAATCAATATGCTATCACTCGACCTCCATATAGCTCTTCCACTTTTCATCCACTAGATAAGTTGGCAAACACTAAAGTTTGTTGGTGCTCAACAACAACTAAAATTTACTTAGCTTACACTAAGTTCACTTGGCATACACTGAAACTTCACTTTGCTCGGCTCCAAATAATTTTTTACTCAACTTGCACTAACTTTGCTCGGCACCTACTATGCACTTGGTCAAGCTTAGCAGACTCAATTCTTCTTACTTGTTCTTCTGGACTTAATCAATGTATTTATCCCTTGCAGCTTTATGTAGATAATCAATACATTATGTCATCACTATCTTAACTAATTAAAAAATGAAAAAATAATTAAACATCAAAATAATCATGAGCTCTATCAAGTATTGTGGACTTTTGTAACAATCATATCACATTTTCATCACATCATATCATAGCATTTGAATCTCAATTTTTGTGTTGCCTATTATGTCACATCAATTAGGTACCATTTGAATCTCAAATTTCTTAGACCAAGGCATTATTGATCATTAGATAAATTGTGATTCATTTCATTATGTCATTAGGTTGCATTTTATCTCACTACATCTCAGTTTCACATTACATGTATACACTTATACTCTCATTAATTTTATTTCCATCCATTCTTCTTTTATCAATTATCATACTATTTTCTTTAGGTTCATTTCAGTTGCATCTTATTATTCATCCCATCATTTTCTACATTACCATCTATCTATCATAATTGACATATTATTTCAAACATTACATTTACATTTAACGTGTTTCAAATTTCAAATCATATTTTATAAATTATTCTCTCATTATCATTTCATTAACAACATATATTATTATCCACACGGTTCATAAAATCATGACATTAAATATTCATCCATACACCATATCATACATATTTTTCATTTCACTATTTGTCCATCAATCTTATATTTTCATTCACATCATTTTGTATATTGCATAAATCCATCTAGGTTCTATTTCTCATTTATTTACATATATCACATAATCCATAAATCCTAACATTATATTTTAATTTACATACCTACACCATTTCATTATATCATGAATATTTTTACTATATCCATCTCTTAATCATTTCTTTTTATTACCATTTCATATATCATTTATATCCATCTATCCTACACATTCTCTTCTAGTCATACATCAATACATCATATCCATCTATTTTCACATTAGATATGCATCATAGAAAATTTAAACACATCATCAGATCACATCAATGAACATATCTATAAGAACATCATCATCCTATGACTAATCTGGCATACTTTGCCACTCCATGTGGCATCCCCTATCATCACCCAAACTGTCAAAGAACCCTCATATAGAAAAATCTCTCTAGAACCATAGAACTCCATCCCATCATAACTCTGATCAAACTAAAGCAGTTCCCTGACCATTGAAATCCAGCATATTTGGTACTCAAGAGTGATGATCATCACACCCATGGGAAAATGAAATGTGTTGTGGTTTGAGTTCTAACACTTGGCTACAATTGTTAGTAGCCCCCAATTCATTCATAATCATGAAAAATCTAGTAGGTATCCCATCCCATAATCATTAATCAACTATCACTCCCCAGTAGATAATCACTCTATGAACTCAAATGTCCATGGGTAGAGTCCACAAACATATAACTTATGTCCCTGCACCTTCTTGCACACCCTAACAACACTATCAGTCAATATTTCTAATATACTAATGGTTTGATCAAGAACCAATCATTATTTTCCTACCTCTATATATTGAACATGGAATATCCTATCATATCCAATCTATCAGATTTATCAACACGCATCACTTTTGGGTATTATGTTCTACCACATCGTATTTTTCAAAAATAAAAATGAAATTATCTTTACCCTATCAACACCTTTGGCACCTATTTCAATTTCAATTCCAATTGGGTACCAACCTATCCTATATCCACCATGAAATCATTCAAATGTGGATATCCTCCAAAAACCAACCAATCATCTATAGTGGGGCATCTAACCTGGGTATTTTTAAAAATTCATACTATCAACACGAAGTCTTGTAAATATGCAAAATATCATCATCAATCAATGAATCACATAAGGACATCATCATCTAGTCATCAATAAAAAGGTACAATGAAAATATTAGTTATCAAATCACCAGCGATCAGGGACTCAGTGAATAAAATGAGTTAAAAAATGGAACACATAAATAATATTTGAGCTAATATGCTTTGCATATTAGCTCAAAGTGGGGCATTCATAGACACCCTAAATTTAGCATTAAAATCAATTCAAAAAGTAATCAATAAATCCAATAAAAAATCAAATAAAAATAAAAAATCAATAAAAAATAAAAAATAAATCCACAACAAATAAAAAATCAAATAAATCATCAAAAATAAAAAAAATAAAATGAAAAAGAAAGAGTAAAAAATTGAAAAGAAATACAAGTTTGAATAATTCAAATAAAGCCATTATCCTCTCAAAAGTAAAAATCCATCTTTTTTGGATGTAAAAGGAAATGAAAAAGCCTATTTATCCTCACAATTCAAGTCTGTTGGACTTTTTGTTTAATGAAATATTTCCAATTTCACCATTACCCTTAGTAAAAAAGTAAATCCCAAATATTTATCCCAACTACTTCCAAATTCCTATAAATAGGAGGCAAAATTGAGAGAAAAGTGACCGAAATTCTCGAAGCATAGACATTATTGTTATTTTTGCATTAAGCTAGAGAATGTATCATAGCATTTATTTAACATTATCATAGTTTTTTCATCTCACCTCTAGCTAATCCATCCATCTTGTATCTAGATTCACATAGTTATTTATATATTTACATCCATTGAGAATTATCATGTTATTTCCCACTTAGAACCATCACTAAGACACTTCTTTGAGGACCATTTTAGTAGTTTTAGTTAGGGAGACAAAAGGCAATCTTTGAAGGTTGTTATCTACTCAATCTTAACATTCAGACGTTCAAATCTGGTAAAGTTTGTACACCTTCAACACTAATGTTCCTTGAATATGTGAATCATCATGTACAGTAACAACATCATCTATAATAACATTTTTTCAGCCCCAACCTCAACATGTTGAACACTCGGATCATACTGCACTCATTCACCATGATGTTCTCCATGCTCTAAAATATACACAAAAAGGTTACACCAATTGTAATTTAAGATGTTAAATTATATTAATAACTACATAATTATTTTTCAATAGATATGAATACCTCCATCAATTTGATACACATTAGGGCCTTCATAATGTGTAGGTTTGGTTGTGGATTAGAAGGTTGAAGTGAAATATCATGCACATTGTTATCATTTTTTTCTTTATAAAAAAAATAGTCAATTTATGTTTGAAATTAACATCGGATAGATTATTTTTCAAGTATTCAATTTGAAATATTTTTCATTTTACCTATTTACCTATGTATGAATCAATGCATTAGAATGTTTGATTTGGCCACATTAATCTTGGTGCAGGCTTGCACCATAACTTTATAGCCTTACTTGAAGGCAAGTTTTAATCTCTTTTACCATGGGAGCTATATTAAATTTTGAGGACTACATTTTTCCTTAATATCATTAATTTTGCTTGTATTTTTTGATTAAACAAAATGGTTTGTAATTTAATATAAAAATTTCTATTTAAAATTTCTTTTATTGCTACTCACAAGTCATGGGTGAAGTTTCATATAACCACCAAAGACAAGTTTGTGTTGGACATGCTTTGCTGGTCTAGCCTTTGTAGCCTTTGATGTGTCCTACAATCTATGAAAAGTTTGAAATATGCTAGAAAATATAAATATAAAGATCAGTAATTAGTGCATAGTTACATTCTACTTAATACTATCGCATGCCTTCTTCTGTCACTTGGTGGTCCAATTCCTCTATCCTTTTGTGCTATCTCTTTTGCATCTACGACAATCTCTGGAATCAGAGGATGACACTCTTTACTTTGGGTTGGTCTTCAAACCCCTTATGTATTGGTCCCTCACATACTTTAGATGTTTGCAAGCTTTTTGAAGAACTTTGGAAGTGTCAAAAATGCTATTTCTAAAGAGCTCCTTTAAATATTTTATGAGATGATTTTTAATTTTCCATCTTGATCATTCCACCTTTTAAGAAAAATAAAATTGTTATATAAAAAAATTAACTGAAGCTAAGTACCTTGAATATAGTACATTAAATGGATGAAAGGTAAAATATTCTAGAAATGATATGAAGCCACACACTTTTCACGTAGGGTGATCCTGAATAGATTCAATATAATTTCATAAAGAATTTCATCAAAAATATTGTTTCTTGCAAAAACATCATGAGATCATTAGTCCAAAACAAGTTATGACTAAGTAAACTACAATTAGACTATAAATAATAGTAATTTTAAAATTACATGAAAGCTTAGATATTTTAACAAAATCATATCTTTCTCAGTCAACAACAATGACACCTACAATGATCACATACTAACAACACATGCTAGTACACGAAATGATGGAAAATTATCACTAGTATTGGTCTCTATTATATCATGAGGAGGTGTATCACTTACTACAAAAAATTAAACTATGACTATAAAATCCACCCAATAAATTACAAATCAAATCATAATTAGCACATAAAAAAAATATTGAAACAAGAATTTACTAGATCTAGTCCGTACAAACATGAAAGTTTGTATGCTCCTTGTTGCCAACACTGTACACAACAATATTGGAGTGGTGCTCCTTGAGTCATGATATAAATAATACATTTTTACAAAATAAATATGTAATGGATATAGATCAAATGAGGTTCTCAAAGCCTCCCAAACATAAGTTGAGTCAATAATTCCTTTAAAGGATAAATGAATGGTTAAAGGTCAAGTGAAAGGTTTTTTTTAATCCTAAAATAAATCTCTTCATCTATCTATTGCATAATTCCTTTTCATCAAACAAGAATAAATTTTATTGCATAAAATCATCTAAGTCCAATCTAGTTTGTGAATGTTCCAAATTAAAATTCCTTGTAACTTGTTAACTTTATCAAAGTCCCTTAAGGGTTATTTAGCTAAAGGAACTATGCTAGTACCCTCATCATGTTGAACAGGTTGTTGAGGTCTCAAAATTTGTGTAAGAAGAATACATACACATTTTAGTTCATGATCCATGAAATAGTATGAAATATAAACCTTTATTGAACTTTTGTTATACCTAAAGATTCATTATTGCTTACTTATAGACAATGTGCTCTCCATATAAATTCATCTTTCCTTGCCTATATCTACTCATTTTGATTTGGTTTGATAAAAAAAAAAGAATTTGTGCATTAACTTTTTATGGCGTCAATGGTATATATGATGTCGTCATTGCATAATACTATCACTTCCATATGAGTAAGTAATTTCTCTATTGTTGTCTATGCTTTTCCCTTTCCCTAAACATCAATTCATGGTAGGAATATCAGTAAAACTATCAAAATAACTCCAAAACCCTAAAGAAAAGAACATAATGATATAAAAATTTTCTTCTATCTAATTTGCACAATTATACTAAGGTTTAGTTTTGTCGAAGAAGGGGTGGGAGAAACACCCTTGCCTCTATCATGTGATGGATCCATGCCATCCTGTGACAAAGATAAAATATAAAATCAATAATGAAATGAAAGCAATAGACTTAGAAAAAAATTATTAATAAAATGGTATATTGTAGATTGGATTCATTTCTCAAAGGTTGGTTTAAATGTTATATATATAGTACTTACTAGTTGCATGATGGTAACTTTTTTTGTATTTATGCAATTTAAATTGTAATCTATTATCATCTCTTTCCTGCATTTCTCATACATATAGAACCTTAATTTTCCTCACATGCATTGAATATACAATTGGGTCACTTATTAGTTGACCCAGGTTGACTACTATTTATTAAACCAAAAATATTTCTTTTTTCTTTTGTGCTTCTATAAATGTACTTAGCAATTCTTTTACTTTGATCATTTATTTTCCATTATATCTAATTTGATGACAATGCATACCCATGCATAATTTTTTATATTGAATAATCTACATCCAATTATTGTAATTGCAACAAGGTCCCACATACTCCAATTCAACAACTTTTTTTTATAACTAGCCTTTATGCCATGCATGAAAAATAGGCCCAAACCATATAATGACAATGGAGCTATGCAATATATCCTCTTGTTAATACAAAAATCAATGTTAATTGGAGGTAGTTCCTTGGTTACCCATTCTTTATTAGGATGTGTGTGTTAGCAATGTTTAGAATAACTGGGGGGGTGAATTAGTTACTCAAGGTCAATATGTACCACTTGAACAATTAAACAATAAACACTTCACTATTCTACTTATCCTATAGTTATCCAATCTCTACTATACAACTATCATAAACATAACTTGCATTTCATGATGAAAACATCATCAAATGTAAACACACATAAAACATTCATCATATTTTTGACACTAGGATTTTACGTGGAAGCCCAATTTGGAAAAACCACCAACAAAATGTCACTTTATTTCACTCTTTCGAAGTGAGCCTTGATAGGAACCAATCCTATTAAAGGTTACAAAATGTATTGTTAAATGTGACCTAGTTAGAGGATTTAATCACCCTATTAGGAGTGGCCTTGTTAGAGGACTTTGATTATTCCATTGGAATGTCACCTAGTTAAAGGATTTACATAAACTATTAAGTCTTCAAATGACTGTTAGGTCAACTTTTGTTAGAAGGATTTCAATACACATTGTTTACAATGATAAGAAATAAAACAATAAGTTTTGATCTGTTATTATAACTCACTTTTGTAGGTTCATATCTCTGTTCGGTCCTTATGCTAGCTTACTAATAATCCTTCCATTGACATTTTTTATCTTGATTTGCTTGGACACTCTTCAAGCAATAAATCCACTCTTCTCATCAACACAATATAAAAAAAAACACAACATATGCAATATTTCTTGTTTGGCTTTGCATTCATTCTCACTCTTGTGTGATTTTGATCCACCTTTGTATGTATGTGCCTTGCACTTGCACTTCTTTGATCTCCTAATTTCCTAATTGTTCTCCTCAATAATTTTTAAAGCTTTATACCTCTTTAAATAGGAAATTCTTGCTTTACCATTTTCCATTTCTAATGTAGATCTTAGGGTTTACAATCAGGTTCAACTTGATTCAATGTATCTTTCCATCTTCTTGATTATCCTCTAGAAACTGTTCTAGAATCTGTCTATTAGGTCTTTGCCTAATCTTCTCTTTGAATTTAATGATCAAACTCATTAATCTTATCTTCAACATATTTTACATCTACCAAGAAATCAAGTGAGTCAGCTTTATCTTGCAATTCCCTTGAATTTATTCTATTAGTGTTTCTTGAAAATCTCTAAATTTTGACACTCAGTCATTGTAGAGCCTGCCCCTAGTCTACATTTTCTAGTTACATTCCTGATATCATTGCCAAACTCTTTTAGGCCAATTTATGTTTGATGATTAGTATTATTATTTTAGAGATTATTAGATGTTGTTTTACACTCAGTTTATTATATGATGAGATTACTTGGTACTCTATATTTCATGCATGTATGATGATTATTCAATGGTTTCAGTTATCGATGATGATTAGTTAGATGGTTTATTATTTCATGTGCTTCCTATGGATACTTACCCCATACTACATGTGTATGGTGTGCGTGTTTGTTTTATTTATGTATGGTGTTTCTGATGTGGTTAAGGGAGGGAGTCGTAGTCACCTGCTAGACGGGATCTACACGATGCACCACTTCCTGCCATTGTCTATTTAGCTTAGAATATTGTGTTTGTACATGCGTGAATTTTATGCAGGTTGCAGGTACCGGGTATCGACTTCCCTAAATTGTCAGGATGAGCGTACCCTATCGCATTGTCTCAATGGTAAGAGAGGGGAGATAAACTCTTAAGTCCAATTCCTAAACCCTTTAGCCAATTGTCCTAATTGATAATTAGGACAAGTATCTGAGTTAAGTACCCTCCAAATACATCAAATGATGTAATTTTGGGATTATAACCTTTTTGTTTTGATTTAGTATGTGTTTTTCTTTGTAGGGTTTTCGTATGTTTTTGATAAGGTAAACAGGTTTTAAGGGGTCCTGAAACCCATAAGTTTAACAACAAGAAAGGTTGAAAATAAGCGAAAAATTGCCCAGCCAAATCATAATCCTTACGGCTGAAAATAAGCCCAAAGGCCCAGCCCGAAACAGCTGCCCACTAAAAAGGCCAGAGAACCAACCAAAAAAACAGAGACCAGACAAAAAGCCAAAGCCAGGAGAAACAAAAACCAAAGGACAGAGACCAAACCTAGCAGACTACTTCTCCATCTCGAGCATGGTCTGGGCAGCTTCGGCGCACTCTTGTTGCTCTTCTACCTTATGATCCTGGGCGTTCGTCAAATCCTACTCCATAGTGTTGTCCTTGGCTTTATCCACATCCAGCCTATCTTTGTCTCTGTTCTGTTTATCATCTTCCTCCATCTGGTTCCTGTCTTTGAGATTATCCAAGAGAGAGAGGATGTTGTCGTTGATTGAAGCGAGGAGGGAGATAATTTGACTAGCCAGGTTGTGATTGTAGTTCTCAATATTTTTTACTCTCCTCTCCATCAGAGTCTCCCAACTGTTCCGGTCACCTTGGCTTTCAGCACCTGTCTTGCTCTTGATTTTTTCCATTTGGGAAACCTTATCTTTGACATCCTCAAGCTCATGGAAAAGCCATTTAATTGATCTGAAGTTGTCGATCATGCTATTGTGGGCATTGTTCAACAGATTCATACCTGTTTCTCTTGCATTATCAGAAATAACCACCATAGCCGGGTCAATTAGCTCATTGAGTCTAGGCTTCTCGAGGTCGTCCACCAGGAGTTGGGGGTTCATCGCCTCTCTGTAAATTCCCATAGTGGCCGTTCTCACATTGAAGTTCTTCCAAGCCTTCCTTCTGTTATTAACTTGCACTTCCCCCTCAATCTGTCCAGAGTTGTCATTTTCCTCCAAAGGAGGCTGAGGATGTATAGGGGAGAGGGGAATGGGTAGAGAATCCTTTCCCTGGCTACTGGAGCGCTCCATGCTCTCTTCTTCCCTCTTCTATCTTTTTCTCAGTTTCTCCTCATCTAGCTCCTCCTTCGAAGCCTTGTCAGAATCATCCGTATCCATTTCCTCCTCCTCCTCAGCAGAGCCAATTTTAGCTGGGGTATGACCTCTAGGGCTCTTTCTGCTGGGTAATTTGATAGAGGGGTAATCCTTCTTATGGCTTTTAGTCTTCTTACCTAAATGCTCAAAAACCTCATCAGAGCTGATGCTCTCGACATCGTCGGAATCTGAGGAAAAACTGGAGCTGCTCTTGTCAACATCCGCCCCCTGGATAGGGTTTTTGCTAATGGTTTGAGCATGGAAATGCTCATGAATCAGAAGCAGAAGACCCTCATGCAGTGCCGGGTTGACGGTAGCTTTCTTTTTAAAACTAGAAATGGCCTCGTTCATCGAGTTAAAAAGATAATACGGGAAGGAGATCTTACTACCATGCCTAAAATGATTCAGAATCACAAAATGGTGAGTCCTAACCCTATCAAACCTGGGGTCTAGGGTTATATATTCAATGACAGCATAGAGAACATACCTCCAGAGCTTCTTTATAGTATCCGTTACAAAAAATGTCTCTTTCTTGCCCAGCTTGTTCAGCTCTTCAGTGTTTTTCACAAAATCCTTGATAGCATTAGAAGACATCTTCTTGTCTCTGAAAAATTTATGCCCCTCCATCGGAATCCCCGTGACTTCAGAAACCACATCCTCAGTAATTTGAAAGTAGACCCCGTTCACCTTAACCTTACCATTATTCCACGAATTCACCATGCTGTTAGTGATCTCAGGATCCGAGCCATGAAGTTTCTTGAAGAAATTAGTAACCCCACCCTTTTCTAGCTCTCTCCAAACTTTGGCCTTGTTCTTCCACTTCTGAGCTTCCCCCACCGGCTCCTTTCTGCTCCTCTCACCCTTCATGTTAACCTGATCAACTTCCACAATTCTCATGAACTCTGATCTATGCAAGTTATTTGCATTCGAAAAAATGGTGATGTTTCTTTTATGATACCCATGAATAAACCCCTTTCTGAAAATAATGGTATCGTCCTTTCGAACGAGGTGAAATGTCAGAGGAAACCCCTTTTGGTAGTGCAAATCACGATACCAATAATGGCACTTACCATTTATTAAGCAATCTTTATTATCCATAATTGCATTGGATTTGAGCCGTCCTTCCCAAGATATTATCTTGGTCGATGAGCAACTTTGCCTCCGCCAAAAAATCTTTTTCGGCATGCCAGGACAGATTATTGGTGGCGTTAACCCCTTTATTAGCAAACCAATCAGCGAGTGGGTTTGCCTCTCTGTAAACATGAGTGACGTGGACCTTATCAAACTTTGTGAGAGTGGCACAAGTCTCAGCAATTATGTTCGCAATCGTCCATGAGGGAGGGGAAATACCATTAATGGTATTAATAATGTTTTTGGAGTCCCCCTCAAGCCAGAGTTTAGTAATCCCGGCTTCAAAAGCCAACTTGACCACCTTACTCGTAGCTCTAGCTTCAGCCAGATGAATAGTCTGGATTCCCAGCGGGGAAGCAAAGGTAGCTATTCCCTCCCCATAGCTATTTCTTATGATTCCACCGCAGCCTGAAGGGCCTGGGTTACCCTTGGAGGCCCCATCAAAGTTGGCTTTTGACCAACCATCTGGGGGGAGAAGCCAGCTAGCATCTTGCCTTTTGAGGTTCCTGTCTTTTTCTTTAGCTATCTTTCTGTCCCCTTCTTCTTCTTCTTCCTCCTTCAGCACTTGGAGATTTTCCTTTATATTCTTCAAGACCTTCCTGCCAAGGATTATAGCCGGCTCCTCTCTGTCTCTAAATATTCTATTGTTCCTTTCCTTCCAGATTCCCCAGCAAAAATGGGGTAAAATCCAGTCCGAGTGATCCTGCTGACCAACAATCTTACAAAGACCTTTCCACTGATGGAAAAAATTCATGAGATTATCCGGTTTGCACCATAGGGTTTCATTATCATGTGTGATGACATTCCACACCTCCCTGGCATAGTCACATAAGATGAAAATGTGATTTCCGGTCTCAGCCTGATTCTTACACAAGGGACATCTACTGGGCATAACATGTCCTCGCTTCATAAGATTGTCATGAGTAAGGATTTTGTTCTGAATAGCCAGCCAGTAAAAAATGTTGATCTTTGGAGTGAGACCCAAAATCCAAGCCTCCGCCCAAGGGGCCTTCTCTTTTAAGCTCCAAAGGGAATTATAGCCTGAGGCAACAGAGTATCTTCCATTGGGATTATCCCTCCAGACCAGCTCATCCCCCAAATTGATAGGAATCATGGAATTGAGCATAAGCATTATAGGAGTCAAGTCCTCAGAGATGAGGGATAGGTCACTCCATTACTGGCCATTCCAATAATCACAAACTTTGGACCCAATTTGATCAGTACAAGCTTGCATCCATCTCTCAAAAACAGGGTTATTGATAAGTGGATCTTGGGAAAGCCATCTATCCGACCAGAACTAGATGTCCTTCCCATTTCCCAATTTCTATGATATCCTGGCCTTAGCCAGGTCCCTGGCTTTCATGATCCCATTCCAAATGTTCGATCCTTTTGGGATATCTTCATTAAAAAGGGTGAAAAGAAGAGTGGGTCTTCTAAGGTACTTGTTTACCAGGGTGTCCCTCCATTCACCGGTGCTACTAAAGATCCGCCATATTTGTTTAGCTAGGAGAGCCTTATTGAGGTGAGTGATCTTTCTAATGCCCAGACCTCCGTACCTCATAGGGAGGAAAACCTTCTCCCAAGCAACAAGAGGATATCTTTTCTTCCCTTCATTACCATTCCAGAGGAAGTCTCTCTGGATTTTCTCCATTCTTTCAACTATTTTCCCCGAAATTCCAAAGAGGCTCAGGGCGTAGATTGGCAGATTTTGAAGAGAAGATTTGACTAAGAGGCATTTCCCCGCTTGACTAAGAGAGATCCCTTTCCAACCAGCCATCTTCCTGTTGAATCTGTCCAAAATATCATTCCAAAAAGACTCCGGGGGTGAGGATCCCAAGGGAAGACCAAGATAGGTAGAGGGGAAAGAGCCTAACACACAACCCAGAATCCTGGCAATTTTACTTTGTCTAAACTCAGAGGTGTTGATGAAAAAGAGCGAGCTTTTGTTCCAATTAATCAACTGACCCGTCCCACTGGAGTAAGTATCAAGAATCTTCTTCAGGGCTCTGGCCTCTTTGACCGAAGCTTCCCCCCCCAAGATAGTATCGTCAACAAATTGCTGATGAGTGAAGGGAACGCAATTAGAGGAGGGAAGGATCCCTTTGATACAAGCCTCACTCTTTCTACAGTCTATAAACCTTCCTAAGCATTCAGCTAAAATGATGAACAATATGGGCAAAAGGGGGTTGTTATATGGTTACTTGATGTGTTTTCTATTAATTAAGCCTAATTTAAAAGATTAATTAATGAATTAATTTAATAGAGGATTAATATGTTATCTTTAATATTTAATTAATTGAGAAATTAATTAAATAAAAGAATTAAATTTGGAGATTAAAGTTCAAAGATAAATTTAGAACAGGATAATATTTATTTAATTTAATAATAATATAATTGGAGTTCATTTTTAAATAAATGCTAAATATTATTGTTAATTAAATTAATTAAATATGTTATCAATTAAGTTTCTAAAATTAATTTAAAAAGTTGAAAGACATTAAATTATTAAAGGATTTTAGATCGCATGATCTAAGCATGAGTTTAAATTTGAGTAATAAATTAAAGGATTAAATTATAGAAATTAATAATGTTATTTTAATTTCATAAAGTGCACATAAGATTAAAGTAATAAATTAATTTAAAATAGAAGTCAAGTAGAATATTAAATAAAGTTATTTAATAAATCAACTTAATGTGCATAAAAGATGAATGCAAATTAAAAGAAAAGAGAAGAAAGGTTAATTTGGAGTTAACTCAGTTGTGCAAAGAGTCTTCTCGGGTGAACGCACAATTAGTGCCCCGATTTGAGGAGAAAATTGCTTATCACAACTTTGGGGGTTCATTTTAGGGGGACACGAATATTAGATGGGAATTTTTGGGAGACAACTTTTGGAAGCAAATTTCAGAAGGCTGATACCAAGAAAGTTTTCCAGAGGAAGGTTATTGAGGGAAGCAAATTCTCTTACAGTTCCTGGAGATTGCATAATAGCATCAGGATCAGGTAGGGTCTTGTTTTTTTTATTATCGATTTATTACGCAATTATCCTTTCCTGTCTTCTTCGTGTCTGGGGTTTGTAAATCTGGAATTCTCTGTGATGAATGTTAAAACATTACGATATTAGAATTTATCAGATGCTTGTCAATAAACTTCTGTATACATAAGATTTAAATGGGAAGGGTTGAATCTAAGACTGAAATTCTAAATTAGAAGTTTGGATGGTTGGCTTATATTTTCTATATCAATATAAGGAAGAAAACAAGTTTTCAATATATTTATATAAAATTATTTTATATATATATTTAATAGATTGAATATCAATAAATTTTATTATAATGATTATATTTTTTTTGAGATAAAAAAAATATATATACATATATGTAAATTTTAATTAACAAATCTTTTTTTATATATACAAGATCTTTTTTAAATAAAATAGTTTTTAAAAAAAAAAATATAAAAAACAAATAATAAACAAAGTATTGGGGAGGGGCGGCTTAACCACCCCTTGCCCCCTTATTAACATGCAGCAGGCGACTGCTATACGCAGTCGTACCTGCTGACGCAGGACGACTGCGACAGCAGTCCTGCCCTACGCTTTTGGCAGGCAGTGATTGTTAAATCGCTAATGCACATTTTAAAACAGTTCAAATGCCATGCGAAATTCGGATTTGGTTATGTGATATTTCTTAATATTATAAATTATAATTTAATTTAATAGTTTTTAATTAAATAAAATTTATGATATTATTTAATATTAATTTTTCATTATTAAATTTCAAACAATATTTTATAATTGTTATATTAATAATAAATGTAATATATATATATATTTAAAATAAAATATTGATTAATGTTATTATGATTTAATATTTAATTAAGAATAGAAGTTATTATTATCAAGTATTTAATTATTGATTTTAATAAAATTGGAATTATTTTATTTAAATCATTAATAGATATTATTTGATAAAATTGTATAATTAGACTATCGACTTAATGAAAGTTATTAATGTGGGTTTAAATAAAGATAATTTTAATAAAGTCATAATTGTTTTATTTAAAATCATTAAGAATCATTTTTTTTATATAACTTATAAATAAAAGATTATCCTTAGAATATTTATAGGGTAATTGTACAATCATGTAAAAATAGAAATGGGTTAATTGTAAGGGCTAATTGTGGAAACCTAGTTACGTGAAAATCGACGTTAAACTGAAACATAAACCTTACCTTAACTCAATAATATACTTTCAAATCCAATCTCTGAGACTTTGATGTTTTCTTTGTGTTCTCTGTGTTTTGGGGTGGTTCTAGTATTGACCAGTTTAGGTTGTTACCAGAGGCTCGGGGTTGTGAATGTGATGTCATGATGATTTGGTCTCGATCTTTCTTAACCCGACCATGGTAATGTGATGAAGTGCTCTATGACATGATTGTGTTTACTGTTTGTTATTGCTTTCTAGTTTCCTTGTGTGAAGCTGAGGTGTATGTATTTGAGATACCTGACTTAACCATTTTTGAGTCTTGATCAGTTATATTTGATAACCATTTTTGAGTCTCGATCAGTTATACTTGGATTTCTTTTTGGTCGCTTGAGAGGACTGAAGTGTTTATTATGTTCTTGATGATGTCATGTTTTGACTTGACCATTTTGGAGTCTTTGATCAGTATTGTAATTTACTATTGGGATACTTTCTGGTTGCTCATTGGAGAACCATTGGATTTTTTGATTTATCATTGATGCCTTCAGTTGCTGATAGAGAATTGTCGTGATCATATGATTATTATTGGATATTATCTATTGCTCATGAAGAATTGATGTAATTTTGTGGCTTATCTTTTATGATGTCTTTTCAGTTGCTTGTATAGGACTGAGGTGGTTTTATTATGATTCTTTGATTTATGATTTCATGAGCCTAGGGTAGGTTATCTATCTGTAGAGTCGGGAAGTGGCTTGCAATGGGGGTCGGAGCCCTAAGAGGCTGCCTTGAGAAACCCATTGTAAGTTGTTTTTAATAAGTGAAAACATTTACACTAAATGAGAGAAAATGAACCTAACAAGATAATTGTATGTTCTCTCCCATGCCTTGAGTGCTAGTACAGACTAGGATGGGATAGAGAGAACGCTTGGTTATGACCTTGCACTTCGTAGTATGTCTCGTTAGTACGAGAGGATACTAGTGGCCGCAGGATCAGTAGGGACTTGAGATTCCTAAGGGATTGCTCGGGTAACTTCTACATGACTTTTGCGATGACACTTTCCCGCTTGCATATTAGGTTTCCTACGTGTCTTGTGGTACCTTTGGGTTTTAGATGTCGATCTTTTTAGGAACTCTTGAGTTAGTATACTTATAGGATTTTTTGGACTTAGAGAGTATTTATAATTATAGGTTTTGTTATCCGATTTGGGACTTGCGACTATCTCCTCAACGCGGTGGGAGTGGACCATTTAGGTTCCACGCGGTCGGGTGGTAGTGCTTTTTACTCTTACCATTGAGATCCATTCAGTGGTCACCGTGGCTGGAGTTTTCATGATTGGCCTTTATCTTCACTATGTTCTTGGATTATTATGATGGATGGTTAGATTTTATGATAGATGTTTTATCATTATGGATGTATGGATGTCTCATGTATGGTGAATAGTTTTATATATATCTTTACTGTACTTTGTATCATGGATTCATGGAGGTTGATGCATTTCTATTTTTACATATGTATATTCTTTTAAGCCTTTCATACCCTGTGACATGTACAGTGGATGATTGAGCATTCCGAATTAATTTGCCAAGAGGCATTCAGAACAAATGTATAATATAGACATGGGACTTCTAATTATTCTTTCATATGTATGTGATAGTTATTAGACTTAGAATTAATTAAATTTAAATGTGACTCGACGTCTTGGGATTTTTAAGAAATGTAACTTGCAATGTATGTTTGTCGATGATTACATGTTATTGCTTCCGCTACTATGTGTTTGATGTGTATGTTATACTTTCTTACTTTAAAAAAAAAAAAATGTTTATCAAACTTAGTGAAACTTTAGGTTAATTCTTTTGGATCCCTTGGTGGGGTGTTATAGTCATCACTAAAATACTGGGTCACTACAAAGATTTCTATCTTGACATTAACTAACTTTCTTGGTCAATACTAATGCTTGGTTAATGCTAGATTTTCTCGATAGTAACTGTAGCTAGATTAACATTAACATTACTTGACACTCCTTGGTATTTTACTCTTCTTCTTAGCTTGGCTTATCTTTGTTGACATAAACAATTAGTTTGCTTTATCAAAGTCTATCTAATCAAATGTCCATTGTAGCTCCCTTTTCATAACTTCAACCTTTCCTCTAGGTGCTATAGTTATGATCAACTTCTCAAATCATCTTCATCAATAAAATATATATGACATTTAGATTAGATAGCAATATGTCTCATCAATAGATTTGACATCAATGAAAAAACAAAAATTGTTCCAATTGTAAGTTTCCAATAGTGTGTACCTCAAGGGAACCTTTATGTCACCTTTGATCTCATCATCATAAGAACATGACCTCCCCTTCAGCAAGGAAAAATTACTGCATGCGTTTATTGAATTTTCTTCTAATATTTTGACTTCTAGTTAATATCCCTATTTTAGACCTATTACATGTCTCATTTTTGTCTTCTATTCCCACATTTCCCTCACCTAAGGAAGATAGATCTGATAGATACCTATTTGGTGGTACCCACAGTCCATCAAATGAGAGATATAGTTGGTAAGGAGTGAGATATTTTGCTAAATGAGGGTAATGTTGATGAAATCAGCCTAAATTTTATGTTGAGGGTAGTACTATGAAATCATGAGAAATTTAATACCTTATTATTTAACCACTCAATGAAGATGGACTTAAAGAAAGCAAATAATAAACTGTTTCTATAGGGTGTATTGACCTATATTTATTGATCCATGCCATTGTGCACGATACTCATCAAAGGGGTTATACGTCCTGCATATGTAAATCATTTATCTTAAGTTAGCTAAAAATTACATAGAAGACAACATGATCAATATGCATTCATCATAATCATTGTATAGCTTTTAATTCATTACCTCTACTTTATGTGTGCTAGCTATGCATGAACATCAACAAAAGGGGTGATGATGTCTATAGTCATTTTCTTGTTTCCACAAAGGGTGATAATCACACAAAATATATACTGCATGCAATCAACACCAATAATTGAGCATCATAATCAATACATTGGTAATTTTTAAAATAATAAATACATTAAATATATTCAAGTAATATTTGAAACACATGTATCATAAATAACCTATGTTGTAATTCATTAGAATTGAACACAATGAATTAATTATACCATAACATTAGAGTTCAACACATAGTAAATTAATTATGAAAACATATAATTCAAACAAATTTATTTGAAAAAATCAATATTAAATATATATAAATATACTAATCACATACCTCATACATTCATTCATGTCATTGATCATCTTCTTCATCTATCTCATCATCATCACCATCATCATCATCATCATTATCATCATCATCATCATCATCATCACAATGATCATCATTATCACCATCACCATGATCATGATCATTATCATCACCACCACCACCATTTTCATCACCACCATCATCACTAACATCACCCACCACCATCATCACCAACATCACCAACATTGTCATCATCTTCTTCTTCATCATTGATTCATTATCATTTGTGATACTCATTTACTTCATCTTCTACTTCTTTGGTATCTTCTTCTTCTATCACACTATACTTTACCAACCTTCCTCTTAGATCATGTATAACAACATATGACCAACCCATTTTATATGGAATGCTAATGTAAAACACTTTCTCACATTAGCTTGGAAGAACATAGGGCACATCTCCAACTAGCTCAAATGAGCTTGTATTAATCATTGTAAATCCATTATCATGTTCAATAATAGTTCTATTAGGATTATTTTTATTCAATCGTATCGGTACAATTTGACAATGAATAGAATTAATTTGAAAGAATTAAAGTTGCACTCAAGTAAATCATCCAAAAATCCATAGTATCAATTTTTATATTGTTGAGGATATATGTCATTTCTACATGAAATATTAGTGACCTTGAAGACTACAATTATCCTAGAGTTACATTTTATTTTTGTGTCATCCAACTTTTTAATGAAAAATTTATGGTCATAGTAGTATATAGCTTTTGTAGTGCCTCTCATGTTTGTAGTCTGTACCTTGTTTATTTTGATTTGAGAGATAATTGATGCTCTTATTTTGTACCTTATGATGACCCAAGGGTCAAATTTTATACTTTGACTCAATACCATAGATGCTATACTGCTATGTTGTTCAGTTTATCATTTTGCATTTTGCGTATTGCTATATTGCTATGCTATACTACTCACTCAAAAAGTGAATAAGTATTGGAAAAGTGAATTCATTATTGAATTCTCACTTTTTAGAATTGGAAATTTGAGAGCCATTTTGGAACTCCTCTTTGGAAGGATTCTTGTTTTGTTCATTCTGGGAACTATGAGCACGAGATTTTTGCGAGGTTGGTCTCATTGGATCCGGCTCAGGGAGTTTATGCTTTGCAATAATTTTTAGTAGATTTGGTAGGTGATTTATTTTATTATGCAAGTTTTAGTTTCTGCCCCTTTTGCTATCAGGTAGGGCTTTCTCATTTGATTGTTTTCTCTCTAGTTTAGCTTCCATTTCTTGTAGCAATATGTTAGGAGGGAAAGAACTAGTGTTCCCCTCCATTTTTGTTTGTTCATTCTACCCGGTTGGTTAGGTATGAACATTTTTCCTATTTTTGAAATGGGGGTTTGGGTTTTTGAGCCATTATGCTGGCCGTTTTTGCATACAGTGTCTAATTTTAATTATTTTTCTATTTTTGGGGTTTTTGCACCGAAATGCCAAATAGGTTTTAATTTCAAAAATTTTCCAAAATTTAGGGTTTTGGCCTTGTTTTGCATACCACTCTATTTTCTCGAGTTTTCTTGCCACAATGTGGGTCATGGACTTGGATGATCTATTTGGATATCCATCAAACCACTTTTGCACTTTATGTTGCATTGGGATGCGTATAGCATCCTTCATCCTGGTTATGTTTTTAGTTGATTTATTTTTTATTTGTGTTCTCATCCAGTCCTTTTGGTATGATCTTCATGATGGTGGTGTGCCACACACGAGTACATATGTCGAGTGATCTGTAGGGCCTGATCTTTCGTGGTTCTTCCAGAAGTTGTAATCATTTGGGATGGGTTGGGAATTTGCATACCTATGGGTACTCATCATTGGATGAGCATGGGTAGGGTAGGGTAGCATATGGAGGGGGATTCTACCTTACAGTCTAGTGATCGTTGTGCCCAGAGGGTTGGCAAAGGAAGCTTTAATTAAGTGATAATTAAATAAAATATTGGGTGATAATAAACTTAAGATAATAAAAGATTTTGGGTGCTAGAGCCTTTCCGTTGAGGGATGTTTAATCTACACAAGTCCTAGCTTGGGCTTTTTGATGCCAAGTGACTCTCCATGATGTTACTCCACTACATAGTAGCCCATTGAGATGTTTGACTAGGACATGTAGTTTATGCATTGTCTCTATCTTGGGTTCAGTCATCATACTATTTGGCATGTGTGTTAGCCATGGACGTTTGTGGTTGGATCATTATCTCCATCAACAAGGTGGGTGTGGACCTATGGGTACCACATGGTTGGGAGGCATAACTACCTTCACCACTACTACGGACCAGTGTATAGAGATAATCTTGTATCCTATTGAGACTATTGTTGGATGTGTTCACTTGGTCATTCAATTTACAAAGTATGCTTCCTTGTGATTTATGCTTTCATTGGGATGTTGTTTATCATGTTTAGATGATGTTAGTTTTAATGCATTTCTTATTATGATGATTAGCATGTGATAGGCGATGTTATCTACTTGCAGGTTTATCTTATGCTTTACTACTAACATGTTAGATTTCTTTATGCTTTTGATTCTAGCATGTTTTAGTAGTGATGTCCCTATTACAACAGTACTGAAGATCTGATCGGTGGCTTGGGATGTACATGCAGGGGATGGCTAGGGTCCACGATGGTCTTATGATGCCATTGATAGTTGGGAGGAACTGTGCACTTTGTTGGTTATTCTGAACATTGTGATGTTATTTCAGTTATTGCGATGTTGCTTTCATACAATATGATGTTTACTTCAGTATTTTTCCCTTCACTACTTCTCAGATGGTTAGATGTAGATTATGTCTTTTAGTAGTGTGTTCAAGTGTTCATGCCTCAAATTGCGGATCCAGTACTCCCCAGTGTGGAGGTTTTATGCTCTATTTTTCCCTTTTTGTGTTTTCCTTAAGTGTTCTTGTGTTTCTATAGGTGACCTTTTATCAGCATGGCATGACACAAAAATGTATGGCATGCCCATTGAAATTGTATCGTGCATCCTCTGATTCTATCACATGTCTCTTGGAGAAATATCATATGATACTTTGCAGTATCATACATCCTTTTGAGCATTGTCATACAATACCCTTAAAGTATTGCACGCCTTCGAGAAAAGTATCACCCAGTCCTTGAAAGTGTCACCCTCCTTCTTTAGGAATGTCATGCGATACTTTCTAGTGCCATATTAAAGTATCACCCGAGTTTTGTAAAAACTTGTGCGGGCTGACAACGAGCACTTTTCAATTTGATCTAAACTTTTTGGGAGTTTTTTTGTGTACCCTCTTCAGTGTTCTTCAACCCTATGGTGTCACATTTTGGATCCAGGTTATTTTTATTCTAATCCAATTTTGCATCTTTCTATTGTAGTCCTTTGGAGTTTAAAATATATCATTTAAGTATAAGTTGATGTATACATAATATATATTTTAATATATGCAACAATTCATTTGAGTTGGGTTCTATAACTCTACAGGCTAAGATAAAGATTTTAGGAAATTTTAGGGCTAGTGGCAATGCGTCAGGTTGCTAGGTGGTAGGTTGAATTAGCCACAGGTTCCAAGGTGATTGTAGACTCATTGGTCTACAGTTGTGTTTTGAATTTGGGAACCTTCACCACCATAGTAGATCTACGCATTCTACCTCTAGGATCGTATGACATTATGTTGGGCACGGATTGGTTAGCTGCCAATCAGGCAAATATTGATTACCATTGTAAGGTGGTACAATATGTTGATGACATAGGTGAGCAGGTGGAACTTTTGGGAGTCTAGAGGCTAGTCTTGCTTCGTATGATTTTAGATAATAAGCTAAAGCAGAGTGTGTGAAAGGGTTGCTAGTTGTTTCTTGTGTATCTCAATGATCTTGAGGAAGCCAAGGGCCATACGGTGACACTTGATGATCACCCCCTCCTTCATGAGTATGCAGATGTGTTTCCTAATGAGATTTTAGGTATGGCACCATAGCATGACATTAATTTTTAGATTGATCTTGTACCAAGAGTGGAGCTAATTTCATGAGCTCCTTACCACATGACTACTCAGGAGTTGAGTGAGATCAGATTGTAGTTGGAGGAATTTTTGGCCTAGGGCCATATTCATCCTAGTGTATTCCCATGGGTTGCACTAGTCATCTTCATGAAGAAGAAGGATGCTTCGTTGCATTTGTACATTGATTATTGATAGTTGAATAAGGTGATGGTGAAGAACTATTATCCTTTATCGAGGATAGATGACTTGTTCGATCAGATGACGGGAGCACGAATGTTCTCGAAGATTGATCTTAAGTCAAGATACCATCAGCTTCATATCCAGGAGGTTGATATTCATCAAACAACTTTTTGTACATGGTATGGGCATTATGAGTTCACAGTTGTACCCTTTGGGTTAACCAATGCACCATTAGTGTTTATGAGTTTGATGAATGGTGTATTTTGCACTTACCTTGATCAGTGTGTCATTGTATTTTTGGATGACATATTGATCTATTTGAAGACTCTGGAGGAGCACGTAGTCCATTTATGTCAAGTATTGCAGTGCTTGAGAGACCATCAGTTATATGGAAACTTGAATAAATGTGGGTTCTTCCAGTCAAAGGTGAAGTATTTGGGACACATCATCATTGGTGATGGAATTGCAGTGGATTCAAAGAAGATTCATGCTATCATGGATTGGCCGGTACCCACTAATGTCTTAGAAGTTCATAGTTTCATGGGATTGGTGGGTTACTACTATCACTTCATGAAGGATTTCTCTTGAGTAGCCCATCCCATCACTTCTCTTTAGAGGAAAGGGAAGAAGTTTGTTTGGCCAAACCAGTGCAAGGTATCATTTAGTGCTCTTAAGGAGTGTTTGACCAGTGCACTAGTCCTTGCAGTGCCTAATCTTGTAGGTGATTTCATGGTTTTCACTGATACATCTTTGGAACGCATGGGTGTGATGTTAATGAAAGATGGTCGAGTGATTGCATTTGAGTCTAGAAAGGTCAAGGACCATGAGCTTAACTACCCCACTCATGATTTGGAACTTGTAACCGTAGTGCATGCCCTTGTCCATTAGAGGCATTTTCTTTTGGGACAAAGGTTTGAGTTGCATAGTGATCAAAGGAGCTTGTAGTATATCTTTACTCAACCAAACTTGAGTGTATGATAATGCCATTGGATGGAGTTATTGTGTGATTATGAATTTGATGTTCATTACATTAAAGGGAAGGAGAATTTAATCTTAGATGCTTTGAGTAGAAGATGACATGAGGTATCAGTGATGTCACTGGGAGTGGATTTATGAGGTCGCATCTTGGAGGCATTGCCTAGTGACACTTGGTATCAGGAGGTGAGGGCGAAGATCGAGTCTACACATACCCTTGAGGAGAGGTCTTCAGGTTATATGTTTGAGTCCAATGGACTACTATGTCAGATGGGGCATATCTATGTACCCATGTCGGGTGATCTTCGTACCATGGTTTTTTTTGAAGCACATCATGCACCATATTCCACACATCTTGATGTTAAAAAGATGCATGCTGATCTCAAACAACTATACTTTTGGGTAGGGATGAGGTACGATGTTGTTGATTTTGTTACTAGATGCCTTGAGTGCTAGAGAGTGAAGGTAGAGCATTAGTATCCAGTGGGTCTTTTAGGTAGAGCATTAGTAACATGTTTTCTTGAAGGATATTGTTCGTTTGCATGGGATTCCTTGCTAGATCATTTCAGATCAAGATCCATTGTTTACTTTTTCATTGTGGATGTCTCTCCAACATGCTTTGGGTGCGTAGCTAAATTTTAGTTCAGCTTATTACCCAGAGACCGATGGTCAGACTAAGAGAGTGAATCAGGTTTTGGAGGATATGCTTTTCATGTATGTTATGGATAGGTAGGTGAAGTGGGAGGACTATTTGTACCTTGTTGAGTTTACATACAATAACAGGTATCATATTTCTCTTAGCATGTCACCTTTTTAGGCCTTGTATGATAGACCATGCAGTACCCCTTTGAGTTGGGATCATTTTGAGGACCGAGTTCTTTTGGGTCCAGAGATGCTTCAGGATATGGAGCAGCAGGTTGTTCACATTAGGGATCATTTGGTTAATGCCCAGGATAGGCAAAAAAAGTATGTAGATGCCCATAGGTTGGATCGTCACTTTTTTGTTGGTGACAGGGTGTTTTTGAGAGTGCATCCGAGGAAGAGCCCCATCCATTATGGGAAAGGCTTTAAGTTGGCACCATGTCTTTTTGGACCTTTTGAAATCCTCGAGAGGATTGGTCCTATTTCTTATCGACTAGTGTTATCACCTAGCCTATCACACATTCACGATGTTTTTCATGTTTCTATGTTGAGATAGTATATTTTGGATGTGACCCATGTTCTTTATTGGGATACTTTGTAGGTAGTGGACATGCAACTTACTTTGGAGCCCATTCATATCTTATAGCATTAGAGACTGACCTTATGAGGTCAGGACATAGAGCATGTAAGGGTCGAATGGGACTCGAGCAATGAGACCTCCACGACTTGGGAAGATGTTACAAGATTGAGGGGATTGTACCCCTATCTTTTTGTTGGCTTCCAAGAGTAAGCCTATGCTAGTGGGGGAGGATTTAGTGCCTCTCATGTTACCTTGTCTATTTTGATTTGAGAGATACTTGATACTCTTATTTTGTACCTTATGATGACCCGAGGATCAAATGTTATACTTTGAATCAATACCATAGATGCTATACTGCTATGCTATTCAGTTTATCATTTTACATGTTGATTCTATTTTGAGATGACAGTAGATCTATGATGTTATCTAGTTTTATGGTTTATTGGACATATTTGTTGAGTATATTATGAGATGGATCATATGCTATCATTTTTTACTTCATTCTTGTTCTTTATGATTTTTGTGAATTTGAGTGATGTAAATAGATTAATTAGTTAATTAATGTCTTAATTGCTTCAGCTATTATATTATATGCAATTGCACTTGATCATATACTTTAGTGTGCAGGATTTATACCCCTAGTAGTGTCACATGGAGTTAGTGATTTAGCTATTCATATTTTGCCAATGTCATCCCTGTATGGTTGATGTACCCTTATTTTAGTTGTATTAATTAAAAACTTTCAGTGATTAGTAAATCTGAACTCATCTGCATTATGTGACTAGACTAGTGAGTGTGTCTTTGCATTTAGAAGTTTGCATTTGTCGCAAAAGTGTTAAGTTATTTTTTGCAATATTGGGTTTTTGGTCTTTAAATCTTTTTGGATTTAATTTCTAGCAACTTTTCCTTAGGTGAATTTTTGTTATGGGTAATAACCTCTCTTTTTTTGGGTTGATTTGGAGTTTAGCTACTCCAACTCGCTATTTTCCATAATCGAGTACTCACTCAAAAAGTGAATAAGTATTGAAAAAGTGAACTCATCATTGACTTCTCACTTTTTAGATTGGAAATTTGAGAGCCATTTTGGAAATCCTCGTTAGAAGGATTCTTTCTTTGTTCATTATGGGAACTATGAGCATAGAATCTTTGTGAGGTTGATCTCATTGGATCCAGCTCGAGGAGTTTATGCTTTGCCATTATTTTCAGCAGATTTGGTGGGTGATTTGTTTTATTGTGTGAGTTTCAATTTTTTCCCCTTTTGCTATCAAGTAGGGCTTTCTCGTTTTATTCTTTTCACTCTGTTTCAGTTTTCATTTCTTGTAGCAGTATGTTAGGAGCCAGAGAAACTAGTATTCCCCTCTGTTTCTGTTTGTTGGTTCTGCTTGGTTGGTCAAGTATGAACATTTTACCTATTTTTGAAATGGGGGTTTGGGTTTTTGAGCCGTTATGTTGGCCATTTTTGCATACAGTGTCCAATTTCAATTATTTTTAGATTTTCAAGGTTTTTGCACCAAAAGGCCAAATGGGTTTTAATTTCAGAATATTTTCAAAATTTGGGGTTTTTGCCTAGTTTTGCATGCCACCCTATTTTCTCAAGTTTTCTTGGCACAATGTGAGTTGTGGACTTGGATGATCCATTTGGATATCCGTCAGATCACTTGTGCACTTGATGTTGCATTGGGATGTGTGTAGAATCCATCAACCCAATTATGTTTTTGGTTGATTGACTTTCTATTTGTGTTCTCATCCAGTTCTTTTGGTACGATCTTCGTGATGGTGGTGCACCACAAATGAGTACATCTATTGAATGACCTATTGGGCCCGATCTACCATGGTTCTTCCAAAAGTTGTGATCATTTGGGATGGGTTGGGAATTTGCATGCCTATGGGCACTCATCATTGGATGAGCATGGGTAGGGTAGGGTAGCATATGGAGGGGGCTTCTACCTTGTAGGTTGGTGATCATTGTGCCCAGAGGGTTGGTGAAGGAAGCTTTAATTAAGTGATAATTAAATAAAATACTGGGTGATAATAAACTTAAGATAATAAAATATTTGGGGTGCTAGAGCCTTTCCGTTGAGGAATGTTGAATCTACACCAGTCCTAACTTTGGATTTTCGATGCCAAGTGACTCTCCATGATGTTAGTCCCTACATAGTAGCCCATTGAGATTTATAATTAGGATCTATAGTTTATGCATTGTCTCTATCTTGCATTTAGTCATCATACTACTTGGTGTGTGTGCTAGCCATGAATGTTTGTTTTGCATTTGTTTGTGGTTGGATTACTATCTCCATCAGCATAGTGGGTGTGGACCTACAGGTATCACATGGTTGGGAGGTGTAGCTACCTTCACCACTGCTAGGGACTAGTGTATAGAGATGGTCTTGTATCCTAGTGCAACTGTTGTTGGATGTGTTCACTTGGTCCTTCAGTTTACGGAGTACCCTTCCTTGTGATTTATGCTTTCATTGGGATTTTTTTTATCATGTTTAGATGATGGTAGTTTTAATGCATTCCTTATTATGATGATTAGCATGTAATAGGTGATGTTATCTACTTCCAAGTTTATCTTATGCTTTACTACTAGCATGTTAGATTTGCTTATGCTTTTGATTCTAGCATATTTTAGTAGTGATGTCCCTATTACGACAATACTAACGATCTGATCGGTGGCTTGGGATGTTATGCATGGGGGATGGCTAGGGCTCACAATGGTCTTATGACATCATTGATGGTTGTGAGGAACCGCGTACTTAGTATTTTTCATACACCGTGTACTTCAGTATTTTTCCCTTCACTGCTTATTAGATGGTTAGATGTAGATTGCATCTTGTAGTAGTGTGTTTGAGTGTTCATGCCTTGAATTGTGGATTCGATATTCCTCGATCTGGAGGTTTTATACTTTATTTTTCCCCTTTTGTGTTTTCCTTAAGTGTTCTTGTGTTTCTATGGGCGACCTTTTATCACCATGGTGCAACACAAAAATGTATCGCACGCCCATTGAAATTGTATCGTGTGTCTCGTAATTCTATGGCATGCCTCTTGGAGAAATATCATATGTTACTTTCCAGTATCATACCTCCTTTTGAGAACAATCGTATGATACCCTTAAAGTATCGCACGCCTTCGAGAAAAGTATCGCCCAGTCCTTGAAAGTGTCACCCTCCTTCTTTAGGAATGTCGCGCGATACTTTCTAGTGCTATATTAAAGTACCACCCAAGTTTTGTAAAAACTTGTGCAAGTCGATAATGAGCACTTTTCAGTTTGATCCAAAAATTTTGGGAGTTGTTTTCGATACCCTCTTTGGTGTTATTCAACCCTATGATGTCACATTTTGGATCTAGGTTATTTTTATTCTAATCCACTTTTGTGTCTTTTTGTTGTAGTCCTTTGGGGTTTAAAATATATTGTTTAAGGATATCAACTTATACTTAAGATATGTTTTAATATATGCAACGATTCATTTGAGATGAGTTTCAGACCTCTACGAGCTAAGATAAAGATTCTAGGAAATTTCAAGGCTTCAAAATTTAGACACAGCCAATTTTTAGGAGTCTGCTTTGATCTTTTAGCTTGGTCATTTGTGATTTTGGTAGTAGTGGCATTTGGAGATCTGTTGGTGTTGGATAGTGTGTCAGTATTTCATTGCGATCTTTATCATCTGTGTATCATTTTTGCTTTGTGTTCTTACACTTGTTTAAACTTTTTTTTTTTTTTTTTTATCTTGCTTGTATTTCATCCTTGTTTCCAAGGATCTTCAGGTTGGGCATTACAACTTTTTAGTGCTTGATGTCATGCCCAGACTATGAGGGCAAAAACACACAATTTTTTTAAAAATTAAATTAATAATTAAAATGCTTTGAGTTTGATCTGGTTAACAACAAAATTTAAAGGTTCTCTACAAATCATTTTAAGGTTATAATCCTTGCGGAGGGATACATCATTAAAATGAACTCTCGATATTAATCCGATCTCGACATTTATTACGTTACTTCATAATTACACTTAAATCTAAATTTCTTTAATTCAGAACCTAATTTAACAATTACTAACCAAATCACGATTAAAGCTAACAAAATTATATTTAATTAAATATTTAAAACACTAACTAAAACATAAACTAACTCTACAAAGCAAAAATTAAAATCAAAATAACTTCAATAAAATACTTGATCCATATTAATTTAATTAATATCACTTTCCAATAATCGCATTTTAATAAACTAAATTTTACTAACTTAAATGATAAATAAATAAAACGTAAATTTCATTTAGTTATTCATTCAATATAAATGGGTCAACAGACTAAAATACTAACCTTCTTTTAATAACACTAATACTATCTAATACTTAAACCAAAATAGAATTTAAAACTAAATATTCATCACATTATTTAAACTCATTTAAATTTGAAACTACATAATCATCATATTTACTTAACAATACTAAACTAATATCATTAAAATACTAACTAACTAAACAAATACTAACTACCCTATCTAACTTAATTTCTAACTAATCTAAAATCTAACACTAACTTAATTAAACATTTAATAAAATACAAACTAAAATAAACAATAACTAACTAACATAAATAACTAAAACTAAACTTATTAACAACTAACCCAAGCTACCCTATACTACCCCACACTACCCTAAGCCCCCACCTACACCCTAGCCCCCTACGCACGCACTGCCCGAGGCCTGCACATGGTAGGTCGGGCCCCCTGATCCCGCGTGGGCAGCAGTTGCACAATCCAAAGTGGATGAGTGAGGTGGCGACCACAGTGGGAGTAAAAAGAAACCAAGAAAAAGCAAAACTTTTGCTATTTTGTTTAACCACCAAAATTAATGCTTCCCCCAAGTTGAGTGAGCGCTCAGATGTGAAAAGGAGAAGGCGTACAGTGGTGATGTCACTCTGTATCAGGGGATAATGACCACGCAATCAACTCTTCCAAGCCCCCTACTAAGAGCTGGTGCCTAGGAGAAAATTAGTTAATGCAAATTAGGTTGGGGTTGATGTTAAAGTCAAAGTGAATGGGGTAATAAAAGAAATCAACTTCAAAACAAAAAAAAGCAAACTTAAATTTTTTTCCCTCCACTTGCATACTGCGCCCAAGATGATGGGACAAGTGGGTGACGACCTCAACAACAAGATGGCACTTGTAGGGCAATGCCTCGGGAGTAAGCAAGGGTAGATTAAGACTTAGGGTTATTGCAATAAGTTATAAAGTTTATTAGGTAAGAATAGGATATTTAGAATATATATATATTTTTTTAAATGGATATTTTTATATTTTTTTTAATTTTAAAACTTAATTTACAATAAAACAAAAGGTATAATGAGGGAATCTTTATATTCTTTGTTGCAAAGAGGTGGAATAAAATTGCCTCTTCATACAAAATCCAAAGAGTTTTCACTCTCTTGGAATACTTTTTTTTTTGAAAATTTTTCAAGTATAGAATTACAAGCAATGCATGTATTTTTTTTTGTGGTCTAAATCTTCTAAGTATAAAATTTTTAAGTGATATATTACCAAGAGGGGTTTAAATTTTTTCTTTTCAAAGTAAATCTAAAGGACTTATTACAACTTAATATACCAAGAATTTGAATTATCCATTTTAATCAATAAAGCAAGAATTGTTTGATTCAAATATTCATGCAAACTGAATCTACATCCATGATCATAATTTTTTTTTTCAACATATAAGAAAACTTGAAATTTTGCCAAATTGAACATCATCATTATTTCCATCCTATTTTCTGATATGCATCCATCTAATTTAAAATTTGGATTGAATCACATGAAAAACAATTATACTCAATACCAATTTTATTGGCAAACCTGATTCAAAGACTCAGCTGGGAAAGAATCAGGAAGAAAACCCAGCTTCGTTGCCATTTACAACAAAGTTTAAAAATACAATTTACAATAGGGTATCAATCCCAAATTTCAACAATTTAATCAAATTTTCTTCATGACCTTCATCAAGGGATTTATAATGTTCTCTGCAACACATTACTAGAACCATGAATGGAACAGAATCTGATCAGGTGACAACAAGCATGTCCAAGAAACAATTCAAATGTGCATATTCACACAAGGTTATCACTATATGATTCACTATGAATCAACACTAGGGAAAGGTGGATTCTTCCAACTAGGAGAAGTCAAGCACAACACCAAACAGATGCCCAATCGGGGCTATAAACCAAGAACTTCCATTCTTCCATTTCAACACACCATAATCATACAAGGTTTGTGTTGACAGGTAGGGGCCCATAACACCCTACCTTTTCTCCCTCTTCTCATCATGAGAAGAGACTCTACACTGGTTGGAGTCTGACTAAACAAACCTTTCCCAAAATTGGTCACTTCTTCCCTATCCAAGGGTGAGTAATACCAAAACTCCCATGCAAGAAAATCTCAAAATTTCAACATAAACATAAAAAGAAAACATCCAAAATAATATGATTTTCAAATCTTCCCAACATACCCACAAACATACAAACATTCAAACAACAACAAGGTAGCATAAGCATGAAACAAGAATGAAATCTAAACAAGGGAGATGAGAATTCCTACCTGCACAAAGAGGTAATAGAAAATGAACAAGTTTGAGTAGAGTTTCCCTTTCCTTGCTTCAATCTTCAAGAACTCCTCTCTAAATGTAGAGATTGGGTAACAACCTCCACAAGTCCAAGAAGGGCCTCTAAAATAAGCCCCAAACTCAACCACCAAAAGGATCAATAACTTCTCCCACCCACTTACAATTCTAGAAACTCCTAACTCAACCCACACTATGGTTAAACACTAAGTGGAGATGGGGTGATGAAACTCATGATAGCCATAGTCAATTTTCGCACAAAAGCAAAAAGAGACTTTTTGAGTGGCCTCAAAAGTCAATAAAAGGGGCTTAGGGGTTGGAAAAGACCCCTAACCCATACCCATACCCCTTGGGTATTAATATTCCATGTTTTAAAGCCTTAGGAATAGGTTTAGAGCCAAATAAAAGTTAGGAAATAATATAGGACCATCTAACAACTCTAACAATGCAGATTAAGCACTAATCCAGATTAAGGGTGACTAAACTCAACTAAGAACCCAATTAACAAACTGACACTAACTTAAACCAACTTGGGTCCAAAGGTTACACAACCAACCCTAATCAGC